>CM070788.1:18937500-19537500 GCA_036346955.1 Dipus sagitta | reverse complement strand
TTTTGGGGGAAAGATTGCTCAGTTGGTTGTGGGATGATCTGGACAGAGAAGGCCCAGAGCACGAGGAACCAGACAACTGAGAAGGTGTCACCCCAAGAAACAAGGAGGCTGCCCTGGGAAGGGTTATCAGACTTCAGAAGGGGTTTGGTGGGGGGGGGCAGTGGACGGTGAGTGTGTCTGTGTTCGTGATGTCGGCACGCGTGGGAGTGAGGGCAGGTGGGCCAAAAGTGGACAACAGGCCGGACATGGTGTCACACACCGTTAATCTCAGCACTCGGGAGGCAGAGGTAGGAGGATCGCTGTGAGTTCGAGGCCATCCTGAGACTACAGAGTGAGACCAGGTCAGCCTGAGCCACAGGGAGACTCCACCTTGAAAAAACAAACGAACAAACAAGCAAAAAGAGGACGTCCGGGTGTCTTCCTCAGTCACACTTGATCTGCTTTTATGACCCAGGGTTTCTCACTGAACCTGCAGTTCACCAACTTGGCCTTAAAGCTCTGCCTCCCCAAGACTGGCATTATAGGGGCATATGCCACACTTGGCATTTATGTATGCACTGGGGAGCTGAACTCCGGCCCTCATGTTTGTAAAGCAAACATATTACCCACTGAGCCATCTCTCCAGTCCCTGCAGAAGATGTTCTTTTCAATTTTTATTATATTTTATTTATTTATTTGCAAGGAGAGAGAGAGGGAGAGAGAGAGAGAGAAAAGAGAGAGACAGGACTTTAGAGATGGCTTAGCAGTTGAGGCATTTGCCTGCAAAGCCAAAGGATCCTGGTTTGATTCTCCAGGACCCACATAAGCCAGATGCACAAGGGGGACGCATGTATCTGGAGTTCGTTTGCAGTGGCTGCAGGCCCTGGCGCACCCATTCTCTCTCTCTCTCTCTCTCAAATAAATAAATAAATAAAAATTTTAAAAAAGAGACAGATAGATGCATGTGCCACTTTGTGTATCCGACTTTATGTGGGTAGTAGGCAATCGAACTTAGAACCTTAGGCTTTGCAGGCAAGTACCTTAACCACTAAGCCATCTTTCCACCCCCCTGCAGAAGTTTTAAAAAGAAGTTTCTTAAAGATGGATAATCACATCTTCATCACTGAAAAGTAAAATTGAGGCACTGCTGTCTCCCCCAAACATATGACCATGCTGGGGAAAGCCAAGGACTACAGGCCAGCCATCACGATCAAATGATTTTATTAGGAATACAGGAACTTCTAAGTGAACCAATATCCAAGACGCAACTTGAGTAGAGGCCTACACAATCACTTCCAAAGCCGAGTAGAATATGAGAAAAAAAAAATACAAAAGCAAAGTTCTCCTCCTTCCAAACCGTGACACTGTGGCCCTATGACAAGGGAAAGGTTAGTTTACCAAGAACCAAAGCTTGTTTACAAGCGAGGCATGGTGGCTCATACCTGTAATTTCAGCACGTTAGTGGTTGGATCAATGTGTGTGAGTTCGAGGCTAGCTTCAGGCTACATAGTGAGTTCTGGGTAAGCCTAGGCTGTAAAATGAGACCTGCTTCAATAAACCAAGCTAAGCCGGGCGTGGTGGCGCATGCCTTTCGTCAGCACACGGGGAGCAGAGGTAGGAGGATCACCACGAGTTCAAAGCCACCCTGAGACTACAGAGCGAATTTCAGGTCAGCCTGAGCTAGAGCGAGAACCTACTTGAAAGAAAGAAAGAAGGAAGGAAGGAAGGAAGGAAGGAAGGAAGGAAAGAAAGGCAGGCAAACAGGCAAGCTAGAATGTGGTTTTTGGTTTTTTGTTGTTTTGTATATTTAATAATTTTTTTAAAATTTATTTACTTGTTTTAGTTTTAGAGAATGGGCTTACGTGGGTCCTGGGGAGTCTCAAAACTCATCAAAGTACTGAAAACAAGAGGTTCTTTTAAGTTCTGACCTATATGTGACATCTCTGTCATATCCTTCAAGGCTCAGGGAACATTCTAGAAGAGGCGGTGGAAGGCATGTAGGTGCCAGAGGGTGGGAGGAGTACTTTGAGACAGCATCCCCCAGACATGAAGGAGCCCCACAGTGGAGGTCACTGCCTCCATAAGACCTGTGCAGTACTGAGTTCATGAACATGTTCGCGTAGATGACAGAAGAGGGAGAACAAAGATTGAGGCATCAAAATATAAGAGCATTCTCTAGAGGAACAGAACTGATAGAATGAATTGCATTATAAAGGGAACTTACTGGGCTGGAGAGATGGCTTAGCTGTTAAGCTCTTGCCTGTGACGCCTAAGGACCCCGGTTCGAGGCTCCATTCCCCAGGACCCACGTTAGCCAGATGCACAAGGGGGCGCACGCATCTGGAGTTCGTTTGCAGTGGCTGGAGGCCCTGGCGTGCCCATTTTCTCTCTCTTTCTCTCTGCCTCTTTCTCTCTCTCTTGTCACTCTCAAATAAATAAATTAAAATAAACAAAAAAAATTATTAAAAAGGGAATTTACTGGATTAGCTTATGGCAGTCCAACAATAGCAGTTTGCAGGCCTAGGAGTCAAGGAACCTGGTCGCTTCTCAATCTCCACGAGGCTGGATGCCTCTTCCTAGAGAGTCGCTGGTCTTCAGTCTGAGCTGGTTTTCAGTCCAAGGTCTTCAGTCCACGAGCGCTGGCAGCCAGGTGGCAGGAAAAGATTTTTCCTCCAGAGCTTCCTTAGATAAAGGCCCCTTGCCGGAGGGACCGCCCACTCTGGGGGAAGGGCTCACCCTGGAGGAAGGATTCCTCCTTCAGTTAATCCTTCCTGGAAGGGACCTCAGAGACCCACTCAAGAGGAATGTCTGTGGATTCCTACACAGACACAAAACTTAACCATCACAGAGGGTGTATGTGGAAAGAGGAGGGGCTCACTGGAATGGGAGTTGTGGGGCGGGGGGAGAAGTTGTGATCCAATTATAGTATGGCCATGTATTAATTTTTTAAAAAAATATGTAGACACTAAAAAAAAATAAATAAATAAAAATGGCAGACCTTGTTGAGGGATCGAATCTGCTTCTACAGGGAAAGGGTAATTAAAGATGACCCCGCGTGACTAACGATGTCACTGGTGGAACATGAGAAGATGGGAGTTACATGGCTGCCAAGTATAGAAGTTTCTTTTTTCCTTTTTTTAAAAAAATATTTTATTTTATTTATTTGAGAAAGAGAAAGGCATTCGAGGGAGAGAGAGAGAGCGCGGGAGAGAGAATGGGCACGCCAAGCCTCTACCTGCTCAAACAAGCTCCAGATGCATGTACCACCTTGTGCATCTGGCTTATGTGGGTCCTGGGGAATCAAACCTGTGTCCTTCGCCTTTTTAGGCAAGTGTCTTAACTGCTAAGTCATCTCTCCAGCCCCAGAAGTTTCTTAGCAGAGATAATCATGAATTCTTCCGGCATGTCTGACATGTCTAAAATATTCCAATGGAGGTTGAGTGGTTTATTTCTTCTACTTCTTCTGTTATTATTATTAACAGTGACAATGAGCTCCCTAAAGCTTCTCACACATGACCTTCCCTGGTTTGGGGTCTTTTGAGTTGCATGAGTGAAGGATCCATTTAGATGACTTTTCTGTAGAACTCCCCAGAATAAGCTGACTCAAAGGTGTATTTAAATGTCAAATGCAGAAAGCTGTTTGCAGTTTTGAAATGAGCACGTGCCTCTCCTTTTCCATCCCCACAGGGGTTTCCAAGCACTTGAAGCAAAGCCCAGACAGCTCAAGCAGTCCAGGAGAGAGGGCTCTCGAACCCCTGGGCTCTGCTGGGTCCCAGACCCACAGGCGGACTTCCTGACCAGCTACAGTGGACACTGACCGTGGATTCCTCCAGCCGTCCCTCCCACCCTGTGAGCACGTGAACAACGTGGGTTTTACATTCTTGGTGCAAATATGTATGCAGGGCTGAATATTCATGTGTTACATTAACATATGAAAAATCTTCAATCAATATCGTAAAACTCATAACTCAATACTGAAGCATCAAAAAAAAAATAATAATAATAAGATGCTGGGGAAACCAGAACATCCGAGAAGAAAGCAAGTTTAGGCTGGAGAGATGGCTTCACGGTTAAGGCATTTGACTTCAAAGCCAAAGGACCCCAGTTCAGTTCCCCCAGTACCCACGTAAAGCCAGACGCGCTGGGTGGCGCGTGGGTCTGGAGTTTGTCTGTGGCAGCTGGAGGCCTGGATGAGTCCATTCTCTATCTACCTGCCTCTTCCTCTCTCTCTCTCTCTCTCTCTCTCTCTCTCTAAGAAATCAGTAAAATATTAAAGAAAAAAAAAGAAGAAAGGAAGAAAGGAAGGAAGGAAGGAAGGAAGGAAGGAAGGAAGGAAGGAAAGAAGGAAGGAAGGAGACTTTAGCCAACTGGGTCTTCCTGTGAGCAATCCAGTGCGGCCTTACCTGAACCCAAGTCAGTGGTGACCCGTAACCAAGCAACCCCGTTGTTTCCCCTGTGACATGGCAAACAACCAGAGTGACTGATTTCTTGCACTGATTTGACTGAGTTTAGGAATTCAGATATAATTAAGCAAACATCCCCTCTTCTGGGAGATATAGTGGCAGCATGAGGTAAGGAAGTGAGGATGCCAATAAGCCCTCTCATGAGAGCTGGACCCTGAGGAGCTGCTGGCGGCCCATGGTCGCTGGGGATGCGTGCTTGTGTCGTGTTGTAGCCACTGGGAAGGTGCCCGTGCTCTGGACAGTAACCCGCCATCCACGCTCCTGCGAGCAGAGCAGCCCGAAGTTACACTCAGTGGGTCACCAAAAAAAAAAGACATCAAGCCGGGCGTGGTGGCCCACGCCTTTAATCCCAGCATTCAGGAGGCAGAGGTAGGAGGATCACCGTGAGTTCGAGGCCACCCTGAGACTCCATAGTGAATTCCAGGTCAGCCTGGGCTACAGTGAGACCCTACCTCGAAAAAACGAAAAAACAAAACAAAACAAAACAAAAACAACAACAACAACAACAACAAAAAAAAGACATCAAAATAGAAATGGGAAGAAGAAAGAGCCAGAAGCAGGTCCCAGGCGGTGACTATGATCAAAGCACATTCAAAAATTACCAATAAATAAATTTAGACAAAAGGAAGGGACGAAGGAAGGAAGGAAGGAAAGAAGGGAGAAAGGAAGTTAGCTAGCTCTGGATTTTACCTCAGAGACGTGGAGATTTTGGTACTTAACGGATTTTATTGACGTTTTTCATTTTCTTTTGAGACAGAATCTCACCGTGTAGTAGAGGTTAGCCTCCAACTTGCTGTCCTGTCTCAGCCTCCCAAAATGCTAAGACTTTAGCCGTGTGCCATTACAATGGATCAGTGGTGTCACGCTGGCTTTGAACTCACAGCAATCCTACCTTAGCCTCCCGAGTGCTGGGATTAAAAGCTTGTGTCACCATACCTGGCTAAATCTTTCTTTCTTTCTTTTTCTTTTTTTTTTTTTTTAGCTAGGATCTCCCTCTAGCCCAGGCTGACCTGGAATTCACTCCCGAGTGCTGGGATTAAAGGCGTGCGCCACCTCCCCGGGGCTGTTATATTTCTGTTACATGCGGACCCCTCTTCTCCCTTGAAGACTATCTGACAAGCTGAAATAGGTGGAAGAAAGATCTTAAGAAGGCACACTGAGGGATGGGGGCACACTCAGAGGCTAACGTGCCTGCTGTGCACATGTGACAATCCTTGTTCAGATCCCCAGGACCTCTGTAAAGGGAGATCCAGTACCCGGGCTATGACGCCAGCCTCCTACTGTGAGGTGGGAAGCTGATGGGCCAGCTAGCCTTGTTTGCACAGTGGGGGAAAGCTGCACGCACGTGCCAAGGCATGTACACACACACACACACACACACAGGATAATTATAACACAACTCTGACAGTGTGTAGCGTTAGAGACCGAAACCAGTCGGGAGAAGCCTGTTATAAAGGAGGTATTGGAGGGAGGATGAGGAAATGAATCCAGAACCTCCTTTAAAAGATGATAATCTCGGGCTGGAGAGATGGCTCAGTGGTTAAGGTACTTGCCTGCAAAGCCAAAAGACCCAGGTTCAATTCTCCAGGACCCACATAAGCCAGATGCACAAGGTGGTTCATGTGTCTGGAGTTTATTTGCAGCAGCTGGAGGCCCTGGCGCGCACATTCTATCTGCCTCTTCCTCTCTCTTTCTCAAATAGATAAATAAAAATTTTTTAAAAAATATATTTTTTAAGATGATAGTCTCAGCTGAAAATTTCACATGTGAGATAGAAGGCAGCTACATGGCTATTCTAGCTTTTCTGAAGAGATGAATGGTGACCCCTGTACTCAATGCATATGGAGCACAGCCTGAGGAGTTTTTTGTGTGTTTGTTTTGGTTTGGTGTGGTTTTTCGAGGTAGGGTCTCACTCTAGCCCAGGCTGACCTGGAATTCACTCTGTAGTCTCAGGCTGGCCTCGAACTCACAGCAATCCTCTGACCTCTGCCTCTCGAGTGCTGGGATTAAAGGCGTGCACTGCCATGCCTGGCTTTGTTTGAAGTGAGTGTCGGGAGGGCCACGGTGGCACATGCCTCCTGCACTTGGGAGGCTGAGGCGGCAGGAGTGAGGATTCATTGCGTGGTCTACATAGCAAGACGCTGTCAGAGCAGAAGCAGAGAGGTGTGAGGGAGAGGGCTAGGGAGTGGGGGACGAAGATGAAGAGGAGGGAGAGGAGGAGGAAGAGAGGAGTGGTGTAAACGAGGAGGGAGAGGAGGAGGAAGAGAGGAGTGGTGTAAACGAAGTGGTGGGGCCTCATAGAGTTTGACCTCCAGTGTTTCTGGGACATGAAAGAGCTTCCCAAAGATACTTGGAAATCAAGTTTTGATTTGAGTTTTGGTGAAAGGCAAGACTGGAGACAGGATTGTCTGAATGTAGGTGATGGGCGGAGCCAGGGAGGAGACAAGAAAGTGAAGAGAGGTAAACGGACAGAATGCACAGTAGTAAAAAGCAGGGAGACTTCGGACAAGTGACTTAAAGTTTCTGGGCCTGGCTTTCTCATGTGTAAAACAGGTTATTTCTCAAAACTATCTTGCTGAGCCATTGAGAAGATATATTTATTACCTACACGGTCTTCTTTGAGCCTAGTGCTTGGCATGTAACTCAGGCTTCATCACTGGCTTATATTACTGGAGTTGTTAGGATATTAAAAGTAATGCAGGGCTGGAGAGATGACTTACCATTGAAGGCGCTTGCCTGCGAAGCCTAAGGACCCGGGTTTGAATCCCTAGGACCCAAGTAAGCCAGATGCACAAGATGGCAAAAGCGTCTGGAGTTCGTTTGCAGTGGCTAGAGGCCCTGGCATGCCCAATCTCTAGATCCCTCTCTCTGTGTAATAAATAAAAAATAAGCTAATAAAAAAGGGAATGCAGATTGGGCCAGAGAGGTGGCTCAGCAGTTAAGGCTGTCCCCTAAAGGTAATGTAGATGAAGCCACTGTGAGTACTCAGGAAGAGTAATGTGGGTCAGCAGGGGAGAGAGGCTTGACAACAGGCAGAGTAAAAGCCTTTGAACAAGGGCGGTCTGCAGAGCCCGGTGCTGCCCCAAGCTCTGGCAGAAGCAGAAGCAGGAGAGGGGCCCCGCGGTGCATGGCTAAGAAGGTCTTTGTGCGAGGCAGAAAGGGCAAGGCGTGGGCTTAGGAGAAAAGAGAAATGACCTCTGTTTAGAGATGGTGAAACGGACACACTTTCACTTCCCTCCGCAGCTGAGCACTTGAGTGATGTCATTCAGAAGGGATTTCTTTCTTAAGTGGGGGGGGGGGGGATCACTAAGGATGATGGAAAGACAATTTTGGAGGTGGAGAAGCAGACAGATGCAAGTTGATCTGCTCACAGCAGCGAAGGAATCTGGAAGCCCAGGCGGAAGAAGAAAAGTCAAGAAGCAAGTTGAATTGCTCAGTGGAAGCCCACAGAGGTCTGGGGAACTCAAAAATGAGGCTTGAAAGTTAAGATGAAGCCAGGTGTGGGAGCCCATGCTCACAATACCAGTACTGGGAGAAGCTGAGACAGGAGGATTAACACGAGTTCAAGGTTAACGTGGGCCACACAGTGACTTCCAAGGTAACCTGGAGTGAGACTCCGTCTTAGAAAGAAAGTTAAGGGCTGGAGAGATGTTAAGACACTTACCTGCAAAGCCTAACCACCCGGCTTCAATTTCCCAGTACCACATAAAGCCAGATGCAGAAAGTGGCACATGTACCTGGAGTTTGTTTGTAATGACAGGGGGCCCTGATGTGCCCTTGCTTTCTCTCTCTCTCTCTCTCTCTCTCTCTCTCTCTCTCTCTCCCCTTTCTCTGTCTCTCTCAAATAAATGAAAAAAATAAAAATAAAGAAAATTAAGGGCTGGAAAGATTGCTTAGTGGTTAAGGCATTAGCCTGCAAAGTTAAAGGACCCAGGTTCAAGTCCCTAATATCCACATAAGCCTGGTACACAGGTGGTGCTTGTGTCTGGAGATTGTTTGCAGTTGCTGAAAGCCCTGGTGTTCTTTCTCTCTTTCTCTCTCTCTCTCTCTCTCTCTCTCTCTCTCTCTCTCTCTCAAATAAGTAGGCAAATAAAATATTTTTTAAAAAAGAAAGTTAAGCCAGGCATGGTGTCGCATGCCTTTACTCTAAATCTGGGAAGGCTGAGGTAGCAGGATACCTCAAGGCCATCCTGGGCTACAGAGTGAGTTCCAGGTCACCTGGAGCTAGAATGAGGCTCTGCCTTTAAAAAAAAAAAAAAAAAAAAAAAGAGGGGTCTGGGGAGATGACATAGTGGTTAAAGGCACTTACTTGCAAACTTGTACAAAAGCCCTACCACTGAATGACACCTCCAATCCTAAATAATTAATCCTTCTTAATCGAAGGGGTTGGGTTTCTAAATTGAAGTGTCCATTAGGTGCCCCGGCAAGTGTGCCGAAAGAGACACTGGGAAGGTGATCTAGAACTTTCAGAAACCGCAAGACAAAGCCAAGAGCCTGGATGCTTTGCTGGGGGGAGGGTGGTAAGTGGTGATTGGATTCAGTCACTCACCGCTAAGCTGACTGGCTTAAAACGACCGCGTTCTTGTCATCGCTCGGATCCGGAGGAGTGGCTCCCATGGGTGACTCTGCCTCAGTGTCTCTTCAGTCAAACACCCCTCGCCCAGCAGCCAGGGCCCAGGTGAAACCACAGAGGAATAGGCAAGATGAACAAGAAGCTGCTTCCATGGGGAGCCTGCCAACCAGCACCAGGGCCATGGAGAGATCAAGGCAGGAATCCAGAACCTTCTGAGAGCACAGCGCTAAGGTAGACTCAAAACACACCCACCATGCGCAGGGAATTTTGTGGAAGCGGGGTAGAAAGATTGTAAGAGCCACAGAGCAGGGAAGGAATGCCCAGGTGTATTGTCCCCTCTCCCCACAGTGACTGAGTGCTGCTCTCACATCTACGTCCTAGGGAGAAAAACCAGCAATCCCACTGAGGAGGGCCCTCAGTGCGATGGGGCAGGCAGGCAGGAGGAAGATGATGTCACCAACAGATGATGTAGCCGTACAACTTTCTACCTAGTAAAAATAAGTTTTAAAAAGAGGTTTTAGTCAGGGGATACCTTGAGCTGCCACGTGAAAGGTTTCTCTTGGAGAAATAGCTGCAGCACCTTGAACGTTTCTCTTTCTCCCCTCCTTCCATACAGTGTCTAAATCATTGATATGGCTTGAGTTAAACTTCTTATGTTGGAATTATAATCCCAATGTGGGGCTGGAGAGATGGCTTAGCGGTTAAGGCGCTTGCCTGCGAAGCCAAAGGACCCTGGTTCGATTCCCCAGTACCCACGTAAGCCAGATGCTCAAAGTGGCTCATGTGCAGTACCCACGTAAGCCAGATGCTCAAAGTGGCACATGTGTCTGGAATTCATTTGCAGTTGCTGGAGGCCCTGGTATGTCCATTCTCTCTCTCTCTCTCTCTCTCTCTCTCTCTCAGAAATAAAATAAAATAAAAAGTTTAAAGATAAAGAATAAATAAAATCCCAGTGTGATGGTAAAGAGGCCAGGTGTCAGGAGAAGGCACCAGGGACAGGCAATGATAAGAAATGAAGATGGGGTCTTTGGGATGTTCTTAATTAATGACCTTATGAAAGAGCCATCATAAAACTGTCTGGCCATGAGGGGGTGTAGCACAAGCCTGTTGTCCCAGCCAGAGGATCAATAGTAGTTCAAGGTCATCCCCAGTTACCAGAGAGTTGGAGACCAGCCTGGGTTATACCAGACCTTGTCTCAGAAAAACAACAAACACGGGGCCGGAGACCTAACCCAGTGGGTAGAGTGCTTGGCTAGCATGCACGAAGGCCCTGGCTTGGATCTCTAGAACTGCATAAACCAGGCACTGTAGCTTGTGCCTGTGCCCCCCCCCCCCACGGGCGTGGGAGGTGGAGGCAGGATAAGAAGTTTACGGTCATCCTTAGCTACATGGAGCTGAAGGTCAGCTAGGATGCACGAGACCTTGTCTCAAAAAACAAAAAGCCAGGGCTGGAGGCTTAGCGGTTAAGGCACTTGTCTGCAAAGCCAAAGGACCCAGGTTCAATTCCCCCAGGTGGCACATGCATCTGGAGTTCGTTTGCAGTGTTTACCTAATTCTGGTTAATAAATTTCCAGGTTCAAGTAACAACAATGTATCCCAGCTCTGATGGGAAGGTTAACATTTATATCATAAGAGGCTGCATGTGGGGCGAAATGGAAACAACCAATTATAGCTTATGCACAAAGGTTTGGGAATTAGAATGGTATCGCACTTCTTATCAGCAACTCTGGATGCTAGAAGACAATGGAACAATGCCTTAGTAGCTCTGGAGGAAAATGACTTTCAGCCTAGAATTCTACCCTCAGCCAAACTAGGACTAAAGAGAGAAGACCGGATAAAGCCATTTGTATACACCCCACTTCTCAAGGGGCTTATTTTCCATATCCCTTAACCAGGAAACTCCCGGAATCTGTGTCCATCAATAGGAAAGCAGAAACAAAATAATGGCGACATAGGAAGTGAGATGCCCATCAGGAGCGAGGGGAGGGGAACCACAGGATGGCATTCGGGCCACAGTTAGGACCTCAGGGGAGGACAGAGGACTCAAGAGAGGTGTCGCCATGAATTTGGTACATGTTCCCATATATTTGAATGAATGCCATAGTGTTTGTGAATTAATTGGTGTTAAGTATATAAGAAATTGAAGCTGGGTATGGTGGTGCATGCCTTTAATCCCAGCACTCGGGAGGCAGAGGTAGGAGGATCGCTGTGAGTTTGAGGCCACCCTGAGAATACAGAGTGAATTCCAGGTCAGCCTGGGCTAGAGAGGGAAACTCTACTTTAAAAAACAAAACAAAAAAAAAAAAAAAAAGAAAAGAAAAGGAAAGAAAGAAAGAAAGAAAGAAAGAAAGAAAGAAATTGAGAGAGCCAGGACACAGAGGTAGGAGGATCCCCATGAGTTCAAGGACACCCTAAGACTACAGAGTGAGTTCCGGATCATCCCAGGCACTAGAGTGAGATACTACCTTGAACAACAAACAAAGACAAAACAGAAACTGAGAGAACAAAAAGAAAAGGATATATGAAAAGTATAGTTGGGCTAATCGTGGTGGTGGCGCACGCCTTTAATCCCAGCACCACCTTGCGCATCTCTCTTACATAAGTCCTGGGGAATTGAACCTGGGTTCTTTGGCTTCACAGGTTAGTGTCTTAACCACTAAGCCATCTCTCCAGCCTGAGTTTTTATTATTATTATTTAATTTATTTGAGAGATGTAGAGAGAAAGAGACAGAGAAAGAGAGAGAGAGAGGGAGTGAGAATGGGCACACCAGGGCCTTCAGCTGCTGCAAATGAATTCCAGACACATGTGCCACCTTGTGCATCTGGCTTTTGTGGTCCTGGGGAATCAAACCTGGGTCTTTTGGTTTTTCAGGCAAGTACCTTAACCGCTAAGCCATCTCTCCAGCCCGACAATGGTTTGATAAGTGAAACACATAGACACTCGTGTAAATTGAAGGTAAAAAGACAGCAGGAGCCAAGACAGACGTGGTGGTACCTGCCTATAATCCAGGGGACAGAAGGAACCGGACCTTGAGTCCAGCCTGGGATACAAAGTGAGATCCTATCTCTAAGTAAATGAATAAATAAATGATAAAGTAAATGCCACCAGAGCCAAGAATCGAATGTTCAAGAGAAAGAGGAAACTGTTGAGTAATTGAGCTTGTCTTAGAAAGCTATGGGGAAGCAGCATGCGGACCTGGGTAGAAGTTTGCCTTTAAAGAGTAAGGTGGGGGCTGAAGGGATGGCTCAGCGGTTAAAGGCATTTGCTTGCCAAACCTGAAAACTTGACACCCAGGGTTGATTCCCTAGTGCCCACGTAAAGGCAGCTGCACAGAGCAGCACATGTGTCAGGAGTTTGTTTGCAGTGGCTGGAGACCCTGGCGCACCCATACTCACTCTCTTTCTGTCTGCCCCTTTCTCTCTCTTCAATAAACAAATAAACATTTAAAAAAAAAAAAAAAGAAGTAAAACTCTTTTCACTTCTGCAACAGGTACACAGGAGGTGAGGGGCGGGTGATGGTGTTATTAAGCTACAACATGAAAAGGAAGGAAGTTGAGGGGGTTATGCAGTTTTCTCCATGTGTAAGAGGCTGTTTTCCTATGAAAAAATGAGTAAGAAACGGCTTGGGTTTTTACTGGGGCTTAGGAGACGTGGTGAGTTGTAAAGTGACTGAACAGTTGAGAAGGAGAGTTGTCAGGCTTATGAAAAAAAAAAATACAGTTTTCCCCAGTTACATTTGACTTGCAGATGAGCAAGAGTTACTTATTTATTTTTAGTATATATCACAAAGATGACGTGCTATTTCATCTGATGGCCCTGAAGGGACTGTGAAACTGCTTTGAAATCTGCGCTCTGGGGCTGGGAAAATGGCTTGGTACACACGAAAGTGGTGCAAGTTGCCTGGTGTTCATTTGTGACCCAAGAGACCCTGGGATGTGTTCACACACATGCACGCACGCACACACGCACGCACATGCAGATTAATTAACTACATGAAATCAGCACTTGGAAATGGAGACGCACGATAGGTCGATGGGAAGCGGGCAGCGTGTGCGGCCTTGGTGTGGCGAAGTCAAGTGGGAACTTGGGCTTGGCCTCCCGGCAATGGCAAAACGATAGTCGCCCTAGCAGCGTGCTAGTTGGAAGACGCAGTTCTGAGAGCTCTTGAATACAGCGGGCCTTGATGTATGGGGGCTACTACAGAAACCTGGAATTGACAGGAAAGCTATGGCTTAATCAAGTTGTACGGGTGGTCCTCTACACTTTCTGCCTCTGAGGTGTGTGCTAAGGAGGTCTCTTACTAAATGGTCATCGGCAAAGTACCTGAGTTCTTGAGCACACTGGATTCCTGCTGAATGCTATCTTCACCAGTGGTGCTTGCGGCACAAGGGACTGATTTCCCCCAACATAATTCTTTGAAATGCTTGAGGTTTATCTCTGCGGTTTGGAGTAGTGATTAAGCATCTACAGCCTGTCTGCCAGCTATCCCACATTTCCTTATTATTTACAAATAATAATAAATTAGGATAATAATAGTACCTAACTTGTCAGGATAAAATTAATTTATACAGCACTTAAAATCTGATAAACAATTATTAAATGTACAACCTTATATTAGATATACATGGCAGGCACTGAGAAGTTTTAAATAATATTCATGAAGATATATATGTATATATATATATATATTTTTTTTCAGTACTAGGGGTTGAATTCAGGCATTGCACATGCTAAGCAATCATTCTATCACTTTTTCTTTCTGTCTTTTTTTTTTTTTTTTGGTCTTATATAGCCCAGGCTCTAATTCACTTACGTAGCTGAGGTAACCTTGAACTCTTATTTGTTTTTTTTGAGTTAGAGTCTCACTCGTGCCTGGCTGATCTGGCCCTCACTCTGCAGTTCCAGGCTAGCCTCGAATCCACAGAGATTAAAAGTGTGCACCACCAAACCTGGCTTAACCTTGAACTCTTGATCCTCCTGTCTTTACAAGTGTTGGGATTACAGACATGTACCACTGCTCCTGGCTGTATGTATGTATCTTTTTTTAAAAAAAATTATTTTTATTTATTTATGAGAGACAGAGAGAGAACTGGCATGCCAGGGCCTCTAGCCACTGCAAACAAACTCCAGACGCATGCGCCACCTTGTGCATCTGGTTTACGTTGGACATGGGGAATTGAACCTGGGTCCTTAGGGTTTGCAGGCATGCGCCTCAACCACTAAGCCATCTCTCCAGCCCCTACATATATATATATATATATATATATATATATATATATATATATATATATATATCTTAAGGACATATATACATAGCTGAGTCTGATGGTCCACACCTCTTATTCTAGCACTTGCGAGGCTGAGGCAGGAGGATCATGAGTTGGAGGCCAGCCTGTCTTACAAACACATACACATGCTTTTTGTTTTTGTTTTTAATTGTTATTATTTATTTGACAGAGAGAGAGAGAGAGCAAGTATGGGTGCACCAGGGCCTCCAGCCACTGCCAACGAACTCCAGACGCCTGCGTCCCCTTGTGCATCTGGCTAACGTGGGTCCTGGGGAATCGAGCCTAGGTCCTTTGGCTTTGCAGGCAAGGGCCTTAACTGCCGAGTCATCTCTCCTGCCCCACATGCTAGCAATACTTTTACGTATATGTTAAAGGCACACACAGTTAGAGGTGAGCCCAAATTTAAAACTTGAACTCCAGAGGTCAGGAGGGTCCATTTCAGTTCTTAGGAGTGCAGTGACTGATGACAATATTTGAGCTAGCCGACCAGGCTCCTGAAGTCCTTGGTTTTGGAACCCAGCTCTGCGACTCGCTAGCTGGCAAATCTACCAGGCCAGGTAGGGCCCGTCCGAATGGCATTCCCACCGTAGGTAAATTAGTCCACCATGAACGACTGCATGGCCCCAGCACTATATATTGGTTTTGTGAACCTCCTCGAGACGCTGCAGGGGCACCGCGGACTGTAATTCCTTTCCCCTTAAAGAACTCATAAATTACTGGTGGGGGAGGGGGGTCTCCGATGCTGGATAGACGTGACGTATTTCCCAGTTTTAAATGAAGTTATGTCCTCAAACCCAGCCTGTCTCTTCCGGTGGAGTCTGGATGTCCGTTATCTTAGTTTCCATATTGAACCACACATACTGTTCAATTTGTGGGTATGGTGTTGGTTACAGCGCTGTGGATGGATGGGGGCTGAGACAGCTGTGAATTAACTGTCACTGCTTTTTTTTTTTTTGCAAACTCATAAGATCCCAGAAGCCGGGGGTTGGGGGGGGGTCTGTTGTTTATTCACGTTGCCTCCTTTTGAGTCATTCTGCGAGGTACAGGGTGTGTCTGTCAATTGAAACTGCAAAGCGGAGGAAGTTTTGTATTCAGTGCTGAGGGGATGGGAAGGTGTGCGAAGGGGAGGGTCTGGGTGGAAACTTCTTTTTAACAGTAAGGCAGAAGCCGGGTGCTTCTTAAATACTATCTAAGCAAAAGAAAAAAAGAAAAGAAAAAAAAGAAAGAAAAGAAAAAGAGGAAGGCCTGGTGCGATTATTCACATTGGGGGGTGTGATGGTGGGGGTCTTGGTATCGCCTAACTAGAAAGGGAGAGAAGGGGGGCTACCCTCCTCTGGGCCTCTGTAAGGGCTGCACTGAGGCTGAGCCAGGCGGCCCTTCTCCTTTGCAAATTCCTGAGCTTGCCCAAACGTTTTCCATCTCTCGGGGCCAGGCCGCAGCCCACCTCCCCAGAGGCCCCAGTGCTGCCCAGAATCTGGGACACCCGGCCTGGTTTTTTTTTTGGGGGGGGGGCTCAGCTGAGCGAGGGGAACCACCCACCCAACTGTGCGCCTGGGGTGGTGGGGGTGGGGGGTGGGAAAGCCACTTTCTGGCCCCCTCAGACCGCAAGTTTCGAGGCTTCACCGGGATCTGGGGGGGTGGGGCGGGGGGCAGGGCGGCGCTGGGAGGGGGGAGTAAAAGGCCATTGCTGTCCCTTTGGGGTGCCCAGTCTCCCCCTGGCCTCCGCAGCCCATTCCCGGTCTCCGTCCCCCAGAGCGCGGCTACGGGTTTGCTCCGCTCGCGTAGAAGTGGCCACCGGGGGCGGGGGGGGGGGACAGCCGGCCACCAGCTCGGGACACTCTGCTCCTTAGCACTCTGGGATCAGGGACCAGGGGGGGCTTCTGCTAACCAGAGGACGCTGGCTCGTTCTCTGCCCCCGTCCCCCAAGACCTTCCCCAAGCAAAGTTTTCCAAGGCTCCCCATCCCTGGTTTCCAGGGCTCGGGTGAGTTTCCCTCCATCTCTGGGGACGCGCCGGGTGGCTGGGGAGGGACGTGATTTATAGACTGGAGATTTTAGGGGCCACAAGGCTCCTCCCCTTCTCTCTCTCTCTCTTTGCTGGTTGGGGAGGAGGGGCTGGTTTAATTTAGTTTTATTTATTTGTCTTATTTGAGACTGGCTGCCTCAGAATCTGTTCTGGAATCAGCTTGTGAGCAGTGTAAATCCTGGGGGCCGCGGGGTGGGTGTTTGTGGGGGTGCCCTGCCTCTGGCCGAGGGCGTGAAGGGTTAAGGGCATTAACCCCTCCCAGTCCCTTCCAGGAGGAGCTTCAGCCCGGCCTCGGCGCGGCGCTGGAGACTTCGCCTTGCAGACCAGACGGGGCGCTGAGCCGGGCTGGCCCTTTGGAGTGCAGGGCTGCGGAGGGAGGGAGGGGAGCCCCAGCTGGACTCGGGCACCCCGGCATCGAGAGCGCCTCAGTCCCGGGGCAGCTGCAAGATGCGGAGCGCGCCCGGCCGAGCCCGAGCCCGGCGCACGCAGCTCCGTCCCGCTTGAACCAGGTATGGGGGGGCCCCGGGGGAGTGGGGGGGGGGGGGAGCTGCGAACCCCTGGGGGGGGGCGGTGGGCTGGCTCTGCTCGAGGGTCTCGGGGGTCACTAACGAGCCCTGAAACGCCAACGAAACTTTAACAACAACTTTGAAAGAGCGTGCTTGGCAGGGCGACTGTGGAGCCGATCTCGGTCGTATGCTTCTTGCGGAGACGCTTGGAGTCTCTAATTATCCAAAAGACTGGTGGCGGGGATGGGGTGGGGGTGGAAGCTGTGGTTCATTAGGAAAGAAAAAAGGTAAAATATGCTGTGTTTTTTTTTTTTTTTTGGAATTTCTGTCGAATATCTATATAAAATCGGGGACGAGGGTCATGGCTTTAATCCTGTCCTGCCTTCCAGAGGATCGTGGTGTGGACATGGGGAAAGTGCCCACTTTCTTGGCACCCGCAAGCTCTCTGCTATCCGGGAAACGACTGGGATTGCTCTGGCCTCTTGTTTCCTCGCTCTTTATCACCTTGCAGCGTGCAAACTCCGTAATTAGTGCTCGCTCGCACTTTCCCCTCCCTGTGGTTCTGCGAGCCGAGAGGCCGAGGGTGGGCTGGGGGGTGGGGGGAGGGCGGCGGGCGACGTTCAATAAAACTGCCCGTGCAAGTTCGGCAGCGCACCGCACGTCCGCGGTGCCGGTTTCTGTAAAAGTTCATTTTGCACTTGAAATGAGGCGGCTGCGCACGCTGTTGTCGGTAGTGGAACATGTGTGTGTGTGTGTGTGTCGGCTACAGATACTTGAGCAATCAGTTCGTGGAGAAACTTCTGGGATTTGCAGCAGTCTCTGACAAATAAATGGTTGTCACTGAATACCTTTCAATGGACTGGGTCGGGGCTTGCCTGGGGTAGGGTGGGGTGGAGGTGCGAGGAGAAGAAAGAAAGAGAGAGAGAGAAAGAAAGAAAGAGAGAGAGAAAGAAAGAAGAAAGAAAGATAGAGAAAGAAAGGAAAAGAAAAATAGAAGAGAAAGAGAGAGAATTAGAAGAGAAAGAAAGAAAGAAAGAAAGAAAGAAAGAAGGAAAGAAAGAAAGAAAGAAAGAAAGAAAGAAAGAAAGAAAGAAAGAAAGAAAGAAGGCAGTTGCTTCTCAGAGGCAGCCTAGCTTTCCTGTTTATCGCCAGGCCGGGCGCGCCAGGAGGCCCACACCTCTGTGCGCCCTGGACCCTCTCGGCACACCTGCTCTGAGACAGTTATTAATAGAGTCCCAGAAAGTGACTTTAGCTGTCAAGTCATTGTGCAAATCTACTTTCTTGCATGGCAATGAGGAGGTGGTGCCAATCTCTTGAAGCTGGGGTGGGGGTGGGGGGAGGGACCGGAGTGTGCGACTCCGCGCTGCGCTCCTGTTCCGAGGAGAGCCCCGGGGCTCCTTCCCGGTGGCGCTGGGGACCGCACGAGGAAGAGGAGGGATGAGGGGCGCGGACGTGGATGGAGCGCGGTCACGCTCTTGGCGTCCTACTTCCATTTCTGTGGATCCGTGATCATGGGGAGATTTTGTGTTGTTTCCCCCTCTAGTCGAGTTGGAGTTTTCAGTCTGGGTAACTTTTTCTCACTCCTCTTTTCTTTCTTTTTCTTTCTTTCTTTTGTTTTTGTTTGTTTGCTTCTGTTTATTGCCAGAAATGATAGTTTGATTTAAAAAAAAAAAAGTCTCCCCCAAGTTTCCCTAAACACCAAACCACCACCAACGAAATTGGAGCGACGCCTTAGCTAGAATGAATTAATGCTAGTGTGCTGTGTGTGGCCTTTTGCCTGACTCTCTCTGTCTTTTCTTTGTGACTTGTTTAAGGCTGCTGCTTCCGAAGCCCTCTCAAAGCCGAGGGAGGGAAGGAAAAAGAAAAGAAAAGAAAAAGAAAAGAAAAAAGGAAAAAAAAAAAAAAAAAAGCCTGGATTGCTGCGTAGCTCCAGCCCCGCCGCGACGCTCGCCCTCGCCCCCTAGCGTCCGTCGGGAAGCAGCGCGACTATGGTGTCCACCAGCCTCCCGGTGGTCAAGGCCCTGCGCAGCTCGGTGTCGGACTACGGCAACTACGACCTCATCGTGCGGCACTACAACTACACGGGCAAGTTGAACGTGGGCGCGGAGAAGGAGCAGGGCATCAAGCTGACCTCGGTGGTGTTCACGCTCATCTGCTGCCTGATCATCCTGGAGAACGTGTTCGTGCTGCTGACCATCTGGAAAACCAAGAAGTTCCACCGGCCCATGTACTACTTCATCGGCAACCTGGCCCTGTCGGACCTGCTGGCCGGCGTGGCCTACGCGGCCAACCTGCTGCTGTCCGGGGCCACCACGTACAAGCTGACCCCGGCGCAGTGGTTCCTCCGCGAAGGGAGCATGTTCGTGGCGCTGTCGGCGTCGGTGTTCAGCCTCTTGGCCATCGCCATCGAGCGCTACATCACCATGCTGAAGATGAAGCTGCACAACGGCAGCAACAACAGCCGCTCGTTCCTGCTCATCAGCGCCTGCTGGGTGGTGTCTCTGGTCCTGGGCGGGCTGCCCATCATGGGCTGGAACTGCCTGGGCGCGCTGCCCCATTGCTCCACCGTGCTGCCGCTGTACCACAAGCACTATATCCTGTTCTGCACCACGGTCTTCACCCTGCTCCTGCTCTCCATCGTCATCCTCTACTGCAGGATCTACTCCCTGGTCAGGACCCGCAGCCGCCGGCTGACCTTCCGCAAGAACGCGTCCAGGGCCAGCCGCAGCTCCGAGAAGTCGCTGGCCCTGCTGAAGACCGTCATCATCGTCCTGAGCGCCTTCATCGCCTGCTGGGCACCGCTCTTCATCCTGCTGCTGCTCGACGTGGGCTGCAGGGCCCGGGCTTGCGACATCCTCTACAAGACCGAGTACTTCCTGGTGCTGGCCGTGCTGAACTCGGGCACCAACCCCATCATTTACACGCTCACCAACAAGGAGATGCGCAGGGCCTTCATCCGCATCGTGTCCTGCTGCAAATGTCCCAGCCGAGACTCGGCTGGGAAATTCAAGGGACCCATCATCGCGGGCATGGAGTTCAGCCGCAGCAAATCGGACAATTCCTCTCACCCCCAGAAGGACGACGGGGACAACCCAGAGACCATTATGTCTTCCGGAAATGTCAACTCTTCTTCCTAATGTAGCTGGAATTTGTACAGGTCGAGAAGCGCTCTGACTTTGGTCGCCCACCAACCCCAGCCTTTCAAAAAAAATAAATTGGGAAACAAACAAAAATAAATAAATAAATAAAAGTGTCTCTGGGTTTCAACTGCTGCCAGGAAGGAGCAGCTGTGAGCCAGAGAGAAAGGGAAGGAGGGAGACAGGAGAAGGCACAGGCCTGGTGGTGCCCAGTGGTGCCCGGTGGTGTTGGTGGTGGTGTTGGGTAGGCAGTTCCTGTGAACAATACAGTGGGAAAGGGTGGAGATCAGGTCGCCGCCTGAAGTCTATTTCCTGCACCCTGGGAGCTTTGATTTTTTTTTTTTTTTTTTTTTTTGCACTGAGCCAAAGGTCTAAGCATTTGTCAAGCTCCTGAAAGGTTCCTCTGCTCCCCGCCCCGCCCCACCCCCTCCTCAAAGGCCGGGGGTCTCCTGGGAGAGTGTCACCGTGGAGTTTTTGAGATGGTTTCCTTCCCGGTTAGTTTCCAACCCCGGGGCGTGTGCACTTCTGCTTGTCTAGGGACGCTGTGCACAACCTTGCGGCCCTTTCACGCCCCTCCTCCAGAATTTCTGACTTTATATGGAAAGTGCCCGGCGTTCATCAGAGGTGGGGGGGGGGGTTGTAGCGTGGCCCACGTCGATCATCTGTAGCAGATAGGCGGGTGATGACAGTGTGGGAAGGTAGAGGTGGTTTAAAGATGCAAAGCAGTTTCGTTTGCTGAGGCCAAAGTTTCCACATAAGCGGGGGTCAATTGTTTTGCAATTTGATTGAAGTCACTTTGATTTAAAAAAAAAAAAAAAAGCACACACACACACACACCACCTTTACCATGAAATGTATTACAGTGTCGTGTCCACTGTGATTGTATAGGGAATAAGAAAGTCCACTTTATCAAAATGATAAATAACCATGATTCTTGGTGACATGGAAACAACAAAAAAAAGGGTGAAAACTGGGAATTAAATTGTTTGTAAACCAAGAGTGATGTCTTAATGGAGTTGTCTGACAAAAAAAAAAAAAATACATCTGTCTTTGGCACTTTTGTTAATGTTTATTTCAGAGTGTTGTGTGATTCACTTCAACCAACAAGAGGATGGTTGTACTTTGTTGTGTTAAAAGTACTTTTGTTTTCTGATTTTTGAATGTATTTCTTTCAGCAGAAGTCGTTTATTGGATTTTTTTTCTAACCCGTGTTAACACCATTGGCTGTGTATTTCTTAAGAAAATACCACCCTCCTATGCCCTAAAAAGCATTACTCTAACTGGTTGGTAGGGAACATCAGAAGTTTTTCCAGCACAGTTGTTCATTAGATAGCAACTGAAGGTATATGTAAATGCTACAAAGAATAAAAATATATTACTGTCTCCTTAGTATGGTTTTCAGTGCAATTAAACCAAGAAATGTCTTGTTTTTTTTTTTAAAAAAATAGTATTTAATAGGTTTCTGACTTTTGTGAACCATTTTGCACATAGCTTTATCAACTTTTAAACATTAATAAACTGATTTTTTTTAAAGATCCCTTTGTGAAGAGCATTTTTTTTTTTGAAATCATTACTGAGATATTTGCTTTCACTGGCTCTTTGTAATCAAAATTAAGGACAGATTTCTGTTCTCCCTTAGAGTATTTTACCTTGATAAGCTATGAAAAGAAAAAAAAAAAACTGTGGTTTGTTTAGAAACCACTCTATCCTTTTCAGGAAGAGAAACCTCAGTAAGTTAACATTAAAGCTGGGCGTGGTGGCACATGCCTTTAATCCCAGCACTCAGGACGGAGGCAGAGGTAGGAGGATCGCCATGAGTTCAAGGCCACCCTGAGACTACAGAGACTAATTCCAGGTCAGCCTGAGCTAGAGTGAGAAAAACATTAAAAAACCAAAATAATAATAATAATAATAATAATAAATAAGTTAACATTAAAGACTTGTAACGAATGAAATTAAAAGCACTAGTCTTTTGGATACCACACTGGCAAGTAAGTATAATTTGGGGATTTTTTTTTTTTAAATTGCATTCAAGCCAAACAAAGTTAAGTATAATAATTCTGTCCTAGCACATGGATCCTCAAAGACTTTCATGTAGTCTTAAATTCAATTTAAAATATGACAGAAGCAATCAAGTTTAAACCCAAAATACAAAAACATTCTTGATCTTCTATTAATATACCGGAGAAGAGAGAATATAAATCTGGGAGATAATATTAAATCACTCAGTTTTTCTTTCTTTTTAGAATATCATTTTGGATCTTCCAGCCTGTCTCGTGAGCAATATGTGACTTGGGGATAGCAATTGTAATGAGTAACGAGTTGTAGAATGTAGACTTGGGTACCTAGCACCTTTTATTGCAAAACTCTCTGTTTGTTATATTGAGAAGTCCCATCTTCTTGGTCGTTAAAGCTAGAGCACATCCCACACATCTTCACACTGTGATAGCAGTCACCTCACAGTGAATGTCATCTTTCAACGTGTTTTGGTGTGCTTAACCCTCCCTCCTATTGTTCCCCTCGGAATTCGTGTTTTAAGTCTCACTGGATATGCGCAGAACAGGACGCAGTTGGGACGTGAAGATAACCCTCACCTCTCAGAGTGGATGTCATTTCTGGGTAAGGTTCACTGTGGGAACAGCAATGCGTCCACTACGGAAACCTTAGGTCACAACCTCCAGTTTCCTGAAGGAAATGCCAAAAATGCTCTGCAGACAAAGGGCTGGAAACAAGTGAGAATACCTCTATCCATCTGTCTGCTGCGGCGGAAGGGGTGACTTCATGCGGCCTCACTCCTCCAGCGTTTGGTACGGGAGTTCAGCATAATGGAAAAGCGTGGGTCCATTTTGTTTCGGTGGATGATAAACTTTTCCTACCCTTGTTCTTGTCACCGTCAGGGCAGCAGGGACTCACAGAAGGCCTTGCTGGGGTTGGGGAGCTCAAGAGCAGACTGGGAGGTCAGCCTCCCATGGCCACCTCTGAGCACAGTCCCCCTAGATGCGCTTACTGGGAGACTGCAGGCAGAGGTTCTCCTAGGGAGCAAGCTGGCCGGTCATGGGTGGTGCCTTTTCCCGGTAGAACAGCAGAGCCTCCGCTCTGGTCAAGAGGCAAAATGTTGGGGATACAGCTCAGTTGGTAGGATGTTTGCCTATCATACGTGAAGCCTGGGATTCACCCGCAGCACCACATTACCAGGGCTTTGTGGAGTCCCCCTGTAATCCCAGTACTCCATGGTGGAGGCAGAAGGATCAGAAAGCTCAAGGTCATTCTCCCTTTGAAGACCAGCCTGGGCTAAGGGAGATCCTGTATCAAAAGAAAGAACTAAAAGAGCCTGGCGCCGTGGCGCACGCCTTTAATCCCAACCCTCAGGAGGCAGAGGTAGGAGGATCACCGTGAGTTCGAGGCCACCCTGAGACTACCTAGTGAAATTCCAGGTCAGCCTGAGCTAGAGTGAAACCCTACCTCCAAAAAAAAAAAAAAAAAAGTGAAACGTGACAACAAACTCTGGAGATTATATATACATATGGAGAGAGAGAGTTTTGAGTCTATTCTAGAAAGGAAAGATAAGGGGAAAGGTCTGGTTATAGGATATATATGAAGCCTGGATTAAGAAGATGTAGTGTTGTTCAGGAGAAATGGAAACTATGTGACTCTAGTTGACATGTTTGTGTAAAAAGTTCAATGGGCTGTAAGTGATTGGAAAGCTACAAGATGGCACCACAGAATACTTGTTACCCAACATTAAATGTGAACATAATTTCACAGAACATCCCAGTCAAGACCTTATATAAATGTTCATCTTGTTCTTTCTTTTTAGTCCTTTTTAATAAGAAAAAAAAAAAAAAAGCAATCCAGTGATACTATTTGGAATCCAGAAGTTTTACATTCATGTTCAGTGGATTCTATTGAGTACTTCGGTTGTAAGATATTCCTCATTTCCCCCCACCCAATGTTTTTAGCAGTCTTTAACATTTTAAAGACCTTAGAGCTTTTGAAATTATACTTATTCCTGCCCCAGACATGCCCAGTGCTAAAGACACGCCCAGTGCCCACCCTGTGGGTACCTCTAAACTGAGACGCACACTTTGTACGCTGGTGCCTCTTGCAGCCTGTGTTCCGTCTGGCGCCCAGAGCCTTCACTTTTTCTAAGCAACTGTTTGGAGCTGCTGCTCTGAGAGCAGCTCCAGAGGGGTGGGCTTCCCCTGGGTGAGACCCCACAGAGTGCGGATCCGGGGATGCTCGCTGCTGCTGGTCCCCATCCCATTTGCAGCTGAAAAGCAAGGGGCTGGAATGACCAATTTAAAAAGTGTTCTAGCCGGGCATGATGGCACGTGCCTTTAATCCCAGCACTCGGGAGGCAGAAGTAGGAGGATCGCCATGAGTTTGAGGCGTAGTGGATTCCAGGTCAGCCTGGGCTATAGTGAGACCCTACTTCGAAACAAAACAAAACAAAACAAAATATATATGAGCAGGGCGTGGTGGCGCATGCCTTTAATCCCAGCACTCGGGATGCAGAGGTAGGAGGATCGCCATGAGTTCAAGGCCACCCTGAGATTACATAGTGAATTCCAGGTCAGCCTGGACCAGAGTGAAACCCTACCTCGAAACCCCCCCCCCAAAAAAAAGTACATATATATATATATGTGTGTGTGTGTGTGTGTGTGTGTGTGTGTGTGTGTATCCTAGCCTGGCATGGCTGCGCATGCCTTTAATCCCAGCACTTTGGAGGCAGAGGTAGGAGGATCTGCATGAATTCAAGGCCATGCTGAGACTACCGAGTGAATTCCAGGTCAGCCTGGGATAGAGTGAGACCCTACCTTGAAAAACATGTGTATACACACACACACACACACACACACACACACACACACATATATGTATATGTATATGTTCTGTGTACAACATTGCTAAAGACCTCCTCAATAGTTAGTGGCTCAGCACCTGGGTAAGGTGGCGCATATCTGTAATTCTAGAACTCAGGAGTTTAGGTTAGGAGGATTTCAGGGAATTTGAGGCCAGCTTAGTCTACAGAGCACAACTCTGTCTCTAAACACAATTAAATGACTGGCTCAAAAATTGGGCTGGGGAAATTGCTTAGTGGTTAAGGAGTTTGCCTGCAAAGCCTAAGGACCCTGGTTCGATTCCCCAGGACCCTTGTGAGCCAGATGCACAAGGGGGCACATGTGTCTGGAGTTCATTTGCAGTGGCTAGAGGCCCTGGCATGCCCATTCTCTCTTTCTCTCTATCTGCCTCTTTTTTTTCTCTCTCTCTCAAATAAATTAAATATTTAAAAAACAAACAAAAAATAATATCAGACTAAAAACTGTTACCCATAGTCTTTGTGATGGATTTTTTTGGTGGGTTTTTTTGTTTTTTGCACTACTTTTTGTGTCTAGTTTTATCTGAGTGGCTGGGAGAATTCAACTTCAGGCCAGTAGATTTTGCAGGCAAGTGGCTTTAAACACTGAGGCATCTCCCATCCTCCCCGCCACCTCCACTCTATCTTAATTTGGAGAAAAGGTCTCACATAGTCCAGGCTGTGAGGATGACCTTCAACTTTGGATCCTATTGCCTTCACTTCCTGAGTACTGGGATTACAGGCAGGGGAGCTTCGTGCATGCCAGGCAAACACTTTACCAACTGGGCCTTAGACTGAGATATACCTTTTTTTTTTTTTTTTTAATAGGACTCCTTTCATTCTTTGGGTCTGGAATGGTGTTTATTTTTAATTTTTTAATTTTTAATTTTTATGTTTTATTTATTTAGTTTTTCAAGATAGGGTCTCACTCTGGTCCAGGCTGACCTGGAATTCACTATGTAGTCTCAGGGTGGCCTCGAACTCATGGCGATCCTCCTACCTCTGCCTCCCAGAGTGCTGGGATTAAAGGCGTGCGCCACCATGCCTGGCTAGAACGGTGTTTTTTTTTAATGGGGACTTAATTCACTGTATCAAATTAAAGTTGATCTCAGTTGATAGATTTGTCTGCGTTTTCCCTGAATAAATTCTAAACTTCTTGAGAGAGTAATTATAATTAATCAAAAGAAAGCTTGGCAGGATGGATACTCTTTTCTCCCTGTAAACACAACACACAATGAATTCAAATTTCTTTGTTTTTCTTTCTTCCTTTGTTTTTCTCTTCTTCCTTTCATCTTTAAGAAAAATTTTAAACTGTTTTATTGACCACTTCCATAATTACAGACAACAACCCATGGTAATTCCCTCCCTCCCCCACTTTCCCCATCACAACTCCATCATATCCATCATATCCCCTCCCCCTCTCAATCAGTCTCTCTTTTATTTTGATGTCATGATCTTTTCCTCCTAGTATGATGGTCTTGTGTACGTAGTGTCAGGCACTGGGAGGCCATGGATATCCAGGCCATTTTGTGTCTGGAGGAGCACGTTGTAAGGAGTCCTACCCTTCCTTTGGCTCTTACATTCTTTCCACCACCTCTTCTGCAATGGACCCTGAGCCTTGGAAGGTGTGATAGAGCACTCCTGTCACTTCTTCTCAGCGCCATGGTGCCTTCTGAGTCATCCCAAGGTCACCACCATCTGAAAGAAAAGGTTCTCTAACCATCATCTTTTAAAATTTGTTGGTGGTACACGCCTTTAATCCCAGTGCTCAGGAAGCAGAGGAAGGAGGATTGCTGTGAGTTGGAGGCCAGCCTGGGATTACAGAATGAGTTCTCAACACGAGCTAGAGGGAGACACCGCCTTGAAAGAAACAACAACAACAACACAAAGAGTCAAGGTCCCAGGCTGGCCTCAAAGCCATGACGATCCTCCTGCCTCAGTCTACAGAGTGCTGGGATTATAGGTGTTGAGCCATTAGAGCTGGTGAGTTTGCTCTTTTGGGACAAGGGACCTCTCTGTAGCCCAGATTGGCCTGGAACTGACTGCAGGCCTCCTGCCTCAGTCCCGAGTACTAGAAGACACACATGCGCTCCTAGGCACAGCACAGGAAGTTGTTAATACTGAGAACTCATAATACATTGCATCATTTCCTCCACACGTCCTTCCTGCCCTTTCGGTGTGTGCTGCATATTGTCCAAGGAGAGGGACTCAGCGTAATCGTTGATGTGCGTGTTTGCCTCCACTTCCATTACCGTGCCTAGAGTCATCTTCCATAGTATCCAAGCAAACAAGGCATAACCAGTTAAGGGCCTCTGGATTGGGGGCTGCAGAGATGGCTTAGCGGTTAAGCCTCTTGCCTGCAAAGCCAAAGGACCCAGGTTCAATTCCCCAGGACCAAGGTAAGCAAGATGCACAAAGCGGTCCATGCATCTGGAGTTAGTCTGCAGTGTCTGGAGGCCCTGGTGAGCCCTTTCTCATTCTCTCTCTCTCTCTGCTTCTTTCTTTCAAATAAATAATAAAAAAGCTATTTAAAAAAGAATTTTATAAAAGCCTCCAGATTGTCCACAAAAAAAGAGTTTTTTTTTTTTTTTTTTTTTGGTTTTTCAAAGTAGGGTTTCACTCTGGTTCAGGCTGACTTGGAATTCACTATGTAGTCTCAGGGTGATCCTCCTACCTCTACCTCCTGAGTGCTGGGACGCCTGGCAGATTTTTGTTGTTGTTGGCATGGTGGTGCATGGCTGTAATTTCAGCACTCCAGCAGTGGAAGTCATAAATTGGAGGCCAGCTTAGCCTACACAATGAAACCCTATCTGAAAAATAACACAAAACAGAAAAAGAAAGAAAGATGACAAAAAAAAAAATTAGCCAGGCATGGTGGTGCACATCTTTAATCCCAGCATCTGGGAGGCAGAGGTAGAAGGATCACTGTGAGTTGGAGGCCACCCTGAGACTACATAGTGAATTCCAGGTCAGCCTGGGAAAAAGCAAGACCTTACCTGGGGGTTGGGGGGGAGGCAAACCTAATTTACAGAGAGAAATGGGCAAATTGTCTCAGTGAAGGGGTAAACTGGTAAAGAAGGAAGGAACTTTCTAGATTGTTGTCAACAATGCTCTATTTTTTAAAGTCATATATATATATATATATATATATATATATATATATATATATATATATATCTTGTCTAAATTTATTCAACTAGGGCTGGGGAGATGGCTCCGAAGTTAAAGGCATTGATTGCAAAGACTATATGCCTGGGTTCAATCCCCAAGTACCCATGTAAATCCGGATGCATCTGGAATTCATTTGCAGTGGCAAGAGGCCCTGGTATACCCATTCTCTCTCTCTCTCTCTCCCTGCAAAATAAATTTTAAAATTTAAATAAATTTAGCCAACCATATTCTAAAGACATGAAATAAAAAAACTAATATAATAAACTTGATTTTTTTTTAAACATAAGGACTATTTTAAGTTATGGAAAGTGTCCACGGAGTTCAAGGGGATGTGGCAAGAGACCCAACATGTTCCACAGAAGGACATATGCTCTTTTGGAGTTATTCCATGCCACAGAACCAAAACGGTAAAATGCTAAAGACCCATGACCTAGTGATACTCCTGCTTCTGTAGGATGAGAGTTGGCTTAACATTGCTAGTTCTAATCCCCGAAGAATTTGTGTGGATTGGAAGAGTGTAGAGATACAATTAAAGCTTATTGACATTCAGGTTCCACTCAGGAATTTATGGAGGGTTGTAAAACAATTTTATGAGGAATGGACTTTCACATACTGGTAAAGACGTAGAAATACATTCTCAGTGGCAACACACAAGCTGGAGTGTGTCAGACCTGATTTCTCTTTTTAACCGTGGCCACACGACTGAACCTATAAAAAGGCTCTCAGTCAGATCACAACGCTCGCCCTGGGTGTGACCCTGCATAGTTGAAAGGGACAGGGCAGAAGCTGGAGGAATATAGAAAGCAAGCGTATGCTCTCGAGGATTTGATAAGCTCGGGGCTGTAGGTACGTTTGCTTTGCAATCAGCCCATCTGGGATGCATTCTGCAGGCAGATGGGAATCCAGCCAGGTCGAGGTGGTATGCTTCCGGGCCTACGCTGGTCCTTTTGACCCCACGGGGCTGATGAGACACCGAGCTGGAACGGGAGCAGGAAAGACAGGGAAATGCTACAGGGTCTGACAAGAAGCTGGGAAGGTCACGGCTTGCTTATCTATTTCCCCCGTAGCCTCTCTGTCTGTTGTTGGTCTCGTGGGCTGCTTTGTTGGTTGGTACCCCGGCGCAGAAGCACGGCAGGGGAAGCGCCGGTGTGTGGTTTATGCTTCCTGCTCCCACCTTTACAGAGATCCACCCACCCATTCAGCAAGAAGGCCTGCCCCAGGTGGACCTCGATTCAGAGAAAAATGATGCAACAGCATCCTTGCCTGTGTAGAACTTGTAGGGCTTGAGCCAGGCGTGGTGGCGCACGCCTTTAATCCCAGCACTCGTGGAGGCAGAGGTAGGAGGATCGCTGTTGAGTTCGAAGCCACCCTGAGACTACATAGTGGATTCCAGGTCAGCCTGGGCTAGAGTGGGACCCTACCTCAGGAAAAAAAAAAAAAAAAAGAACTTTTAGGATTTATTCTTCTAGTTCCTGGTGTCCCTTCCATTTGAGGTGAAGGAGTGATGGTATTTTTTAAAAAGGGGGGGACTGGAGAGATGGCTTAGTGGTTAAGGTGTCTGCCTGCAAAGCCAAAGGATCCTGGTTTGACTCTCCAGTGCCCACGTAAGCCAGATGCACAAAGAGGCGCATGCATCTGGAGTTCGTTTGCAGTGGCTGGAGGCCCTGGTGCGCCCACTGTCTCCCCCCCCACTCTCTCTCTGCCTCTTTCTCTCAAATAAATAAAATATGTTATTTTCAAAAAAGGGTTTTTTTCTTCATAATTTGTTCACTGTCCTTCACTTCATCCAGCAATGTAAAAAAAAAAAAAAAACAATTTCACTTCAAACATGTGATCAGGCCAGGTGTGGTGTTTATGCCTATAATCCCAGCACTTAGGGAGGCTAAGGCAGAAGGACTGGTGTGAGTTCTAGATCAGCCTGGGACTCTTATACAGTAAGGTCCTGTCTCCAAAAACAGGGTGGGGTGGAGACTGGAAAAAAAAATGGTTCAGTGGTTAAGGCGCTTGCCTGCCAATCTTAACCACCTGGGTTTGATTCTCCAGCTCCCATATAAAGCCAGATGCATAAAGTGGCGCATACATCTGGAGTTCATTTGCAGTGGCTAGAGGCCCTGGCACATTCATTCTCTCTGTGTGTCTGTCTCTCTATCTCTTTCTGCTGACAATTTTTTTTTTAAAACGCGGGGGGGGGGGGGTTTCTGGGGAAATGGTTTAGCAGTTAAGGTGTTTGATGCAAAACCTAAGGACCCCAGTTAAATTCCCCAGGTCCCCCATAAGCCAGATGCACAAGGGGCCGCATGTGTCTGGAGTTCGTTTGCAGTGGCTGGAGGCCCTGGTGCAACAATTCTCTACCTCATCTGCTTCTCTCTCTCATAAATAAATAAATAAATAAATAAATAAAATGTTTTTAAAAAGAAATGGGGTAGGGGGAAGTGTGATTCCTGTTGATAGCCTTTTATCTCTGACTTAAAAAATTTTAAGCGTCAAGTTTATTTAATTTTTTGAAGATTTTATTTTTACTTATTTATGAGAGATAGAGAGAGAGTGAGAATGGGCATGTCAGGGCCTCTAGCCACTGCAAACGAACTCCAGTTGCATGCGCCACCATGTGCATCTGGCTTACGTGGGACCTGGAGAATCAAACCTGGGTCCGCAGGCTTCGCAGGCAAGTGCTTAACCGATAAGCCATCTCTCCAGCCCTATCTTTATTTATTTATTTGAGAGGCAGAAAGGGCACAATAGGGCCCCTAGCCGCTGCAAACAAACTCCAGACTCATGTGCCACCTTGTGCATCTGGGTTATGTGGGTACTGGGGAATTGAACCTGTGTCCCTTAAGCTTCACAGGCAAGTGTCTTAATTGCTAAGCCATCTCTCCAGCCCCATCTCTGACTTTTTGTTTGTTTGTTTGTTTTTTGAAGTAGGGTCTCAGGGTGGCCTTGAACTCATAGTTATCCTCCTACCTCTGCCTCCCAAATGCTGGAACTAAAGGTGTGTGCCACCATGCCTGTCTCCATCTGTGACTTTTATTTAACATCTCTAACTTAAAATTAAATAATTTGGAATTAATTCACCTGATAAAGAGTTATTAGACATTGCTGTAAACGTCAGTATTTATATTTTATTTTTTTCAAGTTGTTTCATGTTGCAGGTGATAAAAAAACATTTGATTTCAGTGAAAACCTAAGCACATTTTTTTTTGAGGTAGGGTCTCACTCTAGCTCAGGCTGACCTGGAATTCATTATGTACTCTCGGGGGGCCTCTAACTCATAGTGATCCTCCTACCTCTGCCTCTCAAGTGCTACTATTAAAGGCGCATGCCACCACGCCCTGCCAAATCACATCATTTTTAATTTCTTCTCATCTTAGTGTGTGCTTTTCTTTTTATACAGCACTACTGTGAACTGGAATCACATGGGTTACAACAGACAAATGGTCTACATTTGAATGTCTTCGGCAGGATTCCTCCTCAACTTGGACAGTAAGTGGGGGAGGGAATGACGACTTGAGAGCCAGCAAGCCATATGCCTTCAATTATTATTATTACTGCCAGGCGTGGTGGCGCACACCTTTAATCCCAGCGCTGGGGAGGCAGAGGTAGGAGGATCGCCGTGAGTTCCAGGCCACCCTGAGACTCCATAGTGAATTCCAGGTCAGCCTGGGCTAGAGTGAAACCCTACCTTGCAAAACCAAAAAAAAAAAAAAAAAAATTATTACTATGACACAACTCACCGAAGGCCAGCTTACAAACCTCTAGGATTTCCCAGGAGCTCAGGTAGCTGTCTTGCATGCTTCCTGCTCAGTAACTACTGAGGCTACAGAACTGCATCCAAGTCTCCCAGCAACTGAGGAACCCTTCATCCCAGTTCCACACATTCAGTCTCCTGAGGATGAGCTGGCCTCTTCATATTCATTCGCTTTTTAAATTTTTCTTTAATTTTTTTAATTTTTAGAGAGAGAGATACAGAAAGAGAGAGAGAGAGAGAGAGAGAATTGGCACGCCAGGGCCTCAGCCACTGCAATTGCAATCCAGACTCTTGTGCCACCTAGTGGGCGTGTGCGACCTTGCGCTTGCCTCACCTTTGTGTGCCTGGCTTATGTGGGATTTGGAGAATCAAACATGGGTCCTCAGGCTTTGCAGGCAAGAGCCTTAACCACTAAGCCATCTCTCCAGCCCTGCTTTGTTTTTTCAAATCTTTTCATTAATTATGAACCTTACTGTAGAAGAAAAAACGCAGTATGTAGGTCATATTCCCACCAGGTTATCCTCTTACATCCCCTTTCCTCCGCTGCCATTGTGCTGAGGGACCTCCTCAGTGGGTTCGTTGGTAGTCACCATGGGGTCAGCAGTCAGTCTTTGTGGGAAGGGAAGGGCAAGGCCTCAGGATGCTCCTCACCTTGCAGCTCCTACAGTCCTTCTGCTCCCTCGTCTAAAATGTTCCCTGAGCCTTGGCAGGTGCGTTAGAAACCTGCTTTACGGTTGAGCTATTTGCTTTTTGATTCAGCTTTTGTATGCTGGGGTGTTTTTTTTTTTTTTTTTTTTTTTTTTTGGCAGTTTGTTTTGCACAGGCTTTTGTGATATAGCCCCTGCTGACCTGAAACGTGCACCACCACACCCAGCTATTTGTCATTGAGACAGAGTCTCATGTAGCCCAGGTTGGCTTTGAACTCGCTATGTAGCAGAGAATGATCTTGAACTCCCGCCTCCCCCTCCCAACGGCTGGGGTCACAGGTGTGTAGCATGGCCTCCCCCAGTTCATGAGACACTGGAGCTCGAACTCTGGGCTCTCTGCATGCCAGGCAAGAATTCCACCAGCCGGCGCTGCCCCCAGCCCTGTGTGCTATTTTTAAGGATGTCAATGGCTCAGGTGTCTACCATCCTTACCCGAGCTACCCCTCAAAGCACACCATCTACCTGTTGGGGGATGAGTGTCTTTTTTATATATATATACATACAAAATAGAAAATGCTTCTTTCTAATTTCAGGGTTTATTTTACTCCTGTCTAGACACGTGAGAGGAAAACAAATGTGGATCTCCAGTGCAGTTGTGCTCTAAAGTGAGAGAAGACTTGTGCAGCGTGACTTGTGGGAACATTAGCTGTCGTGCGCCTGGAGTCTCACAGCCTTCTGCGGAGGAGAAGCGGCCGTTAGCTGTCACGTGCTGTCCCGCCTCAGCGAGCTCCACGTGGCCACCTGCACAGTGGCTCTTGGTTTCTCTTCCCTGTCTAGATGCCGCGCAAGGCAACTTTCAGAAAAACATAGACTTTCGTATTCCCATTCTCACGTGGAAAGTGAACTAGAGCATCAAAGAACTTCCTGGGTTATTCCACCTACAAAATTCTGCGCCACAATTATCCGGATAGTTTATATCTGTATTTTGTTTTTTATCCCAGCTGAATTTTTATGCTGCAACAGGAGCCAATAGGACTTGAACAATTATAAAGAATTTAGCTGGACTTGCTGACACAAGCCTGTAATCCCGGTTACTTGAGAAGCCAAGGCAGGAGGATCACAAGTTCAAGGTCTGCCTGGACTGCTTCATGAGACTTGGTCTCAAAATAGAAAAGGGACCAGAGATATAGTTCAGTGGTAGAGTGCTTGCCTAGCATGTGTGAGGTCCTGGGTCAATCCTGAGTGGGGCATAAAGAAAGAAGAAAGAACTTAAAAGACACCTACAAGTGCTTTTGATTGATTAGGGTTTTCTTTACTTATTTTTTTATTTTTTGAGTCAGAATCTTGCTATGTAGTCCATACTGGACTTGCTTAGTCTCTTGAGTGCTGAGATTAGCTATGGGCCACCAAGCCTAGTTAGGACACTGTTGTTAACTGATTAATTAATTAATGTATTTATTTAGTTATTTGAGAGAAAGAGAGAGAGAAAGAGGCAGAGGGGGGGAGAGAGAGAGAGAGAAAGAAAGAAAGAAAGAAAGAAAGAAAGAAAGAAAGAAAGAAAGAAAGAGAGAGAATATAGGCATGTCCAGGACTCCTGCCACTGCAAATGAACTCTAGACACACAGGCCACTTTGTGCATGGGTACTAGGGAATTGGGCATGGGTACAGGGGAATTGAACCCAGGCCGTCAGGCTTTGCAATCAAGCACCTTTAAGCCCTGAGCCATCTCTCTAGTCCTGGGCATCTTAATTCAAAGAGCAAAATGAGACAGTGCATGACTCTAACTCCAGCACTCAGGAGGAACAGGAGTTCATGGCCAGCCTTAGTTATGTATTTTGAGGTCATTCTAGGGTACATGGGATCCTGTCTCAAAAAAAAAAAAAACACACCCAAACACAAATAAACAAATAGAGCAACATGATACATATATTAGTATATAGTATGAGAAAATTTCATCTGTATAATCTCATATAATACACTCAACTTACTAATTTTTCTTTTAAAACTATACTTACCCCATGTTTATATTGTTTTTCCCTCCATGGTCTGTAAATTTCAATTGTGGTCGTGACTAGCAATATTGGAAATATATGCAAGTAACTTAGACATCTGTAGGTGGCTTGTATGAAATGAACTCTGCTCTCTGTTCATCCTGAGGAATTCATAGGAGCTGATTGCGATAGCTGGGGCTGTGTCCAGGAGGTACCCAGATCTCTCCGTCCCATCTTTCAAGGGTGCAGTTGGGAAGTGAGCTGCACCAAGATGCGTGTGGCCTACAGATAGGAAGTTCTGATTTCTGGGGCGGTTTCTTTCATATCTATATACATTCATCTGGGCTTTTTTAAAATTTTTATTTATTTATTCATTTGAAAGTGACAGACAGAGAGAGAAAGAGGCAGATAGAGAGAGAAAGAATGGGCACGCCAGGGCCTCCAGCCACTGCAAACGAACTCCAGATGTGTGCGCCCTCTTATGCATCTGGCTAACGTGGGTCCTGGGGAATTGAGCCTCGAACCGAGGTCCTTAGGCTTCACAGGCAAGCGCTTAACCGCTAAGCCATCTCTCCAGCCCTCATCTGGGCTTTTTAGTAAATTTTTCTAAGGCCAGTGTTGAGATTTTCTCAAGATCTAAGTTAAATGCTAACCTGAGCACTACAGTATATGCTTCTCAACTCCATACTGCTCAGAGTAGGTATGCTAGAGGCTTGGTAGTGTAGGATCTTGGCTACCTATATACACATAAAAATTCCCATTAGAGTCAAAACGGGGGGGGGGAATAAATTGGGGCTAGAGAGATAGCTCAGCTGTTAAGGCACTTGCCTGCAAAGCCTAATGACCTAGGTTCAATTCCCCAGTACTCACAGAAAGCCGGATGTACAAAGTAGCCTGCGCATGTGAAGTTTGTTTGCAGCAGCTAAAGACCTTGGCATGCCCATTTTCAATCTCTCTCTCTGTGTCTGTCTGTCTCTCTCTCTCTCTCTCTCTCTGCTTGCAAATAAATGAAAGTTAAAAAGGCATAGTCAGCTAACTAGTTCCTTTATAAAGTGAAAGGTTAGAATAAGTATGTTAATTCAGTACAATGTTAAAAGTTGAACGTCTAAAAGGCTTCTAGTTTGTTTCTTTAGGTGGGGTCGTCCTCTGCAGGGTTGGCTGGCCTGGAATTTGCTATGCAGCCCATGCTGGCCGTGAACTTGTCACCTCCTTAGTGATAAGATTACAGGTTCATGTCTGGCATTTTTATAGGGGTGCCGGAGATGGAACTCAGGTGTCGTCAGGCCATGGACTTACCGAACTTGCTCTTCAGCCCGGGTACTTAGCTTTTTGAAAACCATGCATGATTATCTTGTTCTTTAAAGAATGATTGTTTTTTTTTCCACATAAAGTTTGCCTTATGGATACATTAAACTTAGGGGAAAGGAGGAGACACCCCTCGACAGAAACAAAGCACACTAGATGACTTGTCAAAAAGCCACGCCGTCAGTCAGGCGTGATGGAGTACGCCTGGGATCCCGGCACGGCACTCGGGACGCAGGAGGACCCACGTGCTCCTTTTGCCTCAGCAGCAAGTTCAAGGCCAACCTGAGTTACATGAGATCCTGTCTCAAAAACGAAACAAACAAACAAAAACATCCACAAGCACTCATGCTGTATAACTGGACATGTAGCTCAAACCTGTTATCCCTAACACTAGGGAGAGAGGTAGAGGCAGGAGGATTGCTATGAGTTAGAGGCTAGGCTGGGCTAAATAATGAGTTCCAGGCCAGAGTGGTTGAGAGAGAGAGAGAGAGAGAGAAAGAGAGAGAGAGAGAGAGAGAGAGAAAGAGAGAGAGAGACTTTGTCTCAAGAAGTAAAAAAATAAAAAAATAAAAAATAGATAAAGCAAAACAAAAACCATGCTGTAATGAAATGTTATGTGTTCCCTGGTGAGGTTGACTCGGGGTACCATAACAGCTTCTGGTCATGTGGGGATTCAATCCTGGCACTGCCACTGTATCCCTTGTGGTTTGCAGAATTCTGATTCACGGAACTGTGTGTGTGTGTCCACATCGGTTTACACTGGGTTTCACATTTCATTATCAATTAAGAATGTGCTGGCAGGAACCTTGTATTTGGAGCTAAGTAGTGGGAACCTTCTCTTTACTGCCGTGGGTGCTCTGACGTCATGCCGACTTGCACGTCCCTTTGCTGCAAGGAAAAAGAGGACTTCGGGCTCCGTACAAAACGAAGTTTTCCGCACGAGGGGTCACTTGATTCCCTAGTGTTGGACACGATTCACATTCCTTACATCTGGCTATATGAATTCTTCCGAGGAAATTCCTGCCACTTGCCCTTACTTCACAGCGATAGCCTCCCAGCTTCAGCAAATAAACTTGGTGGCATCCTTCCCCGATTCCTTTTTTGGTAAAGTCAAGGAGATGCACAAATCCAGGCCACAGCTCTGCTGCCCAAGTCTGCGAGCTGGCCGGGTGTCCAGAGGACTTGTGGCCGCTACTGGAATCTTCTCTCCGGGGCAGGCCCGGTTCACATTTCGTGGCTTTCATCACCCATCATTAGCAAACAGGCGCATGGCGGAGTTTTGCTTTTCTCTTAACTTGTAGGGGAATGAAGAGACCCTGGCAAGGCTCACAGGAGGCAAACAGAGCCCGAGCCCTTGAATGGGGTGAACTGATATGAGCCAGGAAGCCGGCAAACCCTTTCCCAGCAGGAGGACCCCGAGCAGGGGCTGACATTCGGGGTGACCGCCGTGGGCTTGACCGGGAAGCAGCAGGAAGGGGAAACGGCCCAAACTTCCCTGAAGTCAGCCAAGTAATAAACTGTGGGAGAATCAGGGTCTATTTTTCTCTTAGTCTCACTAAGATAAGAATCTCTATAATCAATCATATTTTTATTAATATTTTTTACTGACAACTTCCATAATCATAAACAATATCCCGTGGTAATTCGCTCCCTCCCCCACTTTCCCCTTTGAAACTCCACTCTCCATCATATCCCCTCCCCATCTCAATCAGTCTCTCTTTTATTTTGATGTCTTCATCTTTTCCTCCTATTATGATGGTCTTGTGTAGGTAGTGTCAGGCACTGTGACGTCATGGATATCCAGGCCATTTTGTGTCTGGAGGAGCACATTATAAGGAGTCCTACCCTTCCTTTGGCTCTTACATTCTTTCCGCCATCTCTTCCGCAATGGACCTTGAGCCTTGGAAGGTGTGGCAGAGATGTTTCAGTGCTGAGCACTCCTCTGTCACTTCTTCTCAGCACCATGATGCCTTCTGAGTTGCAAGCAGAGAGACTGACAGAGAGGATGGGTGTGCGAGGACTGCAAAGGAACTCCAGACCCATGCGCCACTTTGTGCGTCTGGCTTTATGTGGGTACTGGGGGATCGAACCCAGGTCTTTAGGCTTTGAAGGCAAGCGGCCTTAACCACTGAGCAATCTCTCCATCCTTCAATTGTATATTTTCATTACAGAAGATACATTGTTTTGCAGAGAACTGAAAGATCTAGAAAGCACTTACTGCATAGAGCGAAGCACTATGCAATTTCAGCTTTGAGTAGGATAAGCTATCCCTTTTTTTTATTTTTACTTTTTATTTATTTATTTGTAAGCAGAGAGAGAGAGAGAATAGAGACAGAGACAATGGGCGTGCCAGGGCTTCCAACCATTGCAAACAAACTCCAGATGCATGTGCCACTTTGTGCATCTGACTTATGTGGGTCCTGGGGAATAGAGCCTGGGTCCTTAGGCTTTGCAGGCAAGTGCCTTAACCACTGAGCTATCTCTCCAGCCCTCTACTCCTTTATACTATGGGAATGGCTCCAGATACTTGGTGGTCAGTAAACACACCATTAGGGTTGGGTATGTGGCTTGGTTGGTAGACCATTTGCCTAGGATTCAAAAAGCCCTGAATTTGATCTCCAGCACTGCATAAACAGGGCGTGGTGGTACACATCTGTAATGCCAGCACTCAGGAGGTAGAGGCAGGAGGTCCATACATTCAAGGTCATTCTGTGCCACAGAATGCTACAGAGTGGATTGGAGGCTCCCCTGGGATTCATGAGACTCTGTTTCAAACACACACACACACACACACACACACACACACACACACACCTTACAAAGTGACATTTATATCAAAGGTGTTCAAAAATCATGGCCTCCCAGATAGTGTGCAGCCAGAGTTCCTAGAACAGACCTGTAGTTGGTTCAGCTTCCTGAAGGGATCCCGAGGCTTGTGCAGTTGGTTGAGGAACCCTCAGAAGTTTCCCGAGTCTTCTTAGATGTAACTCTTCTCTGTTCCCTTACACTGGACCTGAGTGCCTTCAAATGCCTCTTGGAACCAGGCAGAAAACTCAGCGGAGGGAAACCGGGAAAGCTGCGCTTGGGAACAAATGCCCCGCCCAGTGGAGATGTCTCCCTTGTACACACCACGCCTTTATCGCTAGCTGAGATTGAGCCCGAGCTGTCAGATGCATCAAAGGGAGCTAAAATGAAGATTTTTGTATGCAATGCTCTGATTTTTTTTTTCTTTTCTTCTTCCTTTGTTTTTAGATAAGGTGTTCTGTGGTGCTTTGAATTAGGTGTTCCCCCATAAACTCATGTGTTTTGAATACTGGGGTCTCATTTGATGGCACTTTGGGAGGTGGAACCTTGCTGGGGGAGGTGTGTTGCTGGGGGTGGGCCTTGAGGTTTATTAGAGGCCCTGGCACATCCATTTCTCTCTTAAATAAATAAAAAAAATAAATTTTTAAAAAAGAAGTAGAAGCCTTTTGGGCTGAAGAGATGGCTTAGAGGTTAAGGCGCATGCCTATGAAGCCTAAGGACCCAGGTTCGATTGTCTAGGTACCAAGTAAGCCAGATGCACATGGTGGCACATGTGTCTGGAGTTCATTTGCAGTGGCTAGAGGGCCTGGGCCCATTCTCCCCCCCACACACAAATAAATAAATAAAAATAGCCGGGTGTGGTGGCACATGCCTTTAATCCCAGCACTCGGGAGGTAGAGGTAGGAGGACTGCAGTGAGTTCGAGGCCACCCTGAGATGACAGAGTGAATTCCAGGTCAGCCTGAGCTAGAGCGAGACCCTACCTCGCAAAACCAAAACCAAAACCAAACAAAACGAAAAAATTAAAAGCTTGGGAAACAAGTTTGACTTTCCCAGTGTTTCCCAAATCTGATAAGGATAAATAACTTCCCTGAGTCACAGGACCAGAGGGGTTATAGTTGAATCAGGCTTCACCTAGTGTCGCACAGGACATTAGGAAATCATCCTCCGGCTGATGACCACAGCTTCTTCAGTTGGAAGGGATCTTAGAGATGACTCCCTCTGGACTCCTAATCGTTTCTCTTGTCTGAACTACTTGTACTACACGAGCAATGATCACAGGAGAACTATCTGTGTCTTGGGTGATATTTCCATTTTTAAAAATATTTTATTTTATTTAATTTATTTATTTGAGAGAGAGAGAGAGAGAGAGAGAGAGAGAGAGAATGGGTTCCATTCCTTGTGCATCTGGCTTATGTGGGTCCTGGGGAATCGAACCGAGGTTCTTTAGCTTTGCAGGCAAGAGCCTTAACCACTAAGCTGTCTCTCCAGCTCAATATTTCTATTTTTTAAATTTTCTTGTTTATTTTTATTTATTTATTTGAGAGCGACAGATAGAGAGAGAGAGAGAGAGAGAGAATGGGCACCCCAGGGCCTCCAGCCACTGAAAATGAACTCCAGATGCATGCGCCCCCTTGTGCATCTGGTTTACATGGGTCCTGGGCAGTCGAGCCTTGAACTGGGCTCCTTAGGCTTCACAGGCAAGCGCTTAACTGCTAAGCCATCTCTCCAGGCCAATATTTCTATTTTTATGCATCCAGTCTCACTTTTCTTCCCCCAGACCCAGAAAGATTTCCTTTGGAGCCTTGAGCTATTTGGCCCTTCCTGATTTTGATCTCCGAGGTGGATAAATGGAATGCAGGTCCTGGGAATGACGATGATTTGGTTTCTGCAGTGATGTGAGTGACCCGGCTGAATTCAGAGAAGGCCGAGATCAAAGGCGAAGGGTGTGGTGGATGTGAATGTGGATGAATGTGGACTATGGTGTGTCACCGAAGGAGTCACCAGAGGATGCAAGCACAGGCTGTAATTTGAATACGTGGTGGAGTCTTATGTGGTTTCTAACGTCATTGGAAATCCAAGAGAGGACTTATTTTCATGTAATTTGGCCCATTTTGTTTTTTTAATCTTGATTGCACAAAACTGAAGGGTTCTTTTGACCTTAAAAAAAGTATGCTTATTTCAGTTCGAGTTCAGATTAAAGTTATGATTTCCCCTTTTCAAGTCCCCCCCCCCTTCCTTCCCTTTTCTGGAATTTCTTTTCTATTTCTCTCACAGTTCTTTTTACATTCCTGTGATTTCTTTCTGTCTAGAAAATACTGACATTGTAGCTTGGATTATAGTGGCCACTACAAGATTAGAGTTATCTTCATGGTCGATTTACAGCTCACACGTGTGTGGTGTGCATGTGTGTATGCATGCTCATATGTGTGTGGTGTGCACATGTGTATGCATGCTCATATGTGTGTGGTGTGCACATGTGTATGCATGCTCATATGTGTGTGGTGTGCACATGTGTATGCATGCTCATGCGTATCCATGCTCATGCATGTGTGCTGTGCACATGTGTATGCATGCTCATATGTGTGTGGTGTTCACGTGTGCATGCATGCTCATACGTGTGTGGTGTGCATGTGTGTATGCGTGGTGTGCACGTGTGTATGCATGCTCATGCGTGTGTGGTGTGCACGTTTGTATGCATGCTCATGTGTGTGTGGTGTGCACGTGTGTATGCATGCTCATGCGTGCGTGGTGTGTACGTGTGTATGCATGCTCATACGTGTGTGCTGTGCACCTGTGTATGCGTGCTCATACATGTGTGGTGTGCACCTGTGTATGCGTGCTCATGTGTGCATGATGTGCACGTGTGTATGCATGCTCATACGTGCATGGGCCAGAGGCCAGAGGTCCATACAAGGTGTCTTCCTTGTTGCTCTCCCCTTATCCTATGACTGGAGCTGGGGCTTACTGACTTGGCTAGACTGGCTAGCTAGTGAGCCCCAGAGATTGTCAATCTCGTCCTGGGCTCCTGGGTGCACATGACCACAACCCAGCATTTCACGAGGGGTTGAGGGATCTGAACTCAAGGGCCCATGCCTGTGCCCAGAATCATCTCCCTAGCCCTCCTTTGTTTTTTTTTTTTTATATTCTTATTTATTTATTTATTTGAGAGAGAGAGAGGATGGGTGCACCTGGGCTTCTAGCCACTGCAAATGCACTCCAGACACATGCAATACCGTGTGCATCTGACATATGTTGGTACTGGGGAAATCGAACCTGGGTCCTTAGGCTTCTCAGGCAAGCGCCTTAACCGCTAAGCCATCTCTGCAGCCCATGTTTTATTTTGAGATGGGTTTTCACTATGGACCAAGTAGCCCTGAAGTTACTAGATACAGTTTGGGGTTCCCTCAAACTCATGGCCATCCTCCTACCCCAGCCCCCCATGCTGGAGGTTACAGGCATGCTCCGCCACACCCTGCAGGGAGACTCTACTTTTGTCTTTTTGCAGTGGAATCTGCTCACCACCCGTCATTTCTGGTAATATAAAATGGAAGGCAGAGATCTTGCTAGAACTTCTTCCATATGAAGATTTTCTTTTCTACCTAAGGGGGGGGGGGAACCCATAACTGTGTGAAGAAGGCTCAGTGCTCATTGTCCTGCTTCTACCACACGCTTGCTGTGGCCCTGGAGGGGTTAGTCAGCCTCAGCTTACTGGTATTCATCTGTGCGTGTGCATCGGTGGAGGTCCGAGGACAACGGTGGGTGTCAGGCGGTGTCACGGTTCCCTTCGCCTTGCTGACACAGAGCACCTGACCCAAAGCAGCTGGTGGGAGGGAAGTTTTATCTTTTGGCTTCCAGCCTAGAGGGGAAGCTCCATGACGGCAGGGAGAGATGGCACAGCAGAGGCTGGCCAGCATCTCTGCCACAGCACGTGGAGACGGCAGCAGGACAGTGCGCCCACGGCACTGGCAAACTGGGGCTTGATAAACCGCAAGGTCCTCCCCAGTGACACACCACCCCCAGCAAGGCTCCACCTCTCACACTGCGGCCAGCTGGGAAGCAGGCGCCCCAAACGCAGGAGTTTACCGGGGACGCCTCGTTCAAGCCACCAGACTTGCTCCTCTCTCTGTCTACCTGTTCGAGGCAGTTCTTCATTTGTTCATTACTGTTTTTATCACACTAGCTGTCCAGCTAACTTCCTGGTGCTTCTCGTGTCTGCGACTCCCTTCTAGACCAAGGGCGCTGAGATTACAGCTTCCAACACTGTCGCCTCCAGTTTTATTTATTTATTTATTTATTTATTTATTTATTTATTTTTTCGAGGTAGGGTCTCACCCTGGCCCAGGCTGTCCTGGAATCCACTCTGTAGTCTCAGGGTGGCCTCGAACTCACGGCGATCCTCCTACCTCTGCCTCCCAAGTGCTGGGATTAAAGGCGTGCGCCACCACGCGTGACTTCTGGCTTCTGGCTTCTGTAGCCTCCAGTCGTATGTGGGTTCTGAGGACCTGAGATTAGGTACTCACACTGTGTGGCAATCACTTCATCCACTGAGCCATCTCCCATTCATCTATGAGCTAGTGGTAATGGCCTGGAGAGACGGCTTAGTCGTTAAGGCGCTTGCCCGCAAAGCCTAAGGACCCAGGTTTGAGTCCCCAATGTCCACTTGAGCCAGATGCACAAGGTGGTGCATGTGTCTGGGGTTTGTTTGCAGTGGCTAGATTGGCATACCCATTCTCTTCTCTCTCTCAAATAAATAAAGAAAAAAATACTGTAAACTAATGATAATAGCATCAATTACAAAGGCTGCTGTGAGGATTAAATAGAAGTGTGTTTTTTGAAGTCTGGCACCAGACAGATGCTCAAATGTCCATTGGCTCATTCATCTGACATGTCATTTCCAGGGCACCTACTAGTGTCCAACGCCACCATGAAGAAAATACACGAAGCCCTCGCCACAGCCACTTCCTGGCCTCCTCCTCTTCTTTTCTCTGGTTGACCCCATCAAAGGCGGACCACATGGGGTGGTGATTCCTGGTCTTTCAAAGAATTCATTCCTTTGGAAGTTCTGCCAGTCAACAGTGGCGTTCCATGCTTACACTGTCTTTCCAGAGGAAGAAATGTGCGCTGGAAATGCAACACTTTATCTATGCAACTTGCAACTTGCAAGTGCAAAAAAAAAAAAAAAAAAAAAGCGCATTATTTAGTCTAACCTATTCTGGCTTCCTTCCCAAAGCCTGACTTTCTGGTTTTGGAGGGAGGTGGGCAGAGGAAGGAAAGTGACATGAACTAACCACCACCTGGAACGGGAGGAGCCAGTGCAGTGGGGAGCACCTGTGATCCCTGCGTCCTGACAACTCAGGCAGGACGGCCGTGGGTTAGTCTGGGCTACATACAAGACCCTGTCTGCACAAAAAACCAAACCCCCAACATAATATGTAAGCCTAGCCGGGGATGTAGGTCAGCCTGACTGCCAGGCCGGAGGTTCTGGATTCAATCCTCAACACACAATTTTAAAGAAGCAGTTTTCTCCAGTATCTAGTAATTTCATCCATTTGGGTACAGCTCTCCTTGCGGTTTCTACAGGGACCTGGTCGGGGGCATGGTTGACATCCTTTGGCATTCCTTATGCTCCCTGCCCCGGTTAGTGTCCCTTTTTTGGCTGGGCATTGCCTGCCCCGCGGGTGTTTGTGGCTTTCTCTGGGGTGGGTGTGATGTGAGGTGGGTCTGGTTGGGTTTGGTCAAAGCCCAGCAGGAGGCCCGGGCTGACTTGTCTCCTTTCTGTTTCCTCTGGGCTGCGGATCCTTGAACTTTGGCTGGCTTGTCACCTACCCTCACATCCTCTGCCTTGGTTTTTTTTTTTAAGTATACTTAAAATTTTTATTTATTTATTTTCTAGAGACAGAGAGACAGACAGATGAGAAAGAGAATGGGCACGCCAGGGACTCTGGCTACTGCAAATGAACTCCAGATGCCTGTGCCACCATGTGTATCTGGCTTACATGGGTTCTAGGACATTGAACCTGGGTCCTTTAGGCTTCTCAAGCAAGCACCTTAACCGCTAGGCCACCTCTCCAGCCCTCCCCTGCTTTTGACAAGCAAAGAGGGCTGCCCTTTCTTTCTTTCTTTTTCTCTCTTTTTTTAAAAAAAATTATTTATTTATTTGAGAAAGGGAGAGAAAGAGGCAGATAGAGAGAAAGAGAGAGAGAGAGAATGGGCACACCAAGGGCCTCTAGCCACTGCAAATGAACTCCAGACACATGTGTCACCTTGTGCATCTGGCTTATGTGGGTACTGGGGAATTGAACCTGGGTCTTTAGGCTTCACAGAACGAGCACCTTGACCGCTAAACCATCTCTACAGCCCTCTTTTTTTTTTTTTTTTTTTTAGGGTCGCACGCTAGCCCAGACTGACCTGAAACTCACTCTGAGGTCCCAGGCTAGCTTCAAACTCACAGTGCTCCTCCTACCTTTGCCTCCTAGTGCTGGGACTAAAGGCGTGTGCCGCCACGCCAGGCTGAGGGCGGCTCTTCCAGTGCCCTCGGGGCCTTTCTGGTCTTCTGCTCTATCTACTGGTGAGTTTAGTCCCTAAATTTGTTTGGGACCTTGTCAAACATTAAATACCTCAGCAAGTTCCATTCTTCCCTTCCTTCCTTCCTTCCTTCTTTCCTTCCTTTGTTTTTTAGGTAGGGTCTCACTCTAACTCAGGCTGACCTGGGATTCACTATGTAGTCTCAAGGTGGCCTCGAACTCACGGCGATCCTTTCACCTCTGCCTCCGAAGTGCTGGGATTAAAGGTGTGCCCCACCATGCCCGGTGAGCAACAGAAAATTTTGCCACTGTTACCCAACAGTTCCTTCTAGAAACTCAGTTTATTGGCTCTATGATTTTCTACCTGACTGGGCTGTACCTAGGTGCTGGTGGCCCTCAGCAGGGTTTCTCAGTGACCTTGCAGCCCAAGTATGTGGAGTCTTCAGCAATAGGTCTTACCATCTATTCCTGGTGAGAAACCAAGGGCCTCGGCAATGGTCTGTAAATGTTTTGGGGGCATCAGGGTCCTCCCTGGCCAACAATCACTGGAAGGTATCCCATCCTGGCACTAAAAATTTTCTAGTAACAATGTGTGGCTTCCGTGTCTTTTTTTTTTTTCCTTTTCCTTTTTGTTGTTTCAATTTTTGTTTTTTTTTTTTAAGTATACTTAAAATTTTTATTTATTTATTTTTCCTTTTCCTTTTTGTTTATTTATTTATTTTTCCTTTTCCTTTTTGTTGTTTCAATTTTTGTTTTTTTTTTTTAAGTATACTTAAAATTTTTATTTATTTACTTTATTTATTTATTTATTTGTTTATTTTTATTTATTTATTTATTTTTCCTTTTCCTTTTTGTTTATTTATTTATTTATTTATTTATTTATTTGACAGAGAGAGAGAGAGAGAGAATGGGCACACCAAGGCCTCTAGCCACTGTAAAACAAACTCCAAATGCATGCGCCACCATGTGCATCTGGCTTACGTGAGACCTGGAGAAATGAACCTGGGTCCTTAGGCTTCACAGGCAAGCACCTTAACCACTAAGCTATCAATCCAGGCCTCTTTTTGTTTTTTGTTTTTTTTTTTTAAGTATACTTAAAATTTTTATTTATTTATTTATTTATTTTTCCTTTTCCTTTTTGTTTATTTATTTATTTTTCCTTTTCCTTTTTGTTTATTTATTTATTTATTTTTCCTTTTCCTTTTTGTTTATTTATTTATTTGACAGAGAGAGAGAGAGAATGGTCACACCAGGGGACTACAACCACTGCAAACAAACTCCAGATGCATGCGCTACCTTGTGCATCTGGCTTACGTGAGACCTGGAGAAATGAACCTGGGTCCTTAGGCTTCACAGGCAAGCACCTTAACCACTAAGCTATCAATCCAGGCCTCTTTTTGTTTTTTGTTTTTTTTTTTTAAGTATACTTAAAATTTTTATTTATTTATTTTTCTTTCTTTTTTTCTTGACAGCTTCCATAATTATAAACAATATCCCATGTTAATTTCCTCCTCCCCCCACTTTCCCTTTTGAAACTTCACTCTCCACATATCCCCTCCCCCTCTCAATCAGTCTCTCTTTTATTTTGATGTCTTCATCTTTTCCTCCTATTATGATGGTCTTGTGTAGGTAGTGTCAGGCACTGTGACGTCATGGATATCCAGGCCATTTGTGTAAGGAGGAACACGTTGTAAGGAGTCCTACCCTTCCTTTGGCTCTTACATTCTTTCCGCCACCTCTTCCGCATAAACCCCGAGCCTTGGAAGGTGTGATAGAGATATTGCAGTGCTGAGCACTCCTCTGTCACTTCTTCCCTGCACCATGATGCCTTCTGAGTCATCCCAAGGTCACTGCCATCTGAAAAGAGAAGATTTTCTAACCAAAAGTGAGGGTAGCATTAATATATGGTTATGAACATTAAGAGAAGTGCTTACTGGACAGTTTGGTGAGCATAGTATAACATTTAGCCAGACTCTAGGTAATGTTACACCCTAGGGCTCATGACTACCCCTGTTGTAGGTTTTCAGTAACAGGGATATATTCCCTCCCGTGGAACATGCCTCCATCAAATTAGAGGGCAGTTGGCTTCCACCATGACAGCCACTTTTGCACCTGTTGGCTCATTTGGCCTGGCTGGCCAAATATAAGGCTTGCAGTGTCCACTGTTGAGTATCTTCACTGGTGATTTCTCTCTCCCATTGAACTACATGCAACGTGGCTTTTTCCAGCTTTCTGACAGCAGGTCTACATGGAGGAGGTCTTCAGCTCAGCTCAGCAGGGTTTCTCAGTGACCTTGCAGCCCAAGTATGTGGAGTCTTCAGCAATAGGTCTTACCATCTATTCCTGGTGAGAAACCAAGGGCCTCGGCAATGGTCTGTAATGTTTTGGGGGCATCAGGTGCTGGCTCCCCGTCCCTGAAGCCTCACAAGGAAAGTAGCTTTGAAATGTCCAGGAAGCTCATGGGTTGTGTTTCCTCACCCTTCAGGCATTTTCTGTTCATAAAGCCAACTCCATTATTCCAACCACCGGAACAGTTATTCTGTTACATGGGATGAACTGCTGATGGACTCTAGCATTGAAAATAAAGCCAATTAAGATCTTTAAAGGAAGGCTAGTGCTGGATAAAGTGCTTGTCTAGCGTGCCTGAAGCCCAGGGTTCGATCCCCAGCACCAGTATAAATTGGGTGTGGTGGCTCAGAAGTTGAGCCACGTGAGACCCTGTCTCAGAACATATCCACCCACCCACACCCAAAATCTTTACGTTTTCATCTTGTCTTTCGACAGATCCCGTATCAAACATGTACACGCAGGCCTGTTCACACAGACACAGCGGTAGTAGATGACACCCCTTGCTCTGTGTCCATATGTACTTCTTTATAGCTTTTCTTCCTCTACCTCATTTTTAAAAATATTTATTTATTTGACAGAGAGAGAGAGAGAGAATGGGCATGCCCCACCTTGTGAATCTGGCTTATGTGGCTACTGGGGAAATCAAACCTGGGTTCTTAGGCTTCACAGGCAAGCACCTTAACCACTAAGCTGTCAATCCAGGCCTCTTTTTGTTGTTGTTGTGTTGTTTGTTTTGAGACAGTGTTTCATGTAGCCTAGGCCAACCTTGAAGTCCTTATGTAGCTGGATAAACTGACCTCAAACTCCCAGCTTCCCAGTGATCCTGCTGTCTCTTCTCCTGAATGCCGGGATTATAGGTATGCGCCACCGCACCCAGCTTTCTTGTTTTATTACTTAAGTTTTTAATTTTTTTATGTGTATGTCTGTGTGGTGAACTTTGAACTCAAGATCCTCCTGTCTCCACCTCCCAAGTGGTGGGATTACAAATGTGTGTCACCAAGCTGGGCTTCCTCCAGCTCTCTTGCTAGGAGTTTCTGGTTCTGGGATTTCCTTATATCTATACATATCGGTTCCCTAACATAATGACTATTGCTATAATTTTTTGGGTACCATTTATATACTAGAGTTGAACATTGTTCCTTTTATTTATTTATTTATTTATTTTTCATTTAACCCTGAGAATCCCTGTTGTATGTTAGAAGGAAGTGAGGCTCAAAGAAGCTTAATACAAATGCCCATAAGTGTCCTTGACCTCACAGCCCATTCGACGAAGCAATACTGTTATGAATGAAAATGTAGACTTTTTGAAGAAAGATTTTTTGACCCAGACTAGACTTGAACTCCTGTAGCTCCCGCCTCTGCCTCTTCAACAGTTTCCGCCCAGCGTGAACCACCACAATAACTCTAAAATTGGAAATTAAAACTTCTGATGACTGGCTTAAAAACACTGATTTTTCAATCATCACCTTGAAGTGAAAAATGGGGAACTCCTGTGTGGAGATGACTAAGCCTCGATGCAACTCTCAGAAGTGCTGACTAACGGTCTGATGACTGCTGTTTGGATCCCTTGTTGGTAAAGAGGGTATTACAATCAGGAAATGGAAAAAGCACATGGACTCCGCTCAAAAACTGCTAACAGCAGAGGTCTCCGTATTATTTTGGTTCCAGCTGTCTTTCTGGACTGATCTAACCACTTCCTTTTTCACTCTTCAGTTTCGTCCATGCAGGCCTAATTATTTTGTCCCCCCCCCTTTTTTTCTTTAGGCTATCACTTATTTTATTTATTTATTTATTTTTCCTTTCTTTTTTTTTCTTGACAGCTTCCATAATTATAAACAATATCCCATGTTAATTTCCTCCTCCCCCCACTTTCCCTTTTGAAACTTCACTCTCCATCATATCCCCTCCCCATCTAAATCAGTCTCTCTTTTATTTTGATGTCTTCATCTTTTCCTCCTATTATGATGGTCTTGTGTAGGTAGTGTCAGGCACTGTGACGTCATGGATATCCAGGCCATTTTGTGTCTGGAGGAGCACGTTGTAAGGAGTCCTACCCTTCCTTTGGCTCTTACATTCTTTCCGCCACCTCTTCCGCAATGAACCCCGAGCCTTGGAAGGTGTGATAGAGATATTGCAGTGCTGAGCACTCCTCTGTCACTTCTTCCCTGCACCATGGCTGCCTTCTGAGTCATCCCAAGGTCACTGCCATCTGAAAAGAGAAGCTTCTCTAACCAAAAGTGAGGGTAGCATTAATATATGGTTATGAACATTAAGAGAAGTGCTTACTTGACAGTTTGGTGAGCATAGTATAAACATTTAGCCAGACTCTAGGAGATGTTACACCCTAGGGCTCATGACTACCCCTGTTGTAGGTTTTCAGTAACAGGGATATATTCCCTCCCGTGGAGCGGGCCTCCACCAAATTAGAGGGCAGTTGGCTTCCACCATGACAGCCACTTTTGCACCTGTTGGCTCATTTGGCCTGGCTGGCCAAATATAAGGCTTGCAGTGTCCACTGGTGAGTATCTTCACTGGTGATTTCTCTCTCTCCCATTGAACTACATGCAACGTGGCTTTTTCCAGCTTTCTGTCAGCTGGTCTACATGGAGGAGGTCTTCAGCTCAGCTCCAGCAGGGTTTCTCAGTGACCTTGCAGCCCAAGTATGTGGAGTCTTCAGCAATAGGGTCTTACCATCTATTCCTGGTGAGAAACCAAGGGCCTCGGCAATGGTCTGTAATGTTTTGGGGGCATCAGGGACCTCCCTGGCCAACAATCACTGGAAGGTATCCCATCCCTGGCACTAAAAATTTTCTAGTAACAATGTGTGGCTTCCGTGTCTTTTTTTTTTTTCCTTTTCCTTTTTGTTTATTTATTTATTTGTTTATTTTTATTTATTTACTTTATTTATTTATTAGAGACAGAGAGAAGGACAGAGAGAGAGAGAGAGAGAGAGAGAGCATGAGAATGGGCGTGCCAGGGCCTCTAGCCACTGTAAAACAAACTCCAAATGCATGCGCCACCATGTGCATCTGGCTTACGTGAGACCTGGAGAAATGAACCTGGGTCCTTAGGCTTCACAGGCAAGTGCCTTAACTGCTAAGCCATCTCTCCAGCCCCTTTTCTTTTCATTTAAAAAAATATTTTCATTTATTTGCAAGCAAAGAAGAAGAGAGAAAGAAGCAAGAGAGAGAGAGAGAGAGGAGAGAGAGAATGGTCACACCAGGGACTACAACCACTGCAAACAAACTCCAGATGCATGTGCCTACCTTGTGCATCTGGCTTTATGTGCGTGCTGGGGAATCAAACCTGGGTCTTAGGGTTTGAAGGCAGGTGTCTTTAATTGTTGACGTGTTTCTCCAGTCTTCCTTTTCCTTTTTGTTGTTTCAATTTTTGTTTTTTTTTTTTTTTTTTTGAGTTAGGAGTTTGCTCTGTAGCCCTGTCTGGCTTCAAACACCAAGAGATCCTTCTCTCTCTGACTCCCAAGTTTTGGGGGACTACAGGTATGCATCACCATGCCCAGCTTTTTGTTTTGTTAATTAATTTTTTTTGCACGTCTATGTGTGTGAGCACCTGTGTGCATGTGTGTGTGTGAGCACATGCATGTGGAAGCCAGAAGTCCATGTGAGATCTCTTCCTCTGTTGCTATCCAACTTGTTTTGAGGTAAGAACTCTCACTAACCTAGCGCTCCTTGATTTGGCTAGACTAGCTGGCCAGTGAGTCCTAAGTATCTACCTGACTCTGCCCTTTAGCACTAGGATTACAGACACACGCCACGATGCCTGGCTTCTACATAGGTGCTGGGGATCTGAACTCAGGTCCTCATGGCTTGCGTGGCAAGCATTTTACCCACTAAGCCATCTCCCCGGCCTCTCCCTCCCTCCCATTTTCTGAGACACGTCCTGCTTTGTAGCTTGTGATATGGGAATCCGGGGTGTCTTTGAGAGTGCTGGAGCCTTCCTTGACTCTTGGTTGGGCTTCAACCCAGGGTTTAGGGTGCTGGACTGTCACGGTCACACAAAACCACTGAGTCAGTGGCCTCCAGGTTCTTGTCTTCTGAATTCAAAGAATTGAAATCTAGAGACAAGAGGGTAATGTTTTAAAGAGATTGGCAGATGGATAGAACATAAGAGAGGAAAGAAAGACAAACCTTCTGTATAGCGGGAGGAAGGTTCTGGAAATGGAAACGTCACCGTTTCCTAGAGACCCAGACTAGGGTCTTTTCTACGTTGTGGATGGGTGGAGGCAGAACTGAGTAGCCCCCATACCAGCTTTCTATGTAGAGAATCAGGTTCAGTCCTCCAGGAAAGGGGGTTATCTAAGAGAGGGAGACTCCTTTCTAGGAAAGGATGCAGGTTGAGTTTAAGGAAAAATGGATCTAAGGGAGGGAACCTTTTAAATTTATTTATTTATGATTTTATTTGCAAGGAGAGGGAGAGAGAGACAGAGGTGTGCCAGGGCTTTTAGCCGCTGCAAACAAACTCCAGAGGCATGTGCCACTTTGTGCATCTGGCTTTCTGTGGGCACTTGGGAATCGAACCCGGGTCGTTAGACTTTGCTGGACTGCTGATCCATCTGTCCAGCACAGGAGGAAACATTTTTTTTTAGGCAGAAAGAGATAAGGAGAAGCCAGATCATTCTGTGACTTTTAGCAAAGTGGAGACTTCAGGACAGGCTCAAGGACATACCTTGCTTTTCTGTCAGGCCCTGTCACCCCCAAACTGCCTCACTTAGGCGGGCCTTTGAACTCGTGATCCTCTTACCTCAACACCTCCCTCCTGTGATTACCAGCACGGACCCCAACACCCAGCTTCTTTGCCTATTTTTAGAGCATCTTTCAGCATCTATCATGTTTTCTCCCTTTTCCTGTGCAGTTTTCTGTCTCTCTCCCTCTCTGAGTCTCTGTGTCCGGGCACACAATGCTCTGTCTGTCCCATTAGCTTACTGCAAATTCAATACACTAAAATCTTAGCCTCCGACAGCCTGTCTTGTCCCAACAGGACCCTTTGATGTTGCATTTCTTATCTATTTGTGGATAGCCAACTCTCTTGACAATTGCAGCTGTACCAGCGTGGCATCTGGAGGTGACAGGAGGGCTCTGTTCGTATGTTTTTCTTTTAATTTTTTTGTTCATTTTTATTTATTTATTTGAGAGTGACAGAGAGAGAAAGAGGCAGATATATATATAGAAAGAGAGAGGAATGGGCGCACCAGGGCTTCCAGCCACTGCAAACGAACTCCAGTCTTGTGCGCCCCCTTGTACATCTGGCTAACGTGGGCCCTGGGGAATCGAGCCTTGAACCGGGGTCCTTAGGCTTCACAGGCAAGCGCTTAACCGCTAAGCCATCTCTCCAGCCCTGTATGGTTTTTGTTTTTTTCTATGAGATTTTGCTGAAAGATAATCAGTGAGTTGAGGGGGAAAACTAGATTATATGCTCACTCCTCCATCCACCCGCTCGGAGCGTGTGGCCATGCATCTCCATGTGTGTTCGTTCCTCCACATATCTCTGAGAATTAGTAAGGGGACAAATTCTTTCTAAAGTATATATAGTTGTTTGTTTGTTTGTTTTTTCAAGGTACAGTTTCACTCTAGCCCAGGCTGACCTGGAATTCACTATGTAGTCTCAGGGCAGCCTCGAACTCACAGTGATCCTCCCACCTCTGCCTCCCGAGTGCTGGGATAAAAGGTGTGCGCCACCATACCTGGCATGTCTAGAGTTATTTTGACAGCAATTAGCTGAAGATTTCCAGGTAGCTTGTAGCACGGATTTTGAATATTCCCAGTGTAGAGAAATGGTGAATGGAAGGTGGAGAGGTGGCTCAGCGGTTAAAGACACTTGCATGCAAAGCCTGATGGACTGTGTTTGATTCCTCAATACTCACAAAAAGCCAGATGCCCAAAGTGGCACAACATGTGTCTGGAGTTCATTTGCAGAGGCTAGAGGCCCTGGTGTACTTATACGTACACTATCTCTCTCTATAAATAAATAAAACATTTTTAAAAAAATAATAAGGGCTGGAGAGATAGCTTAGTGTTCAAGGCGCTTGCCAGCAAAGCCTAAGGACCCACGTTCAATTCCCCAGCACCCAAATAAACCAGATGCACAAGGTGGCACATGCATCTGGAGTTTGCAGTGGCTAGAGGCCCTGGCGTGCCCATTCTCTCTCTCGCTCTCTGCTTCTTTCTCGCGAATAAATAAATAAAATATAAAAAATTAAAATGATAAATGTCTAAGGGGATAGATATGCCAGTTATCCTAATCTGACGTAGCACACTATACGTGTGTATTGAAATATCATTCCACAAATATGAACAATTACTATGACTATGAGCCAAGTTTAGAAAAAAAATGTACATTGAAGTGTTCAAACTCGTCCCTTTGGCCCTGTGAGGCCCTGTACTGGTTTGCTGGGCACTCCGTTCTGTCCTAGGGAAGGAGGAGGGAGGATCGTTTCCAGGTTCTCTGTCTCATAACAATGAAAGCCCTGCCCAACTTCCTGTCTCGGGAGGAAGATCCTTCTGGCAGAACCAGAGATCAGGCTCCAAAAGGAGAACTGCACATAAGAGCCAGGAAATAAATGACAACAATTTAGCCTCTGACTGAATTCTCCAATTTACTTATTTTTGTGTGTATTCTAAATTCAAATTGTTAAGTTCTTATTCAAAGGGGTTAAGCTTGAAGAGAGTAGCTTTCCAACAAACAAAAATACAGTAAATTTAGGTTAAAAAAAAAAAAACAAAACCTAGTTTAGAAATATACAGAGTAGGGGCTGCAGAAATAGCTTGGTGGTTAAGGCACTTGCCGTGTGAAGACTAAGGACACAGGTTCAATTCCCCAGTAAGCCAGATGCAAAAGGTGATACATGTGTCTATAGTTCATTTGCAATAACTAGAGGCTCTGGTATGCCCATTCTCTCTCTCTCTTTGCCTCTGTTAAGTAAATAAATAAATAATTAGAAAGAGTATTCATTTCCTGTTAAGTAAGGTAAAATAATCAGTTTAGGGAAATACCGCCCCCCCCCCCACACACCAGGTTCTGAAACTGTCGCAAAACTGCACATTGCCAGGAGAGCGGTGAACACTGTGGGCAGAAGCCTTGTAGCCAGAGACTCTTCTCTCTAAATTATCACCTTCAGGGATGAGATGCCCGTCCCCTTCCCACAGCTGTAATCTCCCAAGGAAACGGGAAGACAGGGAAGAAGTCATGAAGTGCCAACATGCAGATACTTTTCTATTTGAAGGCAGGAAAATCAAACCAGGCCTGGAGGTGCATGTCTGTAATCCTTACACTGAAGAGGCAGAGAGGAAGGATTTCGTGGGTGAGGTCAGCCTGGCCCATGAATGAGTTCCGAAGCCAGGTAGGGCTACATAGCAAGATCTTGACTAAAGGGTGCAGGGTGGCTGGGGGCCGGGGGAGAGGGTCTCCAACTGCTTGGGCCACCTTGTGCAGCCGGCTTTACTTGGGTACTGGGGAACCGAACCTGGGTCCTTTGGCTTTGCAGGCAAGCGCCTTAACCGCTAAGCCATCTCCCCTGCTCCATTGTATCAGTTTTCATATATGCCTGTTACTGTCAATTGTGAACAAGCTTCACTGAATCCTACGGTTTTCATACTTCAGGAAGTAGGCTCACTTGATAAGGAGTCTACATTTATGGAAAATAAAGGATAAGGTTGAAAAAGCAATCAGTTTTGGAGTTGTCACAGTAACCCTTCCTGGTTGGAACCAGGCATGCGAAAGCTGACTTGGCTCGTCTCGGCTCCCTTTCGGCATCCCAAGCTGTAAGAGAGAAAGGGCGGGATTTTCCCCTTGGTTACAAAGGGGTGCTGTAGCGTGGAAAGCTAGACAATGTAGAAGGTGGAGGCCACACTCCTGGCTTTCTGATAAATTAGGCACAGGGTGGAGGTGCTCCTGGTACGCAAGCCATTATGGAGCATCTGAGGTCAAAGCCACCAACGCTGAAGAGATGGGGGTGGTGGGTAGGTGTTTGGGGAGCCGGAGCGCGCCTTTCAGGAGGGAACAGGAATCATGCCGCTACGTGTTGCTGAGCCCAGAAAACGTGGCTAGCGTATTATGAAGCCCAGGAAGCATCAGGCTCCCTTAGACCTTGGAAACTCAGCCAAAACCAATGGCAAATGTTGCGAAGAGCAGAGGAAAGTTCTAGACAGGCAAGAGAAGAATATGAGAAAACGGCCAAACCTCGTGTCTGATATTTCACATCCTAGCGTGTAAGTGGAGAATGCTTGCAAATACATAGGTTGCCAGGGACCTGGTGTTGGTTCTAATTTTTTTCTTTCTCTCTCTCTCTCTCCCTCTTTTTTTGGTTTGGTTTTTGAGGTAGGGTCGCACTCTAGCCCAGGCTGACACCTTTAATCCCAGCACTCGGGAGGCAGAGGTAGGAGCATCACCAGGAATTCGAGGCCACCCTGAGACTCCATAGTGAATTCCAGGTCAGCCTGGGCTAGAGTGCGACCCTACCTCGAAAAATCAAAATAATAATAATAATAATAATAAAATAAATAAAAATAAATAAATATTTAATCTTGGGCTAGAGGGATGGCTCTTGCTTGAAAAGTTTGAAGTCCTATGTTCCATTCCCCAGGCCCCACTTAAAGCCAGATGCACAAAATGGCACATGCATCTGGAGTTCGTTTGCAGTGCAGAAGGCCATGTTGCACCCATTCCCTCCCTACCTCTCCTCTCTCTCTCTCTCTCTCTCTCTGCTTGCAAAATAAGTAAAGTTCAGCCAGGCATGGGCCTTTAATCCCAGCATTTGGGATTTATTTATTGGTTTTTCAAAGTAGGGTCTCCAGCCCAGACTGACCTGGAATTCACTCTGTAGTCCCAGGCTGGCCTCGAACTCACAGTGATCCTCCTACCTCTGCCTCCTGAGTGCTTGGATTAAAGGTGTGCGTGGGCCACCACTTCCAGCTCCAGCTTTCTTTTCTTAATGTGGGTCCTGTGGAGTTGAACTCCTGAAGACTCAGGCCCTCTTGTTTAAGCAGTATGTGTTCTTAACCACTGAGCCCTCTCCCCAGCTCCTAAAATCTTTTATTACTAAGCAAGATATTGGAGACAATGTTCCATGTCAAGAAGTATATTAGAAGTATATTTTGACTTCTTTCCTTTCCTTCCCTTATTCCCCTTGTTTTGCCATGACTATCTCTATACTTATAATGTAATAGGATACTCTTTCTTTCTTTCTTTTTTCCAGTGGTTTGAAACATGGTTTCACTCTAGCCTAGGTTGGCCTCAAACTCACGGTGATCCCCCTACCTCAACCAGAGTGCTGAGATTAAACATGCATGCCATCATGTCCAGCTTATGATAGACTATTGACCATGTTGGTTCTCTCTCTCTCTCTCTCTCTCTCTTTCTTGGGACAGGTTCTCACAATGTGGCCCAGGTAGCCTCAAACTCACAGCAATCCTACCTCAGTCTCCTGATTTTTGGGATTAAAAGTATGAGCCAGGGGGCTGGAGGGATGGCTTAGCGGTTATGACATTTGCCTGCAAAGCCAAAGGACCCAGGTTCAATTCCCCAGGACCCACGTTAGCCAGATGCACAAGGGGACATATGCATCTGGAGCTCATTTGCAGTGGCTGGAGGCCCTGGTGTGCCCATTCTCTCTCTCTCTCTCTCCCTCTTTGTCTATCTAATAAATAAATAAATAAAATATTTTTTTAAAAAAAGTATGAGCCACCACTCCTGCTTTTAGACTCTTGTTTCTATTATATGCATTTGACCTTATGTATAGATGCAACGAAGTGTCCTCAGACTAGGAAAGAAATTATAAAAACAACAAACTCTTTTAATGTATTTTTTAATTTTTATTTATTTGCAAGAAGAGAGAGAGAGAATGGGCATGTCAGAACCTCCAGCCCCAACAAACTCCAGATGCATGTGCCACTGTGCGTCTGGCTTTCCATGGGAACTGGGGTAAGGAACCTGGATCCTTTGGCTTTGCAGGCAAGTACCTTAACCATTGAGCCACCCCTCCAGCACAGCAAAATCTTTTCTTATTTATTTGAGAGAGTGAGAGAGAAAGAAGCGGAGGGGGGAGAATGGGTGTACCAGGGCCTCCAGGCACTGCAGACGAACTCCAGATGCAGGTACCACCTTGTGTATCTGGCTTATATGGGTCCTGGGGGATCGAACCGAGGTCCTGTGGCTTTGCAGGCAAATGCCTTAACCACTAAGCAATCTCTCCAGCCTCCAAATCTTTTTTTTTAATATTGTATTTATTCATTTATTTGAGAGAGGGAGGGAGGGAGAGAAGGAGAGAGAGAGAGACAGACAGACAGACAGACAGAACAGGGCCTCTAGCCACCACAAATACACTCCAGATACACATGATACCTTGTGCCTCTGGCTTTATATGGGTCCTGGAGAATCGAACCTGGGTCCTTATGCTTTGTAGGCAAGCACCTTAATGGCTAAGCCATCTCTCCAGCCCAACAAATCTTAATGTTTTTTAAATTTATTTCTGCATGTGCATACAAGACAGAGAGAAAAAGAGAGAGAGAGAGAGAGAGAGCATATGGATGCACCAGGGCCTCTTGCCACTGCAAATGAACTCAAGATGCATGCGCCCACCACTTGGTGCATCTGGCTTTACATGGGTACTGGGGAACTGAACCCAGGGCGGATGGGCAGGCTTTGCAAACAAGTGACTTTCACCACTGACCAGCCTCTTCAGCCCCAAGGTGAGATTCTTCAAGGAAAAACAAATAATGACAGGGATCGGATGGATGCATGTTTATAGGCATATATACCGAGACAGGAACCGAAGACATGAAATTCATTTTCAGTCCAGAAACAGAGAGACGCGCCCCTCCCTTGCTTGCTACCCGACCCCACCCTCCCCTCCCACTCGCCACTTCTCCCCAGATGTGTCTGGCTGGCTGATCACTCCAGGATTTCCTGGCTCTGAAGAGGAAGCCCAGCTGATCACACCAGATTGAGATCTCATCACCTTTTGACCTTTCACCCCACCCTCTGTTTACCAGCTTGATCGCTGGCACCCACGACTGTAAATGGAAGGAAGAAGTCAGAGGAGCGGGTGGCTGCCAGCTCCGCGTAGCCCCACCTGTTCTCTTCCTGTTCGGTGATGAGAACCGTCTCCGGTTACAATAGCTCAGGGTGGAAACAGGTCGGTAAGGGTCAAGTACATCCTTACCTAGTCAAACTTCAGACGTTCTTCCTCTGCTTCTTCTTTTTCTTCTGACACTGCATCTCCCTTTCTTGCCCAGTCTGGTCTCAAACTCCCAGGCCCAAGCAATCCCCCTGCCTCTGTGTCTCCAGTTACCGGGAAAGCAGACATGCCCCTTGGTATCTGCATCTGCTCTGAACTCTCTGCATTGTCTTCAAAGTCATTTCATCCATGTCTGTGGCTTGAATTATCATCTACACACACACACACACACACACACACAGAGAGAGAGAGAGTTGGTGACTCCTACTGTGGAGACACTGGTCCACCATCCTTTGGTACTTAGGCATTCATTCCCCAACTGCCAGGAAGGATATAACTAAAAGGATAATAACAAAACAAAAGAATGAATGACTATACCTGCATGGATGGATACTGCTGCTCTGGGACACGATGCGCTATTTCAAGAAAGTACCATCCAGGTGTGGTGGCACACGACTTTAATGCCAGCTCTCAGAAGCATGTGGCAGGAGGACTGCAGTGAGTTCAAGGCCATCTTGGATAAGTTCCAAAGTCAGTCTGGGCTACAATGAGACCTTGCTCCCCAAAACAGAGAGAGAGAGAGAGAGAAGGGCTGGAGAAGATGGCTTAGCCGTTAAAGCATTTGCATGCAAAGCCAAAGGACCTCGGTTCAGTTCCCCAGGATTCCATGTAAGCCAGATGCACAAGGGGGGGCATGCATCTGGAATTCATTTGCAGTGGATGGAGGCCCTGGCGTGCCCATTCTCTCTCTCTCTCTCTTTCTGTCTGTCTGCCTCTTTCCCTCTCTCAAATAAGTAAATAAAAATTTTTAAAAAATAAAAAGAGAGAAGAAGAAGGCAGAGGAGGAGGAGAAGAAAATATGAGTGCCAAGTGTGGGCTGCCACCCTCTGTATAAGTTGTTGGCCAGGGAAGCCGTAGCGGACCCCCAGACCACACAGGCCATTGCCCTTACTCTCGGCTGCCCACCAGGACTGCGTGGGAAGAAAGGTACCTGTTGCTGAAGATACTGCACCTGGTGGTTGTGGGTTGTAGAGAAATAAAGCTGAGACTGAGCTCCTCCCTGCTGGCTAGATTTCTTTTCATACTTTTTTTTGTTTTGGTTTTCTGAGGCAGGGTCTCATTCTAGCCCAGGCTGACCTGGAATTCACTATGTAGTCTCAGGGTGGCCTTGAACTCATGGTGATCCTCCTACCTCTGCCTCCCGAGTGCTGGGATTAAAGGCGTGCGCCACCACGCTTGGCTCTTTTTATATTTTTTATTGACAACCTCCCTATCTATCTATCTATCTATCTATCTATCTATCTATCTAATATATAGACAATATACTATGATCATAGACCCCTCCCACTACCTTCTGTCTTCCCCTCCCAAATCCCCCGTCCACTAAATTCATTCTTCTTTCCAAATAATCTCTCTTGTTTTTTTTTTAAATATTTTATTTATTTATTTATCTATTTATTTATTTACTTATTTTCAAGAAGAGAGAGACAGACAGAGAGATCGGGCATAGGCCAAGACCTTCAGCCACTGTAAATGAACTCCAGATGCATGTTCCACTTTGTGCATCTGGCTTTATGTAGGTTCTGAGGAAAGGAACCCGTCATTAGACATGGCGGGCGAGTGCCTCAGCCACTGGGCCATCTTCTCAGCCTCTCTTCTGATTTTATGTCTCCAGTTTTCCCTCCTGTTACGCAGGTTTTGTGTAGGTAGCTTGAGCCACTGTGAGGTCACGAATACCACGGTCACTTTGTGTATGGAAGACAGCATTATAAACAGTCCTCCCCATCCTTTGGCTTTTACATTCTTTCTGCTACCGTTTCCACAACCGTCCCTGAGCCCTGGGGGGCGTGATAGAGATGTCTCACTTAGTGCTGAACTCTCCACTGTCACTTCTGCTCAGCACTGTGGTGAACTCTGAGTTTCCCCAGTGGTTACCACCATCCGAAAAAGGAAACGCCTGTAACCAAAAGTGGCAGTAGCCGGGTGTGGTGGCACACGCCTTTAATGCCAGCACTTAGGAGGCAGAGGTAGGAGGACTGCCTGAATTCGGGGCCACCCTGAGATGACACAGTGAATTCCAGGTCAGCCTGGGTTAGAGTGAGACCCTACCTTGAAAAACCAGAAGAAAAAAAAAAAAAGTGGCAGTAGCATTAATATATGGGCATAAAAACATAAATATTTAGAGGAGTTTGATGGGCACAATATATGCATTTAGGCAGACAACAGTAGTAGCTTTCCACATAGAGCTTATGACCTCCCCAGCCGTGGACTTTTCATTAGCTTTAGTAACAGGCCTGCACCCCTCCTGTGGAATGGGCCTCAAGTCCAATCAAAGAGCCGTCAGTTGAGCTTCTGAGGAAGAAAAGGTCCTAAGTCGTAACCAGCAATGGACCCTGCATCCTACAATGCCTATCAGGCAAGATGTGCCCACCGGTGTAATAGTGGCAAGGCTGTTTCGGGGAAAACCAATTGTTCCCTGGTTAGATCTGAGGTCTGTTCCATAAAACAGAACTCTTGTCTGCAACTGTAAACCGGGTTGCAAACTCATGGCCAGGAAGGCTCTACGTTCCAGTGGGGAACTGTCGCGGTCAGCTTCAATGTTGTTGGGATTCTCAACGGGGCACAGTTCATGGGAGGAATGGCATTATTTGAAACTTACGCATCAAGTGGGAAGGTCCATGATGGCAGAAGAAGCTGGTCCCCTCTCACAGGCCGGCGGAGGGAGAAGAGCACCCACCTCAGGCACACTCCAGGGGCGGCGGGCAGAGCTCCAGGGCTCTGCATTCCTTAGGCTGGAAATCAAATCGGCCCCCAAACACACCTCAGGGCTGGACCCTGGGATCCGCCCACAGTGACCCCTCCTCCAGCCAGGCAGCTGGAGATCTCATTACAAGCTTCAGTAAACTGAATCCATTGGGGGAACATCCACTTAAACTCCCACAGGAACCGACTACTGTTGCTTTGCTAAACAGATGAGAAGCGATATCAAGCTGCATTCTGAACATATATGTTCATACTTAAGAGATGACTGCTGTGCTCAGCCTTGGTCAGGAAAAGTTTGCCCCCTGCCCTTAATGAGCAGTGGTTAATGCAGACTTGTAAGCAGTCAAGGTGCTGGAAGTAAGTAACTGCTGAATGCTTGGGTATATATATACACACACATATATTCATCACATATATATATGCACATATATTCATCTCCTCCAAGGCTTAGGGAACATTGTGCATTGTGGAAGAAGGGACAGAGAGGAGTGTTCTGGAACTTTGTCATCTGGACCTGGCATGGCCACTGGACTCATGAACTCACCGCAGCTGTGGTTACCTGTATAAAACCTGCACATCAGGATAGAGTGGTGACTCAGCAGTTTCTTAAGGCGCTTGCCTGTAAAGCCAAAGGACCCAGGTTCAATTCCCCCAGGACCCACGGAAAGCCAGATGCACAAGGTGGCACATGCGTCTGGAGTTCATTTGCAGTGGCTAGAGGCCCTGGCGCACCCATTCTTTCTTTCTCTTTCTCACTAATAAATAAATAAATAAAATATTTTTGAAAACCCTGCACGTGGTAGGGTCAGACACCACCCCATCACGGATGGGGGAGAGGGGCATGAAGCTCCCTTCCTCCCTTAGGAGCTAAGGGTAGTTAATGGATGCTGGGGGAGGGGAGTCACTGCTTTCTGTTCAGGGGAAGGGGAGATGAAAAGAAAGTAATGAGAGTGTACCTGCATTCAAGATGCAGCTTGCAGCCGGGCGTGGTGGCGCACGCCTTTAATCCCAGCACTCGGGAGGCAGAGGTAGGAGGATCGCCGTGAGTTCGAGGCCACCCTGAGACTCCATAGTGAATTCCAGGTCAGCCTGGGCTAGAGTGAGACCCTACCTCGAAAAACCAAAAAAAAAAAAAAAAGATGCAGCTTGCATGCGTCACCGTCGCCTACTTGTGTCCAGCACAAAACACCCAGCTCAAAGCAGCTGATGGGAAGAACGGATTTATTTTGACTTACAGTAGCTAGACGAAGCTTCACGATGGCAGGGGAGAGCATGGCATGAGCAGTGGCTGGGCATGACCTCTGCCACAGCAGGTGGAAGACAGCAAGAGAGTGAGCCAATCTCTGGCGGGAGGGAAAATGGCTATAAAACCCCTAAGCCTGCCCCTAACAACACACCACCTTCAGCAAGGCTCCTAAACTGTCAAAATTCAAAAGACACATGAGCTGGGTGTGGTGGCGCACGCCTTTAATCCCGGCACCTGAGGTAGGAGGATCGCTGTGAGTTCAAAGCCAGCCTGAGACTACATAGTGAATTCCAGGTCAGCCTGAGCTAGAGTGAGACCCTACCTTAAAAAGAGAGAGAGAGAGAGAGAGAGAAAGGATTTGGGGACCAGACTTGATTGCATGTCTCAAAGAAGAAAACAAGAAGTTTACTAGGTTAAACTTCTTCTTTTTCAAATACACTTATTTATTTATTCATTTCTGAGACAGAGAGAGAGACAAAGAGAGAATGAATGCACCAGGGCCTCTTGCTGAAGCAAAGGGTTTTCAGACGCACACACCACTTTATCCATGTGGCTTTATGTAGGTACTGGTGAATCAAACCTGGGCCAGCAGGCTTTGCAAGCAAGTGCCTTTAAGCAATGAGCTTTTTTTTGTTTGTTTGCTTATTTTAAGTTAAATCCCTTCTATTCTATAAGGGCCACCATTTCCTTCTTACAGACGTAGAGAACACTTCTGGAAAACATAGCCTCAGCTAGCGCTGTCCTACATGGCACTTCCAGAATCAGTGATACATATGCATGGAACCGCATAAAACCCAGTATCTGGTTGGGGCCCACTTTAGAGAAGGAGGGGCAGGAATGAGCCCATGAAAATCGTTTCCATTTATAGGTGTTTCTCCCTCTCTTATGACATCATCTTCAGTAGCTGACCTCATATGATAAGATAGTTTCCAATGATGAACTCTGACAAATATTTAAGGGAAAAATGCCAGAAAATTCTTGAGAAATATAGAAGAAAGGAACTACTCCCTAATCCTTTTCTTGAATCCAGAACTTTTTGTTGGTATCAGAACCTGCCAAAGAGAGAAAAATAAGTTGTGATCAGTCCTTCAAACACACATGCAGTTTCTCAACAGAATATTAGTAAAGCAAATTCATAAATGTCTAAAATGGAAAATATATTCTTATCAAGTGAAGTTTATTCTAAGAATGCAAGTCTTGTTAAGGCATTTCTTTTATTTTTTTTAAATAGTTTTATTTATTTATTTGCCAGAGAGAGAGATAGAATGCGAATGGGCACGCCAGGGCCTCCTGCCACTGCAAATGAACTCCCGACCCATGTGGCACTTTGTGCATCTGGCTTTATGCGAGTACTGGGGATTCGAACCTCGGCTGGCAGGCTTTGCAAGCAGTGCTTTTAGCCACTGAGCCATCCCCCAGCCTATTGTTAAGGCCTTTAAACCAATTAATACATCTCATGCATTAACGAAAAACCATGCTAATTATCGTCAACAGATGGCAGAGAAGCGTTTGAGCTGTGAGTGGTGGTAGATACCTGTAATGCCAGCACTCGGGAGGCAGAGGCAGGAGGACTGTGGGAAGTTCAAGACCAGCCTTGTCTCCATAGTGAGTACCACGTCAGGTGGAGCTACAGAGATCCTGTCTCAACCAACACATAAACCAAAACCTGACAAAAACAAAGCAATTAAACCAGGCGTGGTGGCGCACGGCTTTAATCTCAGCACTCAGGAGGCAGAGGTAGGAGGATCGCCCTGAGAATATGTAGTGAATTCCAGGTCCATCTGGACTAGGGTGAGACCCTACCTTGAAAAAACAAAGAAAGGTCTGGAGAGATGGCTTAGCAGTTAAGGCGTTTGCCTGCGAAGCCTAAAGACCCAGGTCTGATTCTCCAGGTCCCGTGTAAGCCAGACGCACAAGGTGACGCATGCATCTGGAGTTCGTTTGCAGTGGCTGGAGGCCCTGGTGCGCCCATTCTCTCTCTCTCTCTCTGTCTCAAATAAATAAATTAAAATTAATCAGAAAAAAAATTAAAAACAAAGCAATTAATATAGTGAAGTGTGTATTTACTTCTGTTTTCTGCATGTGCATGTGGTGTGTGTGTGCGTGTGTGCGTGTGTGCGTGCGTGTGGGTGTGTGTCTGTAAAGGTCAGAGGTTGCTGTTAGGCGTCTTCCTGGATTGCTGTGCGACAGGGCGTCTCACTTGAACCTTGAGTTCGATGAGTTGACTAGTCTAACTAGCCAGCAGGCCCCAGGAATCCACTCTCCCTGCATCCCAAGTGCTGGGATCACAAACTGGCTGCCACACAGCTCGGCATTTACCTGGGTGGTGGGCTTCCAAACTCAGGTTCTCAAGCTTGTGCAGCAAGCAGTGATTAAGCCATCTTTTCAGCCTTATTTTTTTAAAGTATTTTATTTTATTTATTTATTTATTTGAGAGAGAGAGAGGCAGATAGATGCAGGGGGTGGGGGGAGAATGGGCATGCCAGGGCCTCCAGCCACTGCAAACAAACTCCTAATACGTGTGCCACCTTGTGCATCTGACTTACATGGGACCTGGGGAATTGAGCTTAGGTCCTTTAGCTTTGCAGGAAAGCGCCTTAACCACTAAGCTATCTCTCCAGCCCCTTATTTTTTTAATTAATTAATTTATTTATTTATTTAACAAAGAGGGAGAGAGAGTGAGAGAATGGGTACGCCAGGGCCTCCAGCCACTGCAAATGAACTCCAGACACGTGCGCACCCCCTTTGTGCATCTGGCTAATGTGGGTCTTGGGGAATCGAACCTAGGTCCTTTGGCTTTGTAGGCAAATGACTTAACTGCTAAGGCATCCCTCCAGGCCCTATTTATTTATTAATTTTAATTTTGTTTTTGTTTTTTTCGATGTAGGGTCTCACTCTGGTCCAGGCTGACCTGGAATAAACTATGTAGTCTCAGGGTGGCCTCAAACTCTCAGTGATCCTCCTACTTCTGCCTCCCAAGTGCTGGGATTAAAGGTGTGCGCCACCATGCCCAGTTCTATTTTTTGTTGTTGTTTTTTTTAAGACAACAGGGTTTTACATTGTAGGTCTGGCTGGACTTGGACTTTCTGTGTAGACCAGGCTAGCCTCAAACACATGCAATCCACCTGCCTCTGCCTCCTGAGTGCTGGGATTATAGGTACCCTCCACCACTCCAGGCTACCAACACCTGGCATGGTGGCGCACGCCTTCAATCCCAGCACTCAGGAGGCAGAGGCAGAGGCAGGAGGATTGCCGTGAGTTCAAGGCCACCCTGAGACAACAGTGAATTCCAGGTCAGCCTGTGCTAGAGCAAGACCCTCCTTGAAAAACCTAAAAAAAGAAAAAAGAAAGAAAGAAAAAGAAAAAGTAAAAGAAATATATAACATCAAACTTGTCCAGGCAATAGTGTGTTTTTACTGTAAGTATCGAAATGAGGCAGAGATGTTTGTTTTATTACATTTATTTATTTATTTATTTATTTATTTATTTATGAGAGAGAGAGAGAGAGGCAGATAAAGAGAGAGAATGGGCGCACCAGGGCCTTCAGCCACTGCAGATGAACTCCAGACGCATGTGCCTCTTTGGGCATCTGGGTTATGTGGCTCCTGGGGAATCAAACCTGGGTCCTTTGGCTTTACAGGCAAGCGCCTTAAATGCTAAGCCATCTCTCCAGCTCTGCACTTATTTTTATTGACTGTTTATTGCTTGTCTAGGCTCTCTGTGGGTCTTCTGGGACAGTTTTAGTGTTGACCTCCATTGTGTCCCCAGTATTTAGTTAACAGCAAATACGCAGAAGCATTTGTGAAGGAATGCATACTGGATATGTATACAAATAAAAGGCATTTCTGGGCTAGAGAGATGGCTTAGCGGTTGAAGCACAAGCCTGCGAAACCTAAGGACCCAGGTTCAATTCTTTTCTTTTTCTTTTTCTTTTTTTTTTTTTTTTTTTTTTTTTTTTGGTTTTTCGAGGTAGGGTCTCCCTCTAGCCCAGGCTGACCTGGAATTCACTATGTAGTCTCAGGGTGGCCTTGAACTCACAGCTATCCTACCTCTGCCTCCCGAGTGCTGGGATTAAAGGCGTGTGCCACCATGCTCCCGGCCTAGGTTCAATTCTTCAGGTCCCACATAAGCCAGATGCACAAGGTGGCGCATATTTCTGTAGTTCGTTTGCAGTGAGCAGAGGCCCTGGGTGCCCATTCTCACTCGTTCTTTCTCTCTACCTCCCTCTGTCTGTCTCTGAAGAGAAAAAAAAGGGCATCTTTAAAAGAAAAAAAGGCATTACTGAAATGTGAGGAAGAAACTGTAAGTCTAGATCAGGTTTCCATTGCACCCCTTGACCTTGGAAGATGGTGAAACCTCCTAATGTGCTTGCCTTTGGGAGAAGGGTCATGCTAACAGCATCTGTCTCACAGGGCAGCTGTGGCCACTCAATGCGATAAACATCCGGGCCACTGGGAGCCTTTAGTGTACCAAAGCCGTTGTTGGGACCATCATGGCTGTCATCACTCGGGCTGCAATCAGCCATCGCTGTCTGGCCCACGCGGTGACAGCCCTTGGCTCAGATCCTATCACTTTGCCCAGCCAGCTCAGACTTGGATGGGGACGCGGGTTCAAGCAGAGCCCGTGGCTGGGGCAGGCCCATGGTAGTCACGTCCCTACTTGATCTCCAGGCTACCAACCCTTCCCCAGCGCTGCCTTCTCCCTTTCCCTAGCCCATGCCCCTTCTGTCTATGGCTTTAGTAACTTCCAGAACTTCCAGGCTGCTTGCTTACCTGCTGCTCCTGTTTGAATCTAGAAGGGTCTCTTGAAGGTTCAGGTGTTAATGGCTTTCTTTCTTTCTTTCTTTTTTTTTTTTTTTTTTTTTTTTGCCAGCTGATGGACTTTTGAGAGGTGATTGAATCATTGGAGGACAGCTCTGCTGGGTCACACCACCCTTGTGCCCACAAGCGAAGGAGCCACGTGATCATGGGCTGATGCAGAGAGCCAAAATAAATCCTTTCTGTCTTAAATTGTTTTCTCAGTTCCTTGACCACAGTGACTGTAACCAAAAAAAATAAAATAAAATTAATTCATAAATAAGTGCCGGAGAGATGGCTTAGTGGTTAAGGTGCTTGTCTGAGCAGCCTAAGAATACAGGTTTGGTTCTCCATTATCCACATAAGCCAGATGGACAGGGTGGCACATGCATCTGGAGTTTGTTTGCAGAGGCTAAGTGTCCTGGTGCATCCATTCTCTCTCTCTTTCTCTATTTGCCCCCCCCTCTCTCAAATAAATAAACAAATAAATAAATAAATAAACTGTTTTTAAAAAGCACACTTGTAGTATAAAGAATTCTACCCATTCAGTTATCAGAGTGTGTGCTTAGCAGAGATCAATGTGTGCTGTCTGGTGAAGACTGTTGAACTACATTCTAAGGAAGCTTGTTCTATCAGAAGGGGGGCCCAGGGCTGACAGGCTTGGCTGGTACTTTCTCTTCTTCCTGGGTCACAGGAAACTCCACCCTTCCCAGTGGTTACTGGCAGAAAACACGACTGTGGATTGGTATGGGGCGGGGGGAGGTATAGCAGAAGACAGATGGAAGAGAACATGCACACAGGGGTCAAAACATTTCAACACTGGAAGAGCACTGGACACTGGAAAATAATCAGGAAGGGTGTTAGGAAGCCTTGACTGCTTTCTGTTTATTCAAGGATGGGGGCAGAAACTATTGCTTCTCCAGGTTCAGCCAGAGAAAACTTCCTGGAAAAGTACCCAGTCCCCCAGGCCCGGGTCTGCCAAGTCCTAAAGACTTCCTGCCTCCCGGCCTTTTGCGCTGAATGTGTCACTCGCCCGTGCCATGCTACTCTGTCTCTCCACAGTGGCTTTTCTGCTCCCCATTTCCTTTCAGCCCACCTAGCCTGTTTCCACCCCTAACCTTCACTATGCAGCGAAGGGCTTGGCATATTTTGGGCATCTCACAGATGTTTACTTAGAGAGCAATGTTCGGTAGCTTCCCGGTATATGCAGAAATGGTATAGAAGGAAACGTTAAACCTAAAAGCTATACGCTTGGGATGTTCTCAGGCGGAATTAGGACTTTGGAGTGAATTCTGTAAGGTGACATCCAAAGGAAGGCTGGGTCGTGAGCTTGGAAAACAGTGGCGTCCCTGAGCTGGCATAGTGTGAGGGGGCAGGAAGCAGAGGTTACCCTCTGAAGAGATTACCCGAGGGAAGCTAAGGGGTATCAACAACCCAGGCCGGCTCTGCTAGCCAAGAAGTCAAGCTTCGTGAACTGGGTGGGGGCGTGGAGCCGACCCTGAAGTAGGGTACAGGCCTCGGCAGGGCTTCCATTTTTTTGTTTGTTTTGAGTTTTTGATGTAGGGTCTCGCTTTAGCCCAGGCTGACCAGGAATTCACTGCGTAGTCTCAGGGTGGCCTCGAACTCACAGTGATCCTCCTACCTCTGTCTCCTCCCCACCGAGTGTTGGGATTAAAGGTGTGCACCACCAGGCCCTGCTTAATCTTCGAAATTTGCACAAAAGTCCCTGACTAGCTTTGGTCATGAAAGGGTCACATTTTGATGGTTTTTTTTTTTTTTTTCTTTATGGTTTTTCGAAGAAGGGTTTCCCTCTAGTCCAGGCTAACCTGGAATTCACTATGTAGTCTCAGGGTGGCCTCGAACTCACGGCTATCCTCCTACCTCTGCCTCCCCAGTGCTGGGATTAAAGGTGTGCACCACCACGCCCGGCTTAATTTTTTTTTCTTAATTCTGCACTATGAAAGAATTCCTTGCCCTCTTACACAAAATTGTCACTGACAGAAAGAGATCGCTAGAATAAGTAATGGAAGCCCTCTTGGTGGGTGAAGAGAAAGAGAGTGTCCATGTTAAGCTAAGTAGCTTCTCTCTTCAAGCCTGTCATCCTTCCTTGATGCTTAAATGTTAAAACTGTCACCTGAAGAAGCTCTTGGGCTCTCCTTATCTAAAAGTCTTTGAAAGGAACACAACTGTCTTCTTCCTGCATGGTTTCAGTAAGCCTAAACTTGAATTTAAGTTGTGTCAGACCACTTTTTTTGTCTGTACCACCCTCTGTTATTATCTGCTAATAGGACTTAAAATTTGCATGTGCTGAATATTCATATATGCAATCAGCGCTTGATTATCCCCAGGCAGAGTTTGGTTGTTGATTGGGTTAGTAGCCCATTCACAATCACTTTTGATTTCCAGTCTTGTTAAGATAAAATCACAGACTCTGTTTAATTAATCCTTTTCTGTGGACAGTCATTGGTGTGGGTGTTTATTCCCATGTGGGAATTAAGGCAAGGATGCTTTTGTCGTTCAAAACAGTCATCCCCTGTCCTCCCCACGGATTGCGGGTTTAGGGAGACAGAAGCCGCACAAGACCTTTATGCATTACTCTGAAGAGGGCGCTGTGGGGCAAAGAAGAGACCAGGTGTCATTCATTGAACAAGTGGCTATTGAGTCCAACTACTATGGTGGGGCTGGCCGGGGGCCCCCCGGCTCCAACCGCTAGCGCCGTCACTTACCGCTGTGTGACTCAGGGTGACTGACCATCCGCGTTTGCCCAGCTGTAGTGCAGGAAACCCCTCGATCTTAGGAAAACGGGGGGAGGGCACTATATCACTCTGGCTAAGTCATTTGCACACTTATATGTCATTTGGGTGTTTTTTTTTTTTCTTTTTGGCTTATTTTATCATTATTTCTTTGTCTGAGACAAAGTCTCACATGGCAAGTGTTGACCTCAAGCTCACGATGTAGCCGTGGCTGGTCCTCCTCCTCATGACTCTACTTCCCCAGTGCCCGGCTGGCAGGCTTGTGGCACCATGCCCGGCTTGCACACCGATATGTACAATAGAGAAATTGTTTGTTTCATTTTAATCTATGTGACTAATTCCAGGTAAGCCTGGGCTAGAGCAAGACCCTACCTTGGAACAAAATAAATAAATATTATCTTTAAGATTTTATTTTTATTTATTTATTAGACACAGAGATATGGAGAGAGAGAGAGGAGAGAGAGAGGAGAGAGGGAGGGAGAGAGAGAGAACGGGCGCGCCTGGACCTCTAGCCACTGCAAACACACTCCAGATGCATGTGCCAGCGCCACCATGTGGCGTACGTGGGACCTAGAGAATCGAATCTGGGTCCTTAGGCTTTGCAGGCAAGTGCCTTAACCTCTAAGCCATCTCTCCAGCCCAATAAATATCTTTAAAAAAAAAAAAAGAAAGAAAGGACATTCAGAAGGGCAGGCAGGTGACAGGAGAACGGCGTATCCCACACACCCACACACATGAATGGTTCTGTAATCTCACAACCTGAACAGCACCCACCTAGACACCAGAACCGAGCAGTTATCAGGGTCCAAGATTACAGGTCAACCCTTGGCCACTGTTGCAGCTGGGGAGACCAGCATTCAGAATACCCAAGTTTATGGGGGACACCTCAGTCAAACCACCACAGCCACCATGACCCAAAGCTGGGCCATAGAGGATGAAGCTGAAGGCTAGAAGTAGGAGGAAAGCCCAGAAAAGGAAGATAGGAGAGGAAGTGAATCTACAGTTACACTGGGGACACTAGCTGTGTTTTACTATGTATTTACAGTTTGATGTTACAGAAAAGCTAATATATCTACATTTCTAGCAGTTTTATTTATCTATTGGTTTTTCTCAATAAAGGGTCTCATTCTAGTTTGGGCTGATCTGGAATTTACCATGTACTCTCAGGTTGGCCTCGAACACATGGTGATCTGTCTACTTCTGTCTCTCAAGTGCTGGGATTAAGGCACGCGCCACCATGTCTGGCTCATTTCTAGCTGTTTTATCACATTCTTTTCTTACTGTGTTTTCTTTACCTTTCGTTTAATTCTTTATTGATGTCAAAAAAAATATATATATATAGTTTAATCCTTATGATATATGACTTTGGGGGGAACTTCTTTGCTTCCTTTTTTCCTTTCTTCCTTATTTCTTTCCTTCATTTCTTCCTTCTTTTGTGACGGCATCTTATCACATAGGTTAAGCTAGACTCCCAATTCTCCTGCTTCAGCAGGCATCATGGGTGTGTGCCACCATGCCCAGTTCATCGTGGGGACATTTAGCAAACACCTATCTATCGGGCACTAGGCCTTGAACTTGCATCCCTATGACAGAGAAAATTCTGCTCATTTTATAGGTAGGGAAACAAGGCTGAGGATTTTCTAACTATCATAAGTTTCCTCTGTAACAATAGAGATTAGAAGTAATGCTGTCTTCTTTGCAGGTAGTCAAAAAATCTTATCCACGCTGGGTGCGGTGGCGCACGCCTTTAATCCCAGCCCTCGGAAGGCAGAGGTAGGAGGATCACCGTGAGTTCAAGGCCACCCTGGGACTAGAGAGTGAGTGCCAGGTCAGCCTGGGCCCGAAGTGAGACTTTACTTTGAAAAACAAACGAACAAAAAAACTCATCCAAGTCAGCGCGTGTTCCTGCTCAGGACTGCTCCTCACCGGTTTAGTTCTCTCCCTCTCTTGTTCTACGGGCTCCAGTTTCACTGGGCCATAATGGAGTTCTACAAACAGGCAATGCTCTCCCATTAGGACACTGTGATAGGGTGAGATTTTCCTGCCGCCTCCATCACTCTTTGCCCTTCCCCACCACCCTGTCGCATGTGCATACATCCCTATCCCTTCTTTGTCCGGCTGGTATGCGCTGATCCCTTAAACAAGGAACATTCGAGAAGACGTGGGAATGGAGATGGGATTAGAAAGATTGCAGGCTTGACAGCGGTGGAGAGAGGCAGAGGGATGGAGCGGGCCACAGAATGAGGGGGTCATCCTAAGGCCGGTGGATGCCTGGGAGAGGGACAGGAGGAGTAAGGAGAGTGGATGGAGATAAACTTTCCACTCCAAACAGGACTGGCACCCCGGGCACTGGCTCTCAGGCGTAGTGCATGCTCAGTGGAAGAGGCCAGGCGTCACAGTAAGCCAGCAGCCTGTAGAGGAACCTCCTTGGGGTGTTTTGGAAGCGGTCCTTGGAAGACTTACTGTTTGGATCACTAAGTCCTCATAGTTCTAAAAGTCTTTAAAATCACAACCCTCCCTCCTTGTGGTGGTATGGTTCAGGTGTCCGCCATTAATGTAGGTGTTCTGAATCCTAGGTCTCCAGCTGATGGTAATTTGGGAATTGGATCCTCCTGGAGGCAGTGTATTGTTGGGGGCGGGCTTATGCGTATTATAGCCAGATTCCTCTTGCCAGTGTTTGGCACACTCTCCTGCTGCTGTTGTCCACCTGACGTTGGCCATGTCTGCTCATGACGTCATTTTCCTCTGCCGTCATGGAGCTTCCCCTGGAGTCTGTAAGCCAAAATAAAGTCTTTTTTTTTTTTTTTCCCACAAACTGTTCTTGGTTGGGTGTTTTCTGTCAACAATGCAAACCTGATGGCAACACTCCTCTTTTCAAAAAAAATATTTTATTTAAGCCAGGGCATAGTGGTACATGCCTTTAATCCCAACACTCGGGAGGCAGAGGTAGGAGAATCGCCATGAGTTCGAGGCCACCCTGAGACTACATAGTGAATTCCAGGTCAGCCTGGGCCAGAGTAAGACCCTACCTCGAAAAACCAAAAAATATATATATATATATTTAAGATATATAGAGAGGAGAGAGAGAGAGAAGGGGCATGCCAGGGCCTCCAGCCACTTACAGACTCCAGAGGCATGTGCCACCTTGTGTATCTAGCTTATGTGGGTACTGGATAATTGAACCTGGGCCCTTAGGCTGTGCAGGCAAGCACCCTAGCCACTAAGCCATCTCTCCAGCCCACTCCTTTTTTTTTTTTTTGAGGCAGGGTCTCACGCTAGCCCAGGCTGATCTGGAGCTCACTCTGTAGCCTGGATGGCCCTGAACTGATGGTGATTCGCCTACGTCAACCTCCTAGTGTTGGGATTAAAGATGTGTGACACCACACCTGGCTTAACTCCTGTTTTTGGAGTCAGGTTTTTTTTTTTTAAAATTATTTTATCTTACTTTTAATTTATTTGAGAGAGAGAGAGAATGGGCATACCAGGGCTTTCAGCCTGCAAACAAACTCCAGACGCATGTACCACCTTATGCATCTGGCTTATGTGGGTCCTGGGGAATCGAACCTGGGTCCTTTGGCTTTCCAGGAAAGCGCCTTAACCGATAAGCCAGTCCCTCCAGCCCATGGAGTCAAGGTTTTGATCTGTAGTCAGTACTAGCCTCAAACTGGCAATCCTCCTGCCTTAGCCTCCTGAATGCTGGTTATAGATATATGCCACCATACCTGGCTAAAACACCATCCTTAAGAACCTGCTCTTGTTAAGTTGCAGAATAATGTGGTTGGCTAAATAATTAAATGTTATCAATTCTCTACTCAAACACACTTGGAGCATGGAGGCTGTGGACAGCCAAGATGCTAAAGCCCTAAGAAATACTCAGGGCCTGGAGGAATGGCTTAGTGGTTAAGGCTCTTGCCTGCAAAGCCAAATGACCCAGGTTCAATTCCCCAGGACCCAACTAAGCCAGATGCACAATGTGGTACATGCATCTGTGGTTCGTATGCAACAGCTAGAGGCCCTGGAGTGCCCATTCTCTCTATCTACCTATCTACCTGCCTTTCTCCCTCTCAAATAAATAAAAATAAATATTTAAAAAAAACACAAATACTAGCCGGGCGTGGTGGCGCATGCCTTTAATCCCAGCACTCGGGGGGGTGGGGAGGTAGAGGTAGGAGGATCACCATGAGTTCGAGGCTACCCTGAGACTACATAGTGAATACCAAGTCAGCCTGGACTACAGTGAGAGTGTACCTCGAAAAACAAAAAACAAAAAACAAAAAAAAAGAAAAAGAAAAAGAAAGAAATACTCAGGACAGGGCTGAAGAGATGGCGCAGTCAGTAAAGTCAAGGGCATGGGTTTGATCCTCAGTGCCCATGTGAATGCCAGACAAGTGCGGCAGCCTCCCTGTTAATCCCAGTGTTTGGGAGGCAGAGGCAGGTGGATCCTCAGGACAACTTGCTAGCCAGACTATCCAAATCTATGAACTCTGGGCCCAGTGAGAAAACCTGCCTCAATATATAAGGTGGACAGCTAGTGAGGAAGACCTCTGAATCACACACACACACACGGCATGCACACCCACACTCATACAAACACACAATATATGCACATTTGGACACCACACACAAACACACACACACAAGACATACTCAAAAGCCCATCATGGTTCCTCATGAATGAAATGCCAGCATTCAGGCTGCTGAGGCAGGAGGATTACCATGGGTTTGAGGCCAGCCTGGCCTATGTAAAAGTTCCAGGCCAGTCTGAGTTACAGTGTTGGTAGGAGACCCTGACTCAACAAACAAACAAGTGAAATGCTTGGGAGCCCCAGGGGGGTCACTGGTTCTACCATGTTATCCAGGACAGATGAGACCAGAGGTCACAGCGACTCCCCAGCCTCTGTCAGCCTCTGATAGACAAAAACTCCAGTGGGAAGACTTTGTTCCACTTTCTACTTGATCAGACATAGTGACGCGTGTGCCTCTCTCCCACCGCTGGGAACCTGATTGATTGAATCTTCAAGTAAACATTACAGAACAGGGATCTGCTTTCCCCGCGGGTGTCTGGTCTGCGAGCGAGTTCTGAAAGGAGATTTTACGTTATCGAATGCTCGATGGTGATAAGTGCGTCAATCCTCATTACCTCCTTGGGAAGACCGTTTATCCCCGTCTTGCAGAGAGGCCTTGCCCAAGGCTAAGCATCTGGCGGATGGAGAAATCAGGTGCACTGGCCGACACACAGACAGCTTCTCTCTCTGAGCTAAAGACATGCCTTGGGTTTGGGTTGAGGAGATGGTTATAGCCTGGAGAGGGGAGGCTGGAAAACCCTGAGCCTCTCAGAAAGCCAAAAAGAACCCCAAGCAAAACTCACCGCGGGTGCCAGTCACTGAGGGTGTGTGATAACACAGACAGGGGCTAGGGACAAATTAACCTTCTAAGTGTTCAGTGACAGCTGCGAAATTACTGACAGCACAGTGAGGGAATGCTTAAGCAGTGTGATTGGGAAAGTGTGCGGAGCTGCAAGGTCCAGGGCTCTTCCTTTACAATTGTGCAGCGATTCTGATCCTCAAAGCACTCTGTCACGTGTGCAGCCATGTTCCACACTAGCTCTTCAAGATAAACAGATGGATATGGGTGAATTGTGTCTCCCCGCTCAGATCCGTAAGTGGAAACCCCAGCTCCCAGTACTGTGACTGGACTTGGTGACAGCGTCTTTAAAGAGGTGATTAAAACGAGACCACTGGGGTGGACCCAGTCTGATTCATCAAGGAAGGAAATTAGATAGCCAGAGGAAAGACCATCTAAGGACACAGAGAAGAGGCTGCCTCCTGCCAGCCAAGAAGAGAGGCCTGGGGAGAAGCCAAGCCCACCCTTGACCTTGGGCTCTGAGGAAGTAAAGACTGCTGTTTAAGCCACCTACGGTGCCACCTTTTGCTTTGGCCGACCCAAGCAAACTAGCACAGTCCCCTCATACTTCAGCAACATCGACAACAATTGTAGATTTTCTTATCTCTCCCCTCCCCCACACTTTTTAAATAATATTAACCTTTCTAAATGTTTTCCCCCAGTGGGACTAGGAATTGAACTAGGGCCTCCCCCAAGCTACGCAAGCACTCTAACATTGAGCTATATGTCTAGCGGTTTAATCATCCCTTACCATGAAATTTTCTTAATACCTAAATTAGTTACACACACTCTTTTAAAAAGAATTTTATTTATTTGAGAGAGAGAAAGAGACAGAACGAGAGAATGAGAGAATGACACACCAGAACCTCCAGCCACTGCAAATAAATTCCAAACGCATACGCCACCTTGTGCATCTGGCTCACGCGGGTACTGGGGTATTGAACCTGGCTCCTTAGGCTTCACAGGCAAGCCACCCTCCAGCCCAGTTCCACATATTTTAGTAAGCCTCTGCTATGTGCTACATACTGTTTAAAGGTCTTTCTTCATTTATTTATTTATTTATTTATTTATTTTTGGTTTTTCGAGGAAGGGTCTCACTCTAGCTCAGGCTGACCTGCAATTCACTGTATAGTCTCAGGGTGGCATATGCATGTGCCACCACGTGTGTGTGGCTTACATGGGACCTGGTGAATCGAACCTGGGGTCCTTAGGCTTTGCAGGCAAGTACCTTAACCACTAAGCCATCCAGCCAGCCCTTTTTTTGTTTTGTTGAGCTAGGATCTCATTCTAGCCCAGGCTGACCTGGAATTCACCATATAGTCTCAGGGTGGCCTCAAACTGATGGCGATCTTCCTACCTCTGCCTCCTGAGTGCTGTGATTAATGGCGTGCACCATTATGGCTGGTCAGTGTCTCTTTTTGACATGGAGTTCATCGATTAAGCTGGACTGGCTAAATAGAAAGCTCCAGCTATCGACTCTCTCTGCTTCCACCATGCCAGGATCACAGAGTATAAGCTTTCAACTACATGAGATGACTAAGGTCTAAAGACCTGTTGTTGTTAAACACTGTGCAAAGACTCGTCCCCCCTCTACCTGATGAGCACTGTGGTGGTTTGATTCAGGTGTCCCCCATAAACTTAGGTGTTCTGAATGCTAGGTTCCCAGCTGATGGAGATTTGGGAATTAACGCCTTCTGGAGGCAGTGTATTGCTGGGGGTGGGCTTATGGGTGTTATAGCCAGTGTCCCCTTGCCAGTGTTGGGCACACTCTCCTATTACTATTGTCCACCTTATGTTGGCCAGAGGGTGATGTTCACTCTCTGCTCATGCCATAGTTTCCCCTGCCATCATGGAGCTTTTCCCCTTGAGCCTGTAAGCCAAAATAAACCCCCCTTTTTTCCCACAAGCTGCTCTTGGTTGGGTGATTTCTACCAGCAACGTGAACCTGACTGTTAACAAGTACATTCCAAGATTGCCAGTGGGTGTGGGAGACCTGATAGCACTGAAGCCGATATACACTATTCTGCCTGCAGTGTCAGCGTACGGGATGACAGTTAATCTGACCTTCCATTTTTTTTTTTTTTATGACTCAGTGTCTCTTTCAAATCATGCTCTTCTGCTTTGGGCCACTAAGTAAAATGAGTCATCTGATCGCAAGCAGTACAGTGCTTGACAGCCAGGCTGCGAGTCAAGGTGACAGCTGAGTGGCTAATGGGAAGGTAAGATACACAGCAAAGGAGCACAGGTGAGAGAGGTGAGCCGGAGGGGACGGCGCAACACTTTAGTATGTCATGGCGGGTAATCTACAACGTAGGAATTCTGCACTCAATGTTTTAAAAACCCGAGTTGACCGTGGGTAACTGACACATTAAAGGGTGGGTACCTCAGGCAAGAGAGGGCTATTGTATTTAGCAAACTATTACAGGGCAGAAAGATGGGTACCTTCCCTCACGCACCGTCAAGACGACAACGGACACTCCTATGACAAAACCCAGGCTAATAAGAGAAGCATGACACCTTTATTTAATAAAAGTTTTACTTGCCGCACGCCTTTAATTCCAGCGACTCAGGAGGCAGAGGTAGGTGGATTTCTGTGAGTTTGAGGCCACACTGAGACTACAGAGTGAATTCCAGGTCAGCCTGGGCTAGAGCCAGACCCTACCTCAAAAAAAAAAAAAAAAAAAAAGGTTTTACTTGTCATGAGACGTAAGTACAGAAATGAAGATTCAAAGAGCCAGGGGAAAGCCAGGCGTGGTGGCGCACACCTTTAATCCCAGAACTCAGAGGCAGAGATAAGAGGATTATTAGGAGTTCAAGGCCAGTCTGAGACTACATAGTAATTTCCAGGTCAGCCTGGGCTAGAGTGAGACCCTGCCTCGAAAACAAACAAACAAGCAAAAAAGCCAAGGAAAGCAGTGTTTGCGCTTAGCTTTGATGAAGAAATGGACATCTATGAGAACTGTGAAGTTCTCAGAGAGCCATGCTTTGGGGCGCCGTGTTTGGAGCGCAGGCCATGAGTGGCGCACTGGGAAACTGTCCGGAGAGATCTTGCGTTGGATGTTCCCATGGTAACAAGCATGTACAACTCCCTGCGCATCCGGTGATGCTGCTCCTGCTTTTCCCAGCCCATCGCCGTGCTCAGGGGCACCCAGTTTGTTAAGAACGGGGGACTAGACTCCCAGGCTGTCTGCACGCTCTGCAGTTTATACTGAGCCCCATGGTCGATCCCTTTGGTATCTCTAGGAAACAATGGCGTTGTTTGCTTTGTTTTGATTTTTATTTATCTGAGAGAAAGAGGCAGGTAGAGAGAGAATGGGCATGCCGGGGCCTCTAGCCACTGCAAACGAACTCCAAATGCACGTGCCACCCTGTGCATCCGGCTTACCGTGGGTCCTGGGGATTCCAACCTGGGTCCTTAAGGTTCGCAAGCGCCTTTACCTCTAAGCCACCTCTCCAGCCCTTGTTTTACGTGTGTGTGTGTGTGTGTGTGTGTGTGTGTGTGTGTGTGTGTAGACAGAGATATAGCAATTGTTTCTTTTTTCTTTAGTGGTGGTCTAGACCTTTCCTAAACCATCCTGCCCTCATTAGTGCACCTGAAGGCGGGGTTGATATAATGGAACTTTACTTGGAAGAAATAACAGCAAGAGGAGGACACTGTTTAGACACCACTGTATGCACTCAAAGCAGCAGCGGGCTCTGTTGCTTCCCTCAAGAAGGCGAAGAGGACTTAAAAGGAGCCAAGGCCTGTGGCAGATATCTACAACAGGGAGCCGAAAACCCAGAAATATGTAAGCTGTCGGGGCTCTGTGAGCTCCGGGAGGACAGAGGAGACACAGCAAACTTCAAGCTTGGTGTAATTGAGGAAGGAGGAGGTGACATCATTCTTCTTGTCTCCAAGAATGAGCAGTGAAGAAAAAAAAAAAAAACTTTAAAAAGAGGAAATGCCAAGAGGAAAAACATTAGAACACTGTAGTCAGAAGTAGACTGAGGAATGACTTGGGCACAGATAAATATAGGAAGAAAAGGCCAGAAGAGCTGACTAAGCCAGTAAGCGCGCATTGTGGAAATGTGGTCTCACCCCATGTTTAAGAAAAGATGCTTTGGCAGGGGTTCCCACTCTCCATTCCTGTGGGGGACTTGCAACTGGGTATCAGCCTCTGGGAACCTGGACAGGGACTGCTCCACAAAAGCCTTTTTCTTTTTATAAATTTTTAAAAATATTTATTCATCTATTTGAGAGAGAGGGAAAGAGAAGAAAGAGGCATATAATATATATATATATATATATATATATATATATATATATAGAGAGAGAGAGAGAGAGAGAGAGAGAGAGAGAGAGAGAAAGAGAGAATGGGAGCACCAGGGCCTCCAGCCACTGCAAATGAACTCCAGATGCATGTTCCACCTTGTGCATCTGGCTTACGTGAGTCCTGGGGAATTGAACCTAGGTCCTTAGGCTTTGTAGGCAAGCGCCTTAACCGCTAAGCCATCTCTCCAGCCCCCACAAAAGACTTTCTAATTAAAGCAAAGCAAAACCAAAACCAAACACTACAATTGGCAAACACATTGCTACTGACCCAATTCTGCCAAGGGCTGCTTGCTGGTTTGAGTTTCCTTTAGTTTGTTTTTTTTTCATCAAAGATATTTTAAAGTGAAATTATTTTTTTGTTTGTTTGTTTTGGTTTTTCGAGGTAGGGTCTCACTCTGGCCCAGGCTGACCTGGAATTCACTATGTAGTCTCAGGGTGGCTTTGAACTCATGGCAATCCTCCTGCCTCTGCCTGCTGAGTACCGGGATTAAAGGTGTGTGCCACCACACCCGGCCTTAAGTGAAACTATTTTTGGGAGGCAGAAGTATGTGATCTCCATGAGTTCGAGGCCACCCTGAGACTACATAGTGAATTCCAGGTCAGCCTGAGCTAGAGATCCTACCTCAGAAACATAAATAAATAAAGTTTAAAAAAAAAAAAATTCTTAGTACACAGTGTGGTGGCTCACATCTGCAATAGCACTTGGGAGACTGAAACAGGAGGTTTGCTCCAAATTCAAGGTCAGTCTGGGCTACAGAAAAGACCCTGTCTCTGAAAAACAAAACAAAACTGTTCTTGGCGATTACAGCGGAGGCCACAGCTAATCAGCCAAGGCAGAAACATTCCAAGCTTGGTGCTAGAGGCTGCAAGTCACCGTTCCTTGCTAAGCTTGTTTTTAGGTTCTTACTGCCACCTAGTGGTCACCGGGGTTGCGCCAGCACGGAAAGTGGCATTTCCATCTTGAACATCTTTGTCTTGTGACTTGTGTCTGGAGACAAAAGGAAAGAACACAGGCAGTCACGGTGTCTTCTGGAATATCTGCAGGAATTCGACAAGTATCTGAGAAACCACACGGAGGAGATGACGTGTGAGTCTGGGAACAAGGAGGAAAAGAAAATAATTCCAAAGGTTTCGATTTGCTCCTTAGTTTTGTTGAGGAGCACATGGTGTCTCTCTATGCGTCAGTCGTGGTTGTTTAAAAATGTAGATATGAGGGCTGGAGAGATGGCGTAGCAGATAAAGCGCTTGTCTACAAAGCCTAATGACCCAAGTCTGATTCCTCAGTACCTACGTGAAGCCAGGTGCACAAAGTGGCGCATGCATCTGGAGTTTGTTTGCAGTGGCAGGAGGCCGTGGCAGGCCCATTCTCTCTGTAGCTGGGTATGGCGACACACCTTTAATCCCACCATGAGTTCAAGGTCAGCCTCAAACTACATAGTGAATTCCAGGTCAGCCTGGAGTAGAGTGAGATCTTAAAACTGGGCGTGGGGGGGGGGGTGTATATTTGAGCCAGGTGTTGTGACGCACTCAGGAGGCAGATACAGGAAGATCTCAAGTCTGAGGCCAGCCTGGGCTACACAGTGTGGCCTTGTCTCAAAAATAATTAACTAGGGGCTGGGCATGGTGGCACACGCCTTTAATCCCAGCACTTGGGAGGCAGAGGTAGGAGGATCGCCGTGAGTTCAAGGCCACTCTGAGACAACATAGTGAATTCCAGGTCAGCCTGAGCTAAAGCGAGACCTTACCTTGGAAAACCAAAATAATAATAATAATAATAAAATAGGGACTAGGGGATGGCTCAGTGGTTAAAAGGCCCTTGCTTGCAAAGCCTGCTGGCCCAGGTCCAGTTCTCCAGGACCCACATAAAGTCGCAAGCATTTGTGACCCCAAAGAGCCCATGAGCCAAGAGAATTTGAAGCTCATGGGCCAGCTATATTGCACTTCCTCTACAGCAGCAAGAGACCCTGTCTCAGAGAAGGCGGAATTACAGGCACCTGAATGTTGTCTCTTGGTGTGCGACCTCTGAGAGACAGAGAGCAAGCGGCCCCAGAATAACTTTGCTTAGGAAAGCCTGTTTGGCTGAGGTTAACCCTGGTGCACAGTCCAGATGAAAGCTAAGAAGGAACTGTTTGGGGAGGGCTCAGGGCAGATCTGCAGTCTCTGATGAATCGGACAGAGGAAGAAGGGGTGACCCGTCATTTGTTAAGTTCTAAGAGATGGGAGATGTCCTTGTTCATAGATCCCCCGTCACACAGGACCCGGTTTTCCTCAGATCTGTACGTTTCAACCCTAATGGTGGGTATGAATCACTTAAGACCTTTTGGAGAAAAAAAAAAAAATCCCTCTATCAGGGCTCCACCTGTAGGGAGTCCAATTTATGGATGGGACCCAGGGCCTGGAGAGCTTCTTAGATGATTCTAGAAGGAACCAGATGGCAGCGGGTGAACTCTGGGTGGCTGCCTCCTGTCATTCCTTCCTCCTCCAAAGGGACAAATGACCTTTTTCTTAAGTGTTTTTGACAGAGACTAGCTATGTTAGTCCAGGCTAGCCTTGAACTTGTCATCCCCCAGAGTGCTGGGATCACGGGTGTGTGCCACCGCGCTCAGCAGGAAAGACACCTTGCTTACAGCCATCCGACTCTCTTTCTCAAACCCTGTTGCGTCACCGCCAGCCATCCGTCTGGTTGTTGCTTGTTTTGATCTTCATCAGTTGCCTTCTGGTCGGCTGTGCCATCTGCCAGCTTCTTTTCTTTCTGGTGGGTCTCAGAGTTGGCTCTTCAGGTGGCACCTGTGCCCTGTGCCCCATAAGCTCTAGGTCAGTGGATGCTGGATCAGCCACATCAGCACCGCCCTGGGAAGTCCTTAGACCATCAAAGTCTTAGTGTTCCAGACTCAACCAAATCAGGAGCTTGGGGGATGGGCAGTCCATTTTGAAAAGCCCTCCTCATCATCCCGAAGCACCATCGAGTTTTCCACACACTGGTTTGAGGCTGATTCAGAGCAGCAGAGAAGATGACTTCAGACCCTCCTCTGATGGTATTTAGAATCGGCTGTGCTGCTCCCAACGCTCCAGCTCAAGGCCTTGAGCGTCCGTGGCAGAGCAAGACACAGTCTTCCTGTAAAACACCCATGCTTCCCAGCGTGCTTGGATGAGGTTGACCGTAGTCCACAGCCCTGAGCTGTAGTCAGCAGAGCAGATGGGAGCCCAGTGAGGAATAGTCTCCGGGAGAGCTCTGGGTGGATCTGCAGCCACGGATGGATTTGGACAGAGCGAGAGAAACAGGAGCAGTCATTTGTTAAGTTCTAAGTGAGGCTGGAGAATGAACTGGGCTTCTTTCTTTAAAAAAAAATATATATATATATATATATATATATATATATATATTAATTTTTCATTTATTTGAGAGCAAAAGAGGAAGAAAGAGAGAGAGGGAGAGAGAGAAAGAAAGAAAATGGGTGCAATAGCCACTGCAAATGAGCCCCACAGACAAATGCGCCACCACATGCAGCTGGCTTGTGTCAGTACTGGGGAATCGAACCTGGGTCCTTAGGCTTGGCAGGCAAGAGCCTTAGCCGTTAAGCCATCTCTCCAGCCCCATGGGCTTCTTTCTTGAGTTTTCTGTTTAGCATCTCAGTACTTCACTATGCTGGGCTCTTCCCCACACTTGGTCCATACACTCCCTTCCCTCCCCCCCCCCACCCCAGCCTCATCCTCCTAGACTTGTAAGAGACCTCTCCAGCCCCCCCCCCTCAAGCCTGATGCAGATCTTCCCAAGGAGGTCTTCCTGGAAGAGCTGGCCTTTGGACTTAGTAATCTCATTTCATGGATCGCCTAACGCGGTTGCGTCTCCTCCTTGGCAGGCTATGTCGGTGACTCATTTTTGTGGTCTGAAACCTGATTTCTTAGCTAACTGGCGCTGAATGTTCCTCTGCAGGACGAGCTGATTGAGGGTATCCCGCTAGGTGTTGTCCTCCAAAGCACGCATCCCGAAAAGCGCCTGCTGGTGAGTGTTCAGAATACAGCTGCGTGGCTGCCATGCTCAGCTCAGGAGATTTTGCTCGTCTGTGGTCTGGCTGCATCTTCCAGCATTGCCTCTCCAGCGCCCGCTGCTCCCGACGCAGAACCCTTTGCTCGGTCCTGGACTTGCCCTGCATTTACACTTTGTTGTTCCTACTCAGCAAGCGGCTCTCCTCTTCTCATGCCTCTCTTTGCTCCTTAAAATTCTATTTTTCCAGAGGCACAGTGGCTGACGGCTGCTCTCCCAACTCCGAACCCACAACCCCGTGGGGAACACCGGCAATGCCACCGAGGAGCGCCCTCAGCGGGATGAGGGCCGGGAGGAGGGACGTGATGATACCAACACATGATGTGTCCGTACAAAGTTTCTACTTAATTAAAAAAAAAAAAAATTCGGGCTGGAGAGATGGCTTAGCAGTTAAGGCTCATGCCTGCGAAGCCTAAGGACCCATGTTCGATTCTCCAGGGCCCACGTAAGCCAGGTGCACGTGGTGGCACATGCATGCATCTGGAGTTCGTTTGCAGTGGCTAGAGGCCCTGGCATGCCCATTCATACTCTCTCTCTCTCTCTGTCTCAAATAAATAAATAAATAAATAAGATTTTAAAAATCTTAAAAAAAAAAAAAAAAAGAGAGGTGTGGTGGCGCACAGCCTTTAATCCCAGCACTGGGGAGGCAGAGGTAGGAGGATCACCATGAGTTTGAGGTCACCCTGAGACGACATAGTGAATTCCAGGTCAGCCTGGGCTACAGTGAGACTCTACCTTGGGGAAAAAAAACAAAATCTATTTATGCTCCAATGACCAAAACCCTGTTCTGTCTATGAAGTCTTTTCTTATTTCTCAAGTCAAAGTGATGGATTTCTCTCTTCTCATATGTTATGGAATTTCATTTTTGCTGACAATAAACACACTTGTGTAAGCGAATATCATGCTCAAAGATAAGCTTCTTGACTGCAGAAATCATGGAAACATCCGTTCTTTTTGCAGTGTCCAACAAAGGGTTAGTAGAGAGCTTTCTATTAAGAAGTTTCCTTGAGAACCACATGAGAAAAATCAATCTATGCAGTTTATGAAAAAAAAATCGTATTATACCTGCTCTGTCACATACGTTGATCACCAGAGAGCCAGACCTGAAGGGCTTACAGCTAGTTTCCATCATCAGCTGTCTCAGAGACAACGAATTTCAAGATAAGAAAAAGGTGTGTCAGTGAGTCCTAGCAGCTGGAGGTCAGCCCCCGTCTCCTCCTCCCTGTGAAGTGCTCATAGATTGCGTCATGACCCGGAGGGAGCTAATGGCCATCAAAGAAAGAAAAAAAACTAGCCACCAAGCTTTAGGGATCTTCCTGTTGCCACCTTCCCAGCGCCAGGATTACACACACATGCTGGCGTGCCTGGCTTCTTTCGTAGGTACCGGGGTTCCGAACTCAGATCTTCATTCTAGCCCAGTAAGCCTTACTCACCGAGGTATTTTTATTTGAGAGAGAGAAATTATTTATTTATTTATTTATTTAAGAGAGAGAGAGAGAGAGAGAGAGAGAGAGAGAGAATGGGTGTGCCAGGGCTTCCAGTCACTACAAACGAACTCCAGACCCATATGCCACCTTGTGCATCTGGCTTACATGGGTCCTGGGGTATCGAACCTTGGTCCTTTGGCTTTGCAGGCAAGTGCCTTAACCGCTAAGCCATCTCTCCAGCCCTGTTCCGTACATGTTAAGGGTTTTAATTCCCAAAGCACAGGGAAGTGCTGTAAGGTCCAGCCCTGTGTCAGAAAACTGGGGCAGACTAGCCCCCCAGGCTTGCTGTCTCGAGGTCTTCTCTGTGGCTGTGTCGTTGTGACGGCCGTGAGGACATCTGGGGAAGTGACAGGATGGGAACCGAATGCTGCAGCTGGAAGGGAGTCACCAAGGCCACACTGGGCAGTTGTCACTGTGGTGTTGGGTCTTTTCCTTCTTTGTGGAGCGTCTGGCAATGCTTCGGTGAGAGCATTTTCCACGCCCGCTTTCTCTTCCCAGAAGCTGAGCTGCCCTTGAGTCATGCGGGATGTGCTCGGGTGGGTTTCCAGAAGAATCTGCCACACCATAGATCTGTCTTTCGGCCAAGCCTGACTATCCTGACGGCCGTGGCAGTCCCACATGGTGACTGACCCTCCAGCTGCTTTTCCCAACATGTGACTCACTGTTTCCCGGTTATCTGCTCTCCGCACTTTCCCTGTGATAGATCACCGAGAAAATTGTCCCTTGTTTATTGGAAAGATTCTATCTCTCACCACTGGGTCCAGGCGTGTCTCACCATCCTCCTCTCCAGGAACACTGATGAATTCTACCGCCATTGAATTCTTAAATTTATGTTGTCTAGGGATTCATACATACAGTTTACAAGGTTTATTTTATTTTATATTTTATTTATTTTATTTATTTGAGAGTGACAGATAGAAAGAGGCAGACAGAGAGAGAGAGAGAAAGAATGGGCACGCCAGGGCCTCCAGCCACTGCAAACGAACTCCAGACGCGTGCACCCCCTTGTGCATCTGGCTAATGTGGGTCCTGGGGAACTGAGCCTCGAACCAGGGTCCTTAGGCTTCACAGGCAAGCACTTAACCGCTAAGCCATCTCTCCATCCCAGTTTATAAGTTTTACTGTACTGTACTGTGTGTGTGTGTGTAAGTGTGTGTGTGTGCTAGGCTGCAGTTTGACCTAAGCCTCATCTTCTTCAATAGCTGGGATTATAAATTCACGTCAGCATACCTGGCTTAAGATATATCCAATTTTAGGGGTTGAGGAACTGGAAAGATGGGATTTTCTCAACCAAGAGGGGGAAGCCGAGCACAGAGTGGTTTGTTGTAGGCACAAGGGTCAGGGCAGGCTGCCTTCACGGGAGCTGGTTTAAATGTGAACGTGTTGTGTGGTCCATCTTTGGCTCAGAGAACCATCTAGATAGCTCTGTGAGCCTTGGTTTGTCTGATCCTCACATATACCTGATGTGAACCCATGAAATCATTGTTTTTCATGATTTTGAGGCCAGTCTGAGTTGTAGTCTCTGGATCCTGCCTCAAAAAAAAAAAAAAAAAAAAAAAAGCCAGGTGTGGTGGTACACACCATTAATCCCAACACCTGGGAGGCAGAGGTAGGAGGATCACTGTGAGTTCGAAGCCACCCTGAGACTACATAGTGAATTCCAGGTCAGCCTGGGCTAGAGTGAGACCCTACCTTGAAAAAAAAAACAAACTGGGCATTGTGGCGCATGCCTTTAGTCCCAACACCTGGGAGGTAGAGGTAAGAGGATCACTGTGAGTTCGAAGCCACCCTGAGACTACATAGTGAATTCCAGGTCAGCCTGGGCTAGAGTGAAACCCTACCTTGAAAAACAAAACAAACTGGGCATTGTGGCGCATGCCTTTAGTCCCAACACCTGGGAGGCAGAGGTAGGAGGATCGCCATGAGTTTGAGGCCACCCTGAGACTACATAGTGAATTCCAGGTCAGCCTGAGCTAGAGTGAGACCCTACCTCGAAAAACAAACCAAAAAAAAAAAAAAAAAAAAGGAAAGGCAGGCTGGAGAAATGGCTCAGTGGTTAAGGCGTTTGTTCGCAAGCCTGACTGCCAGGATTTGATCCCCTAGTCCCCAAATAAAACCAGATGCACAAGTGGTGTATGAATCTGGAGTTTGTTTACAGTGGCTAGAAGTCCTGTCATGCCCCATTGTCTCTCTCTCTTTCTCTCCTTCTTTCCCTCTGTCTTTCCTTGCAAACAAATAAATATTTTAAAAAGAAGGAAGGGCCTGGGGAGATGGCTTAGTGGTTAAGCCGTATACCTACGAAGCCTAAGGACCCAGGTTTGATCCTCCAGGTCCCACATAAGCCAGATGCACAATGTGGTGCATGCATCTGGAGCTCGTTTGCAGTGGCTGGAGGCCCTGGCGTGCCCATTCTCTCTCACTCACTCTCTCTCTCTCTCCCTCTCTCTGTCTCAAATAAATAAATAAAACAGATAAATAAAATGTTTTAAAAAAAAAGAAGGAAGGAAAGGAAAGGAAAGGAAGAAAGAAGATCCTAAGCGCTTACCATTCTCTGAGCCTTTTAGGCCACCTCTCTGGGCATTTGCCTCTGGACACAATGGAGCTGGACTGGTACCCAGCCGAGAGAATCCGTGGCTTTCCACTTGAAAAATTCCTAGGAGCAAAACGTCTGTGTTGAGCTTTCCAAAGAGAGATCATGATTCATAAGCATGATGATCAGAAAGAATTACAACTGTTGGTTTCTCACTCCATGCGTGTAGACTACGCCTTCATACCACACACAAGGGCACTGATACATGTGTCTTCCTGAGTCTTGGTTTTCGTGCCTCAGAATTTTTTTTTTTTTCCTTGTTTCTTCAATCAGTCGTTGTTTCCCCCTTGAACTTGACATCTCCCATCTCATCTCTAGCTCTCCCATGGTACTCTCAACTGTGAACAGTTCTCTCCAGGATTTAACTAGCAGTGTGTGGCCTGACACTTCCCTCAGAATGGACTTGACCTTGATAAACTGTAAAATGGGCAAGTGGTTCCTGGTCTCCTGCCCGGTCTTTGCTCACGCGGAGCGGAGTTAGGCACGATGGGGTCTAGGTGAAGGCCACCCTGAGACCACATAGTGAATTCCAGGTCAGCCTGGGCTACAGTAGAGACCCTACCTCAGAAAAAAGTAAAAATAAAAAATAAAAAAAGTATCTTTTTTTTTCTTCTAAGAAAAGCAATTTATTTTCTATATCTCTTAATATAATACGTTAGCGACTTTGAAATGGTAATTCTATCGCATCGAGAAATTGAAACATAACCAGCCCAGAAGCCCACGAAGTTTGGAATGCTCTTATCTTACGGTTTTAAGCAGCTGAGGATGCCCAGGAAGCCGTGATTAAGTGTCAGGAAACAGAAAAGGAAGAAAAGACAATTTCACTTAATAATCCCGGATGGGTGGGCCCGATATAAAGACTTCTGTTGTCGACACCAACCTGAATCGCAAACTGCTCTTTGAAGGATATCCTTCCCTTGCCCAGTCTTTACCCACCAGTAACATGTTACCTTAAGGTCCTCTTTCCATACAGACTCCTGGGTCTTGTGATGTTCTGTAAGGGTTTATAGCAAAATCCACTCCTCAGATTCTTCAGAACTGGCTGTCTGATAGGATATGATATTCTCATAACATCACCCTAACTAGATTTACATTACTCTCAGTGGCATTTTAGTCTCCATGGGGCAGATCTCTAACAATTCATAGTTCAATGAATTCATTATTTATTGGATTTTTATGATGTGTGTGAACGTGGGTGTGCATGTGCTATATGTGTGTGTGTGTGTGTAGGTCAGAGGTCAACCTTGGGTGACAGTCTCCGGGGGTCTCTCTTGTTAGTCACGGCTGTGCATGTCAGGCTGCCCGGCCTGTGAGCAGGAGTCTCCTGTCTCGGCCTCCTGCCCAGCCGTCGGCACAAGTACAGCTGGTCATGCTGCGCATCTGGCTTTGCAGGTAGGTGTGTGGGGTCCCCAAACTCAGCTCAGCAGGCCTGTTTAGCAAGTGCTTTCCTCACTGAACCATCTCCCCAAACCCAGTTCATCTTGTAAAAGGTCATGGGGGCTGAAGAGATGGCTCAGCAGTTAAGGCGCTTGCCTGAGATGCTTAAGGACCCAGGTTCGATTCCCCAGAACCCATGTAAGCCAGATGCACATGGTGGTACATGCGTCTCGAGTTCGTTTGCAGTGGCTGGAGGCCCTGATGCACCCATTCTTTCTCTCTCTCTCTCTCTCTCTTTTTAAAAAACTTTTTGTTTATTTTTATTTATTTAAAAGCGATGGACAGAGAGAGAGAAAGAGGCAGATAGAGAGAGAGAGAGAGAATGGGCGCGCCAGGGCCTCCGGCCACTGCAAACGAACTCCAGACGCCTGCGACCCCTTGTGCATCTGGCTAATGTGGGTCCTGGAGAATCAAGCCTCGAACCAGGGTCCTTAGGCTTCACAGGCAAGCTCTTAACCGCTAAGCCATCTCTACAGCCCTCTCTCTCTCTCTCCTCTCTTTAATAAATGATTTTTAAAAAAAAAGGTCATAGATGAATATACAGGCGGCCCAATATATCCAGGGATTCCGTGTCCGCGCACTAAACTAACTGTGCACTGAAAAGGTCAGAAAATTGCATCTGTGCTGAACAGGTATAAGCTTTTGTTTGTCACCATTTCCTGAACAGAAAAGTGTAGTAACTATCAAAAAGCATTCACAGTCTATTCAATATTGTAAGTAACCTAGGGATGAGTTAAATACATAGGAGGGACGATGTGTGTAGGTAGGACACAAATATATTTTATTTAAGGGACTTGAACATCCACAAATTTTGGAAATCACAATGGGCCCTGCATCCACTCCTCCGAATTCCAAGGCTATCTGATATCCAGTGAGCTTATGCATACAAAGTGGGATCAAGAAAAGCACTCAAACAATTGCGTACTTCTGAGCTACTCTTCCCAATTGTGAGGCCAATTGATTTGTCCTCATAAATAAATTGCTTTAGAGAGCTGCTCTTGCCTTGATAAAGTTCCCAGTTTTTTAAAAAAGTTTTATTTTATTTTATTTTTATTTGAGAGAGAGAGAGAATGGGCACACCAGGGCCTCCAGCCACTGCAAACGAACTCCAGACACACTTGTCACTTTGGGCATCTGCAGCATTTGGAATCGTTTGCAGTGGCTGGAAGCCCATTCTCTCTCTCTTTCGAATAAGTGAAATTAAATAAATTTTTTTTTCAAAAAAATGCATTTGTGCCAGGTGTGGTGGCGCACGCCTTTAATCCCAGCACTCGGGAGGCAGAAGTAGGAGGATCGCCATGAGTTCGAGGCCACCCTGAGACTACATAGTGAATTCCAGGTCAGCCTGGGCTAGAGTGAGACCCTACCTCGAAAAACCAAAAGAAAAAAAAAAAATGCATTTGTATGTATGTGGGCGCACATATGTGTGTGGAGCATGTATGTGGAGGCCAGAGGACGACTGTTCCTCAGGAATTCCACCGACTTGTTTTACAGGCAGGCTCCCTCACTGGCCTGGAATCCATCAAGCAGGCTGGGTTGGCTGGCCAGTGAGCCCCGGGAATCCTCCTGTCTCCGCTCTCCCAGCGCTGGGGTGTCAGTGCATCCCGCTATGACTGGCAATTTTAGGTGGGTACTGGCGATCAATCTCAAGCCTTATGCTTGTCAGGCAAGCACTTTGCTGATTGAGCCATCTTCCCAGTCCCCTAAGGCATCAGTTTTTTAAAAACTGAAAAAAAAAAAATTTAGAGAGAGAAACAAAGACAGAGAGAGAGAATTGGTGTGCCAGGGCCTCAGTCATGATAATCGAACTCCAGATGCTTGTGACCCCTAGTGGGCATGGGAGACCTTGCGCTTGCCTCACCTTTGTGTCTGGCTTACATGGGATCTGGAGAGTCAAACACGGGTCCTTAGGCTTTGCAGGCAAGTGCCTTAACTGCTGAGCCATCTCTCCAGACCTCCCTTTTTTTTTCTGTCAAAGCAAGACTCCCGCACTTATGAAGAGGACAAGGTTTCCGTGGCTTGCTTCATCAATCAGCTAGGTTCAAGATCAGGACTTATCCTTAACTTCCTTTCTTCTCACACCCCAAATCAAATCACTGGTCAGAACTTTATTTACTCATGTACTTGTTTGTTTGTTTGTTTGGAGGTAGGGTCTCACTCTAACCCAGGCTAACCTGGAATTCGCTATGTAGTCTCAGGCTGGCCTCAAACTCACGGCGATCCTCCCACCTCTGCCTCCCGAGTGCTGGGATTCTAGGCATGTGCCGCCACGCCCAGCAACTGGTCAGAATATGTAGCCTAACTTCTTATGTATCCCGCTGGGAACCTCCTCTATCTTCCTTGTCTCAGATTTAGCCTCCACAGGTTTTCAGACTCACCGTCCAAGAACCAGTTTCATTCATGCAACCTTCTTACCTTTCCACAGCTGCTGTTGCTTCCTGCTTGACTTATTCTGATGTTTTCTCAGCTCTCCCCTAAAGAGCCTTTTTTTTTTTTTTTTTTTTTTTTTTTTTAGGTATGGTCTCACTCTTGCCCAGGCTGACCTGGAATTCACTCTGTATTCTCAGGGTTGCCTCGAACTCACGGCGATCCTCCTACTTCTGCCTCCCGAGTGCTGGGATTAAAGGCATGTGCCACCATGCCCGGCTCTAAATATCCTTTTAAAAATTTTAATTGGGGGCTGGAGAGATGGCTCAGCGGTTAAGTGCTTGCCTGTGAAGCCTAAGGACACTGGTTCGAGGTTTGATTCCCCAGGACCCACGTTAGCCAGATGCACAAAGGGGAGCACGTGTCTGGAGTTTGTTTGCAGTGGCTGGAGGCCCTGGCACACCCATTCTCTCTCTCTCTCTCTCTCTCTCTCCCTCTTTCTCTGTCTGTCGCTCTCAATAAATAAATAAATAAAGGCATGTGCTACTGTACCTGGTTTTTAAAAAAAATTTTTTTAATTGGCATAGAGATTTAGGTATCATTCATTCTGGCATTTTCAAATGCCATTTGTTTTAGTTAATTCTTATCCCTTCTCCTCTCCTGAAACTCCCTCCTCCCACTTCCCCTTTCCCCCAACACCCTTCTCTCTACACCCTATATATACATACTTACAGATATTACAAACTGGGATCCACACAGTATGTAGTTCTGGTCTTTCTGAGCTTAGATCATTCGCTTAACATCATTCTTTCCAGTTCCATCCATTTTCTTGCAAATTTCATATTTTCATTTTCCCATACAAATCCTTTAATTTTTTTAAAAAAATAATGTTCTTTGTTAGAGAGGGAGAGAGAGAGAATGGGCACCGGGGCCTCTTGATGTTGCAAACAAACTTTGGATGCATGCACGACTTTGCATCTGGCTTTACATGGGTATTGGGGAATTGAACCCCTGGCCAACAGGCTTTGCAAACCAGCTCCTTTAACCACTGAGCCATCTTTCCAGCCCCTAAATTTTAATTATCAACTCTTTTCTTGTTTGGTTGTTTGTTTATTTTGTTTGTTGTTTGGTTTTTCAAGGTAGGTTCTGGCTCTTGCCCAGGCTGACCTGGAATTCACTATATGTCTCAGGGTGGCCTCGAACTCACAGCGATCCTCCTGAGTGCTGGGATTATTGTAACTCATAATAACTTCTTCTCCTTCTCCTCTTCTCTCTTCCTCCTTTCTTTTGTGGTGTGGGGGGTGGGATCTAGAGCCTTGGACATGCTAAGCAGGAGCTCAACCACTGAGATTCATCCCCTCAACACTCTCTTTTGGTTCTCTTATGCACCTACCTTGGATCCCTAGCACATGTCCCACGCTTTCCAGGGGTTACATCTTTGCTGCCACTCTTCCTTTTCTTAACCCCCCTACCCCCTAGAATCCCTCATTTGCATTTCTTTTTTAATTTTAATTTTATTTATTTATGAGAGAGAGAAAATGGGCATACCAGGGCCTCCAGCAACTGCAAAGAACTCCAGACGCGTGCGCCCCCACGTGCATCTGGCTTACGTGGGAGCCTGGAGAATCGAACTGGGATCCTTTGGCTTTGCAGGCAAATGCCTGAACCACTAAGCTATCCCTCCAGCCCTTGCATTTCTTTTTCCTTTTATTTTTATTTATTTATTTATTTATGAGAGAGAAAGAGAGAGAATGGGTATGTGCCAGGGCCTTCAGCCACTGCAAATGAACTCCAGATGCATGTGCTACCTTGTGCATCTGGCTTGCCTGGGTCCTGGGGAATTGAACCTGGATCCTTTGAAGGCAAGCGCCTTAACTGCTAAACCATCTCTCCAGCCCCTCCTCATTCACATTTCTATTGATTGAAATTCTCCTCCTTAGGCCTGGGGCTTGGTGTCGCACGCCTTTAATCCTACCACTCTTGGGGGGAGGGGGAGGTGGAGGTAGGAGGATGACTGTGAGCTTGAGACCACACTGAGATCACAGAGCGAATTCCAGCCCAGCCTGGGCAAGAGGGAGACCCTACTTCGAAAAAACTAAAAGGAAAAAAAAAAAAAGGAATAAAGAAAAAGAACTTCTGTTCATTAAGTTGAAATCTTTCCTGATCTGTCTACTGAGTGTAATTTGTCACGAGGCGCCTTCTGACAGCTGTCACTCCACCAGTGAGGTAGCTTTTGGTTGCAGCCAGGTAGGGGGAAACGATATGACTTTTTTTTTTTTTTTTAAAGGAGAGCTTTAGAAATTACTGCTTTTGGGCTCGGGGTGAGCTGCATGCCAACCATTTCTATTGGGAAATAAAACGAAAAAAAAAAATGTCTGTGCTTATGGAGATAAGGGGGAAAGCCTTTGCTGTAATCCTCATTCACGAGAGGGACTGGAAAATAAGAGGCACTAAATATTATTACCTAACATCTCCCCCGGAACAGGCCAGAAGAATAGCGAGCAAGAAAAGCCATGCTTGTGACACGTCTAGAATGTTCACTGTGCATAAATTCCTTATGCACCACGATCGTAATCCGTACTTTAGAACCCTGCATATGTGCCACGCCTGCATTGTATCTGTGTTGACTTATTTTATTCTCAGAACAACACCGTAAGTAGGTGCAATCATTGCGAGGTGTTTGAGGCACAAGGAACATAAGTAACGTGTCCAAAAATGACCCAGCTAGCAGAAACGCAGTCAGGACACAGGGGACATGGCAAAAGCGGAAAACCAAACAAACGAAAATAAATACCTCTTCGTCTCACTACTGTTCGGAATTTCATTCAATCCTTGCGCCTTCCAGTAAGGCCCAGCGTACTGACTTCATTTTATGCATGAGAAAACCGAGTCTTGGAGAGATTAAAGCTTTCCCAATGCACGCACATGCGCTGAATGGCCGACCTGGGATTCTAGTTCAGTTTCGTCCCTTACTATTGGCGCGGTACGAGATCCCGTTTATTTCTCGTGGTGCTGGTGACAAATCATTAACCTCTTGGGAGGAGTTATGAAGAATGATTCCAAACTGATACCTGAAAGCAAGTAACTGGTTAGTATTTTGTTTTCTTCTGAGACCAGGTCTCCTGTAGCCCAAGCTGGCCTCAGACTCACCCCATAACGGAGGATGGCTTTGAACTTTTGATCCTTCTGCCTGTACCTTCCAACACTGGGGTTACAGAAGTGGGCCATCAAACAGCTGCAAATAACTCTTTAACATATTTTATGTATTTGAGAGAGAGGGAGAGAGAGAGAGAGAGAGAATGGGTGTGCCAGGGCCTCTAGCCACTATAAACGAACTCCAGGTGCATGTGTCACCTTGTCATACATGGGTACTGGGGAATCGAACTGGGGTCCTTAAGCTTCACAGGCAAGCACCTTAACCACTAAGCCCGCAAATAGCTCCAACCTGCAAATAACTCTTTATAACCAGACAAAATACATTTCATCCGGGAGAATTCTCTCCTTCCTTCCTTCCTTCCTTCCTTCCTTCCTTCCTTCCTTCCTTCCTTCCTTCCTTTCTTTTTCCGAGGTAGGGTCTCACTCTAGCCCAGGCTGACCTGGAACTCACTGTGTAGTCCCAGGCTGGCCTCGAATTCATGGCAATCCTCCTACCTCTACCTCCTAAGTGCTGGGATTAAAGGAGTGCACCACCACACCAGGCGTGTGCTTTTCTTTTAAGACTATCACAGCTACAGTGGTTCTAGCTGAGTAGATTTCCTGGAAATGAGTGTCCCGTTTTGAGTTAGCAGCCTGGTATGTATAATTAGGTCAGTGAGTGAGCGGCCTGGCTGGCCATGAATTCCCAGGAAATGCTCTGGGAGTTACTCAGAGCTGCTCAGAGAAAGATGTCTGCTTGTCCAGGGTTTTATACACGTTCCTAGAGGACTTTGCAAAGTCAGTTCGGTTCATTTCTCCAACTGGGAGATGTCTCTCACTTCTGCCCTGTTATGCATGTGTGTCCTGATGATGTGGCCGGGGTGAGGTCACACACCTTCGTGTGCAGCCGGAGCACCACCAGCAAAACAGCAAATGTCCCCTCCCTTATAACGAAACGACCTTTGTTAGTCACACTGCATGTTGAGAACTATTTTTATAAAATATTTTTTATCTATTTATTTGCAAGCAGCAAGAGAGAGAAGAGTGACACACAGAGAGAGAGAGAGAGAGAGACTGGGTGTGCCAGGGCTTCCAGCTGCTGCGAACTCCAGATGCATATGCCACTCACAACCCTACATCAAAAAAAAAAAAAAAAAAAAAAAAGTTCTGAGATTATAGGCATGAGTTTATCCTGTGAATCTTGAAGGGACTTCAGCCTGTGAGGCTGGAGCTGTGGGGAGCAAGGAGGTTTGTTTGATATCTCAGGTGTTATGGGAGTCGTAAGTGGCTTGCCGGTAGACAGGACTGAAAGATTTTTTTTTTCTTTTTAAAGAGAGAGGGGGGGCTGGAGAGATGGCTTAGCAGTTAAGCACTTGCCTGTGAAGCCTAAGGACCCCAGTTCGAGGCTCAACTCCCCAGGACCCACGTTAGCCAGATGCACAAGGGGGCGCACGTGTCTGGAGTTCGTTTACAGTGGCTGGAGGCCCTGGTGCGCCCATTCTCTCTGTCTCTCTCTCTCTATCTATCTACCGCTTTCTCTCTGTTGCTCTCAAATAAATAAATAAATAAATATTTTTTTAAAAAGAGAGAGAGAGGGAGAGCAAGAAAGAGAGAGAGAGAGAATTGGCACACCAGGGCCTCAGCATCTAGATTGCATTCTAGATGCTTGTGCCACCTAGTGTGCATGTGCAACCTTGCTCTTGTCTCACCTTTGTGTGCCTGGCTTATGTGGGATCTGGAGATCTAGAGATCAAACATAGTCCTTAGGCTTCGCAGGCAAGTTTATAGATCCAGGGAAGTTCCATAATGGCGGAAGAAGCTGGTCCCCTGTCACGGGTCCACGCAGAGAGAGAGACCACCACCATCACCGCAAGCAAGCCCACTCCAGGAGCCCCAGGCAGAGTTCAAGCACTGTGCACACCGCAGGCTGGAATTCCAGATCCGCCCCCAAACACACCTTAGGGCTGGACCCTAGGATCTGCCCACAGTGATACCTCTTCCAGCCAGACAGCTGGAAATCCGAGAAGCTTTAGTAAAACTGAATCTATTTCTCTTCATGAAGAAGCCGTCAGATGGAGTGAGGAACACAAGAGACTTAGTGAGAGGCGAGGCCTGTTTAAGACAGGGAGAAGCAGCATGGTGGTGCAGGAGACGCCTCAGGCGGCTTCACAGATGCGCTGCCTCAGTCATCACGGTCCACAGCCTCAGGTGACAGTTGTCTGGGGGAGCAGCCCCACACTGGGCAGAAACGACCAAGTCCTAGTCCACCCACCATGCTGGGGCTCAGGCCCTGTGCGGATGCTCTTAGCAGGGCTTGAAAGAGTAGGTAAAGCACGGTGTGTGGCGCACGCCTTTAATCCCTGCACTCGGGAGGCAGAGGTAGGAGGATCTCCATGAGTTCGAGGCCACCCCGAGACTACATAGTGAATTCCAAGTCAGCCTGGGCTAGAGTGACACCGTACCATGAACCCCCCCCCCCCCCCAGGGAAAAAACTCAGAAAAGAACACATATGGTTCCTTATTCACCTTTTGGGATGTATCTTGAGAGTCTCACCAGATATATTGGCTAATGCCAGGACTCTTTTTTGTTTGTTTGTTTGTTTGTTTTTGAGGTAGGGTCTCACTGTAGCCCAGGCTGACCTGAAATGCACTATGGAGTCTCAGGGTGGCCTCGAACTCATGGTGATCCTCCTCCCTCTGCCTCCTGAGTGCTGGGATTAAAGGCGTGCGTGCGCCACCACGCCCGGCCCACATGCATCCTTTTGGACTGGGCGTGCTTCAATTCTCTCCCTGAGCACTTTTCCTTCTCCCAACCTTCTTGCTTAAGCCTGCATTAAAATGCCTTTCATAAAATCTCCAACTCTGCTTCACACCTCCTCTTCCTGAGCTCCCATTCAGCACTGAAGCCTGACTCGAGGTCCCTAAAAGTCTAGGAGAACCTGAGGGTGACAGCGCGGAGCCCTGTCTCAGTCCTCTCACCATGCGGCATGGTCGCCTCCACCTCCCAAGTGCTGGGGTGGCGGGCACGTGCCAGCCTGCCCTCCTGAGTGTTAATTTTTGAAGACTTCTGGGCTGTGTGCAACTGACGGGAAGCCATCTTTGCGGGCTTCTCTCTTAGGACGCTGTCTTCTGTTCTCGGAGTCCAGGCCCTGACACTCGTGATGGCGAGGAACCAAAATCTTTTCTGCCCCGTGGAACACGGTGGCAGGGGCTCCCGGTCAGTCTTGGGAATGGGGGTGCTACAGAAGAGTGGTCCCGAGACGAAAACCTAGGCTGAATACCTCTGGATGGGGGGAGTCATTGAAGAAATTGTGGCGACCGGGGACTGTGTCATTGTGCCAAGGGGAGTCACTGGAGCTAAGAATGCACACAGGTGCAGAGGGTCAACACACACACACACACACACACACACACACACACACGTTACAATTAGAGCATCAAAACATAAAGTGGGAAGAATGGGGAAGTCAAGAGGTGTATTGTCTGCAGAGCTGCCCCTAAACTCTGGTTGTTAGGCTTTGCAGGCAAGCGCCTTAACCACGGAGCAAACTCTCTGGTGCTGGAATTCTCATATTCCTTACCTGCAGCCAAGTACTCCTCCTTCAAAAGCAGCCAAAGACACAGGGATTGCCAATAAGCATCTCACCAAGACTTGCCAACCGCTCCTGTTATGCCCAGTTCTCGGCATCCCCAGTGACCACCAAGGAGAACCAAACACGCATGCAAGGGCAAGGAGCTTTATTTCGGGCTTAAGCTCGGTCTCTTGACTTCACCAGCGCAGTGGATCCGTACAAGAGCCCCGAGTAGCGGGAGGGTAGGGTTTTTATAGGGATTTGAACATAGAAGAAAGGGATGGGTACATGATTGGTTGATTTAAACAGTGTACTCTTCTGGTTGGTTTAGGATTTTGGCGGGCAAAGTTGGTGGGCTGGGGCTAGGGGAATTGAGTTTAGTCAGTTTCCAGTAACTGTTAATCCCACCCTTACCGGAGATCTTGCCGGGAAACAGAAATTTAGGCCTACTGAGGACTCTGAAGCCTGTCATGGCGTCTATCTGGTTCCTGAGTCCTTCACTCCCACCCCAGCTTACTACGGTTCAACCCTAGCCCTTTACTTAACCTGCTATACTTCCCATCACTGTCCGGGAGACCAAATATAACCATTTTAAGTAAAAAGGCCCAGGCGTGACTTAGAAAGAGAACTAGCCGGCTAATGTGCTGACCTTTGCTTCTGTAAACTTTGCTTGCTTGCTCAATTGCTGCCTTTCCCCCTAAAGAAACTGAGGAATCTCCACTTCAAGGACATTGCAGAAACACTCCACTGCGGGGGAGAAACTGAGGAATCTCCACTTCAAGGACAATGGAGATTACTTCGTCTGCCTGGAGTGCCCCTAGCTCCTGCCCTCAACTTTGCCCGCTGAAACCCCAAGCCAATCAGAACTGTTTAAATCAACCAATCATGTACCTATCCCCTACTTCTTAGTTCGAATTCCTATATGAACCCCTTCCCCCAAAAGCAAGGGGCTCTCCCCCTCACTACCGCTGGGCCAGACTGTGTGGACGGAGCCCAGGCCTAGGCTTGCAATAAAGAAACCTGTTGCTTTTACATTTGGGTGTCTCGGCTTCTGTGGCGGTTCTCTGGGTGACTCCTGGGTGACCGGGGGACTTGGCACCTGGTCAGGGGTCTTGGCACAACATGTCCACTCTACGTCCAACCTAAGCATGAGAGGACACAGGTTGCCAGTGTCCTTTGAAACCTTCATTCCTGAGTGCCCTTGGGTCATGCCAACCCATGTTAAATAAATACATGATGTTTCTCTTATAAATCTTTGTGAGAGGGGCTTCAGGCAGACGCTAGCGATAGAGATTAGAACCAAAACCTTCCCTTATTTACACTTCTCTCTGTGTTTTTCAATATTTTGCTAGACATGGCCTGGGGAGTCCTAGGCCCAGAACCCAGTCTGTTTCTTTCTCTCTCCCTCCTCTTCTTCCCTCTCATCATTATGGAGATCTAGCCCAGAACTCCAATCCCATAACGCTAGTAATGGCTGAGAAGAAGAAAAAATATATATATATATTTTTCTTCATATTTTTATCTACAATGCCCTGACACGAAGAAACCTCAGCTCACGAATCTCCCAGCATTCTTCCTGACACAAAACAAGGTCTACCGACTTGTAAAAGGCACCTCTACCCTGTTGGGTGTCTGGTGTACCAGGAAGTGGCCCTGGGAGTAACCCCCTGCTATCAAGGGGGAACTTGCTAAAAATGCAAATTACTGGTCTCCACCCTAGACCTAGTGAATCAGAAAGTGGGGGGGCTGGGGAGGGGAAACGGAAGCCAGACGGCTTGTTTCCAGGCGTCCTCCCAGAGACTAGGCTGAATGCTGAAGTTTTATCATGACAGATACGGAGTAAAACTTTAATAAAAAAAATCACTGGACCCCCGCCCCCCCCCCCAAGAAGCTTTTCTGAACTCTCACTTGCCTGCAGCGCCGCAGCGTCACCAGCAGAGGGCGGCCGCGGACCGGCTTTGGGCCTTTGCGGAGCCGCAGAGCCCGGCTCGGGGGTGTGTGTTGGCCGAGTAAATGACAAATGCACTGGGGTGGGGGGCAGGAGGACTTCAAAAGGCGGGGGTATCAAAGTGGCCGTTCCGGAGCAGGCGACACTGAAAGTCGCAGCTGCAAGCGAAGGGCGACTGCTGCATCAGCATCTCGGGAGTCGGAAAGCTGCATTTCTTTGCAGCACTTCTTCGAGTCCCTTCCTTTGATATGCACGAGCCTCCCCACTTCCCTTTGTTCTTTGTCTTCTCCCCCCCACCCCCGCCCCATGCGTCAGGGTTCCCCCAGCCTCCAAAGCTTTTAGATCCGCAGAGGCCTCTCCGCAGTCCTCAGCACGGTTCGCGGCCCTGGGCGAGGGGGACCGTCCCTCCTCCCTTCCACTTCCTCACCTGCACCGCGGATCACCTTGGGGTCCCCGGGCCAGATCCAATGTGGCATGGGGGGCCCTCTCTCTCAGTTACTCCATCTCCCCTGGACATGATCTGAGCCCCAGTTCCTGCACTGCAGGACAACCGCATCTGTGGTTGGGGACAGAACTCGTCACCGCATTGAATACTGGGGCAGGGGGTGGACGTGAGATGGTAAGGAAATCTGGCACTTAACATCAGGAAATCTCATACCGGAGTTGGGGGACACGAGATGACTTGTACTTATTTTTTTCTATTTTTGAATTTTTTTTAAATTTATTTGAGAGAGAAAGAGGTAGGGAGAGAGAGAGAGAGAGAGAAAATGGGTGCACACCAGGGCCTCCAGCTGTAGTGAGTCCCAGACCAGAAATGAACAGAAGACCACCCAAATAAAAATTAAAAAGGAGAGTCTTTATTCAGCCGGCCAGAGACTGTCCCCTCACGGCAAGGAGGAGAGCAGCCCCGTCCTACTTTTACAGTGAGTTTTTAATCCTTTACAATGACCTGAAAAAACCCCAGTCACCCCCTCCACACACAATTGTCTTCAGCAAGAGCAAGCAAGCATGGTTACAAGAGCAGAAGTTTTGCAGTTTGCTCAGGTACGAAGCAGATACCAAATATCAGGACATCTTGACCTCAGGGTGAGAGCAGACAGCAGATGCCCTTACTGGGACCCATCCTCATTCCTGTAATTAGTGCTCTGTGCTGATCTTTAATCTCCCGTGGCTGCTCCTTGGGAATGTCAAGAGGGCTGAGTGGCCTAGGATGGCTTCCCTCAGATCTGCTCACCAGAGGTTGTTTCACAGCGCTGCAAACGAACTCCAGACACATCTGTCGCCTTGTGTATCTGGCTTATGGGGGTCCTGGGGAACCGAACCTGGGTCCTTTGGCTTTGCAGGCAAGTGCCTTAACCGCTAAGCCACAGATGGCCTGCACTTTTGCATTTACCTTAGCTGTCCAGCAAAGGGAGGTGCTTTGCCTCCTCACAAGCATGAACTGCAGGCCCTGCCTCACCATTTCATCTCCCGCCACACACCCTGGCAAGGGAAACCTTGTGGGGCTATTAGTAGGTGAGTGGGTGTCTGTAAATTTCAGCCCAACACATGTGAAAAGATTCTCTCTTCCAAAGGCTATAATTAAAAAAAAAAAGAGGCTTCATTTGCTTAAAAAAATTATTTCATTATTTTGGTGCATGTATATGTGTGTGGTATGTGTGTATATGTGTGTGAGCAAGTGCACTTGCGTGTAAGTGGGGAGACCAGAGGTAGATGTCTGGTATCTTCCTCAATATCACTTCCATCTTAATTTTTTTTCCTCACTGAACCTGGTGCTCACTGGACTAACTGGCCGGCATTTCCTAGGCATCTTCCTGTCTCTGCTTCCCCACTGTTGGGTCTCTCCAGGTAGCCTAAGGCTACAACTGGCTATTAAACCAGGCTGGTCTCAAACTCACTGCAACCCTCCTGCTTCTCTTCCTCGCTATTTTTATTTTATTTTGTTTTTTTTTAGAGAGATTGGTGCTCCAGGGCCTCAGCCACTGCAGCCGACCTCCGTACACTTGCGCCACCTAGTGGGCACGTGCGACCTGGCGTTTGCCTCACCTTTGTGCATCTGGCTAACGTGGGATCTGGAGAGTCGAACATGGGTTCCTAAGCTTCACAGGCGAGCACCTTAAATGCTAAGCCACCCCTCCAGCCATGCTAATTTTTTTAAGTTAGCATACGAAGTGCTGAGTTTCATTACGGCATTGGTTTTTTGGTGCTCAGAGCACTTCCCGCCTCTGGGAAGGCCAGGGACCAGAAGGGGTTTGTAGGGATCTGTACTAAGACACAAATACCTATGGATACAAAGCAACCATGGTTTGTAGATTAAGATTTTTGAGGGCTGGAGAGATTGTTCAGTGGTCAAGGCGCTTGCCTGTAAAACCTCACAACCTGAGTTCGATTACCCACGTAGAGCCCAGTTGCACAAAGTGGCTCACGTGGCTGAAGGCCCTGGTGCACCCATACTCTCTCTGTCTCTCTCTGCTTATAAACAAATATATAAAAATTTTTAGGGCTGGAGGGATGGCTTAGCTGGTAAGGCGTTTGCCTGCAAAGCCGAAGGACCCAGGTTTGATTCCCCAGTATCCACGTTAGCCAGATACACAAGGGGGTGCACGCGTCTGGAGTTTGTTTGCAGTGGCTGGAGGCCCTGGCGTGCCCATTCTCTCTCTCTCTCACTCACCCTTTTTCTCTGTCAAATAAATAAATAAAATATATGAAAAAAATTAAAAAAAAAATTAAGACTATATGAAGCCGGGTGTAAGTGGAACACTTGGGAGGCAGAGGTAGGAGGGCTGCTGTGAGTTCGAGGCCACCCTGAGACGACATAGTGAATTCCAGGTCAGCCTGGGCTAGAGGGAGACCCTACCTCAGAATAAAGAAAAAAAGACTGTATTAGATTCTTCCTCAGTTTACCCTGGATTCTCACATATGTGTCCTAAACACAAGCTCGAATGAAAAAGCTCTCAGGGAGTGGGGGAAGTAGGGATGGGAAGGAAGGACGGAATCATGTCAAGCCTGGTTTTGGTTTTGTGCCGACAGATTCCAGGCACTAAGCACGCAGGAAGCTTTGGTCCTCAGGGCCCTGTTGTCTCTGGTTTGCACTGAATGCGTATTTAAATGAAGGCCTGTAACTGCTGAGTCGTTATCTTGACTTTGGATAATAAGGAAGAAAATCCCAACACCGCATTCAAGGGTGCTCCACATCTGCTCTTGATTTGTCATTATGATGCATACAATCAGGATTTTTGTTGTTGTCGTTGATGTACTTGCAATTTTTTTTTTATTTTATTTTATTTTGCAGGGCCCTTGTCAGACTCTAAAATTCTGAAGCTGTCTTATTTTTTTTTTCTTCCCCTTGGGATAACAGGGAACCATGTCTCTTACCCCCGTTTTATGTCACTTCCATGCCTTCAGATTTGAGATACTGATTGCTCTTCAAGGCAGTGAACCCACATTTTCTTTCTTTTTTTCTAAAAAAATATTTATTAGAGAAAGAGGTAGAGACAGAGGGAGAGAATGGGTGCGCCAGGGCCTTCAGCTACTGCGAACTCCAGACATGTGCGCCCCCTTAATGCGCATGTGTGACATTGTGCACGTGCGTCACTGTGCATCTGGCTACGTGAGACCTGGACATTTGAACGTGAGTTCTTAGGCTTTGCAGCAGGCAAAGCGTTTTAACTGGCAAGCCATCTCCCCAGCCCTGGACCCACATTCTCCATAGCATGCCCAGAGAGTGACAGTGTTAGCTGTGGGTGAGGGGGCCACCGTCAGGGGCAGATCCCTACACTTGGGTTGTGGGGGGGGTTGTTGCTCCTTTAAATGTGAGATGGCTCAGTTGGAAACGTGCTTGTGGTGCAAGTTGTGAGGAGCCCATTTGGGATTCTCGGAATGCATGGAAATACCAGGCATGGCGCTGTGAGCTCCTAATACCAGTGGTCCCGAGGCAGAGCCAGGCAGATTCCCGGGCAAGCTGGCTTGCTAGACTGGCTGGCTTGGTGAGCTCTGGGTTCAATGAGAGATCCTGTCTCAGTAAATAAGATGGAGAGCAATAGAGGGCAACACCTGACATTGACCTCTGGACTTTATACCTATGTGCGCACGCACACACACACACACACACACACACACACACACACATTGTAGAAAAGACTATATGCCTTCAAAGTTGTTCTTTCTTTTTGTATTTGTATGTGTATTTTGTAGAAGCTTATGATAAGGGCTAGGAATGTAGGAGCCCAGTTGGTAAAGTGCATGCCTAGTAAGCATGAAGCCCTGGGAATTACCATAATAGAAGTGTCGATTCTGAGATCCCAGATCTAAGTCTGAGCTTACTTACAAGGAGGAGCAAGAAACAACTCTCTTTCTGTAATAGAAGGCAACATCCTTGGGCAAGATAGAGCAGGCCAGGGGGAGCTGGGGACATGAGGGGCATAAGAGGGGGCTTTACACTCAGCTTGTGACAGTTGGGGGGCGTGGAGAGATTTGCTGGAGAAGGTTTGTTGTTGGGGTGGGCTTTGGGGTACTATACCTCAGTTCCCCTTTGTCAGAGTTCCGCTTGCTATCTTTTTTTTTTTTTTTTTTTTTGAGGTAGGGTCTCACTCTAGCTCAGGCTGACCTGGGATCTACTATGTAATCTCAGGGTGACTTCGACCTCACAGTGATTCACCTACCTCTGCCTCCCACAAGGGCTGGGGTTAAAGGCGCTTGCCACCACGTCTGGCCCTGGCTTTCTGTTATGCTGCCTTTTCCCACCTGCTGTGGCAGAAATGATGTCCTGGTGAGCAGACCTGAGGGAAGCCATCTTAGGCCACTCAGCCCTCTTGACATTCCCAAGGAGCCACGGGAGATTAAAGATCAGCACAGAGCACTAATTAGAAGACCGAGGATGTGGTCCCAGTAAGGGCATCTGGTGTCTGCTCTCGCCCTGAGGTCAAGGTGCCCTGATATTTGGTATCTGCTTCGTACCTGGTACCAGCTGCAAAACTTCTGCTCTTGTAACCATGCTTGCTTGCTCTTGCTAAAGACAATTGTGTGTGGAGGGGGTGGGGAGGCTGGGGGGTGGGGCGGCTGGGGGGTTCCCAGACAATTATGAGGGAATGTGGTTTTGCCTTGAAAAACTCACTGTGGAAGTAGGGTGGGACTGCTCTCCAGGGACAGACACGGGCCGGCTGAATAAAGACTCTCCTTCTTTTTTTTTGGTTTTTCGAGGTAGGGTCTCACTCTAGCTCAGGCTGACTTGGAATTCACTATGTAGTCTCAGGGTGGCCTTGAACTCATGGCAATCCTACCTCTGCCTCCTGAGTGCTGGGATTAAAGTCATGTGCCACCATGTCCGGCTCTCCCTTTTAATTTTTATTTGGGTGGTCTTCTGTTCATTTCTGGTCTGGGACTCACTACAATGTGTGTGTGTGTGTGTGTGTGTGTGTGTGTGTGTGTTATGTGTATATGTTCACATGGGTGTGGGGCACAAGTATGAATGTGGAAATGTGCCAGAAGTTGACACGTCTGGTGTCTTCCTCAATCATTCTCTTCTCATGGGAGGAAAGGTTTTACATTGGCATACATAGAACTCAGAGTTGGACTTCCTGCATTTCGACACTGGCTGTGATACATCCGAGCTGGGGGGAACCTTCCATTCTTAGCCTTGGTTTCCCTGTGTGTAAAAAGGTTATCTTTAGTGAGAGCTGTGAGGATTAAGCAAGTTGTCATACACAGCGCATTGAGGACAGCGTTTAGTAGACAGGGGCATCGTGTAAGTGTTATGTGTCTTCCGGCCTCCGCTTTCACCATATGCAGACCGCACCACTGGTTTCCAGCGTCCTGTTTTGTGTTTGCACCTTGCGTATGCATCCTTTCCCTTACGTGCAGTTCTCCCCCTGTTGCAGTCAAGTTCACATTGCTGGTAGAAATCACCCAACCAAGAGCAGCTTGTGGGGAAAAAAAAGAGGTTTATTTTGTCTTACGGGCTCGAGGGGAAGCTCCACAATGGCAGGGGAAAATGACGGCATGAGCAGAGGGTGGACATCACCCCCTGACCAAACAAGGTGGACCATAGCAGCAGGAGAGTGTGCCAAACACTGGCAAGGGGGAGCTGGCTTTAACACCCATAAGCCCGCCCCCAACAACACACCCCCGCCAGGGGCCTTTAATTTCCAATTGCTATCAGCTGGGGAGACTAGCGTTCAGAATACCTGAGTTTATGGGGGCCACCTGAATCAAACCACCACATTCCATTCCACCTCTGCCCCCCATAAACCATACATGATTTAAAGTGCAATGCATTCATCCGAGTTTAAAAGTCCCCATAGTTTTTATCAATCCCAATGATGTTCAAACAGCCCCATAATCCATGGTCTTTTAACTGAGCCATAATATAAAAAAGAAAAAAAAATCCATAATGGCACAGAATAAACATTCACATTGCAAAAGATGCCATTGGGTATAGCAGAGAAACATTCAGCTAATACAAGATTTAAAACAACCAGGGCAAACTTCAAACTCTGTAGCTTCAAGTCCAACAACTGTAGTCAATGACAAATCTCCAATAATTCTAAGCAGCAACAAGTCTCCGGTATTCCAATCCCGCCCCTCCAGCTATGCTACTCACAGTCCTGGAAAACTTCATCTAGGGCCAGCAGCTCTCCTCAGCAGCCATCTCGTGATCCCAACATCTCCACTGGGTCTCCACTGCAATCCACGATTCATCCTCATGGCTCCATAGGGTCTTCAGGCAGGCAAACCTGCTTCACACTGCCCATGGCCATTTCCAAAGACTGTTGCAAACTCAATGACCTTCTCTCTCCTGCATTTCTTATACTCCACAATACCAGGTAGGATGCCAGTTTATTAATCCAGGGAGGAATAAAGCAGACTTTGAAGAACAGGACACTCCTTGAGCACTCAGGCCTCTTCAAAAGAGTCTACATTCTTCCTGTTGCCCCAGTGCAGGTCAGCTGGCCCAATCTCAAAGGTTGTAATCTCTCAATTGCAGCTGAATGGGCAGGAGTTCACCCAAAGATTTATTTTCTGTGCCATATCCCTCTGCTCACACTAGTCCATTTCTACACAAAGCAACCCTGAACAACTTCTCAGGACCTGGGCATAACAGCAAGCTTCTCACACAAACTGCTATCCCAGTCCAAGGAAAGCTCTTTCTCATCTTCATAAGCCAAACCTCATAGTCCATAGTTCTTACTGCATTCAGGTCTTTCAACTCTGACCAGAATCCATCAAGCTGTACTTATAGAACTACAAGGCGTCTCTTAGGCCAAGGTTTCAAATCCTTCCACATTCCTCTGGAAAATCAGCTCCAAAAGGCCAAAGCCACACAGTCAGGTGTCTAGCAGCAATCCCACTCCTCAGTACCACTTTACTGTTGCAGTCAGGTCCACATTGTTGGTAGAAATCACCCAACCAAGAGCAGCTTGCGGGGGAAAACAGAGGTTTATTTGGCTTACAGGCTCGAGGGGAAGCTCCATGATGGCAGGGAAAATGACATCACAACCCCTGGCCAACAAAAGGTGGACCATAGCAGCAGGAGAGTGTGCCAAACACTAGCTAGGGGAAACTGGCTATAATACCCATAAGCCCACCCCCAACAACAGACCCCCTCCAGGGGCCTTTAATTTCCAATTGCTGTCACCTGGGGAGATTAGCATTCAGAATACCTAAGTTTATGGGGGGCACCTGAATCAAACCACCACATTCCATTCCACCTCTGCCCCCCATAAACCATACATGATTTAAAGTGCAATGATTCATTCGAGTTGAAACCGTCCCCATAGTTTTTATCAATCCCAATGATGTTCAAACATCCCCATAATCCATGGTCTTTAACTGAGCCATAATATAAAAAAAGAAAAAAAAATCCATAATGGCACAGAATAAACATTCACATTGCAAAAGATGCCATTGGGTATAGCAGAGAAACATTCAGCCAATACAAGATTTAAAACAACCAGGGCAAACATCAAACTCTGTAGCTTCAAGTCCAACAACTGTAGTCAAAGACAAATCTCCAATAATTCTAAGCAGCAACAAGTCTTTGGTACTCCAATCCCGCCCCTCCAGCTATGCTACTCACAGTCCTGGAAAACTTCATCTGGGGCCAGCAGCTGTCCTCAGCAGCCATCTCGTGATCCCAACATCTCCACTGGGTCTCCACTGCAATCCACGATTCATCCTCATGGCTCCATGGGGTCTCTATGCAGGCATCCAGCAAACCTGCTTCACACTGCCCATGGCCGTTTCCAAAACACAAGACCATGTTGCAAACTCAATGACCTTCTCTCTCCTGCATTTCTTATACTCCACAATACCAGGTAGGATGCCAGTTTGTTAATCCAGGGAGGAATAAAGCAGACTTTGAAGAACAGGACACTCCTTGAGCACTCGGGCCCCTTCAAAAGAGTCAACGTTCTTCCTGTTGCCCCAGTGCAGGTCAGCTGGCCCAATCTCAAAGGTTGTAATCTCTCAATTGCAGCTGAATGAGCAGCAGTTCACCCAAAGATTTATTTTCTGTGCCATATCCCTCTGCTCACACTAGTCCATTTCTATGCAGTGCAATGGGCATAACAGCAAGCTTCCCACACAAACTGCTAGCCCAGTCCAAGAAAAGCTCTTTCTCACTCTCATAAGCCAAACCTCACAGTCCATAGTTCTTACTTCATTCAGGTCTTCCAGCTCTGACCAGAATAGTCCATCAAGCTGTACTTACAGCACTGCAAGGCGTCTCTTAGACCAAGGTTTCAAATCCTTCCACATTCCTCTTGAAAATTAGCTCCAAAAGGCCAAAGCCACACAGTCAAGTGTCTATCAGCAACCCCACTCTTGGTACCACTTTACTGTTGCAGTCAGGTTCGCATTGTTGGTAGAAATCACTCAACCAAGAGCAGCTTGCGGGGGAAAAAAGAGATTTATTTGGCTTACAGGCTCGAGGGGAAGCTCCATGATGGCAGGGAAAATGACATGAGCCATGAGCAGAGGGTGGACATCACCCCCTGGCCAACACAAGGTGGACCATAGCAGCAGGAGAGTGTACCAAACACTAGCTAGGGGAAACTGGCTATAATACCCATAAGCCCACCCCCAACAACAGACCCCCTCCAGGGGCCTTTAATTTCCAATTGCTGTCACCTGGGGAGATTAGCATTCAGAATACCTAAGTTTATGGGGGGCACCTGAATCAAACCACCATACCCCCCTTTTCAGAATGTTAGGAAAAAAAAAAAAATCAAAAGAAGTACAAAGAAATCTCTTTGGCAGAAGGAGCTTTTTTGGAGCCAAGTTGTAGAGGGGTACTTCGCATTTCTGACTCTGGAAATGCCAGAGAGAACCTAGCATTGGGCCCAGGGGAGGCAGGTTATGTCCAAGGAGGGAGAGAGATTAGCAAGTGTGGAGGAAATGAACTCTGAACACCTTTCTTCCCAGATAGCCAGCCAGGTCTCTGCTCCCCTGGGGTTTTCAAGCTCCAGGAGACTGTCTCCTGACAGGCTTCTTGGCCTTTGCCAGTAGTATGTTGAATTCACTACAATGAGCCTAAATTTGTCTTTCGAAACTCAACAGGTCTTCGCTTTAGGAGGACATTTCCTTTTGAGCCATTCAGATGAATTCACTGAGTGCCAGCAAAGCTGCCTTTAGCCTATAGTTGTCCCTTCATTTCATCATCAACCCTGGGAGCCTCTTCAGAGGAAGGGGTGCCTCTCAATGCTTGACTCTCTACAGTGCAGGGCAGTGTTTGAGGAGAGGAAAGGTTCATTCTGCTGAGGGAGTCAGGAGAGGGCCCAGAGAGGGACCCAGAGATGTCACAGCGCCCACCTATTACGGCGTCTGACCTAGCTTACCCAGTCAGATTTCTCTTGTCACCTACCAAGTGTGCTGACCTCTTCCTAAGTAGCCCTCGAGTCCAGACCAATCAGCTGTCTTTCAGGCTTACCTGAGCCCGGGGGGGGGGGGGGGGTAAAGGCCACCATAATAAAATTATAAATAGGTGCTGCAGTAGTTTGAATGTATGTCCCCCAATAGACTCAGGTGTTTTATAAAAGCTTGTAACTTGTCATTTCTAGCCTCCTGCCCGGAAGAGGTGTGTCTGGGGGGCAGATCTGAATTTCAGCCCAAATGTCTACACAGCAGTCAGCTCTGCCTGGGTCCCTGCGGTGTTCCTGTCCCGTTGAGCTTGCTTTTGGTGCTGGCTGCGGGTGGCTTTTCTCTGTGTGGCTCTGTAGAAGGGGGCCAGCTTCATCTGCCACTGTGGAGCTCCCCTGGATCTGTGAGCCTGAAATAAATCCCGTTCCTCCCACAAACTGGGTCTGTTTGGAAGTTCATCCCAGCTTTGTGGAGTTGACTACAACAGATGTTTACAGGTGTGTATGTCCTCTTTTCTGGCTGTTTGCCAGAAAACAAAGAGAGGGGTGCTGCAGTTGGGATGACTGGACCCCAGAAGGTAAAAAAGGCAGGAAAGTCTGCACTTGCTAGAAATCAAAGATGATCTGACTTTCTTATCTCTTGCCTCGTTCCCTAGACCTGTTTTTCCTCCTGAGAGGGAGGTCTTTCATGGGATTTCAACATTGTGGTTGGTCAAGTTCAACCCCCGGAACTCGGTGTCGGGGCTAGCCTCTTCCCAAGACAGCCCCTAGCCCTAACCAGCCAGCTGTCCCTCTGGTTCACCTGAGCGGGAAGACAGCCCACCACCATAAGGTCATAAACACCTTTGCAAGGGGAGGGCAGGCTCTCTGACCACTTGGGAAGAACTTCCAGCTGTGGGGGAGTTCTTTCCCTTCTGCTGGGCCTGTGCTGGCCTCGTCCAGGCCCAGGCCCAACCTGGAGGCCCCCTAGCCCTCACTTTCCACATAGGTTCTTTATCTCCTCAAGCTTCCCAAATGGCAGGAGCTCCTTGAACTTTTCTTTCCTATCTTTTCTTTCTGCAGTTTTTCCAGGCCCTGCCTTTTCTTGGCTCTATATTTCCCTCAATAAATATAATAATTTAATAATTAATGCTTCTCAGTCATTTTTATTCAATGCTTTGATTAAAATTAGAAATGAGGCCGGGCATGGTGGCGCACGCCTTTAATCCCAGCACTCGGGAGGCAGAGGTAGGAGGAGCGCTGTGAGTTCGAGGCCACCCTGAGATGACTACGAAGTGAATTCCAGGTCAGCCTGGGCTAGAGTGAGACCCTACCTCGAAAAACAAACAACAACAACAACAACAACAAAAAATTAGAAATGAGGACCTTGTGAAAGTCCTGCTCCGGGGGACACCCGGGCTCAGTCTCGGGAAAGACGGCACCCCAAATCACTCACGAGAAGCAGTCTTGATGCAAACAGCATGAGGATTTTTATTGAGGGACCAGTGCACCGGGGCTCGACACAGAGTCCTCACGCAGGAGGGATGAAGAGCCCCGACCCTCTGAAGGAAAGGGTTTATAAAGGGAGAAGGGTGGGAAAGGGACAAAGGGGTTACATCACATTGCATCCTTTAAAATGATTGGTTCTGAGCCGGGCGTGGTGGCGCACGCCTTTAATCCCAGCACTCGGGAGGCAGAGGTAGGAGGATGGCTGAGAGTTCGAGGCCACCCTGAGACTACAGAGTGAATTCCAGGTCAGCCTGAGCTAGAGTGAGACCCTACCTCGAAAAACCAAAATAAATAAATAAATAAATAAAATAAAATGATTGGTTCTAAGGAGGCGTGCGCGGGAACATTTCTAGTTGCTCATCTCTGGTCAGCAGACTGCTTGCAGAACCTATCTTTTGCAAGAGGCCGGAGGCCCCAGGAAACAGGGGCAGAGTTCAGGGAATGGGCGGCTGAGCAAAGCACATCCTAGGTGACTATTAACTGGCAAAAGAACAAAGCATATCTTAGGCAACTTATTAACTGGCGAAAGGTCAGGTTCCCATTCTCCTGGTTAACTAAGAATGGGGGATATCATAAAATGGCAGTAAAATGGCAGTTCTTTTTATTTAGCGGAAGCAAGCAAGCAACGTTACAGAAGCTGAATAGAGCATGTTTAGCAAAAGCAAAAACAAACTTTTAGTTTTTCACTTGTCTCAAAAAAAAAAAAAAAAGTATGGTGGTTCACGCCTTTAATCTCAGCATTCAGGAGGCAGAGGTAAAAGGATTTCTGTGAGTTCAAGGCCACCCTGAGACTACATAGTGAATCCCAGGTCAACCTGGGCTAGAAAAAAATTAGAAACCAACTTAGGGTTTAGGGGTTCAAGGACTTTCCTGGACCCTGAGCACCCCCATTACAGCCTCTCCTGAGCTCCTGAGGCTTAAGCCTCTAGGTCCTTGCTCTGGTAAGTTTCTGTCATCTAAATCCAGCTTGGCTGGGGGGGGGGGCACTACTCCCACATGGGCTCTCTACCCCTCCTGCCTTCCACACGGCAGGAACTTTGTACTTTTTCCCTCTCTTAATCTAGTAAGAGCCTCTCTAAGTCTTACCTTCTGGTCTCTGGACTTTAATTCTTTAAATTTATTAGACAAGGGTCAGGGGATACCCCGAAGTTGATGGTGCATTGGTGTATGTCATTGTATTAGCAAGGAAACCCAACACTCCTCATTATACAAGGAGTGCATCGCTGTGCTTGAGAAGTTGAGATTATCAACTTGCTTGGTAGATTATCGCAGGAGCCAAGTCTCACCTTCCTTCGGCGGGATCCAGGAGTGGGTCAAGCCATGAGCAGCTCCGGCGGGAGCCCAGCGTGGTGACGGCTCAGTGCCGGGACTCGCCCTCCCAGAGCCTCTTCTGACACCCCAGAGCTCCTCAGACAGCTCGCCTCTCACTGGGCAGCTCTGCGCCACTCAGAGACAAGGTGCTTGACCCTCGTGATGAAGAGCTTCACAGACAACTCCTTATGGCTGAATGTGTGGCTGTGACTGACAGGTTTTCAGACGAAATCAGACTGAAGCAGTCAACCATTAGAAGACATCCAAGAAACTTCTGGTGTACTATAATTGTCTCTTATTTTTTTTTTTTTAGTTATTATCAGTAATTTATACAGAGTAGTAATGAATCCAACCCAGAGGCCGTATTTTCTACATACCCCACAGATGGTCATATCATATCAATATCAGTAGATTTTGGACAGTGACTTTCACGTGGAAGTCTCAGTTGATATGTTCAGCCAACTTATTTTATCTATTTGAGAGAGAGAGAGAGAGAGAGAGAGAGAGAGAGAGAGAGAAAATGGGCGTACCCAGGCCTTCAGCCACTGTAAACGAACTCCAGTCTCATGCACCACCTTGTGCATCTGGCTTATGTGGGTCCTGGGCAACTGAACCTGGGTCCTTTGGCTTTGGAGGCGAGTGCCTTAACTGCTAGGCCAACTTTTATGGAAAGGGTAGGGTTCCCGTCTTCATCTATCTTGCTCTTTGGTTCAGCCATCACAGTCACTGTGGGTCATGAGGCCAAGGCTTTCTACCTAGCATGGAATGAATAGCTGAAAAGAGTCCGTGTGTGTGTGTGTGTGTGCGTGCGTGTGTGTGTGTGTGTAAGCCAAAGGTCAAAGTGGGATGTTTTCCTGAATTGTTCTCCACCTTACTTATTTATTTTTTTAAATATTGTTTTGGTTTTTATTATTTATTTATTTGCAGAGAGAGAAAGAGAGAGAGAGAGAGAGAGAGGGAGTAAATAGAGAGACAATGGGCACGCCAGGGCCTCTAGCCACTGCAAACTAACTCCAGATGCATGCGCCCCCTTGTGCATCTGGCTTATGTGGGTCCTGGGGAATTGGGGAATTGAACCCAGGTCCTTTGGCTTTGCAGGCAAGCACCTTAACTGCTAAGCCATCCCTCCAGGCCACCACTTTATTTATTTATTTATTTATTTATTTATTTATTTTTGGTTTTTTGAGGTAGGGTCTCACTCTAGCTCAGGCTGACCTGGAATTTACTCTGTAATTTCAGTGTGGCCTTGAACTCATGGCAATCCTCCTACCTCTGCCTCCCAAATGCTGGGATTAAAGGCGTGCGCCACCACTCCCGGCTTCCACCACCTTATTTTTTGAGACAGTGCCTTTCACTGAATCTGGAACTCACTGGTTTGACTAGACTCGCTAGCGAGCAAGACCCAAGGATCCTTCCATCTTTGCCTCCGCAGTGTTGGGAGTCAGGCTCTTACGCAGGCTCTGGGGAATCCAAGTGCATGGTATCACGCCTGCTCAGTAAGCAGCTCACCTACCGAGCCATCTCCCCGGCCTGACAGCAGTCTGGGCGATGGACTGTATAAAGCCAGCCTCTGGTTGTTACCGGGGCTATGCTATGATCTTCTAAACCACAGCCAGCTGATCAGTTGCGCAGTTTGTTCTTGTCCTAGAAGAGACGGGTTGGGAGTTCCCGGATGAACTCGGACTGTGTCTCAGAACAAGCCTCAGATGGTCGGTGCCCCCCGCCCGAGGTGGAGTCCCAATCTTGGCGCCATGTGCCCGTCCCCCTCCTGTTCCCGTGTCATTCCCATCCCTTCCCTGGGCTCTTGGCTTTCTTCTGCCCTTCATTCAGCTTGATAAATTTTGTACAGCAGCAAACCCACTTCTCAATGGGTACCACCTGAGACTATCACCACAGCCCGAGCCTAACTCTCTAACTCTGGCTTGCTGACCATATATATATATATATATATATATATATATATATATATATATATATATACACACACACACACATACGCACACACACACACAACCTCTGGGTAACTCATTCTCAGTACTGATGACTAGGAATAGCATAATGAGAGAGGCATTTCCAAGGTCTGCCCAGGAGGCCCAGGAGGCCCCGGAGCTGAGTTTTCACATGAACTGAATACATTCAAGGTTGCGATGTCCCATCCACCAGGCAGACACTACCTGTACTGGACGATCCACCAGGAGCTGAGCTGCCTGAGCGTTTGAGGGTGGGGTGGGGAGGGAGTCGCTGCTCCCAGCGAGCGGGAAAGCATTTTGCATTAGACTCGGAGAGGCCAGCAGGCGAGGCCCCGCCCCGTCAGCGTGATTCCTGGCAGCTTGGCCGGTCCCTTGGGGCGTTTTCTTTTCCATTGCTAACCTTAGTCACCAGCTTAATTGCAGTTTCCCAGAGATGCTTAAGACTTTCTCTGATGAGGGAAGCCGACCCCCTCCCGTCCCCTGCTGATCCCCCGTGAAGTGACCCCAGTCTACAAAGGTTACAATGAACTCATCAGACCTCAAGAGAGGGGGACTCTGGAGTTGAGTAACCCAGCTTTCTCAAACCCGTCTCCCATCTGGGGTTGTATTTTTCTCATTTTATTTTATTTATTTTTTAAATACATATATTTAAATTTTACTTATTTTTATTCTTTTATTAGAGAGAGAGAGAGAGAGAGAATGGTCACACCAGGGCCTCTAGCCACTGCAAACGAACTCCAGACCCAGACGCATGCGCCATCTTGTGCATCTGGCTTACATGGGTCCTGGGGAATTGAACCTGGGCCCTTTGGCTTTGTAGGATAATGCCTTAACTGCTGAGCCATCCCCCCCAGCCCAGTATTTTTCTTATTTAAAAGTTCTAAATTATTTATTCATCTGAGTGAGAAAGAGGCAGATAGAGAGAATAGGCGTGCCAGGGCCTCTAGCCACTGCAAATGAACTCGAGAGCCTTGCACCGCCTTGTGCATCTGGCGTACATGGGTCCTGGGGCATCCAACTTGGGTCCTCAGGCTTCACAGGGAAGTGCCTTAACCACTAAGCCATCTCTCCAGCCCCCTGGGGTTGTGTTTTAATTAGCGTTCCATTCCAGGGAAGGTATTCTACAGCCCACTTGAAGGAGGCAGATTTGCGTGTATGGCACGAACTCTGGGTGCCCTTTTAAGCTGACATTTCTCAATCTGGGTCCTTGGACAATGGCCCAACATCAGCAAGAAACCTCTCCTAGATGCTTGTACAAAGGTGGTACAAATTGCTATTGTTTCTATGACAACTGATTTTTTTTTTTTCCTTTTCCTCATTTCCCGAAAGCTGCCTGTATGATGGACAGCAGGAGAAAATGTGGGAGGCGGTGACTGACCTGGGAGATGGCCCACGCCAATCAACACGCGGAGTCCGCTGTCTTCACCGGCCTTGGCTCTTTTGTCTCTGTGTTCGGGTCCTTCATTTGCCATGCCAGTCACACAGAGGCGGGAATAATAGCTGCTAGGCTGGGAGAAGAGAGACCCTGGCCATTTGTGAGCAATCTCATTTGAACTCCTGGATTTGGGAAGGCAGCTCCCCCCGCCCCCACACACGCCCATATCTTAAGTGCTTCCTGAGCTCAATGAGGCTTTTCAGAAAGGAGATGTAGCAAGCAACAAAACACGAGTTCTGCCCTTTAAACAAGCGCTTTCAAATTCCTCATCAGGGTACAGTGATGCTGTGAAAGAGAGTTTAAGGAGCTCTGTATTGGCAATGATCAGCTGTCCCGTCCAGTGGACTGCGATCTCTGTACCAGCAGTGCCACTCAGAGCCCTTTTCATTAGATGACGGAACCATGGGAAAAAAGTTAACCTTCTGAGGATAATAATCGCTCAGTTAATTAAATACCTCTGGCCAGTGATTCCTGCTCTGAGGGCCGAACAGCATTGGAAGGGCCTGAATGCCAAGGATATGCCAACTCCGTTAGCCAGGGCTGTCCACAGCCTGAATAAATACATCCAACCCCACACAGTGGGAAGCTGAGTTTTTCCCACGGCCTGTAGATGCTGTTTCAAATGACACGGTGTAGCTGAATGGTCAAACCACTAACAGCTTTCGGCCTTCTGTTTTGTGATTTTTTTTTTTTTTTTTAATACAGGGTATTGCTATATAACCCAGACTGGGTACAAGATGGGAACATTTCTTAAGACTCTCTTTTTCCTTCCCTCTCTCCCTCTTTCTCTCCCTTTCTCCCTTCCCTTCTCTCCCCTTTCCCTTTCTTTCTCCTTTCTCTCTTTCATTTGTTAGTTCTTCCATTCTTTCTTTCCTAGTTTTTTTTTTTTTAATGCTGTTTTCCATCTTTAAGCTCCTCCTATTAAGCGTGCTACAACTCTAGCTTTATAAGACAGCCATTTAGTTATTTTTATTTTTATTTTATTTATTGGAGAGAAAGAGGATCACAGAGAGATAATGGGTGCACCAGGGCCTTTAGCCCTGCAAACGAACTCCAGATGTGTGTGCTATCTTGTGCATCTGGCTTATGTGGGTCCTGGGGAATCGAACCTGGGTCCTTTGGCTTTTCAGGCAAGCACCTTAACCACTAACCCATTTTTCCAGCCCTCTTTCCAAGTTTTTTTTTTTTTTTTTTTTTTTTGAGATAGGGTCTCGTATAATGTTGATCTTGACCTCTTGATCTTTTTGTCTCTGTCTTCCAAAAACTGGAATTACAGACATAGCCACCATGCCTGGCTTGCAGCATACCTTTTATAATGACATCTAGCCACAAAAGACATTATTTATTTCATAGTTCAGTTGTGACCTCTAGTGATAAGGAAAGCACTCATCTTATTAATAGAACTTCTCCTCATATAGTCTAAAAAGAGATTTACCAAAGAGAGATTTAAATATTTTACTTCCATAGTCAAGAACTATAGCCCTGTTTTTAGCCCATTAATGGAACAAAGATCATGATATCTGGGCTGGAGAGATGGCTCAGTGGTTAAGGCATTTACCGGCAAAGCCTAATGAAGCCAACTTCAATTTGCCAGTACCCACATAAATCCAGATGCACAAAGGGGCACATGCATCTGAAGTTTGTTTGCAGAAGCTAGAGGCTCTGACATACCCATTGCCCCCCCTGTCTCTCTCTGCTAGCAAATAAATAAAAATATTTTTTAAAAAGATCACGATGTCTTTCAAATGTAGGTATCAAGACCTTGCCAAGTGGCACTTTGAGGTCCACTAACTTATGACCACAAGTCCTATCGTTATTTACACTACTGCCTCAAGGTCATGATTCATATCTTTCTTTTGTCCCTTCTTCCAATCTAACGATGATTCAGGCTTTGGGGTGGTCTTAGGCTGTATTCGCAAGTTGAGGAAAATTATTGCTTCTGTTGTGTAACAGAACTGGAGTGTGGTGACCCCATTATGTGACTCCAGAACCTAAATGCTCTTCTGTTCTGCAGGGGATTCAGTCTTTACAAAACTAAAAGTCTTGGGCTGGAGAGATGGCTTAGTGGTTAAAGCACTTGCCTGCAAAGCCAAAGGGCTTGGGTTCGGTTCCTCAGTATCCACGTAAACCAGATATACAAGGTGGCCCATGCATCTGGAGTTTGTTTGCAGCAGCTGGAGGCCCTGGCGTGCTCTCTCTTTCTCTGTCTGCCTCTTTCACTCAAACACACACACACACACACACACACACACACACACACTACATATGATTGGGCATGGTGGCGCATGCCTTTAATCCCAGCACTCGGAAGGCAGAGGTAGGAGGATCGCCGTGAGTTCAAGGCCACCCCGAGACTACATAGTGAATTCCAGGTCAGCCTGGGCTAGAGTGAGACCCTACCTCGAAAAACAAAAAACAGAAAACAAACAACAAAAAACTTCTATATATGTTACATATGTCTATAAGGTGAGAACACAGGACACAGCTCAGGACAGCAGCGCATTTCTCAGTCACTGGAGGGCTAAGCCAGCGTTCCTTCCTGGTCTGCAGGTAGCCCTCCTTTGCACAGAGAGGAAGAACACGAACTGCCTCCGTGCTGGATCTCTGTCATCTTTCAGGCTGTATGTCACCACAGAAGAGGAAACATAAGATCACATGGAACATAGGAATGAGGTGTGGGAACTGGGTGTGGTGGTACACGCCTTTAATCCCAGCACTCTGGGACTCAGACAGAGGTAGGAGGATTGCTGTGAGTTCAAGGCCACCCTGAGACTACAGAGTGAATTCCTGGTTAGCATGAGCTAGAGTGAGACCCTACCTCGAAAAATCCAGAAAAACAAAAAAGAGGTGTGGGAGATTTTCCATATCTCTCTTGTAATCTTAGGTTTCCTTAGGTTGACTCAGTCACCTGAGCAGTGTGACTGCAAAGGTTGCTGGGAAATGTAGTTTTGCTGGGTGTTCTGGAAGAGGGGCAGATGCAGAGGACATGACCAGTCTTTGCTGGCTAGAAAATTATATCCGTTGCTTAAAATAATAATAATAATGTAATATATATATACATATATATACATACATACATACATACATACATGTACATACATATATATGTATATATGTACATACATATATATATGTTTTTCGAGGTAGGGTAGAAATTTATATCCATTGCTTTATATATATATATATATATATATATATATATATATATATATGTTTGTTTGTTTGTTTGTTTTTCGAGGTAGGGTCTTGCTCTGGCCCAGGCTCACCTGGAATTCACTATGTAGTCTCAGGGTGGCCTTGAACTCACAGCGATCTTCCTATCTCTGCCTCCGGTGCTAGGATTAAAGGAGTGCGCCACCAGGCCTGGCTCAAAAAAAAAAATTATTAGTTTGAGGGAGAGAGAGAGAGAGAGAGAAGCCAGGGCCCCTAGCCACTGCAAATGAACTCCAGACGCATGCGCCACCTTGTGCATCTGGCTTAAGTGGGTACTAAGGAATCGGACCTGGGTCCATAGGCTTCTCAAGCAAGTACCTTAATTGCTAAGCCATCTCTCCAGCCCTATCCATTGCTCTTTAAAATTTATTTATTTGAGAGGGAGAAAGAGAGAAAGAGGCAGATAGAAAGAGAATGGGCATGTCAGGGCCTCTGGCCACTGAAAACAAACACCTGTCTGTATCTTTTTTCAGTTTCCATTGTTCCTTCCCTAGGTCCAGCCACCATCCCAGTATATATGGAGTCTTACAATGTCGATTGAATTATTTGTCTCCTAAGTTATCTTCCTATTTCCAGGCTTCCTTTCTCTAATGAATTAGCAAACTAAAGTTTTGTTAGCATAGTTTCATACACGTGTGTCATTGCGCTTTGCCCATTTCCATCCCCTCATTACTGTTCCTTGGCTCCTTCCTACCACTAAATAGACCCCTTCTGCTTTCTGCCTTATATATGTGCATATTGTTATATCTAGATTCTGTACACAGAACATGTGATATTTGTTCTTTTCCCCACATTTCCCTCTTATTCCTCTCTTCTCCCTCTTTTTAAAGATATTTCATTTATTTTTGGGGGAAGAGAGAGAGAGAGAAGAGAGAGAAAATTGGTGTGCAAGGGCCTCTAGCCACTACAAATAAACAAACTCCAGATGTATGTGCCTTGTGCAACCAGTTTATGTGGTCCTGGGGACTTGAACCTGGGTCCTTAGGCTTCATAGGCAAATGCCTTAACCACTAACTCATCTCTCCAGCCCTCTCCTCTCCTCTCCTTTTAGATCCGTTCCCTCGCACCCATTGTCCCTTGTCTGCTTTCATCAAACATACAGTTTTTGTGTGGTGTATAAAAAATGGGTTTATGGGCTGGAGAGATGGCTTAGTGGTTAAGTGCTTGCCTGTGAAGCCTAAGGACCCCAGTTCGAGGCTTGATTTTCCAGGACCCACGTTAGCCAGATGCACAAGAGGGCACAGGCATCTGGAGTTTGTTTGCATTGGCTGGAAGCCCTGGCGCGCCCATTCTCTCTCTCTCTCTGCCTCTTTCTCTCTCTGCTACTCTCAAATAAATAAATAAAAATGAACAAAAAAATTAAAAAAAATTTAAAAAATGGGTTTCATTCATACCTATATAACGTTATATTTTGTTCTTATTCACTCCCAACCTCCCCCCCGCCCCGTCCTCCCTGTCACCTACTCGTTGTATACATCTAAATCTGGATAGCGCATCTGAGAGAAAATGTGTCTTCTGAGGGTGGCTTACTTTATTAGCATGGTTTTTTGCAGCTCCACCCATGTCCTCCCTGCAAATGACAGAATGACATTCTTCTTTGTGGCTGAATAAAATTCCTTTGTGTGTGTGTATATATGTATATATATATATAATAAAAAAATTTTGGGGGGGTTTCAAGGTAGGATTTGACTCTAGCCCAGGCTGACTTGGAATTCACTGTGTAGTCTCAGGGTGGCCTCGAACTCATAGCACTCCTCCTGTCTCCCAAGTGCTGGGATTAAAGGTGTCTATTGAATTTTGACCCAATATTCAAGGTGCTCTTTCTTGATTACTCCATTATTCCATGCTGCATAGTTTCATGAGAGCCTCCGAGGTCCACTCGTATGCCTCCGTCTCTCTTGTTCAACTTTGCTGGCTCTTTCATGCAGTCAGTATGAATGTCTGGTCCTCATACATTCTCTAGCTTCCTTCATCTACCACTAAACTGGATGTGATGTCTTGGACTGGAAAGGCTGACTTAGGGGCCAGAGCGTTTCAAGTAATGGCTGTCACTGAGTAGTTGCATAGCTTCTATATTTTTTTTAATGAATTTTTAAAAATATACTTTATATTTATTTATTTGACAGCGACAGAGAGAGAGAGAGAGAATGGGCACGCCACGGCCTCCAGACACTGCAAACGAACTCCAGATACATGCGCCCCCTTGTGCATCTGGCTAACGTGGGACCTGGGGAATTGACCCTGAAGCAGGGGTCCTTAGGCTTCACAGGCAAGCGCTTAACCGCTAAGCCATCTCTCCAGCCCTAGCTTCTATATTTATACCATTATTTTTTTTTTTGAGGGGTGGGGGAGGTATAAAACCTAACTGGCGCTTGCCAGAAGTATAAATGACTTAACATAACTAATGACCTGAGCGATTGGTGTGGTTGTTTGAATGGCTGTCCCCGAGTGGATTCAGTTTTATTAAAGTTTTAGATCTACAGCCTCTTGGCTGGAGGAGGTGTCACTGTGGGCGGATCTGAATTCCAGCCTTAGGTGTGCAGAGTGCTTGAGCTCCGCCTGGGGTTCCTGGAGTGAGTGGCCTTGCTAGGGCTGTTCCTGGTGTGTCTCTCTGCGTGGACCACGATGGAACTTCCCCTGGATCTGGAAGCTTCAAATAAACTTCCTCCCTCCCATACCGTGTGCCTGGTTTGGAGGTTGACCCCCAAAACCTTAAAGTTGTCCATTACAATTGGCATTCACATAATTGGCACTCAGCAAAGCAAGAGAGTGACTTGTAATTACTCAGAATGCCTTTTTCCATCTGTGGCTGCTCAACCCCTTCTCTCCCATCAAGATTTTGCTTCAACGTCTTTAAAACTGTAAAGTCCGCTCAGCTCATTCTAGCCTAAAATGATCTCTTACTGTTGTTGTAAACTGTCAGATCCACTTACGGGGCAATTCATCTTATAATAGCTTATGATACTTTTGTGTGCACAGAACTTTTAATTATATCTTTTGTTAGAAATAAGTTTCCTGTAGAGTCTCCGACTGCTTGTCTGTGAGATTTGAAACCTGTGACTGTGTCTTACATATTCTTTAATCTCCATAGCCCTTCACGGTGACGGATGGTTTCTCTGTAGGCGTATCAATAAAAGCCGTTTGATTTAATAAGTGTGTTTCTACTGCTGACTGTTGTAGTCCTCGGCATGGAGAGAAGGAAGCCTGTTTGCAACGTGTACATATTTAATTTGGCAGGTTTTACGATGTCTCTTAGAAGGCATTCCTAGTGAAAATCAGAGCTCACCGCTAGAAAGGAATTGATGGAGTTGTGACTACTGAGCATGCTGTCATCCTGGACCCCACTGGGGACATTTGAACACCTCACCTGAGGAGTAACTTCCTTGCAGCATGGTGCAGGGTCCCCATGAACAGTTAATTAAATGGTTGAGTTTAGGACGTGCTAAATAAGAACAGTAAAATCACTTCCGAAGAAACATTTCATGGGATGTTAATTAATACTTTGCCTGTAAATCATGAAAGATAATGAGAGCACTAAGTTCTAGAAACACTATATTAACTACAAGAAGACTAATTTGTAAATGAGTGTTTTGCTTCTTTGAGATAAGTTTTCATTTGCTGGAAAAAATAAAAAATGCTGAGAACGGCCACCAATGAGACATCATTGATAGACTTGAGTCTAGTTCTTTTACATGTACAAATTAATTAGGATCCCATGCCATCCCATTAGCTTCTTTTGTCTCCACCTCATCTCCCTTCCATGGAACCCCTTCCTTTCAACAAATTTTGATATTGTTTTGTTTTTTTTTTTTTTGGTTTTCTGAGGTAGGGTCTCATTCTAGCTCAGGCTGACCTGGAATTCACTATGCAGTCTCAGGAAATCCTCCTACCTCTGCCTCCCAACTGCTGGGATTAAAGGCTTGTGCCACCATGCCCGGCTTGATATTATTTATTTAATTATTGCCATTATTCATGACAAAATATTGACAAGTCCAATTTTGTGCAGGTCTTGTACAGGTAATGACTCTTACTGTGAAGTCATAAATCAAACGGCCATTTCAGCTTTGTAAGGGAGCATTTCAAAGCGCATCTCTGCATCCTCTGGTTTCTACACTCTCTCTGCGCTGTCTTCCCCCGGTGTTTCCTGAGCCTTGGAGGACGTGACGGAAATGTCTCATTTCACACAGAACACTCAGAAGTCACTTATCCTCAGCACTTGATGAGTTTTGAGTCTCTTCAGGAGTCACCAATGCCTGCAAAAGAAAACTTCTCAACTTGAGTATAGTTGGGTTTTTTTTTTTTGTCTTTGTTTTTCGAGGTAGGGTCTCGCTCTAGCTCAGGGTGACCTGGAATTCACTCTGTAGTCTCAGGGTGGCCTTGAACTCATGGTGATCCTCTTACCTCTGCCTCCCGAGTGCTGGGATTAAAGGTGTGTGCCACCATGCCTGGCTCCAGCCCCACGATTGTTTTTCATTTTTCAAGGTAAAGTCTTGCTGTTGCCCAGGCTGGCATGGACTTCACTAAATAGTTTCAGGGTGGCCTCGAACTCACAGCGATCCTCCTACCTCTGCCTCCTGGGAAAATGAGTTGCTTTGAGCTCTTCACAGTATTTGAGCTTGAATTCATGTCCTCACCCACCCTGAATGCTGGGGATAATGCCCAGGCCCTTGGGCATGTGGGCACGTATTCTGCCACTGAGCTACATTCCCAGGTCCTGGGAATTAAAAGTAAATGACTTGGATGGGGACAAGGAGAGTCTTTTCTTCCAATAAAATCCACTGGATAGAGTTGAAACAGTTCACTGAATGCTTTCTGAATGATTATGCCATGCCGATAGGGGACAGGAGAAATAGATGGGGTACTTTTATATTTTTTGAAACAAGATACTTTTAAATTATTTGTTATTTATTTATTTGAGAGAGAGCAAGCCAGGGCCTCTTGCCACTGCAAACAAACTCCAGATGCATGTGCCACCATGTGCATCTGGCTTATGTGGGCCCTGGGGAATCAAACGTGGGTCCCTAGGCTTCACAGGCAAGCACCTTAACCTCTAAGCTATCTTACCAGCTCTATGTTCTCTATTGTAAAGATATATTTATACACTTTGCATACTGTATTGTAGAAAGGAATCTGTGTGTACATGTCATTCGTAGCTTAGCATATATATACTGCTAATGGTTTGTTTGTTCTGAGTTAAACCACCCCCTTATGGAGTCCAGAAAGCTGGTGGAAGTTCATACCAGCAAGAACTACACTCAGCATTTCTTTCAGTGCCTAAGGCCAGACACCTAGAGAATGAGGAAAGAGATACAAACATCACAATTCTGAGATGTGGCTGACAACTCAACCAGATGGGGCAGGGTTTTTTTGTTCTGTTTTGTTTGTTTGTTTTTTCTTTTTCCTGATGCTAGTCTGACACCTTCGCAGATTGCTAGATCTCTCAGTAAGGCACAATTTTTATTTGTTTATTTATTTGACAGAGAAAGAGGGAGATGGAGGGAGAGAGAGAAAGAGAGAGAGAGAGAGCACACCAGGGCCTCCAGCCACTGCAAGCAAACTCCAGATGTGTGCACCCCCTTGTGCATCTGGCTAATGTGGGTCCTGGGGAATGGAATCTGCATCCTTTGATTTTACAGGCAAGTGCCTTAACTGCTAAGCCATCCCTCCAGCCCAAGGCACAATTTAACGATTCAAATCCTGTCTCTGTTCATTGGCCCTTGTGGTGACAGACAACGTATGCTCCAGTATTCCAGTGACAGCCCTCAAGAGTGGATTCCAGATGTAGTGGCTTCTGTGATAAATGAATGAGTCTCGGGCTTCTATAGTAGACAGGTGGGCGAAGGTGTCAGCAACCGGACTTTTCTAGGATCTGGTCTACCTTGTGAAGAAGTGGTACAGAAGGTGGGGCAGGGACAGGCGTGGTGGCGCACGCTTTTGATCCCAGCACTCGGGAGGCAAAGGTTGGAGGGTGGCTGTGAGTTCGAGGCCACCCTGAGACTATGTAGTGAATTCCAGGTTAGCCTGGGCTAGACTGAGACCCTACCTCAAAAAAAAAAAAAAAAAAAAAACAGCAAAAAAAAAGAAAGAAAGAAAGAAAGGAAGGAAGGAAGGAAGGAAGGAAGGAAGAAAAAACAAAAAGTGGGGCAGATACTTAGGAGAGAGGAGGTAGAAGGGAGGAACGTAGATGGAGTGTATTAGGATCTCTCCTTACGCAGTAGCTTCTGAAATCATCCCATTGCCAATCAAAAGGAAGGGAATAAGACTAATGAGGAGAGGAGAAAATGCTGTTGCTTCATATTGTGGAATTTGTACAATAACTGATTGATTGAGGAAGGGTCTCATGTAACGCAGACTGGCCTTGAGAGGGGGACCCCGAGCTCCTGACCCTCCTGCTGCCGTCCTGAGTTCTGGCGTGTGCGCACTTTGTGACAAGAATGTGAAGGTGGGTGGGCGGAGATTTCCCAAAGAGCAAGCAAGCCTTCATGAAACAGCCTTGTTCTGAGCTTGCTTTGACATTTATCTGTCTTCCATGGATTTGAGTTAAATTGCTATGACCAAACCTCGTCCAAATCTTTGCCTAAATATCCCATATTTCCTTTATTTCCAAGGAAAGAGATCCGGAGGCATGGGGGCGGGGGGTGGAGAAATGATTTACTAAGTCTACAAATTAGTCTCAGAATTAGCCAACAATAAAATGCAAAGGTAGAGGAGAGGGCTGGACAGATGGCTTAGCAGTTAAGGCACTTGCCTGCAAAGCCAAAGGACCCAGGTTTGATTCCCCAGTACCCACATAAGCCTGGGTGCACAAGATGGCACATGAGTGTCTGGAGTTCATTTGCAGTGGCTGGAGACTGATGTGCCCATTTTCTCTCTCTCACATAAACAAACAAGTAAAATATTCTTTTGAAGGTGCAGGAGAGAGCCGGGTGTGGTGGTGCATAGTAGGAGGATTGCTGTGAGTTCGAGGCCACCCTGAGACTGCATAGTGAATTCCAGGTCAGCCTGGGCTAGAGTGAGACCCTACCTCAAAAAAAAAAAAAAAAAAAAAAAAAAGCCGGCGTGGTGGCACACGCCTTTAATCCCAGCACTCAGGAGGCAGAGGTAGGAGGATCACCGTGAGTTCAAGGCTACCCTGAGACTACATAGTGAATTCCAGGTCAGCAAGCTAGAGTGAGACCCTACCTAAAAAAAAAGTCCAGGAGAGCAGTTATCTAAGGATTATACAGTCTTGTTTTTGTTTTAAGATTTTGTTTTCATTTACTTATTTATTAGAGACAGATAGAGGGAGAAAGAGAGAGAATAGGCATGCCAGGGCCTATAGCCACTGCAAATGAACTCTAGACACATGTGCCACCATGTGCATCTGGCTTATGTGGGACCCATCAAAGCTCAGGGAATTTTGTGGAAGAAGGGACGGAGGGATAAGAGCCACAGAGCGGGAGGGAACATCCAGAAGCATTGCTGTCCTTACCCCCGAGACTGCTGCCCTCACAACTCATAGCCTATAGCCGCATGGTGAGTATTAGCAGTCCCTCTTAGGAGGCCCCCAGTGGAATGGAATGGAGGCAGGGAAGAAGGAAATAGTGATGTGAATACGTGATGTGTCCATACAACTTTCCTTCTTAAAAAAAGAAAAAACAATTTTCATGTAGACTTATTTTATAGTCAGACTTTATTATTTATTAAACTCTAATAGTGTGGTTTGTGATCCTCAAAACAAAAAAAAATGTGTTAGTGGGGGGTTTGGGAGAAGATTCACTTCATAAACTGCTTGCTGCGCAAGCAGGAGGGTCTGAGTTTGGAGCCCCAACACCCACGTTAAAAATCCAGGCATGGGGCTGGAGAAATGGCCCAGCAGTTAAAGGCATTTGCCTGCAAAGCCTGATAGCCCCGGTTCAATTCCCCAGTACCCTTGTCAAGTCAGATGCACGCAGGTACGAATGCGTCTGGAGTTAATTGCCGTGGCAGGAGGCCCTGGCATGCCCGCTCTATTTGCCTCTTTCTCTCTGTCTGTCATATAAATATCTTTAAAAAAGTGAAAAGAGTGCTGGAGAGAAGGCTCAGTGGGTAAGACACTCGCCTGCAAAACCTAACAACCTGGGTTCAATGCCCCAGTACCCATGTAAAGCCAGATGCACAATGTGATCTACACATCTGGAATTTGTTTGTAGCAGCTAGAGGCTTTGGCACACCCAATTCTCTCTCTTTCCTTGCAAATAAATAAATAAATATTTTTTAAAAATTCAAACATAAAAAGCCAGGCTCGGCAGCACACACCTGTAATCCCGGTGGTAGGGAGGCACAGACAGGCGATCCGTGGGACTTGCTCACTACCAGCCTAAGCAAATTGGTTTGCTGTAGGTTCAATGAGAGACGCTGTCTCAAAAAATAAGGAGCTGGGCACGGTGCCGCACGCCTTTAATCCCAGCACTCGGGAGGCAGAGGTAGGAGGATCGCTGTGAGTTCGAGGCCTCCCTGAGACTCTGTGGTGAATTCCAGGTCAGCCTGGGCTAGAGTGAAACCCTACCTTGAAAAACCAAAAAAAAAAAAAAAAAAAAAAATCCCAGCACTCGGGAGGCAGAGGTAGGAGGATCGCCGTGAGTTCGAGGCTATCCTGAGACTACATAGTGAGTTCTAGGCCAGCCTGGGCTAGAGTGAGACCCTACCTCGAGGAAAAAAAAAAAAAGGTGGAGAGCAATTGAAGAAGACACACAATGTTGACCTGATCCCCACACGCATGTGCACGTGTGCATGTGAACCCGTATCTGCATACCCACACACATGCATGAGGCATGCACACCACACCTACATATACTTGGAAAAGAAAAAAAAACGGTATAAACTAGAGGGTCTTGCTGTGTAACCCAGGCTGGTCTAGAGCTCACTATATAGCCCAGGCCTGACTGAAATGCTCAGCAATTCTCCGGCCTCAGCATCCTGAGTGTCAGGATTATGTGGGTGGTAGGAGCCACCTTGCCTCGCTGCTGTTTCTGCGTTCGATCTACCCATTTGTTAAGTTAGGAACTCCAGGGAGATATTTCTCTCCTATGAAGCATAAGGATCAACTGCTCCGAGCTTGTAAAAAGCACTTGTATTATTTAGAATCCAAAGCGTGAAAGGTTCACCGTAATTAACACAAAGTAAGAGTTTACCTCCCGCAATTTGAAACTGACATATCATAGACACTTGCAAGTCTCCTCAGTTTCGTAACATTAATAAACAAGTGCTTGTAATTCAGGACTAATTATGAATCCATTCATGTGTGATTTTCTAATGAAGTCAAATAAAGAAATCAGCAGTTGGGAGACATTTTTTTTTTCCAATTCTTAATTAGGAAACTAGCAGCAAGTTTAATGGTCTTAATTTCCAATCGTGTCTTCCCATAATACTGCTCTTGTGAGATGCCGCGATGAAGTCACAGCACCCAGAGAACTCCAGCCACACAACAAAGCATGGATCTTGGAGCCGTGGCATCCGTTACCCCCTCCCTCTCAGAAGCGGTGCTATTTATCATGTAATATATTTGCTCTTGGCAGAAATAAAATGCTTTGAGATCCTTGGAGATAAAGTGCTGTAGACAGTTTGTTCTACAGACTTGGTGAGAAAAGGCCGAGACGAGTTATCACTGGGCTTAGAGACATTTGACATCGTAATCCACTCACCTAATGCTACACTGAAAGGTGAGAGAAGACCATAAACACTCACTCTTCACACTCTCCAAAGACCACTAGCGTAGCCTGTTAATCAAGCAAAGGTGAATTTACTGCTGAAATCGGGAGCCTAACTCCTTGATAATGACGGGAGTCTAAGGAGAGAGATGAGAGGCCAAAATTTATGATTTTTGGAGGTTTATCTGGAAGTGGAATTTCTGTGTGTGTTTGCTGTGGGTGGGGGGGGCGTGGGGATATCTCTGATTAATAACAAGAAAACTGGGCTGGAGAGATGGCTTAGCAGTTAACTGCTTGCCTGTGAAGCCTAAGGACCCTGGTTGGAGGCTTGATTCCCCAGGACCCACGTTAGCCAGATGCACAAGGTGGCGCATGCATCTGGAGTTTGTTTGCACTGGCTGGAGGCCCTGATGCACCCATTCTTTCTCTCTACCTCTTTCTTTCTCTGTCACTGTCAAATAAAAACAAACAAACACAGAAAAAAAAAAAAAAAAAAAAGAACAAGCTGGGCGTGGTGGTGCACGCCTTTAATCCCAGCACTTGGGAGGCAGAGGTAGGAGGATCACTGTGAGTTCGAGGACACCCTGAGAATACATAGTGAATTCCAGGTCAGCCTGGACTAGAGTGAAACCCTACCTTGAAAAACCAAAAAGAAAAGAAAACTAGGGCTGAAGAAATATCTTAGTGGTTAAGGCACTTTCCTGCAAAGCTGAAGGACCAGGTTTGATTCTCCAGTACCCACATAAGCCAGATGCACAAGGTGATGCACGCATCTGGAGTTCATTTGCTGTGGCTGGAGGCCCTGGTGTACCCATTGTCTCCCATTGTCTCTGTATCTGCCTCTTCCTCTCTCTCATAAATAAATAATATTTTTAAAAAGAGAGCAAGAAAACTGCAGGCTGGGCTGGAGAGATGGCTCAGCAATTAAGATCACTTTCTGACCAAGCATGAGAGCCTGAGGGGGCCTGAGATAATCCGAGGTCACCTTTTCAGAACCCACATTAACCTGCTGGGCATGATCGCTGCCCGCATAACCAGAGTCCCGCAGGGAGCAGAGATCCAGGCGTCCCCAGGGCCAGTGAAAACAGCGGCAAGCTCAGGATCTGCAGGACTCCAGCTCAAATAAGAGCGCAGGAGAACAATGCGACAGACACCCAACTTTCTGCTCTGGACCCTGTCGGTGATCACATGGGGCAGCTCAGGGACACACGCATGCGCACGCTTCACATGACACACACACACACACACCACATCACGCACATATGCACATAAGCAAACGAGGAAAAAAAAAACCCTGCAGGCTACAAGGGCTGATACTCTTTTATCTTCGTTGGCAGGAAATATCTGGAACAAATACGAAAAGCATGTTGATATAAGGGCCTTTGTGTTGATTCCTGATAATTCAGCCAAGAGAGTTCAGTCCCATAGGACCCTTATCAGATTAATCCGGAAGGTAACCATGAGATAAATCCCTAGGCACTCTCTTATCTCTCGGGTTGGCCTCGCATTTATCCGTCTTCCTATTGCACTAACACTCCTTAAGCTCTTCCTCCTAGTCAGGCTCTGTGCTAGATACCAGCAAGACAGAGATGAGTGACAGCTTTTTGCTCTTAGCTGGGCCCACGGGTCTAACATGGATAAGACATGCCTTTGGGGAGCTGGAGAGATGGCTTAGCGGTTAAGGCGTCTGCCTGCAAAACCAAAGGATCCCGGTTTGATTCTCCAGGACCCCTGTAAGCCAGATGCACAAGGGGTGCATGCATCTAAGCAACTGAATATATTGGGGGCCATCTATTCTATTCAAACCACCACATTCTGCCCCTGGCCCCCAATAGATTTATAACCATCACACATTATAAATTGTACTCAGTTCAATTTCAAAGGTCCCCACAGTCTTGACCAATTTAAGACATGAAGACCTGTAAAATCAAACAAGCTAAACACTTCTAACATATAAAGGCACAGAGTAAACATTTTCAACTGGTATAAGGCACAGCAAGGAGAGACGAAAACAATGCAAACTCAACCACCATCAAACAAACATCAAACTTCTGTAGTTCAAGTTCAATATACCCAGAGACTAACAGTCTCCAGACTTTCCAATTCCACCCCTCCAGCTGGGCAGAGTACCCGGGGAACACTTCCATCCCAGGCCAACAGTGTGCTCTATGGTAGCCCTTTCACAGTCCTGGTATATACAAAACATCTTCAGGTCTTCATGCAAACCATGGTCCATCTTCCAAAGGCTCTTTCAGCCTATCAGGGCATCATGCCCTGCCTCATGCCACATCTGTCTTCCTCTTTCTCTCAAATAAATAAATTACATATTAAAAAAAGAAAGAAATGCCTTCAGATATGGTCATAATACAAGCATTGCAATGGGATGGACTCCAGCAGGAAGACAGAAGACAGGAAGCGTTGTTTCAAATGCAATGCAGCTTTGTTGGCAGCAGAAGATTTTCAGCCATTGGCTGAATCTTAATATCACCTGGGGGCTGGGGGAAAATGGAGACTCCGCCCAAAGCAATCAGTGGCACGAGATAGGGCCTGTCTATTGAATGCCTTGATAATTCTACCATGTGATCAGAATCCTCAAACTCTGCCAAAGTGATTAGGGGGCGCTAGCAAGGTTTTCAATGCAGACAATGACAGAGTCTATGAAGATGAAGGAGAAATGGAATAACTGGAGACAGAGACCACGTAAGAGATTCTTTTAAAAAATACACACACACACACACACACACACACACACACACACACACACACGCACATTGTTGTTGTTGCTGTAGTGTCTCACTCTAGCCTAGGCTGACCTGGAGCTCACTCTGTAGTCCCAGGCTGGCCTCAAACTCACAGTGATCCTCCTATTTCTGCCGCCCAAGCATTGGGATTAAAGGCGTGCACCACCACACCCCTCTGAAAAATTTATTTGCACATGTACATGAGAAAGTTAGAGGGAGAGGGAGAGAGAGAGGGAGAGAGGCGAGAGAGACAATGCTAACGGGTGCTCGAGAGCCTCTTTCCACTGCAAAGGAACTCAGATGCATGCGCCACTTTGTTCATCCGGCTTTACTTGGGATCTGCAGGAATCAGACCTGGGCTGGCAGGCTTTGCACGCAAGCACCTTTAACGACTGAACTGTCTCCCCAGCCGAAGGAGGTTCTTACAATTTGTGAGGTGTTAATCTTACTAAAGCAGGGGTGATGACTCTGCAGAAATGAGCAGGTTCAAGAGTCATTTTGGAGTTATTTTCAGGGCTCTGTGTACAACCTACCTCAGCCCTCATGTTCATTACGAAATTCATCATGAGCATTAGCAATGCACTCAAAACTGCGTGAGCTGAATTAACACTGAGATTTGAGAGAGGGAAAGAGGCAGAGAGAGAGAGAGAGAGAGAGAGAGAGAGAATGAATGGGCGTGCCAGGGCTTCCAGCCACTGCAAACGAACTCCAGACGCGTGCGCCCCCTTGTGCATCTGACTTACGTGGGTCCTGGGGAATCGAACCGAGGTCCTTTGGCTTTGCAGGCAAGTGCCTTAACCACTAAGCCATCTCTCCAGCCCCAACACTGAGATTTTTTATTTGACATTTACAATGTGCTCAGAGACATACTAGAGGTCAGCATCAATCCCACACGGTATGGAACTTGGGAATCAAGGTATCCAGGACATCGGCCTTGATGTTGCCGTTGTGTGTGGCTCTTGTGTGTCTCCAGTGTCTGCACTTGTGTGCCGAGGCAGAGTGACGTGCCAACTGTGACCCATTCCTCTTCTGCTTTGTTTCCTTAAGATGGAGTCTCTCGCTGGACCTGGGGATGCCATTTCTGGTGGTCTGATCCCTGAGCCCCTGCGATTCTCTTATCTCTGCCCCACTAAGGACTGGGGTCCCAGGCATGCTTAATGTGGCTTTTGGTGTGGCTGCTGGGAATCGAACTCAGGTCCTCATGCTTGCGTGGCAGATGTTCTTCCCTGCTGAGCCATTTCCCCAGCCCTTACCTTTGCCTTGGCTTATTTGCCTAAGTTCAGCTGCTCCCTAAAGTGCTCTAGGACTTAACACAATGAGTGCTCTGGTCTTTGCTCTTCAGTCACCCAGAGACGCTGAAGGACTGACTAGTGAGGTAATTGCACATTGGAAGTAAGAGAGTTAGGAAACAGGGCCTATGGAAGCTCTTGAACAAAAGATATTCGTGTCTTTAGGATGTTATGAGGGCCACACCTTCAGAAGTACGAGAAAACGTCTCCTGAAGGCTTTGTTCTGGGGCCTCGAGCCCTTGTCATTTGAGCCTATAGCTCTTGTCCTTCACATCTCCTGAGTTGTCTCACCCCTAAAAGTCTTCTTGGGGAAAAGGATGGAGCGATGGCTTAGTGGTTAAGGTGCTTGCCTGCAAAGCCTAAGAACTTGTTCCATACTCAGGGTCCCACGTAGCCAGACGCACAGTGATGTGCAATGCCGCACATGTGCACCAGGGGGCGTAGCGACCTGCAGTTCGTTCACAGCAGCTGAAAGGCCCCAGTGCACTCATTTCTCTCTCTCTCTTTCTCTGTCTTTTTTTTTTTTTGTTTTTTTTTTTTCGAGGTAGGGTCTCACTCTAGCTCAAGCTGATCTGGAATTCACTCTCAGGGCGGCCTCGAACTCACGGCAATCCTCCTACCTCTGCCTCCCAAATGCTGGGATTAAAGACATGCACCACCATGCCCGGTTCTCTCTGCCTCTTTCTCTGTCTCTCTCCAATAATAATAATAATAATAGTAATAATAATAATAATAAAGGATGGCAGGCAGTCTTTGGGGAACAGCACAAAGCTAGAGGTTAACTGGACTCTGCTCCGTGCCATGCGTTCATGTTACAGGGGGTGAAGGCTGGGGCGGTCCCAAAGACCGAGAAAGCAGATTGCCATTGTGGCCACTGGAATGTAAAATATCCCCCATGTTGAATACTTAGTCCCCAGGTGGCGGGGCTAGTCACGAATACCGTGGAACCTGTAGCAGGTAGTTTTGGTGGAGAAAGTGTGTGTCACTGGAGGTGGGCCTTGAGGCCTGCCCTCTCCCCCGCTCCCCCACCTCCCGTGGCTCATGCTCTCTCTACTTCCTTCCTGGTCCCACTGTCCTTGCCCTGCAGTGATAAAACTTGCATCAAAACTGTCAGCCAAGCTGGGCATGGTGGGGCATGTCTTTAATGCCAGCACTTGGGAGGAAGAGGTAGGAGAATTGTTGTGAGTTCCAGGCCAGCTTGGGACTACATAATGAATTCCAGGTCCACCTGGACTAGAGTGAGACCCTACCTTAGAAAACAAAAACAAGCTGGGCATGGTGGCACACATCTTTAATCCCAGCACTTGGGAGGCAGAGGTAGGATGATCATTGTGAGTTCGAGGCCACCCTGAGACTACACAGCGAATTCCAGGTCAGCCTGGGCCAGAGTGAGATCCTACCTGGAAAAACAAAACAAAAAACCAAACCAAACCAACCAAACAAACAAAAAAACCCCAAAAAACAAAACAACAAAAACCTGTAAGCCAAAATAAACCGTGCATCTGGTTGGATATTTTGGCCCAACAAAGAGAAAGTAAAAATGATATAGACACCTTGACCCGGTGTTTCCAAGTTTCTGTCACCACGAAAGAAAGACTTCATTGATGAGACAAAAGGATTGGGTGGAAGTTTATTTCAAAGCAAAGGTGCAGATTCGGAGGGGCAAGTGCGAGCTTCGTCAGAGCGAGACGCACTCCCGGGCTGTGGAGAGCTCCTCTCACCAACAAACTTCAGCGGAGGGAGAGATTGTTCGCGAGTTCAGGTGTGGGGGTCCCCACAGTCACATAGAAAGCCGGACGTGACCATGTGTGCCTGTAATCCCAGCCCCGCGGGAGGCACAGATGGGAGAGCGGTTGAGGCGTGCTGGTGAGCCAGTCTGATAGAAAATGTCAGTCCTCCTTTCAGCGAGAGCGTGTCTCAAGGAAATGAAACAGAGGCAGATGGAGCTCCTGTTCTCCTCTGGCCTCCATGAGCACTTTACACTGCATGTCTACATCTGCACACACTCACACACACACACACACTCACACACACACACACACACACACACACCCCAAGAAGATGAAAACAGAAGGAGAAGGGGAGGAGAAAGAAGGAGGAGGAGAAGGGAAGGGGAAGAAGAAAAGAAGGAGGAGGAGATGAGGAAGAAGAAGGGCGTTAGAATACAAGATGAAGCAGTGGCGCACACCTTTAATCCCAGCACTCGGGAGGCAGAGGTAGGAGGATCGCCATGAGTTCAAGGCCACCCTGAGACTCCATAGTGAATTCCAGGTCAGCCTGGGCTAGAGTGAGACCCTACCTCGAAAAAAACGAAAAAACAAAAACAAAAACAAAAACAAACAAACAAACAAACAAAAACAAAACAAGAAAAAGAAAAAGAAAAGCACGATCTTAATCATAGGACCCATTAAAGGACAAAGAGCAAAGAGGCAAAACATAAATGAGAGGAAATGGAAGGTACTCAGGGCCATAGTGCAATGTCATGGAACCTGCTTTCCTGTCGCTGCATGCCTGTCTCTAAAAATCCCTGTGCTGGAAATTAACCTCCAAGGTGCTGGTAAGAGGCGTGCCCCTTGGGAGCTGATCGGGTAGTCCACGTAGCTGAGGTCAGTGTCTTTCTAACAGGGCTTAAGGAAATCAGTCAGGTTTCCCATCCCTCTAACTCGCGAGCTCGGAGTGAGCGCGCATCTCCTCTGAGGGGCGCAGTGGCAGTCACCGTTAAAAGCACAGAGCAGGGGCTCAAGAGACCGCTTAGTGGTTAAAGGTGCTTGTTCGCAAAACCCGATGGCCTGGGTTCAGTTCCTCAGTACCCACATCAAGCCGGATGCACCAAGCGGCGCATGTATCTGGTGTTCGTTTGCAGTGGCAACAGGCCCTAGCATGCCCCTTCTCTCTCTCTTTGTCCTTGCAAATAAATAAATAAATAAAAGAATAAAAAAATGAAAGCAGAAACAAGACCTCTAGACACCACATTTGCTAGCATCTTAGTGTGGGGCTTCCTAGCTTCTAGAATCATGAGAAATAAATTGCTATTTATTAAATACCCAGTCTATGGCCGAGTGTGGTGGCACATGCTTACGATCCCTGCACTTGGATACTCAGGTGTAGCAGCATGCGTGGCCTTCACTAGACTGACCACGAAGGTGGACTCGACTGTCTTAAAGTCAAGAGCATCACGTGCTGTAAGGCAGGCTGGACGCTAATGTGAGGCCATTGGATTTACTGGCATGTAATTCACATGCGGTCTTCAAGGCATGCTGGTCACCGGGGTTACAGAGGAGTGACTCAGTGAGTGGGAGGTGGGAAACAAAATGGGTTTAGAAAGCAGTTTCAAGAGAGTCGTTGCAGAGGGCAGTAGAAAAATTGAGTGTTCTTATAGAGTGATAGAGTTTTTTTTTCTAAGCTGGGATAATCTGAACAGGGTTATAGAAACTGGCCTGGGAAAGAGTCACTTCCTGTAATATAATAGGAACAATGAAACCAGTTAAATATTCATGTGTGAGAGCACATTATTTCCTTTTCATAATTATCTGCTTGATAGAATTCTTCCAGTCCTAGGCTTAAGGAAGAGAGATTTTTTCCCCCCTGTGATTTTGCTTTCCTTATAACTTCTTCCTCTTTAAACATTTTTTTTTGGTTTATTTTTTATTTAGTTATTTGAGAGCAACAGACAGAGAGAAGGAGGGAGGGGGAGAGAGAGAAGATGGGCGCGCCAGGGCCTCCAGCCACTGCAAACGAACTCCAGACTGCGTGCGCCCCCTTGTGCCTCTGGCTAACGTGGGTCTGGAGAATCGAGCCTCGAACTGGGGTCCTTAGGTTTCACGGGCAAGCGCTTAACCGCTAAGCCATCTCTCCAGCCCAACTTCTTCCTCTTTAAAGGATGCTTACAAACATATTGCATCCTTAGAACTCCTGTGACCTTCATTTTTATTCTCTAAATTCTCACTTATGACCTTCTGACTAGGTCTGAGGTGAATTGTTTAACACCTCAGAATCAACCTTTCTAACAAAACTTTGATAATGCTTAGAAAATGGTGCAGGAGAACGGTGTGTATACACTGTGTACCCACGGCAAGTGATTCAAATGCTGTGCTTGTAACAATTAACGCCAGCGCTCAGCCCAAAGTAAGCCGTCTTTTTCGGTTACAGAAGAAAACCAATGAGACGTGGAAGTTGATTGAAAGCGGTTGTATGTATGGGAAAGGACAAAGACAATTGAGGATTGGGTGATTTGAAATATATAACACTTCATCCTTTTGTGTTGGCGAAGGCCCCTTAGCCTCCTGAGACCTCAACCTGCCTAGAATCCTAATAACTTCTGCGTCCGCAACCTGCTGGGCACATGATGCAGTCAGTGCATTATCTGCGATTTGTTTGCCGAGCAGTTGGTCAGCTCCATCCAGGGGTGAGCCGTTCTGTTTCTAAGACAACAAAGAATCGGACTTCAAAGTTTTATTGATCGAGTTGCTTTGGCTCTTAATGGTGAAATGAAATTGATAGATGACAATTGATAATTGTTTGGGGGCTCCCTACTAGCCTTGGCCTATTGCTTCAGGCATGTCCGTGCAGAACACGCAGGCTCTTTCCAGCATGGTGAGCCCTTTCTGATGATCATCTTTATGGGGAAAGCATTTAATCTATTTAATTGTGGTTTTTTGTGTGTTTATATTTTATTTCATTTATTTATTTGAGAGAGAGTTAGAGAAAGAAAACGGGCATGCCAGGGCCTCTGGCCACTGCAAACCAACTCACATACACCAGGCTTTACGTGGGTCCTGGGGAATCGAACCTGGGTCCATTGGCTTTGCAGGCAAGTGCCTTAACTGCCGAGCTATCTCTCCAGCTCTTGTGTATGTTTAAAGGGATATATGTGCGTATGCATGTGGAGGCCAGAGGACAACCTCAGTCACCCTTTTTTTTTAAAAAAAAATATTTTAAATTTATTTACGAGAGAGAAAGAGACAGAGAGAAAGAGAGAATGGGCATGCCAGGTCATCTAGCCACTGCACACGAACTCCAGACACATGTGCTCCCTTGTGCATCTTGCTTACATGGGTCTTGGGGAAGTGAACCCGGGTCCTTAGGCTTCGCAGGCAAAAGCCCATAACCTGCTAAGCCATTTCCCCAGTGCCCTCAGCCACCCCTTTTGAGACAGGGTTTCTCATTGGCCTGGAACTCACCGTGTGTGCTAGACTGGCTGGCCAGTGAGCCCCGGGGATCATCTTGCAGAGAGTACACTTCAGTTGGAGTGCGTTTCCCTTCTGAACTTCAGAACCGGAAAAGTAGGCTGCAAAACAGACCTCAGGGAGTAGCAGTGTTCTGCCTCTCAGCTTCTCTTTAACAGTTCCCACGCTTTGCTTTAAAAAATAATGAGCATGTTGAAAAACATTACTGCTCAGGGAGACACCTGATTCTATCTCCTTTTTGCTCTGTATTTTTTCCCCAAACAGTTCATGAGTTTATAGTTTGTTTGTTTGTTTGTTTTTTCTTGAAAGTTCTCAGGGCTGGAGAGATGGCTTAGCGGTTAAGCACTTGCCTGTGAAGCCTAAGGACCCCGGTTCGAGGCTCAATTCCCCAGGACCCACGTTAGCCAGATGCACAAGGGGGTGCACGCGTCTGGAGTTCGTTTACAGAGGCTGGAAGCTCTGGCGCGCCCATGCTCTCTCTCTCTCTCTCTCTTTCTCTCTCTCTCTCTCTCTGCCTCCTTCTCTCTGTCGCTCTCAAATAATTAAATAAACAAAAAAAAATTAAAAAAAAAAGAAAGTTCTCTCAAGCATTCACTATTTTGTAACATGTACAGTGACAGGTTCTTCTGTACTTGGCCTTGTACATGAGAGACTGGTGATTTATTGCTTTAATATTGTCATAGTATTTCCTTTAATCCTGTATCTTTCTCCTTTCCTCCCTCCCTCTCTCTTGTCTTCCTTTCCTCTGCCCCCTCCCTCCCTCCCCTTCTCTTTCCTTCCTTCCTTCCTTCCTTCCTTCCTTCCTTCCTTCCTTCCTTCCTTCCTTCCTTCCTTTTCTTTCATTCTTTTTGTAGATAAGGTTTCCCACTATGCAATCCAAGCTGGTCTCAAGATCCTCCTGCTTCAACCTCCAGAGGGCTAGGATTACAGAGAAGTGTCGTCTTGCCTCTTCCTCTTCTCTTCACTGACAGTGGACACACCTGATAGCAACCAATGAATGGATTGGGATAGGGAAGAGCAGTACAGGTCTATAAAGGAGTGGTTCATTCATCAGTAAATGTGGCAGTCAGGCTCAGTGCATCCACTAAAATAAGAATAGGGAAAGAAAAGATAAGAATAGGTAATCTGACAAAAAAAGCCTTTTGGGGCTGGAGAGACAGTTTAGCGGTTAAGGTGCTTGCCTGCGAAGCCTAAGGACCCATGTTCGAGTCTCCAGGTCCCACATAAGCCACAGAGGTGAGGCAAGTGCAGGGTCACACGTGCCCACTAGGTGGCACAAGCATCTAGAGTTCAATTACAGTGGCTGAGGCCCTGGTGTGCCAATGATCTCTCCCTTACTCTCTCTCTAAAATAAAGATTTAAATAAATATTTTTTAAAAAGGGCTGGAGAGATGGCTTAGCAGTTAAGACACTTGCCTGTGAAGCCTAAGGACCCAGGTTCGATTCTCCAGGTCCCACGTAAGCCAGATGCACATGGTGGCACATGCATCTGGTGTTCATTTGCAGTGGCTAGAGGCCCTGGTGTGCCTATTCTCTCTCTCTCTCTCTCTCTCCACCATCCCCTCTGTCTCTAATAAATATATAAATATATAAAAATATTTAAAATAAAAACACCCAACTTGTGTTAAGGCCTTGATGGAATTAAACAAATGAAATCACAGTTGCACATGACTTTCCTGGAAGGCTGGCTTAATCTTCCACGTTGAAGTACAGTCTGCTCTCATCTCACCTCGACTCTGCGAATGTCTTCTGACTGCTAACCCTGTGCCTGGTATTATGATAGGTGTTGTGGATGCGAATCCAGGTCCTCAGGGGGCTCACAGTTGTCTGGGAAGAACCATCATTATACAGCCACGTGACGATGTGGTGTTTTCTGCGATGGAGGACAGCACAGGATGCTTTGGGGGCCTGAGAAAAGAGAATACTGAACTTTAGAAGGAGGAGGTGTTTATCAGAGTTTCAGAGAACAGAAGGCATGACATTAAAACTTAATCTTGAAGGGCAAGTGAGAGTTTCAGGCTGAGAGAAGGAGGAAGGAGGCAGGAATTCCATGTCCAGTCACACACAACGGTGCAGGAGCTGGAGACCACGTGTGTTTGGAGAGTGGAAAATCATTGAGGACGTTTCCAGCCTGCAGTTTCCTCAGAGCTCATGGCTGGGACATATCCCTGTGATGTGAAGATCTAGAAGTCTTCATGTAGGACAGTCAGTGTGATTTTACCCTGGGAAATAGCCATACGAGGGTAAACGAAACGAGAGAAGCAGGCATCCGAAGAGGAGCTCCTTCAGAGACATGCGTGCCAAACCTTTTGTTGTCTCATCAGAGGGTGAACACTTGAGTTCATATTGATGACAATTACTAGCTAAGGCCTAAGGACCAGGGATTCGATTCCCTAGTACCTACGTAAAGCCAGATGCACAAAGTGGCACATGTATCTGGAGTTCCTTTGCAGTGGATAGAGGCCCTGGTGCACTCATTCTCACACACACTCTCTCTCTCTCTCTGTCCTTGCAAATAAATAAAAATTTAAAAAAGATTATGGAGCCAGACGTGGTGGTGCACTGCCTTTAATCCAGCACTCAGGAGGCAGAGGTAGGAGTATTTCCTTGAGTTTGAGGCTGCCCTGAGATTACATAGTGAATTTTAGGTCAGCTTGGGCCAGAGCAAGACCCTATCTCAAAATAGCAAGAAAAGAAAAAGAAGAAGAAGAAGAAAAGAAAAGAAAAGAAAAGAAAAGAAAGGAAGAAGCAAGTGGCACACGTTATTTGTCTCTGCTTCCTAACTGTGGATGTCGTGTGACCAATGGCCTCATGTTCTTACTGCCAGCTAGAGCCACTCCCACCATCATTCCTTCCCAGCCATGCTGGACTAAACTCTCTCACCATGAGACCAAACAAATCCTTCCTGGCACTGAGGAGATGGTTCAGTGGGCACGGCGTTTCCTTGTGCATGCACAGAGACGTGCGTTCAGATCTCCAGAACCCATGTAAAAACTTACTCCTGGCAGTGCATGCTTGTGATCTCAGCTCTGGGGAGTCAGAGACAGGAGGATCCCCCTAGGGCTTGCTGGCTTAGGTGGTCTAGTGAATTGGTGAGCTCCAGGTTCGGCGGGAGATCCTATCTCAGAAACTAAGGCAGAGCCGAGCGTGGGGGTGCTCGCCTTTAATCCCACCAGCCACAGACGACCAGGCAGAGGTAGGAGGATCGCCATGAGCCGGAGGTCACCCTGAGGCTTCAGACTGAATTCCAGCTCAGCCTTGGTTAGAGTGAGGCCCTACCTAACTCTAACCAAAATAAATAAAAATGAAAAAAAAGTAGCTCTATACCTAAAACTTGGCCTTTATAGAATCTGAACATATAGTCATATATTCATGGACAGCCCAGTTATTTTACAATTTGAGCCGTCCATCCTGAGCTGGGTGTCACCTGTCCAGCCCCTCCCCTGAGCCATCAAGGTGGGTCTGCACAGGGCTCCGTCATCAAATGGAAGTGGTCTATATGTGACTGGTCTCAAGCAGTCCTGCAAGCACAAGCAAATGACAGGATATGGTGGCCTAAATGCTCGTGGTCCCCAGTCCTCATATACTATCCTTTCTGTTCCGTTCCACGCCTCCGATGTCCCGGGCAGAGCTTTACACTGAGCTGACAGAGAAAGAGAAGATTTGGTGCTTGTTTCGGGGTGGCTCTGCTCGATAAGTGGGTACCACCTGGAAGCAAACAGCTCCAGGGCCATAGCTCCTAGCTGGGACATCGCTGAATGCAGAGGGTAATGAAGAACTTCCCAGAGGGCAGGCCTTTGGTCAGGGCACCTGTTTGCGCAAGTTTCTTGCAAGAAGAAATGTCCACCTGTGCTTATATGCTGAGCTATAATCAATGGTTTAGCTGGATGATCAGGGACGTAGAAGAAAAATTATGAGAATATCAGTGATAAAGAAACTTGAGAAAGATGTCTATGGGTAGGCTTTTCTGATTGGGTAGAAACTGTGAAGAAAAGGATTGATTTGGATGAAGAAGAGCTTAAATAATCGAGTGGTTAAGATGACCTGTTCTGTGGACACACACCCGTTTCTTTCTCTAGCCTCCCTCCGTCACTCCCCAATTGGCCCATAAACAAGAATGTCATTGTGACCGTAATGGAAGTTATGCCTGGGTTCAGCGATATGGACTTCCGCCTGCCAGGGCTGATCTGGCTCGGACCCACTACTGACTGCTCAATCTGCCAGCAGCGGCGATCAATACGGAAGGCCTAGGATGGCACCGTTCCCAAGGGTGATCAGCCAGCTCCCTAGCTGAATAGCTGATTGCAGTCATTACAGAAAATGGTAGTGTTTCCTTCTTGCTGGAATAGATATTTACTCTGGGCACGGATTTGCCTTCCTTTCCTCCAATGCTTCTGCCAAAATTGCCATCTGTGTGGTTTGAATGTAAAAGAGCCCCCATCGACTGGTGTGTTTGAACACTTGGTCCCCAGTGAGTGGTGCTGTGTGGAAGGTTGGAGAACATTTAGGGGCTAGAGGAAGTGAGTCTCCCCCGGGAAGACCTTGAGGTGTTGTAGCCCACTTTGGGAGCTGGAGCCTCCCGGAGGAGGTGATGCGTTGTTGGGGTAGGCTTACGGATGTGATAGCCAGCTTCCCTTTGCCAGCGTTTGGCACACTCTGCTGCTGCTGTTGTCCACCTGATCTGGGCCAGGAGGTGATGTCCACTTCTGCCCACGCCATCGTTTTCCCCTGCCATCATGGAGCTTCCCCTCGAGTCTGTAAGACAAAAATAAACCCTTCCCTCTCACAGGTTGCTCGTGGCCGGGTGTTTTCTGACAGCAACGCGAAGCTGACTGTGACATCACCAGGAAGCTCCTCCTCAGAAGCGTGAGCCAAATGAAATCCCTGTTGAACCCCGAGAGGCTTCTGCTCGGGAATGTGTTCACAGCAATAAAGAAGCAACTGAGGGGCTGGAGGGATGGCTTAGCGGTTAAGCGCTTGCCTGTGAAGCCCAAGGACCTCAGTTCGAGGCTCAATTCCCCAGGACCCACGTAAGCCAGATGCACAAGGGGGCACACACATCTGGAGTTCGTTTGCAGGGGCTGGAGGCCCTGGTGCCCATTCTCTCTCTCTCTCTCTCTCTCTCTCTCTCTGCCTGTTTCTCTCTGTGTCACTCTCAAATAAATAAATAAATATAAAGAAAAAAATTAAAAAAAAAGAAGCAACTAAGACATCTCTCCATTGTTGTAACATTCCACCTGGCATTGCCCCCGACCAAGAAAATCAACTCGTGGGCCCTTAAGGAAGTACGGCAGGGGCCCCTGCTGAAGGGACACGCCGGTCTTACCATGTTCCCTACCGTCCTGAATCAGCTGAGATAGTGAGACAGGGGAATGGCTTTCTGGAGACACAGTTACAGTAGCAGATAAATGGTAATTCCTAAAGGGTTAGAGAAAAGCACTTCAAGACAGCCATATGTGCTCAGAGTCACCACGTGACATATCATGCGTGTTTCCCTGACAGCCAGAGTTCATTGTTCCAGTAGTCAAGGGGTAGAAACGAGAGTGGTACCATTCACCATTACCCTGAGTGACTCACTAACGACACATTTTGCTTCTCGATTTTGTGGCTTCGTTGGCGCAGAGAACTTAAGAAGGATTGATCCTTTGGACAAACGGCCGCACAGCACTGGGGGCCCTGAAGCAGACGTTCTGATGGTCACACAGTTACCTTGGGCTCTGCATGCTTCTGAGCCAATAGAGGAAGATCATCTTGGCTCTGGTGATTGATCTTGACTAACAAGGAAGAATTGCACTGCCAAGCCTCATTGGATATCATAATGAAGATGACTGGATTGCAAAGATCCATCAGGGAATCTCTTACTATTTTTTTTTTTTTTTTTGAGTTAGGGTCCCGCTCTAGTTCAGGCTGACCTGGAATTCACTCTGTCGTCTCAGGGTGGTCTCAAACCCATGGCAGACCTCCTACCTCAGCCTCCCAAGTGCTGGGATTAAAGGTGTGCGCCACCACGCCTGGCCCTGTTAGCATTGCCATGCTCTGTGACCAAGATCTATGGACAACTACAATATCTACTACAAGCCAGACAAAAACCTACTCAGACTCTTCAGGACTGAAGGTTTAGACTACCATACCAGGTAAAGTTGACACCAGATGAGCTCCTTGCTTAAAGCAAAGGCAATACGGGGAGGATAACAGGTTAAAAAAAAAATCAGCTACAATATCTGTCACAACCATGTGACAACGTAAAGAAATGAGGGACGTTGCTTGTCATAATCTTTCTTCCTAATTCTGCTAAGGTTTGTGTTCCTATACATATATTACATTTTCTGTATTAGTTACTGTTTCTCGTGGCTTGCACATAAGCGTTGACTGAAGCAAGTTAAGGAAGGAAAGGGTTGGTTTTAGCTCACAGTGTGCAGGCACGCAGCCCCTCGTGGTGACGAAGGTGTGGCAGCAGAAGGGAGATGGCTGGTAACACTGCTTCCACAGGGAGCAGATTGTTGACGGTTGGTGCTCACTTTGCTTTCTCGTTTCACTCCATCAGAGACCTCCGCCCATGGAGTGGTACTGCTCACGTTCAATGTGGTCAGTTCAATCTTTGCGGAAACACGTCTTTATGGAAACACACATGGACGTGTGTTTCCACGGTGCTTCTAAATCCAACCAGGTTGACAATAAAGATCAATCAGCACAAGTAGTACCATTATGTTTTCTTTTTAAAAAAAAAAAAAAACTATTTTTTAAAAAAATTTATTTGACAGAGAAAGAGAGAGAGAGAGAGAATGGATATGCCAGGGCCTTCAGCCACTGCAAATGAACTCCAGATGCGTGTGCCCCCTTGTGTATCTGGCTAATGTGAGTCCAGGGGAATTGAATCTGAGTCCTTTGGCTTTGCAGGCAAGCACCTTAACCACTAAGCAATCCCTCCAGCCCCTTTATATTTTCTTTTTAGAAAAAAAAAATATATATTCACACACACACACACACATATATATGGGAAAGAAAAAATATGGGAGATCCAGGGCCTCCATCCACTGCAAATGAAATCCAGACACACACGCTGCCATGTGCATCTGACTTGCATGGGTGCTAGGGAATTGAACCTGGGTCCTTGGTCTTCACAGGCATGTGCCTTAACCACTACGCCATCACTCCAGCCCCCTTTTATTTTCTTTCTTATTTTATTCTTTCAAAAATATTTTATTTTTATTTATCTATTTAAGAGAGAGAGAGAGAGACAGAGACAGAGAGAGAGAGAGAGGGAGAGAATGAGTGTATTAGAGCCTCCAGCTGCTGAAAATGAATTCCAGATGCATGTGCCACCGTGTGCATATGGCTTACGTGGGACCTGGGTCCTTTGGTTTTGCAGGCAGGCACCTTAACTGCTAAGCCATCCCTCCAGCCGTGTGATTTTATCATTTTACAATACAAGAGGCATTGATTTGACATCAGTGTTTAAGCGTTTGTAAATTTTACACTATGCTATTTCAAGATAATAAATATCCGAGGACCTTACTTCTTTGGGGGAGGTTAGTATGTTTGTTGGTTGGATGTAGGAGAGTGTTGTCATGTTAGGTAGAATTAGCACCTTGTGACGTCCTTATTGAGAGGTTAAGGATGGTTCAAAGAGATGAATACCAGGGCCACGTTGACAATGAGCCGACTTGCGATGTTTAATTTTGTGTCACTTTGTCTGGATTGCGGAAATATAAAGAAAGCTTACAGGTACGAGATTGTCTTGAGTCTGAGAACAGACTTTGGATTTCTGAATAGTGTTGGAACTGGTAAAGAGTTACAGGGACTTTCAGGTAGAAATGAATGCACCTTGCATCATAAAATGGCCATGAGCCTATTTGGGGGCCAGGAGCGCAATGTTGTGGTTTGAATGGGAAACATCCTCCATAGGGTCCTGCATGCTGAGCCCGTTGTCCCCGGGCTGGTGGAAGGTGGTGGAACCTTCAGGAGGCAAAGCCGCGTCACAGGAAGTGCATCATCGTGGGGACGCCTCTCTGCTTCCTGTCTGTGGATGTCATGTGACCAGCCACTTCCTGCTGCCAGGTTTTCTCCAGCATGATGGACTTTTTCACTTAGAACTGTAAAACTGAGGGGCTGGAGAGATGGCCGAGCTGTTAAGGCATTTGCCTGCAAAGCCTAATGACCTGGGCTCAATTTCCCAGTGCCCACGTAAAGTCAGATGCACAAAGTGGTGCATGCATCTGGAATTCATTTGCATCAGCTAGAGGCCCTGGCAAGCCCATTCTCTGTCTGCATCTCTTCTCTCTCTCTCTCTCTGCTTGTAAATAAATGAATAAAAATATTTAAAATAAAATTTATAGAAAGAACTATAAGCTGAAATAAAATCTTGCTTAAGTTGCTTCTGGTCAGGTATTTGGTCGCAGCATTGAGCAGAATAACTAGTACACCAGGCCTTAAAACATTACTTCTGAGTGTGTCTGTGTGCTTCTTGAACTGGTATACTGAGTGTTGAAGTCAGCTTCACGCTGCTGGGATGAATCTCCAGTAATGGGAGGAAGGGAATTTATTGGAAGCTTACAGACCCAGGGGAAGGTCCATAATGGTGGAAGAACTTGGCCGCCCCCCTTTCACAGGTCCACACAGAGAGCAAAGCACCCTCCAGGACCCCAGGCAGAGCTCCAGCACTCTGCGTATCTTTACACTGGAATTCCAGACCCGCCACCAAACACACCTTAGGGCTGGACCCCAGGACCCACCCACAGTGACACCCAGTTATAAGCTTGACTGAAAGTCCTGAGTCTATTGGGGGCTGCCCATTCAAACTGCCACACCAGGGAAAAGCCGTGGAAGGGCTTTTCTGAGCTACAACTCCTCTCTCTCTGAGAGGATGAGGTTGTCCTTCCTTCCTTCCTTCCTTCCTTCCTTCCTTTTTTTTTTTTTTTTTTTCTGATTTTTTGAGATAGGATCTCACTCTAGCTCAGGCTGACCTGAAATTAACTATGTAGTCTCAGGGTGGTCTCGAACTCACAGCAATCCTCCTACCTCTGCCTTCCAAGTGCTGGGATTAAAGGCATGTGCCACCACTCCTGGATTTGGTTGTATTTCTTTGAGAACCTTGACTAATGTGGTGTGTGTGCATGTGTGCACACATGTATGTTTCCCGAACCCAAGAGGAGAGATAACATTCATGGTGTTTCACTGAACACTGTTGCCAGCCTCCTAGCGCCATGATAAAGGTTGTCAGTTGATATCCTGGCCAGGCATGGTGGCTCATGCCTGTAATCTCAACTACTTGCAAGTCTGAGGAAGGGAAATTGCATGAGCTAAAGGGCTAGGATAACCAACATAGTGAAATCCCGTCTCAATGAAAACAAACCATGAAGGAAGGAAGGGAGGGGAGGAGGGAAGGATGGGGGAGGGGTTGTAGGTATAATTCAACAGTAGTTGCCTAGCAACACGTGAGGTCCTGGTTGTTGTCATCCTTAGCACCTCACACACAGAAAACAACACCGTCTTCGGAAAGAGCCATAGATAGATGGGGATGATGTAGATATTCGAATCATACTTTAAGGCATGAGCTTATGAAATGATAGGGTATTTTAAATAGGGAAACCTGGGATTGTAGGTTGCCTTAGTGACAATTTCTTAGCCAGAAATTAGGTTAGAGTAACCACAGCCAAGCTATAAATGCAACATTTATTTTATTTTTATTTATTTATTTGAGAGAGACAGACTAAGGACCCTGGTTCAATTCCCCAGTAAGCCAGATGCACAAGGTGGTACATGTATTTGGTGGTACATGTATTTGGAGTTCATTTACAATGGATAGAGGCCCTGACTTGCCCATTCTCTCTGTCACTTTCTTATAAATAAATAAATAAATGAATAAAAAATTTTAAAATGATTTTCCTTATATACATCCAAAGCCTATAGACCCAACAAATGTATCTCAAATTAACAGCCAGTGGAATTCAAATGATCGTTTAATCCACAGTTTTCAAAATTTTAGGAGCCTTGATTAACTTAAAAAAATACATGTGCCAGAGAGATGGCTCAGTGGTTAAAGGTTCCTGCCTGTAAAGCCTGATGCCCTGGGTTCTATTCCCCAGTACCCAGTTAAGCCAGACACACAAAGTGGCACATGCATCTGGAGTTTGTTTGCAGTGGCTGGAGGCTCTAATGTGCCAATACTTTCTCTCTCTTTCCCTGTCTCAATTAAATTTCTTTCATTTTTTTTTTTAATTTTAGGGAGAGAGAGAGAGAGAGAGAGAGAGAGAGAGAGAGAATTGGTGTGCCAGGGCCTCAGCCACTGGAATCTAAGTTCAGACACTTGCGCCACCTAGTGGGCATGTACAACCTTGTGCTTGCCTCACCCTAGTGCTCCTGGCTAACGTGGGATCTGGAGAGTGGAATGTAGGTCCTTAGGCTTTACAGGTAAGTGCCTTAACCGCTAAGCCATCTCTACAGCCCTCAAATATTTTTTTTTAATTAAAAATAAAAATACAAACCCAACTTACAGCACGGGATCTCATTAATACTGTGGAAAGTACTCTCTACTTGCTCTGGGCCGGTCACTTGGCCCACGATGGGTTAACTGGAACAGTCCAGAACACTGGCAGGCTCAGCCCATCACAAATGCTGAGGTTTCTCCTATTGACTAAAGAATTAGTAACTAATTATCCATTTTCAAATTTTAAGGTAATTACAAAGCAGAGATACTGAAAATAATTGCTTTGTTCATTGTTTGTCAGTCACCCTGAGTTAGCCGGTTTCAACCGCATGGGTTCCATGTCAGATCAGGATGCGAGCCAATTGCTGTGTGAACACTCACTTATTCCGCCTTTGTTATGCTGTGGAAAGTTAAGTGGTGAATTCACTGAACTGAAACAGCATTGATAAACACGACCAAACTCATCTGAAAAATCAATGGATTCCAGTAGGCATTTCCACTGGTCATTTAATTGAAAATTTAAATGTATCCTGGGGTTCTTGTTTTACTCCTGCTTATTGTTTAAATGTTGCAGTTAGGGCTGGAGGGATGCTTAGTGGTTAAGGAGCTTGCCTGCAAAGCCAAAGGACCCAGGTTCGATTCCCCAGGACCCACATAAGCCAGATATACAAGGTGGCACATGTGCCTGGGATTCATTTGCAGTGGCTAGATGCCCTGGTGTGCCCATTCTCTCTCTCTCTCTCTTCCCCCTTTCTCTGCTCCTTTCTCTCTCTCAAATAAATAGATAAAAATAAAATAAATGTTGCATTCATAGTTTGGCTGTGGTTATTCTAACCTAATTTCTGGCTGAGCCATCTCTCCAGCCTGAAAATCTTTCTTTGTTTCTTTTAATTTTTTTGTTTGTTTATTTATTTATTTGAGAGTGACAGAGAGAAGGAGGCAGAGAGAGAGAGAGAGAGAATGGGCGCGCCAGAGCTTCCAGCCTCTGTAAATGAACTCCAGATGCATGTGCCCCCTTGTGCATCTGGCTAACGTGGGTCCTGGGGAATTGAGCCTCAAACTGGGGTCCTTAGGCTTCACAGGCAAGCACTTAACTGCTAAGCCATCTCTCCAACCCTCTTTTTTTTTTTTTTTTTTTTTTTTTCCGAGGTAGGGTCTCGCTCTAGCTCAGGCTGACCTGGAATTCACTATGTAGTCTCAGGGTGGCCTTGAACTCATGGTGATCCTCCTACCTCTGTCTCCCAAGTACTGGGATTAAAGGTGTGCACCACTACACCGGGCCCTTTTTTTTTTAAACCAAACCACAATGGCACACCCAGAAGCCATAGACTGTTACTAGAAAATTTTCAGTGCTAGGGATGGGATACCTTCCAGTGAGTTGTTGGCCAGGGAGGTCCCTGACACCCCCCAAAACATTACAGGCCATTGCCGAGGCCCTTGGTTTCCCGCCAGGAATACATGGTAAGACTCTATTGCTGAAGACTCTACTTGCTTGGGCTGCAAGGCCACTGAGAAATCCTGCTGGAGCTGAGCTGGAAACCTCCTCCATGTAGACCAGCTGACAGAAAGCTGGAAGAAGCTATGCTGCATGCAGCTTCATGGGAAAGACAGAAATCACACACACACACACACACACACACACACACACACACACACATATATATTTAAACCCAAACCATTACTTATTGAAAACAGCTATCTTTTAATAAGACAAATCAGCCAAGTGATCCCACCGCTAAGGAGCACAGTATGTATAAAATCCTCAGCCTGTGGAGGACTGAGTGAACAGCACAGAAGGTAACGTGAGGAAGCTGTTGGCCCCAGGCTGCAGGGAGTGTTCTAGTTCCCGACTTCCTGAAACACCGTTCATGGCTCCGGAGCAGGCGGGGAGGGCTAGGTTCCCAGTGCTCAGCCCCTGTGACTCCCGCTGCTGCCCCAAGGGACAGGCGGAGTGAGGTCACCAGACAAGCCGCACCTCTGCACTTCTGATGATCCCACAGGAGAGAAATGCTCACTGCACTCTACGGACCTGCCAGGAACCCCTGGACCATGTTTTACAGCATTTCTCCATTTCTCTGCCTCCGTCACATGATATAGCTTCTCTGAGCGCTACCATTCCCTTATCCAGATGCCTACTTCACCCGAGTGGTAGAAATGCACGATCCCCAAACCACTTTTTGGTGTCTAATCAGCAGAGACAAACACCCAGCGCTGATCCACAGATCAGCTTCCCAGGAACGGGGCAGGTGGAGCATTCCCAGGTCCACGGGAAGGTGAGGAGGAGGAGAAGGAGGCATGTTCAAGATCCCACTCTCTAATTTATTTATTTCTTAGAGACAGAGAGGGAGAGAGAGAGGGAGAATGGGCACACCAGGGCCTCTAGCCACTGCAAATGAACTCCAGATGCATGTGCCATCATGTACATCTGGCTTACGTGGGACCTGGAGATTCGAACCTGGGTCCTTAGGCTTCACAGACAAGCACTTAACCATTAAGCCATCTCTCCAGTGCCCCCCCCTCCACTATCCAATTTAGCACCTCCATAGGAGAAAGAGGTAATGGAGGAGGAGGAGAAGGAAGAGGAGGGGGAGAAGGAAGAGGAGGAGGAGGATGTGACATGGTCTGTTGCCATGGTCACTGCTGCCATCCATCCAGCTCTCCTCTCTTCTCACCTGTGGGTCTGTTTGCTGCTATGGTACACACACACACACAGAACACTTAAGTCCCTACACAAAAGTGGTGCAATTCATTTGGAAAAAACAGTTCATCACTACTGTGATGTGAATTACCAAGTTCCAAGTTCTGCTTTTTACTATACACACTGCCTGTCAGTGCAAGCCCTTAATTTCCAGTTCGTTAACGTGGCACTAATGATTTCAAACTTGAAATGTGTTCATGTCATTTTGTCTTAAAGCACATAATTCCTTGGATACAAGTTACTTCACATTTACTATCAAAATTCTAAAATTTCCCTCCATGTTATTTTATTTTAGTTTAGTTTTTCGAGGTAAGGTCTCACTCTAGCCCAGGCTGACCTGGAATTCACTATGTAGTCTCAGGGTGGCCTTGAACTCATGGCGATCCTCTTACCTCTGCCTCCCAAGTGCTGGGATTAAAGGCGTGTGCCATCACGCCCGGCTGTTATATTTTTTTAAACTATTTTATTTTATTTGTTTGACACAGAGAGAGCAAGAGCGAGAGTGAGAGCGAGGGAGAGAGAGAATGTGCATACCAGGGTTTTCAGTTGCTGCAAATGAACTCCAGACACATGTGCCACCCTGTGCATCTGGCTTACATGGGTACTGTGGAATTGAACCTGGGTCCTTTTGCTTTTCAGGCAAGCGACTTAATGGCTAAGCCATCACTCCAGCCCTGACTCTGCTATTTTTAATCATCTTTTCCTGTCTTCCCTTCCTATCCTATCCTATCCCTTGTGTCTCTCACTCTTATTTGAGTTTCATCACTGAATAACAGCTCACCTTGAGAATAAATTCACATTTCTCACAAGCATTTAGCTCAGTGGTAGAGAGCTTGCCTAGCATGCACAAAGCTCTCGGTTCATTCCTCAGCACCATATTAAACTGAGCGTGGGCTGGAGAGGTGGCTTAGCAGTTAAGGCATTTGCCCGCAAAACCAAAGGACCCAGGTTCGATTCTCCCCAGGACCCACGTTAGCCAGATGCACAAGGGGGCACATATGTCTGGAGCTCATTTGCAGTGGCTGGAGGCCCTGGCATGCCCATTCTCTCTCTCTCCCTCTTTCTCTCTCTCTCTTTCCCTCTTTCTCTCTATCAAATAAATAAATAAATAAATAAATAAAATTGTAAAAGAAAAAGAAAAAGCTGAGCGTGGCAGCACACATCTGTAATCCAGGAGGTGGATTCAGAAGGATCAGAAGTTCAAGATCTCTCTAGGCTACATAGTGAGTTCTAGGCCAACCCTGGCTATGTGAAATTCCATCTCAAAAATAAGAAAAAGTTACGCCGGGTGTGGTGGCACACACCTTTAATCCCAGCACTTGGGAGGCAGCTCTGTAGGAGAATCACCGTGAGTTGAAGGCCACCCTGAGACTACATAGTGAATTACAGGTCAGCTGGGGCTAGAGTGAAACCCTACCTCAAAAAACAAAACACAAACAAACAAAAAACAAACAAACAAACAAACAAACAAACAAACAAAAAAGTGGGCTGGGCAAAGCCAAAGGACCCAGGTTCGATTCCCCAGGACCTACATAAGCCAGATGCACAAGGGGGCGCATGTGTCAGGAGTTCATTTGCATTGGCTATAGACCCTGGCATGCCCATTCTTTTTCTCTCTCTCTCTCTCTCCCTCTCTCTGTCTGCCTCTTTCTCTGTCTCTCAAATAAATAAAAAAAAATAAAATAAAGTATTTAAAAGAATTGATCTGCCTCTTCCTGGACTCAGTGCTGCAGTCTGAACGGAGGTGGCGCTGAAAAGCACCTATGCTCCAGGCTCGGCCGCAGCCTGTGGCACCGCGGGTAGGTGGTGGAGTTCTTATGGGTCCTCGTGGAAAGAAGCAGGTAACTGGAAACGTGTCCCTGGAGGGACAGTTGAGACTCTGGTCCTTTCCTCTCTCTGTTCTCGCCTCTCAGGCACCCTGGTGATGAACTTCTTCCTCGCATGCCCCCGCCTCCCACCCTGGCCTGGCCACAGGCGCGAAGGCAGCAGAGCCGATCAACCAGGCACTACGTACGGAAACCTTTGCTCAATTCCCCAGCGCTCGGGGAGAGCCAGATGCACCAACAGGCACATATGTCTGGAGTTTGTTTGCAGTGGCAGGGGCCCCTGGCATGCCAATACCCACTCTTTCTCTCGTAAATAAATAATTAAATGTAAACTTCCTTCTTATAAATTGATTATTTCAGGTGTTTTGCCATGATGACAGACAGCTGAACAATACACTCAACCGGGGGGAGAAAGCCCTAAAAATGCGCAATATCATACTAACCCATCCTGGTGAGAGGGGAAATGAATCTGGGTTTAATTTCACTTTTAAAACATGTGTGTTTTCTGTATCCTATTTATTGCAAGACATTTCCATAAACGTTACGTGCGTACGTAAACCTCTGTAGAGCCTTAGCTTATCTAAGGAACTCTAATTTGCTGGCTTTCGTTAATAAGACTTGATGGAAAATTTAGGACTGAAAAGAATACAATAATGGCAGATGATGCAGGAAGGGACTTCTGTTGACAGTGACTCCCATTGATGTTTCCTGAAAGGCTCGTGGTGAATGCTAATGCTGTGTTTAGAGCCGCAGATGGAAATCACATAAGCAGTCTCAGGACATTTCGATTTTTAGTAGGAAAGAGATAGTGTTTTGAATGCTTATATAGTTCCCACATATTTGGCTTTTGAGATATATATATATATTTAACTGGGATTTTATACAGGGATGTCAGAGAAAAACTGATTTTAGAGAGCTTTTATTTATTACTGTAGAAGAGTGAGTTTATGAGAACTGGAGTTATCATTTTGGATATTTTAAACCATTTATGTTATTGTATTTTGAGTAGATTGCATTAGAGACAGAGAACTTGAGTATTAAATTTGGATTTGAAAAGAATTAGAACCATTAAGAAGGTTCTATCAGAAGTATGCAAAAAAAAAAAAAAAAAAAAAAGACAGAAAAAAAAAAAAAAAGCGAGCTGACGTAACAGAAGCCACACAGCCAAACTGAAATCCTGCACCAAGATCTCTAGTTCCCAAAGTGATTGTTTGAAGATGGCTTTTCATTAAGCCATCCTCTTTAGACAAATTAGGTCAAGCACGTATCAATGTTTAATTTCAAACTTCAGTAGGAAAAGGTTTTCAAAAATCCCAATTCAAAGACTCCCTGTTAGTTGAGATTTTTTTTTTGGAGGGGGCTTGTGTATAATGTAGTGCATTTGTGGTTTTTTAAAAATTCTTTTTATTTTTTGAAAACATTTTATTTTTTATTCGTTTAGTTTATTTGAGAGATTGGGCACACCAAGGCCAGCACAAACGAACTCCAGATGCATGCGCCACCTCGTGCATCTGGCTTTTACACGGGTACTGGGAAATCGAATCTGGGTCCTTTGGTTTTGCAGGCAAGCGCCTTATCCACTAAGCCATCTCTCCAGCCCTACTTAGGTTGAAATTGAGAACTGTTGTGAAAAGAGAATTAACTATTGCCCAGCTTCCTGGTCGCGGGTTTCACGAAGAGTCTAGCCTTTGTGGCCCAACTCTAAGTACAGGTCCGCAGGTGTTAAGTCGGTCCTTGTAACCCCCGTGCACTGGACTGGGGCAGGGAGTGGGGGATGGGGGGTGGGGGAGTGTGGAGGGTGTTGCCCCCTGGAGGGCTGTGGGGGGGGTGTGCCTGCTGTGCCTCCAGCAGAACTTTGGGTGTCTAGTTCATTACTCTTCCTCCTGCTATTGTTTATTATTTATTTATTTATTTATTTATTTATTTATTTATTTGGTTTTTCAAGGTAGGGTCTCACTCTAGCCCAGGCTGACCTGGAATTCACTATGCAGTCTCACGGTGGCCTCGAACTCACGGCGATCCTCCTACCTCTGCCTCCCGAGTGCTGGGATTAAAGGCGTGTGCCACCACGCCCAGCCTGCTCTTGTTTTGAGCCAGAGTCTGTTACTGACTCCTGAGCTCACTGTTCTTCCGTGAACCTGAGCGATTCTCTGAGCTCTGTGCCCCTTCCTGGGACCGAGGTGACAGGTGCACACCAAGAGATTCCAACTCAGGTGGTCTCATGAAGCCTCCGGCTCCCATGCTGGAACCGGAAGCACCCCTACCCACTGGACCCTCTCTCCAGCCTGAGGGTTTTTTGTTGTTGTTGTTTAATTTTTTAATAAATGTTCTTAGAGGTGGGCCACAGAAACTAGACTCTTCCTAAGACCCACAGCCAGGAAGCTAGGTAATGGTTAATTCTCTTTTCACAATTCTCAATTTCAATAAAGTCTACCTGAAAATTATTGAAGCATTTTCTCGGGGATGCTATATACTTCTCGGAAAAAGTTCTAAATTATATATCATAAAATCCAGACTTTAAAAACAAAGTATCAGCAGGGTGTGGAGGTGCACGCCTTTAATCCCAGCACTAGGGAGGCAGAGGTAGGAGGATCTCTGTGAGTTCGAGGCCACCCTGAGACTACCTAGTGAATTCCAGCTCAGCCTGAGCTAGAGTGAGACCCTACCTTGAAAAACAAAAACAAAAACAAAAAAATTTAATTTCTTAAAATTCTGCATGTTATTTGATCAACACACTTTAACACATATAAACATTATATTTTGTTTATATATTTGTCATATATTTGTTATACATTTGTTTTATATTTGCCTCCCTTTTCCCATCCTTCCACCCACCCTCCCAAATAGTCTTACTTCTGGTCTCAAACGAAATTTGTGTTTGTGTCTATGTTGCTAAATCCAGATTCCTCATATGAGAGAAGACAAGTGATTTTTTTTAAACAATATGCTTTATTTTTATTTGTTTATATGAGAGAGAGAGAGAGAGGGAGAAAACGGGCACACCAGGGCTTCCAGCTGCGGCAAACCAACTCCAGACGCGCGCGTCCCCCTTGTGTATCTGCCTTATTCATGTGGCTTAGGTGGATCCTGGGGAATCGAACCTGAGTCCTTTGGCTTTGCAGGCAAGCACCTTAACTGCTAAGCCATCTGTCCAGCCCTCCGTGTGATCTTTTTGTCTTTCTTCACATTAACCTTCCTTGTCACCCTGTGTCTCCACCCTTTGGACTCCTTCCTGTGTCTTCGGAGTCCCTCTTCCATTTCACATATACATTTACATGTCATTTATTTTTTTAATTTCAATTTTTTTTTGGTTTTTCGAGGTAGGGTCTCACTGTGGTCCAGACTGACCTGGAATTAACTCTGTCATCTCAGGGTGGCCTTGAACTCATGGAGATCCTCCTCCCTCTGCCTCCCGAGTGCTGGGATTAAAGGTGTGCGCCACCACGCCTGGCTACATTTACATGTCATTTACTCATGTGGAAGGAAACTTGTCTTTCTGAGTCACTTGCCGTAATAATCTCCAGTTCTACTTATTTTCCTTCATTCTGCGTTGTGGCTGAATAAAATTCCATTGTGGACAGCGCAATTTCTACTCCAGTTGTTTATACTGGGGTAGTCCTGACAGGGCTGGGCATACTGTGAGCAGAAGATCTCTTTCCCCAGGAAGTGGGACGGGGGACCGCCTCTGCAGGGTGGCCTGGCTGAACTGGTAGGTCAGCTTTCTCAGGATTTTCCTCTCCCGGGTCCTTGCACAGTTCCTCAGGGCTCGGGCCATTTTCTGGTAAGTCATGGTCTTCCAGTTGCTTTTTCTCTTTTCCCAACACTTAGCAAGTTTTTCTTATTCTTTTTTTTTTTTTTTTTTTTTCAGGTAGGGTCTCACTCTAGCCCAGGCTGACCTGGAATTCACTATGGAGTCTCAGGGTGACCTCGAACTCACGGTGATTCTCCTACCTCTGCCTCCAGAGTGCTGGGCTTAAAGGTGTGCGCCACCACGCCTGGCTCTTTTTTAAATTTTTTATCCAAACTGAAAGATGCCTTTGGCTTTGTTGACCCACTAAGTGCAAGACATCATCTCGGGAGCACACAGACTCACACAGGTATTCAAACAGTGGCAGCTTCCTCCGCCTACCACAGTTCTCCAGTTATAGGCGGGCTCCTCAGTAGGCAACACTCCATAGTAGGTGGGATTGCTTCTAATGTGAGGATAATGGTTAATGAAAGCCAGGTAGTTTTTGTAATCTGGGGAATACTGAAGATCCCCACTCCAGGGCTGCTGCATTACCTTAAAAGCACCTTCAAACGTTTGGCCCAGCCTGTCTTGTTGGATACAACTCTTTTTAGTTCCAGTACTTGGCAGGCTGAAGAAGGATTGACTTGAGTTCAAGGTCAGCCTGGGGATACCGAGTGAGTGCCATACTTCCCATCAAGTGATGATTCTTGAGTTGAGGTTGAAAATGGCAAATCAATTGCCTATCATGCAAAAGGCCCTGGGTTCAATCCCAAGTTCTGGTTATCCAAGTCTAACGCAGTGCCGGCTTGTGGGAATGGAGGTGGCCTTCTTCTCTGTATGCACTTTGTTTTTGACTGAGCCATCCCTTCAGCCTTGCTACATACGCATTTTGAAATGTCTTCTCTGTGTTTTCCTCTAGCAGTTTCAGAGTTTTGGGCCTTATATGAAGGTTTTTCTTTGATCCACTTCTTGATTCTTGCGCAGGGTGAGAGATATGGATCGACTTTCGATCTTTTCCATACGAATGTACAACTTTAGTAGCCATTTGTTGACGAGGCTGACTTTTCTCCATGGATGTTTTTGATAATTTCCCCAAATCTGTGTTTATATCTAAAAAGCTCTTCTATTCCTATTCCATTGACTACATGTCTATTGTGGTGTTAGCACCATGTTTTTTTTTAATTGTTTTTTTTTTAATTTTTTTGTTCATTTTTAATTTATTTATTAGAGAGTGACTGACAGAGAGAGAAAGAGGCAGATAGAGAGAGAGAATGGGCACGCCAGGGCCTCCAGCCACTGCAAACGAACTCCAGACACGTGCGCCCCCTTGTGCATCTGGCTGACGTGGGTCCTGGGGAGTCGAGCCTTGAACTGGGGTCCTTAGGCTTCACAGGCAAGCGCTTTCTGCTAAGCCATCTCTCCAGCCCCTTTGTTTTTTTTGACAGATAGATAAAATAGCCTTGCTTTAAATTAACTAGGTAGTCAAGTGCTGTAATTATAGGCACGGGCCACTGTAGCCAGTGACCATGCTGTGGCTTTGTCGTATATTTGGAATTTTCAACTATTTTTTTCTCTTTTTGTTTTTTTTGAGGTAGGGTCTCACTCTAGCTCAGGGTGACTTGGAATTTATGATGTAGTGTCTAGGGTGGCTTTGAACTCACGGTGATCCTCCTACTCCTGCCTCCCAAGTGATGGGATTAAAGGTGTGCACCACTATGCCTGGCTGGATTCAACTGTTTTGATACTTTCCAACATTTTTGTGAGGAGGGGTTCCAAGGCAGACTCCCTCTCTAGCCTGTGCTGACCTGAAGCTCACTATGTAGTCTCAGGGTAGCCTCTAACTCATGCTGATCCTCCTACCTTGCCTCCCTAGTGCCAGGGTTAAAGACATGTGCCATAATGCCTGGCTGGATTTTTGTTGTTGTTGTTGTTGTTAATCTTAGGGGCTGCAGAATTGGCTTGGTAGTTAAGGCACTTTCCTGCTAAGCCAAAGGACCCAGGTTTAATTCCCCAGGACCCACGTAAACCAGATGCACAAACTGGCACATGTGTCTGGAGTTTGTTTGTAGTGGCTAGAGGCCCTGGTGTGCCTATTCTGTCTCTCTCTCTGCCTTCTTCTATTATTATTATTATTATTATTATTTTTTGGTTTTTCAAGGTAGGGTCTCACTCTAGCCCAGTCTGACCTGGAATTCACTATGGAGTCTCAGGGTGGCCTCGAACTCATGGTGATCCTCCTACCTCTGGCTCCTGAGTGCTGGGATTAAAGGCGTGCGCCACCACGCCCGGCAGCCTTCTTCTATTAAATAAATAAATATAAATAAAATATTTTTTTAAATATTAGGATTATTTTGTGTAATGCAGGTCTTCTGTGCTTCTATATGAAGTTTAGAATTAATTTTCTAGTTCTATGAAGAATATCTTTGGAATTTATGGGAATTTTGTATAATCTGTAGATCAATTTGATAATGCTCATATATTTTCACAAAATTCTACCAATAAATGAACATGAGATATTTTCATTTTTCTGTCTTCTTTAATTTCTTTCTTAGTGGCTTAAAGTTTGTATTATAGAAATCTTTTACATTTTTTAGGTTATTTTATTTATTTATTTATTTATTTTGAGATTACTATGAATGTGATTTTTAAAAACTAATTTCTTGTTGGGTAAGTTTGTTACTAATATATATATAGGAAAACTACTCACTTCTGCTTCTTTTTTTTTTTTTTTTTTTGTTTTTTCAAGGTAGAGTCTCACTCTAGCCCAGGCTGACCTGGAATTCACTATGGAGTCTCAGGGTGGCCTCGAACTCACGGCAGTCCTCCTACCTCTGCCTCCCGAGTGCTGGGATTAAATGCGTGCGCCACTATACCCGGTGGTTTTTCATTTTTAGTCTGTATATAGCAATCCTTAAATATTTTCTGTAGGACTGGCTTGACGTTCATGAACTGCCTTAGTGCTTTCTTTGATCTTCTAAAATTTTAAGTCAATTTTATTTATGAGAGAGAGAGAGAGAGAGAGAGAGAAAGAGAGAATGGGTGTGCCAGGGCCTTCAGCCACCGCAAATGAACTCCAGATGCGTGCGCCATCTTGTGCATCTGGCTTATGTGGGTACTAGGGAATTGAACCTGTGGCCTTTGGCTTTGCAGGCAAGTGCCTTAACCACTCAGCCATCTCTCCAGCCCAGCGCTTTCTTTGAAATATCTTTGTGGTCGTCTTTAAAAGATAAGCTTTGCTGGCTGCGGCACTGTCGGTTTGCAGTTATTTACTTTCAAGGCTTGAAGTCTAACACCGGCGCGCTCCTCAGTTGTGAGGGTTTCTGTTGAGAGGTCTTACGCTGTTGTGATGTCTTGGGCTTTGTGAATGAGTTGACGTTTTGCCCTTATAACTTGCCGCGCTGGCTCTTTGTTCTGTCCACGTCTACTTGAGGCTCCGAGTGCCTGTTGTGTCTCCTCGACCATTGCTTTCCCTCGCTGCGGTGTTGGCTGCTTGTTCTCCACTCTTGGCATCTCGGCTGCTCTACACGGTGTGGCGGGGAGAAGCCTCCCTCCCTGGCCACGTCTGCTTGAAGCTTTAAGTGCCTCTTGTGCTAGGACGACTGTTTCTCTCCCTAGATGTGGGGCATTCTGCTCTGAATTGTATTGAATACCTTTTTCTATCTTTCTTCTACTTCGTGGACTCTTAGGTTTGGTCTCTTAATCACACCCTTGAGTGCTTGGAATTTGCAGTCATGTTCATTTATTCCTTTTTTCCCCCCCTTTATTGATATTTCAGCATAATATCCTTGTGGTCTGTCCCTGACATTACTTCTTCTTGGTTCAATGTACTTGTGATGCCTTTCACTTTTTTTTTTTTTTTTGAAGTAGGGTTTCACTCTAGCTCAGGCTGACCTGGGATTCACCATGTAGTCTCAGGGTGGCCTTGAACTCACAGCGATCCTCTTACCTCTGCCTCCCGAGTGCTGGGATCAAAGGCGTGCGCCACCACGCCCGGCAACTTTTTTTTTTTTTTCAAGGTAGGGTCTCACTCTAGCCTAGGCTGACCTGGAATTCACTATGTAGTCTCAGGCTGGCCTCAAATGCATAGTGATCCTCCTACTTCTGCCTCCTGAGTACTAGAGATTAAAGACATGTGCCATCATGCTTGGCCTGTTTTTAAATTTAATTCACTAGTTTTTTTTTTTGTTGTTGTTGTTGTTTTGTTTTTTTGTTTTTTTGAGGTAGAGTCTCACTGAGGCCCAGGCTGACCTGGAATTCATTATGGAGTCTCGGAATGTCCTCCCACTCACGGCGATCCTCCTACCTCTGTCTCCTGAGTTGTAGGATTAAGGCGTGCGCAACCACGCCCAGCTTCATTTTTTTTTTTTTAAATTTCCAACATTCCCAGTCCCCACCCCACCCCAAATCTCATTTTCGTTGCTGATTTTCTCCCTGACTTTCTAGTTTATTCTGCAGGTTTCCCCTTCTAGGTCCTGGACTGATTTTCTTACCTGATTCATCTGCTTGTTTATAGTCTTTTTGAGGCAGTTGATAACTTACAGTAAACTTTTAAAATCCTTATCTTTGGTATCTTTGAGTTCAGTAGCAGAAGAGTCAGAAGTTTTGTAGGAATCGTTTTGCCTGCGTTTTCTGGTATCTGGGTTGCATTTGTACGCATGTCAGCTTGAATGTCTATTCCAGTTTTATTTGGACATCTTATTCAGGGACTGCTATGCTGAACTCAATCCCCAGTACCACTCAGAATGGGGGGGGGGGGCGCACTGATGTAGCAACCATGACGTCTAACTGTACAAGACATGGAAACTCATTTAACAGCCAGGCCTGGTGCCTTGGACCTGTAATTCCAGTGCTCAGGAGGCTGAGGTAGATGGATTACCATGAGTTAGAGGCCAGCTTTGCCCTGCAGAACGAGTTTCCGGTCAGTCTGGGTTAGAATGAGAACCTGCCTAAAAAAAAAGACATTTAAAAATAAAATTCTATAAAACAAAAATTGGAGAGCTGGGTGTGGTGGCTCACGCCTTTAATCCCAGCGCTTGGGAGGCAGAGGTAGGAGGATCGCCGTGAGTTCGAAGCCACCCTGAGACTCCATAGTGAATTCCAGGTCAGCCTGAGCCAGAGTGAGACCCTACCTTGAAAAAATAAAATAAAATTGGGCCGGGCGTGGTGGTGCATACCTTTAATCCCAGCATTCAGGAGGCAGTGCTAGGAGGATCACCAGGAGTTTGAGGCCACCCTGAGACTCCATAGTGAATTCCAGGTCAGCCTGGGTTAGAGTGAGACCCTATCTCACAAAAAAAAGGAAAAAAAGGGCTGAAGAGATGGCTTAGTGGTTAAGTGCTTGCCTTTGGAGCCTAAGGACCCAGGTTCCAGGCTCGATTCCCCAGGACCCACGTAAGCCAGATGCACAAGGTGGCGCATGCATCTCGAGGTCGTTTTCAGCGGCTGGAGGCCCTGGTGAGCCCATTCTCTCTCTTTCTCTCTCTCTTCCTCTTTCTCTCTCTGTCTGTCTCTCTCCAATAAATAAATAAAAATAGACCAAAAAAAATTGGTAAAAGCTGTAAATGCAGTATGCTATTAAGTTAAAAATTATTTAGTGTAAATAATAAAGAAATAGTAAATTAATGAGACAAAAGAAGGGGTAAGGAAAAGGGGGGAAATGGTATAGAAGCTAGATTAAATAAGAGGGCTGGGGACACATCTCAGTGTGATAGTGCTTGTCTAGCATGCACGAGCCCCTGAGTTCATACCCTCCCCCAAGCCAATAAAGGAAAAGGGAAAGGAATGCGGGGAGAGAAGAATGCTATGAAGGCAAAGAGGAAAGGGTAAATGTGAAAGAAAAGAAGAGCATTGTCCATTAAAGAAAAAATTAGATATGTGCATGAAAGGGAATTTAAAAAATTAGCTTTTTCAAAAACGAACGGGCTGGGGAGACAGCTCAGCTATTTAAGGCACTTGCTTGCAGACCTGTGCCAGCCTGGGTTCACATGAAGACAGAAGAGGCACAAGCAGAGACCCTGGAATGTGCACACACGCGCGTGTGCACACACACACACACACACGCGCGTGCGCGCGCACAAATGAGAATAATTATTAAAAGAATATTTCAAAATGAATCCAGAGCATTATTGAAAGTATAATAAAACGGAAAAATAATGTAAGACACAGATGGAAAGAAAAGAAAATGATGAGATATTGGAACGGTTTCTTTCTGTGTCCTCTATCACTTAAGTCTGTGAGGTGGATTTAGGGGATGGCTTGACGTTCAGTTGAATTTGTGGACTGTCATGTGTCCTTTGGTTTACGCCCATGCTGAGCCTCTACTGGCACAAGTGTCATGCACCAGAGCTCTCCTGTCCTTCGTTGTTTCCCTTATTTTGTGTCCCAGGGCCATCTGCTGGCCACAGTTAGCTTTGCAATTCTGTGGGCTGGGTGGGTTCTCACAAGTACCCAAGACTGCCCAGTTGGCACGGGCTTGGCTCTGTACTTTAGCTTGAGGGGTGTCTCCCAGATATGTCGGGGGTTGTGGGAAGCAGCCACAGCACTGGGAATCTGCGCAGGCAGGATTTGCCTCTGCGCTTTCAAAACCCAGTCTACATGAAACAGCGCACTGAAGGGATGGACGTCAAGAAGTCTGGGCCAGATGCGGTGGCGCACACCTTTAATCCCAGCACTGGGGAGGCAGAGGTGGGAGGAGCGCTGTGAGTTCAAGACCAGCCCAAGGCTACATAGTGAATTCCAGATCAGCCTGGGCTAGAGCAAGACTCTACCTTGCAAAACCAAAAAAATAAAAAGAAAGAAAGAAGAAAAATTTGCTGGTAGGCCTGGGGTGATGGCTCTGCTGGTCAGATGCTTCCTGCTCCAGTGTGAGGGTCTGCGTTCAGGTCTCCAGCACACTGTAAAAGCAGGGTGTGGTGGCATGTGCCTGTAATCCCAGCACTTGGCAGGTACAGATAGGCAAATCCCTAGCAAGCTGGCCAGCTATACTAGCAGAACTGGTGAGCTCTGGGTTCAAGTAAGTAAGATGGAGAGTGATTGTGAAGTGATTGTTGACATCTGGCCTCCACACATGTGAGCATGCGTCCACACACTTATGTGCACCCCTACGCATGCACGTGTGTGTGTGCGCACGTGCATACACACACACACACACACACACACAACACATATGCACACAGATAAAAAAAAGAAGTCTGTCGGTGCTTCAGAGAGCTCTGTCTCTAGCAGTGAATCCATAGCAAATAGGTAGTCGAAGAAGGTGGCTTACGGCTGGAGAGATGGCTTAGCAGTTAAGGTGCTTACCTACAAAGCCGAAGGACCAAGGTTCAATTCCCCAGGACCCACATAAGCCAGATGCACAAGGTGGCACATGTGTCTGGAGTTTGTTTGCAGTGGCTACAGGCCCTGGCACACCTATTCTGTCTCTCTCTCTCTGCCTCTTTTATTTTCTCTTTTTCTCTCTCAAATAACTAAATTATATATATATATATAGTTTTTCAAGGTAGGGTCTCACTGTGGCCCAGACGGACCTAGAATGCACTATGTAGTCTCAGAGTGGCCTTGAACTCACAGCGATACTCCTCCCTCTGCCTCCCAAGTGCTGGGATGAAAGGTGTGCACCACTAACTATGTCCTGCCAAATACGTTTTTTTTTTTTTTTTTTTTTTTTTTTTTAAAGTGGTTTTCCCACTGACCCACACTATAGAGTTATTCTCAGGTGATTGTTTTTTTAAAGTGGTTTGCCCACTGACCCACACTATAGAGTTCTTCTCAGGTGATGAGGTCAAGCTGTAGCTACTCAGGGCGGGGCTGCTTTCTCCTGTGCACTTCCCAACATGACCCTGGCCTCCTGCTGTCTGTACTGTTCACCTTGTCAGGGTTCAGCCTTCCCTGTCCTCACGTCCACCTCCTGTGTCTTTCACTCTGGAGCTGTGGTGAGACAACTTCTGGTTAGCAGACCTGAGGGAAGCCATCTTAGGTCACTCAGCCGTCTTGACATTCCCAAGGAGCCTCGGGAGATTAAAGATCAGCACAAAGCATTAATTATAAGTATGTGGATCAGTAAGGCATCTGGTGTCTGCTCTCGCCCTGAGGTCAAGATGTCCTGATATTTGGTATCTGCTTCGTACCTGGTGCCAACTGCAAAAGTCCTGCTCTTGTAACCATGCTAGCTTGCTCTTGCTGAAGACAATTGTGTGTGGAGGGGGTGGCTGGGGGGTTTTCAGGTCATTGTAAAGGAATGTTCTTTCTGCCTTTAAAATCTCACTATAAAAGTAGGACGGGGCTGCTCTCCTCCTTGCTGTGAGGGGACAGTCGCTGAATAAAGACTCTCTTTTTTATTTATTTTTATTTATTTAATTTTTTTCATTTATTTATTTAAGAGCAACAGACAGAGAAAGAGGCAGATAGACAGAGAGAGAGAGAATGGACGCGCCAGGGCCTCTAGCCACTACAAACGAACTCCAGACGCGTGCGCCACCTAGTGGGCACGTGTGACATTGTGCTTGTCTTGCTTTTGTGCATCTGGCTAACGTGGGATCTGAAGAGTCGAACATGGGTCCTTAGGCTTCACAAGCAAGTGCCTCGACCGCTAAGCCAGCTCTCCAGCCTGGAGCTCAGGTTTTAAACAGCAAATTCTCTCTCAAGATGGCACCTGATTACAGCCCTTTAAGACATGGGGACTCTTAAAAGAGTCCACTGTTGACTGCTTCTCAGTCTTCTTTGAGGGAGTCATGCTGTTGGAGCTGGGTCATCTTTTTGTTTTCTGTACTTTTCAACTGTGATGTCACTCCCTTTGTGACTTCCTGGCACGCTGTCTTTGGAAAAGAGTCTTTGTTATCTTCACTTCTTGCACGGAGGAAGCTTCTAGTTAGTCGTCTTACCTGAAAGTCTTGCTTTGAGAGGGAGTCGGGTTGCTTTGTTAGGTAATTTATGGTGACTGGGCCCTGAAACTGAAAAAGCAGAAATGTCTTTAACTCTGCCCTTGCAATCTCTATTTTACTAGAGATCGGACAAGGATCTCTCCTCTCCTTTTCTAGACTAAAGGAGTTAACTAGATTTGTTTTTCCATAAACAACTTGAGCCCCTCCTGGAAGGGAGTTCCCCTTTCCTAGAATTTAAATCGGATCCTGGCACTGTGGTTGGTTATGCATCATGGCTGACCTCTTCTTGAGTCAACCCCTAGCCCAGACAATCAGCCCTCACTCTGGCTCACCTGAGCCTGAAGGTGGAGCCCACCACCATGAAGTTATGAGTAGATGCTAACCAGGTAGACAGGCCCTCCTTTTTTTAAATTGTTTATTTATTTATTTGAGAGCAACAGACAGAGAGAAGGAGGGTGGGAGAGAGAGAGAGAGGGAGAGAATGGGCATGCCAGGGCTTCCAGCCACTGCAAACGAACTCCAGATGCGTGCGCCCCCTTATGCATCTGGCTAACGTAGGTCCTTGGGAATCGAGCCTTGAACCCGGGTCCTTAGGCTTCACAGGGAAGTGCTTAACTGCTAAGCCATCTCTCCAGCCCAGGCCCTCTTTTTTGCTGGCTGTTCATCTCCCCTGATCTTCCAGGTCCTGGTCAGGCTCCTCTCTACTCCATGTGGCAGGAGCTCTCTTCATTTTCTTCTCCTTCCCCAGGCCCATGCTCACTTCCCACACGGGTTCTCGGGCCACATGGGTGGATCCACTTGTGTATTCCTGAATTTAAAAAAATGTAATTATTTAGTAATTACCTGTTGCAGTCGGGTTCGCGTTGCTGGTAGAAATCACCCAACCAAGAGCAGCTTGTGTGTGGGTGGGTGGTGGGGGGGAGAGGTTTATTTTGGCTTACAGGCTCGAGGGGAAGCTCCATGATGGCAGTGAAAACGATGGCATGAGCAGAGGGTGGACATCACCCCCTGGCCAACATCAGGTGGACAACAGCACTACAGGAGAGTGTGCCAAACACTGGCAAGGGGAAACTGGCTATAACACCCATAAGCCCGCCCCCAACAATACACTCCCTCCAGGAGACGTTAATTCCCAAACCTCCATCAGCTGGGAACCTAGCATTCAGAACACCTAAGTTTATGGGGGACACCTGAATCATACCACCACATTATCCTTCTCAGTTTAGTTTATCTCAATTCTCTGGGCAAAACCAGACAAAACTCAGGGTTTGGGGTTTAAGGACTTCTCCTGAACCCCTATAAGCCCATTACAGTTTCACTGTCATGCCTGCCTGGCACTTATGTGGGTGCCTGGATGTAAGCTCAGGCCCTCACATTACACAGCAAGCAAGCACTTTATTAACTGAGCTGTCTCCCCAGGCCCCTCCCCGTGGCCCTTCGTTTATTATGGCTTGAACAAATGAATACAGTGCACATGTTAAATGAGCAAATGAATGTTACAGGACATTTTGTAAGGCTAAAAGGTCATCGAATTATTGAATGCTTATCCACCAAACAAACACAGTGATGAATTCTTAACGGAAACTTCGAAGTTGGCACAAGAACAAGATATTAGCTCGGTGGGAGGGTGAGGGCGCACATCACTGTACAGACCCCCCCGGGAGCCTTAGGCCAGCACGTTTGTGGTTTGGAGATGATCATTTCTTCTCTCTGAGGTCTGAAACGTCAATGCTCTCTAACTTTGGAATTTAATGAGCGACATAGAAGTCATGGAAGAGGGAGGGGGTGGGTGTGAAATTGAAAGGAAAGTGCCTCTGTCATCATGGGGTTTGGGCTAGTCAAGAATGCTCGTCATTGTCAAGAGTTACACACGGGATTTGGGGAAATCAGACTGAAAAGTATGAAGAGAAAAGATAGGTTTTTGGTACCAGTATCAAAAACACTGACATTGTAATCACAACTGCTTTCCCGGCAGGTGTAAAGAGGAGCTCACTTATATGGACCATCCACAGGCAACGTACTCAGAGTGCGGAGGGAGGGACTCACCGCTAAGACTGAATAGAAAAGCGTGGCATAAATCAATAGGACCAGTGCCAGAAATCAGCAGGCAAGGACACACCGAGGCTCCCCCGAATGCCAAGTGTCAGATAGCACGTTTTGATTTTGATTTAATGTGTTGGAGACATAGAAACAAGGAATGCACTTGCCTTGCCTGAAACCTCCCTCTGGAAACAGAGGGTGTGATGCTGACTGCGGGTAACACAGAGAAAACAAAACTGTTAAGTGTCATTCTGTTCACATATTGTTTTTTCTTTTAATTTTCATTTATTTCTTATTTATTTATTTGACACAGAGAGAGAGAGAGAGAGAGAGAAAGAATAGGGAGTGCTAGGGCCTCCAGCCACTGCAGATGAACTCCTGATGCATGTGCTTCCTTGTACCTCTGGCCTTAAGTGGGTACTGGGGAATTGAACCTGGGTCCTTTGGCTTTGCAGGCAAGTGCCTTAACCACTAAGCCATCTCTCCAGCCCTCATTCGCATATTGTTTGCCCACAGAAATAATGTTGAGGAGCTAGAGAGATGGCTTAGGAGTTAAGGCACTTGCCTGCGAAGCCTAAGGACCCAGGTTCGATTCCCCAGTACTCACATACGCCAGATGCACAAGGTGGTACAAGTGTCTGGAGATTGTTTGCAGTGGTTGGAGGCCCTGGCAATCCCATTCCCTCTCTCTCTCACTCTCTCCTTCTTTCTCTCTCTTTCAAATAAATATATAAATGAATAAATATTTTTTTTAAATGTTGAAATTGGAAAACCCAAACAAACAACATAAAAAGGAATGACAATCCTCAACAAGTCATGATTGTAAAGGAAGAACGAATACGTTTTAAGCAGGTCAAATCCCAGCCCCAGATGGGCCCCTGGCCGGTGGGAGGAGATGCCAGACCGCCACATTGATCTTCGCGCAACAACGGCAGGTAACAAAACGAAGACAGTTCGAGATGCACAATCTTGCAACCAGTTTTCCCCAAAGGCCGAAAGACATTTTATAAAGATGACGCACCATCAGGCCAGCCATTGTGGTTTTATTATTAAGCAGATCGCTAAGCAGATGGCTTGTGAAGGCTGTGAAAAGGAAGTGCAGGTCGTTCATTGACATCCATTGTCACCAGCACCCACTGTGGCATCCATTCTTTTTTTTTTTTTTTTGTGACATTTGTGCCACTGAAAATGATTTATACCCAACCCAGCTCATCATCTTCTTTTCGGAAAGTCACCAACTGGAGGACGGTCCACAGAAGCATTTGAGACATAATTCTTCTTGACTTTATTAAGGTGCTTGTGGCCGGCGTTATCCCCCTTCAACTGTCTCCTGAACACAGTATTCCCCAAACCTAGTGACCTGTGCTGAATGTACACACTTCCCCACGGAAGAATTTCCTTCCTGTCACTTGGTGAGAGCAGCAGGTTGCTGAGACCCGCTCTCCCTAGTTATCTCTTGTGCTCTGGGTTTGTGTGTCACCAGGTCCACTATGACAACATCCTGCCTTTCTCTCCCTGCTGTGAGCCCCACTTTGCCCAAACCAGAGCTGATCGGGCTGGCACTCTGCTGGCTCTTTGATGTGCCTGGGTACCCCAGCACCCTAATTGGACCTGCAGTGTCCTTCACAGTCTGTTCCTGGCTCTTTTAGCAAAAACAGTTGCCTTCCAGGGGACTGCCTAAACCTTGGATTTTTGCCACCCTAAGCCTTTACCTACTCTTGTTTCAACACACCTCATAGTTGATTCTCGATCCTTCCAAACACTCCTCCTGTTTTCCGCATCCTGTTCTCTTTTCTGCCTAGCAAGCTCCTCCTCACAGTCAAAGCCGAACTGAGGTCACCGCTGGGAAGTTGAGTACCAGCTTCCCCGGGGGCAGAGCTAGCCGGTTACTCCCTTCCTCCATGTCCGCAGCATGGCCAGCTCCCATCTTTATTATTGTCTTCGTCAGGTGGGTAGATGTTAGTTCTCCCCTCCTCCCATTCCTCCTCCAGCCATGGAAATTTTCAGAAGCGAGGCTGCCAAACACCCTCTTTCCGTGGGTTCTTAGCAGGCTGCATATATACATGCTCGCCGAATGCTAATACTCCAAACCAGAAAGAAACAAAGAGGGATTCAAGGTGAAGGAATGTGGGCTCATAGGCGAATGGTGATATCCAGGGATTTTAGCTTGACCTTATAACTGCAAGGTTCAGGAGTGACCAAGACCACGCAGACCACTCTGAGGCAAAGACGGAAGCTTTTATTCGGGGAAAACACGAGCTGCCAGGAGTGACTCTCAAGAGCGGAGCAGTCCTTGGGATCTCAGACAGTGGACTATATAGAGCTCTTCAGCTGGGGGAAGGTGAGGAAGGGGGAAATAATAAAAGGTTTCTTTAGGGGAGATGTAAGATAGCCAGGGGAGATCTAAAATAGCCAGGGTGTGAGACCAGAGCAGTAACCAGGTGTCCTGAGAGATAAGGGGGCAGGTCACCTAGACCTGGGGCATTGTTAGGCAAGGAAGGGATGATGGCTGGGCGGTTCCCTGAGGAATGTGGATGACCCAGTTCCTTGTGCCTGTGGACATCCTGTTGTCCTTGGCGACTCCATTTTGGGAAGCCCATCTTGACCTAACAGTAACCTGATCTCATTTTTCTCCTTGTCCTCTTCTTCCTCCTCCTCCTCCCTGTGACAGAATCACTACGTAGCCCAGGCAGGCCTCTAACTCTGTATGCTCCTGTTGCAGCCTCCCAAGGAGTGTTGGGATTATAGACATGCCCCAACACACTCGGATCTCAGTTTACTTCATTTCTACCTCAAGATTTCTTTTATGTTTTAAAAAATATTTTATTTATTTATTATTTATTTAAGAGAGAGAGAGAGAGAATGGGTACCCCTGGGTCTCCAACCACTGCAAAGGAATTCCAAACACCTACGCCACCTTGTGCATCTGGCTTTACATGGGTCCTGGGGAATCAAACCTAGGTTTTTAGGCTTCACACCTTAACTGCTGAGCAATCTCTTCAGTCCTACCTCAAGATTTCTATTCACCTTCATCCATTCTTTCCAACATCTCCACTCAAAGTGTCTTGTCCCTCTCCACAGCTAACCCTGGTGTGTATACTTTCATGCTGTTTCTTCCCATTTGACATGGGAATATAAGTAGACCAATGCTTTAGTTTATAGTCCTGAAACAACCTCTGGTGAGCAGACCAGAGGGAAGCCATCTTAGGCCACTCAGCCATCTTGACATTCCCAAGGAGCCACGGGAGATTAAAGATCAGCACAGAGCACTAATTAGAAGACCGAGGATGAGGTTCCAGTAAGGGCATCTGGTGTCTGCTCTCGCCCTGAGGTCAAGATGCCCTGATATTTGGTGTCTGCTTTGTACCTAGTAACTGCAAAACTTCTGCTCTTGTAACCATGCTTGCTTGCTCTTGCTGAAGACAATTGTGTGTGGAGGGGGTAGCTGGGGTTTTTTCAGGTCATTGTAAAGGAATGTTGTTTCTGCCTTTAAAAACTCACTGTAAAAGTAGGACGGGGCTGCTCTCCTCTTTGCCGTGAGGGGACAGTCTCTGGCCAGCTGAATAAAGACTCTCCTTTTTAGTTTTTATTTGGGTGGTCTTCTGTTCATTTCTGGTCTGGGACTCTCTACAGTCCCCTTCCCCACCCCTAACCAGCAGTCAAGAGTAAAAGGGAGAATGTTTCTGTCCGTGCAAAGGTGGAGGAAGGGATTCTCACAGTGCAACTGAAGGTAAGAGGTTAGATGCACCCAAGTCATGCAAGAATTACGCTGTCAGGCAAGCCAGGGCCCTCTCAGAAGAACGAGGGAAGGCTTATTTTTCTCAGGACAGGATGGATTATTGCGTATTATTTTGATTACTACTATTGTTCCTATTTTACCTATTTAGGGAGAACCTGTAATCACCACTCTAGTCTGGGATGCCCTTCTTTTCATTATAAAGTACCAGAAGTGACGCATCCATGTCAGAGAGTGAACACGTTTGCAAAGACAGTATATTTGTTGCAGGACAATTTTGGCAGCTTTGAAAGTCGATGACAGGAGAGAATTCCAAGAAACAAGGTATTAAGGAGGCCCAAAGGGGGTTCTCTGGGTGCTGCCTCTCTCTGTAGAGGAAGGCTGGGGTACGCATGCTCCGTCTCTTCCTCTGGCTCATCCGTTTCACGGTGGGAACTGGGCAGCCGTGTAGAACGCTCAGGTGTACAAGGGGAAGACCTGGTTGGTTTGCAGATGCGAGGGACTGACTCAGAGGCCAGCCCACCGAGGTAGACTGCTAGACTGTGGAGACAGCACGGGGTGTGGATGAAACTGGATCAGGTGCGAGTTCCATTCCCGCCAAGACTAGGTGACATCTTCTGGCTCCCTCTTCGGGCTCCTGTCCGTAACTGTGTGAAAGAATCTAGCTTTCTCCTATCTCCCTCACAACCACTTGGGTTTCCTCTACCTTTTCCTCCCTCTTTTCCCCGCCCCCCGTCTCCCTTTCTTCCTCTTCCCCCTTCCATTTATTTATTTAGCCATTTCTTTTTTCAAAATATTTTTATTTATTTTATTTAATTAATTTATTTATTTGAAAGTGAGAGAGAGAAGGGGGGGAGAGACAGAGATAGAGAGAGAATGGGTGTGCCAGGGTCTCCAGTTATAGCAAACGAACTCCAAACACATGTGCCACCTTGTACATCTGGCTTACATGGGTCCTGGGGAATTGAACCTGGATCCTTTGGCTTTTCAGGCAAGTGCTTTAACCACTAAGCCATTTCCTCAGCCCTATTTAGTCATTTCTAAATGTATTCCTTTTTAAAATAAGAAGATTTTATTTTATTTTTATTTGTTTATTTATTAGAGACAGAGGGCAGGAGAGAGAGAGAGGGAGAATGGGAGTGCCAGGGCCTCTAACCACTACAAACAAACTCCAGACACATGTGCCACCATGTGCATCTGGCTTATGTGGAACCTGGAGAATTGAACCTGGGTCCTTGGGCTTTACAGGCATGCGTGTTGATCACTAAGCCATCTCTCCAGCCTTTCTAAATATATTGATTATGTTCCTCATTTTTTCTAGCAATTCTGTCTTCATTCTGTAAAGGTAAGGTTCTTTTCTGGCTTCTCTTACCTCTTTTTTTTTTTTAATTTACATTATTCTATCTTATTACTTCCAGCGTAACTCTGCACAGCTTAGTAAACATATCTTGCCTTGACCTTCTCCAGATATTCGTCGAGGGATATTTACTTAAAATCACCCAGAGATCTTTCTCATCAGCTTCTTTGATTCAGTATTATTGGGAGCTACTCCTTTGAGCAAGACAGCTGGGATATTATCACATATTCTGAAGCCTTTGAAACTGATATGCTATATACCAGCATGCTAGCTACACTATTGCACATTGCCTCTGACAAATGAAGTTTCAGATCTGAGCGCATAACAGCATGGTGTCTTCGTGGTGTACTGTGTCAGGAAGTGGCTGGGGCGGCGGCTCCTTACCTTGGGTTCGCTCATGGCCCTGTACCCCGTGCCTTGGCCTCTGCTGGCTCCTTATTCTTGTTTCTCATAACTCTCAGCCACGTGGACCTTCAACCCATAGACACCATCACCTAAAAGTGTTTGAGCAGAGATGAGATAGTGTTACTCCAGATTACTGTAGAGGGAATTCTTGCAATAACTGGAAGTTATATTAAATCCCCTTTAAGATTCCTACCTGCTCTAAAAAAAGAAAAATTGGCGACTTTGTGGAATAAAACGTTGAATGTTTTCTTGGATGGTTATATTCCCTTGATTTAGCTGAACATCTTTGTCGTTTATATATGCGTCTGGGGCTGATGTTAAATTTTCTTTATAGATCGGTGTGAAATAAATGGTTGTTATTTGCAACTTGGCTGGTTTCTGGCTTATGTGGATTATCCTGGCTTTGATATCTGTTTTGGTAGCAAAAACTCCCAATTAGCACCATGGCAGAAACTCTCAGTTTTCTCCAATGCTGTTCTCTCATTCCTCCATACTGATCACATCTATAGGAGGAGACACAGCCAGCGGTTTCCCTTACCTCGCAGTCTCTTTGGAGTGGGTTGTCACTGAGTTCTAAACGGGAGAGAAACATGGCCTATGTAACTTCTGGGTGTCCTTAGAAGGAGGCGGTTTGGCTTTTTAAGTTTATTTGTATTTATTTATGAGAGAAAGAGAGAGAGAAAGAGGGAGAGAGAGAGAGAGAGAGAGAGAGGGAGAGAGAGGATGCGCCAGTACCTCCGGCCACTGTAAGCGAACTCCAGATGCATGATTCATCTTGTGCATCTGGCTTACGTGAGTCAGTCCTGGGGACTCAAGCCTAGGTCCATTGGCTTTGCAGGCAAGCGCCTTAACTGCTAAGCCATCTCTCCATCCCTGTTTTGTTTTTCTCCTTTTCTTGTTCCTTTCTCTCATGACTGTTATAGTGGGAAGAGCCTGGATGACAAAGACGATTGACACATTCTAGGGGTAGATGAGTGACAACCTAGAAGGAGTGTGGATTCTCACACAGCGCCGCTACTGCCAAAGCAGCCAGTTTACGAGAGGAAAGACTGCAGTCGTGCTTAATACACCACTAAAGATAATAACACTTAAAAGTGCATTTTAAAATATTCAAGAGGCTTTCCTTTTTCATAATCTTGTAGCTAAGGCCTTATCATCTGTGTATGCCACTGGTAATTGCTATTTAAATAGGCAAACAAAGCTGTGTGTGATGAAAGTGTAGGAGGTAGATAGGTCCTGGGGCCTGAGCAAACACGGGGTTTAGAACAAAGGGCGAGGAGATAAGATAAAGTGTTGTGGGAATATTGTAAGGCCTGCCTGTGGCTCTGAAACCCACCCACTTTTAAAGAAAACATAATAAATATATAAATTGAAACATGAACTTATTTACAGTTTTGGCCAAAACTGTGAAGAAAGTACTCCTCAATTTATCTTACTCATTGAAGTGTTGCAACTTGTAGGAAAGATGAGACAAATGTCAGAAAATATACAAAGACCTTTTAAAAATTAAAAGGGCTGGAAAGACGGCTCGCTGGCTAAGGAGCTTGCCTGCAAAGCCTGCCACAGGTTCAATTGCCTCAGTACCCATGTAAAGCTGGGTACATAAAGTGGCACATTCATCTGGAGTTTGTTTGCAATGGCAAGAGCCCTGCTGTGCCCATTCTCTCTCTCCTTGAAACCAAATAAATACACATTTTTTAAAAAGTCAGAAAATGTGCCTGTATCAGCTTTAGCCCCAGCGACCAGAAGTGAAGATAGTTGCTCTCCTGAGCGATCAGTGTTTCTTCCGGGGCCGTGGCGCTGAGGTGGATGGACGATTCCCACTTTGACCATGGTTTGGATTGCAGGAAGCCTAGTTCCCTGGAGCCCCTTATAGAAGGAGCTAGCATTCATGGGTGTGCACTGCACACCAAGACTATGTGAGGAGCTTTGCCTATAAGCCCCATCCAACCCTCTAGCCAAGTATTACTACCTGCATCTTGTAGCTGAGAAAATTGAGACTGATCAGGAGGATTTGGCCTGTGGCCACTAGGGGTGGGAAGAGAATTCTGTTGTCTGCTCCTCTGTCTTCATGCTGCTGGTGGTAGACACTGGGCCATCTGTTGGAGTGGGGACATTCCAGATGTCCTATTTATCTGAGGCTGTCCTGTGTAAATATACACGAGTGAATTTTTGCCAATACTGTTAATACTTTATTTTTGTTTGTTTTTTTAAGGTTTTTTTTTTTTTTTTTTTTGAGGTTGGATCTTGTTCTAGCCCAGGATGACCTGGAGTTCACTCTGTAGTCTCAGGGTGGTCTCGAACTCTCAGTGATCCTCCCACCTCTGCCTCCAAGTGCTGGGATTAAAGGCGTGCGCCACCACACCTGGCTCTTTTGAAAATATTTTATTCATTTAGTTGCAAGCAGAGAGACAGAGAAGAGAGACAGGGGTGGGGGAATGGACAGGCCAGGGTCTCTTGACACTGCACATGAACTCCAGACACATATGTCACTTTGTGCATCTGGCTTTACATGGGTACTAGGGAATTGAACCAGGACATCAGCCTTTGCAAGCAAGCGCCACTGAGCCGTTTCTTCAGCACGATGAATGACTCTTAACTGAAGATTGATCTTAGCATGCCAGCATATACCCTTAGGGGGGCACAGGGCACTGACCTGCAATTAGGCACTTGGAGGAGCTGGCCCTGTCCTTGGTCCTGGCCTGTGGTCCTTTTAAATGCAATGCAGGCTGATGAGACTCAGTCTTCTCAAGCATTTCCTCATTCAGGTAACAGAGAAGGGAGTGAGGAAGACAGAGGAAAGTCTGGAAGTGTGATCCAGAGTATTGGCTCAGTCCCAGGCCATTCCCAAGGAGAAACTCCTCCAACTCTCAGAAACTCAGACGGAAGCTTCAGGTTTAGGTCCCGGTGCAAGGGAGCAGCTGCCGAAGTCTAGTGCCATCACGTGGTAGAGAAAGGAATGGCAGCAGCTGGAAACGCACGGGGAGTCCCCGGGGACCCCAGGGAAGGGAAGGACATTAGAAATGACAGTAGACTGGGCAAATGCTTTCGTCCCCAACACAATGCAGGTGGGGGCTCTGTCTAGCTTGGGCAAAGAAGGACTGTGTTGAAACAGCCGTGTGAGTTTTTAGATTCCCAAGCGCGGAGAGAAGAGCAAGTTGCTTGTATAACCTTGAGCCGATAGCAGGGTTCACTCTTTAGACAACCGGACAAGGTTGAAAAGGTTGTTCTCTGCTTCAGTGACACTCGCAGACCATCACAAACAAACTCTAACGACTAAGGCAGCTTAGGAAAGATCTGCCTTTTGGAGAGGTGGCAAAAAGAGTTAGGAGGGGGTCAGGGAACGGGAGGACTGGGTTCCAACGGCTTAGCAGGAGGCTGAAGGGACTGAGCCTTGGATCCTGGGGCTCGGAATCTCTCAATAAACAAACACAGTCTGCTCAAAGGCCCTTACTTTGCTCTGCAGCCTTAACCGCTGACTTGGGTATAGCTGATAACCTCACCCTCTAAGAAAGTAACCTTGGGATTTTTTATTTTAGAGAGGGGGGGGGGCCGTGCCCAGGTCTCAACCATTGCAACTGAACTCCAGATGCTTGCACCACCAATGGGCATGTGCGACCTTGCGCTTGCCTCACCTTTGTGTGCTGGTCTTACATGGGATCTGGGGAGTCCAACATGGATCCTTAGGCTTTGCAGTCAAGTGCCTTAACTGCTAAGCCATCTCTCCAGCCCACCTTGGGGTATTATTATTTTTATTATAGCTCAACTGCCACTTTTGGCATCTCGAAATTGGATTACTCAGATTTCCAAATCGTGAAATAATGACCTGAATTTTAAGTTCTCAAGGTAAATTCGGTAGCTTGATTTGTTTTTGATGTATTCAATATTAGAATTTGTCAGTGAGCTATCTTACTATTTAAATGTTACTATGAATAACACATCTGGTAGAAGGATGACAACTGTCTACCATTCTCTCCAATAAAAATACATTAGAACTTTCAAAAAAAATTCGACTTTGGTGACTCAGGACGTCAGGGGTTGAAGTGTTAATTCAAATTTTTATGAGGAAAATGATCTCAGGGGACTTTAGGAGGAGATTTCTGTGAAGATTAAGCTTCTGGGGAGACAGGAATGGTGGCATTGCACCTTGCTGATTTGTTACCTTTTGTCTTTGTCATCTCCATCAGGCGATGACCCCTTGGAAGTTTTGCAATTTTGGTACACAATTAGAATGTGATGCATCATGTGGATCATATCTTTAGAAAAGCATGCTATTATTATTTTATTTATTTATTTGAGAGAGATGGAGAAAGAGAGAGAGAGAAATCAGCAGGTAAAGAGAGAGAGAGAACGGGCACACCAGGGCTTCTAGCCAGTGCAAATGAACTCAAGATGCATGCGCCACCTTGTGCATCTGGCTTACATGGGTCCTAGGGTCTCAAACATGGGTCCTTAGACTTTACAGGCAAGCACCTTAGCAACTATGCTATCTCTTCAGCCCCCAAAGCATGCTATTTTAAATATTTTATTTATTTATTTGACAGAGAAAGAGGGAGAGAGAGAGAGAATGGGTGCGCTAGGGCCTCCAGCCACTGCAAATGAACTCCAGAAGCATGCGCCCCCTTGTGCATCTGGCTAACGTGGATCCTGGGGAATTGAACCTGGGTCCTTTGGCTTTGCAGGCAACACCTTAACCGCTAAGCCATCCCTCCAGCCCAGCATGCTATTTTAAAAAGCAGTTTGGCCAGGTGTGGTGGAGCATGCCTTTAATCCCAAATCCCAGCACTCGGGAGGCAGAGGTAGGAGGATCGCCATGAGTTTGAGGCCACCCTGAGACTATATAGTGAATTCCAGGTCAGCCTGAGCTAGAGTGAAACCCTACCTCGAAAAACCAAAAAAAAAAAAAAAAAAAAAAAAAAAAGCAATTTGGAGCATATACTTCAAACCATGGATTTATTATGCAATATAACTTCTAGGCTAACCTAACTGAGACCCATGGGTCCTGCGTGATCTGGATTAAGCTTTCAAGGGGCCAAACCCGCTTAGAAGATTATTCTCACATGGGATAAAATTCCCAAAGTGACAGATAGTTGTGTGAGAGCATAGTTTTAGTCATGATACACACACACACACACACACACACACGCGGTTTATTTATTTATTTACGAGAGAGAGAGAGGAGCAGGTAGAGAGAGTGGGCACGCCAGGACCTCCAGCCACCTCAAACGAACTGCAGTCACATGCATTACTTTGTGCATCTGACTTTACATGGGCATTGGAGAATCAAACATGGGTCCTTTGACTTTGCTGGTAAACACCTTAGCCACTAAGCAATCTCTTCAGTCTTAAAAAAAAAATTTTTTTTTTTACTTATTTATTTGTTTGACAGAAAAAGAGGGAGATTGTGAGAGAGAGAGAGAGGGAGGGAATGGGCATGCCATGGCCTTTCAGCCACTGCAAACGAACTCCAGATGCATGCGCTGCTTGTGCATCTGGCTAACGTGGGTCCTGGGGAATCGAACCTGGGTCCTTTGCCTTTGCAAACTCACGGCGATCCTTCTACCTCTGCCTCCCAAGTGCTGGGATTAAAGGCGTGCACCCCCATGCCCGGCTCAGCCTTTTTTTTTTTAATGGCAGGTCTTTCTATTTTTTTAAACTTTATTTTTATTTATTTATTTGAGAGACAGAGAGAGAGAGAGAAAGAGGCAGAGAGAGCGAGAGAGAGAATGGGTGTGGCCAGGGCCTCCAGACACTGCAAACTAACTCCAGATGCATGTGTCCCCTTGTGCATCTGGCTAACATGGGTTCTGGAGAACGGAACCGAGATCTTTGGGCTCTGTAGGCACACACCTTAACCACTAAGCCATCTCTCCAGTCCCAGGCAGGTCTTTCTATGTAGCCCAGGCTAGCCTTGAATTGATGATTCTCCTGCCTCAGAGTCTTGAGTGCTGGAAGTATAGGCATCCTCCTCCATGCCCAGTGGATGCATCTTTAATTACCTAATAACTAAAACTTCCATTTTTCCAGTGTTTTCAAGAACTAAGTATTAATGCATGGAAATAGTTGGACTTAACGGTTCATGTCTTAAGGGTTGTAAGGCTCTAACTTTTGGTGACTCAGGACGTTAGGGGTTGAAGTGTTAATTTAAATATTTGCATGGATAAGTATCTCAGGGGATTTTAGGAGTAGATTTCTGTGAAACTTACATATGCTTGCTAATTTACCAGAGGACTGCATCAGGCAGGGCAGGGGGCAAGGTTTTCTACTATGATTCATTTTTTTTTTCTTTCTTGGAAGGGTCATGTTGGTTCAACCTGTTTGAGTTTGCAGAGGGTTGAACACAGAGAATTAGTTAACCTTACAAGTTAAGGAACTGGAGTCAGCATGCTTGGTGGCATTTTTAGCAACTTCTGGAATCTTGAGCCAGGAAAGCACCTTGGTTTTTAAAGATGCAGATGCCTTGGTGTAATGCTTAAGCTTGGGATGACCAGCTGTGTTTGTTGTGCTAGGCAAGTGAGTCAGAGGTGCAGCTGGTGTAGAAAGGAGAGAGAGAGAGAGAGGAAGAGAGGGAGAGAGAGGAAGAGAGGGAGAGAGAGGGAGAGGGAGAGAGAGAGAGAGAGAGAGAAGAGAGAGGAGAGAAAGAGGAAGAGAGAGGAGGGGAGAGAGAGAGAGAGAGGGAGGAGGGGAGAGGGAGAGAGGGAGAGAGAGAGAGGAAGAGAGGGAGAGGGAGAGAGGGAGAGAGAGAGAGAGAGAGAGGGAGAGAAGGAGAGAGGCCAAATACACTAGTAGGTTTATGTTATAATCTGGCTGCTTTGGACTGGTCTGTTATCAGTTATGTTGAGGAAACTGAGTTGCACATACAACGTGCATGTCTATTCTGTATTTCACACGACGGAGATTGTAGTAATTATAATACAGTCCTATCACTCTTTAAGTTTCTTATTAGGAAAGCCTTGCTGGAATTTCTTAGAGGACAAGTTAATCATCTGTGATTATCATTTTTTAAGTTTGGGAAATTCCATTTTATTACAAAATTTAATTATTTTTTAAATTATCAATTGATATGAGATCTTATCGTATACATATTCTGCATCCGTTGTCATCAGTGAGTTTTTTCTTTGTCTCCTTTTAATGTTTATTATCATTATCAACAAGATGTTACGTATGGATATATCACGTTTGGTACATGAAAAGTGATTCATGAGCCAGCTTGGTTCTGCCCAGCCAGAAATCATCTCTTTTAAATGAGCTTACAATTTTTTTTCTTCCCACGAGAGGTCTTTGAAAGTTAGAGAGATACTTCAAAATGCTATTTTGCTTTGGTTAATGTGGTGGTTTGAGTGTATGCCCCCCATAGACACAGGTGCTTTATTTGTTTATTTTTTAAATGTTTTATTTTTACTTATTTGAGAGCGAGAGAGAAATAGGCAGGGGGAGAGAGAGCGAGAGAGAGAGAGAAAATGGGCAGGCCAGGGCCTCTATCCACTGCTAATGAACTCCAGATGCGTGCGCTCCCTTGTGCATCTGGCCTACGTGGGTCCCAGGGAGTTGAACTGGGATCCTTTGGCTTTGCAGTCAAGTGCCTTAACTGCTAAGCCATCTCTCCAGCCCCTCAGGTGCTTTATTAAAGCATATAACTTGGGTCTCCAGCTGCCTGGCTGGAGGAGGTGTCACTGGGATGGCAGAACCTGGAGTCCAGACCTAAGGTGTTATTGGGGGAGGATCGGAGTTCCAACCCTAAGGTGTAAGAGAGCAGTTTGGGCTCTGGCAGGAGTCCCTGTTTGTTCTGGCCGGTGGTGGGTTCTGTTTCTGCTTGGATCTGTGAAAGGGGGCCGGCTTCTTCTGCTACAGTTGAACGTCCCCTGGATCTGTGAGCTTGAAATAAACCCCTTCCTCCCATAAGCTGTGTCTGGTTTGGAAGTCCATTCCACAGCATGGATCTGACTACTATACTTAGGTCCATAAAATAATAAACATCATAGAAAATTAAAAGGTTATAAGGTGTTAGTGACTCAGAACCCTACCTTATTGGAGAGGCCAGGTATTCCAGACTCTTTCTTGTTTTTTTTTTTTTTTTTGAGATAGGGTCTCAAGGCTGACCTGGAATCCACTATGTAGTTTCAGGCTGCACTTGAACTCATGGCAATCCTCCTACCTCTGCCTCCTAAGTGCTGGGATTAGAGGCGTGTGCCCCCACACCTGGCCAGTTTCTGACTCTTGAAGTACTGGAGCTTGGACTTTGGAGTTTGCTGGTGAGAGATCTGGGTGCAGCAGGGTCAGGATCAAAGCTTCGAAGAGTGATGATTCTCCCTCTGGCTGTATGATCAAGGGACTGGAGCTGTCAACGGGCTTTGGAACTCTCAGTGTGCTGTAGTATCTAGTAGCCAGCTAGGTGATATGTAATTTTAGTATGCGCTGTGAAATATGTTAATATAAAATCAGTTACACGAAGTCTCTTGGGTGTAGCTTTTGAAAACATATGCATCGAGGTCATAGGAGAGCTGAAGTCAGTGTGCTTGGGTCCATCTGACTCCAAACCCTACCACAGCTCTCAGTTAGCAGTCTGTACAACTTTGTGTGATTCGTTTGCAATCTTCTATTTGTTTTTATTTATTATTATTATTATTATTATTATTATTATTTAGAGAGAGAGAATTGGCATGCCAGGGTCTCAACCACTGAAATTGAATTAAAGGTGCTTGCGCCACCTAGTGGGCACGTGCGACCTTGCGCTTTGCCTCACCTTCTAACATTGCTTCTTCTTAGGGAGGAGAAAAGAAAAAAGAAAAAGAAAAGGGGCTGGAGAGATTGCTTAGTGGTTAAGGCATTTGCCTGCAAAGCCTAATGACTCATGTTTGACTCTCCAGATCCCATGTAAGCCAGACGCAATGTTAGAAGTGAGAGGAAAAAGGGCTAATTTGTTCATGGAAAAGCCTAAACACAGGGCCGAAGAAATAGGGAGCAGGTCTGATCATCTGTAATTTTTTGATGCATAGAAAATGATTCAGGACAAATGGGGTTTTGCCAATGAGATGGCTTGGTTCTGCCCAACCAGACATCATGTCTTTTTAGTGAGTTTATGATTTTTATTTTCCTTTTTCCACAAGGGGCCTTTGAAAGTTAGAGAGGTACTTAGCAATGCTGTTTTGCTTTGGTTAGACAGGGCCTGGGAGGAAGCTCGTTGTGAACCCACGAGGGCCTGAGTTCGGATCCCCAGCACCCACAGAAAAGCTGGGCATTGCCACACTTGTTTCAGAGCTGGGAGGTGGACACCGGCGGGTCCCCAGAGCTTTGCCGGCTAGCTAGTTCAGCTGAATTGGTGAGCTCTAGGTTCAGTAAGAGCCCATGTCTCAAAAACTAATGTGCAGAGTTCCTGAGGAAGAGACGCCTGGCAGTGACCTCCGGCCTCCACACATACATGTGCACACGCATACTCGTGAACAAAGTGAAGGTGCTGCACAGAGATGGTACTTTGGGGACGGTTGGCAGCGACTCATGAATGTTGAAGGGGGACCTTCTGTGGTCTTCTCTTGCAGCCCTGGTGTCCAGCTTCCTGTTTTCTACAACTTGACATTGGCATTTGACAAAGCCCAGGATTCACAGTGGAAATTAAATACAAGGGCAAGCTGACAGTTGTTCCCCTTTTTGCCTTGAAGGAAAATAAACATGTAGTTTAATAGACCAACACGTACCTTTTAGATTCTCCAGAGGGGCATCTGTGGGTGCTCCGCACACCTTCCCCACAGATCTTATCTAAAACCTTATTTGTGCTTGACATTAATTTTATGGCACAGCTCCTGCTTTTCCTATCTCTGCTAATTTGCAGGGCTGGGTAGATGGCTTAGCGGTGATGGAGCTTGCTTGCGAAGCCTTAAGGACCCAGGCTCGATTTCCCCGTATCCATGTAAGCCACATGCACAAGGTGATGCAGGTGTCTGGAGTTCGTTTGCAGTGGCTGGAGGCCCTGGTGCACTCATTCAATCCCTCTGCCTCTTTCTCTCTTATATTTACATAGATAAATACATAGATAAATGAACAAGTAAATAAATAGGAATCAAGATGGAGACCAAATATAAGCGAAGACCTGGAAGCACAAAGAGCATCTGGAGTGGGAGAGGTTTTGGGTGTTTTTGCTTTGCTGGAGAACAGGGGCCTCAGGGACCAGGGAAGAATGAGCTGGGGAGAGCAGCAGAGGGCCTTAGGAGGAAGAATGGGTGCAGTAGGGTCATCTCATTGTTTTCCCCAAGTGTGGGCATCTTAGAAATATTTATTATCCAGGCACAGTGGCACACACCTTTATTCCCAGCACTTGGGAGGCAGCAGTAGGGAGATTGGTGTGAGTTCGAGGCCACCCTGAGACTACGGAGTGAGTTCCATGTCAGCCTGGGCTAGAGTGAGACCCTACCTTGAAAAAACATAAAAAAAATGTATTCATGTGTGTGTGTGTGTGTGTGTGTGTGTGTGTGTGTGCAAGTGCGTGTGTTGGGGAGTGGCCCTGAGACGTGCCATGATATGTAGAAGTCGCAGAGCAACCTACAGGTGTCTGTGCTCTTCTTCCGCATTCTTTGAGACAGTGTCTCTTCACTGCAAAGGACTACCAGGTAGGTAGAGAGAATGGGCGCACCAGGGCCTTCAGCTGTTGCAAATGAACTCTGGCCTACATGGGTCTTGGGGAATCGAACCTGTGTCATTTGGCTTCTCCTCTTCCCTCCCCTCCCTCCTCATCCCCTCCCCTCCCCTGTTATCTCCTCTTCCTTCCCTTCCCTTCTCTTCTTCCCTCCCCTCCTTCCCCTCCTCCCTCCCCTCCCTTCTCTTCCCTTCCTCTCCCTTCCCCTCTTTTCTTCTTCTTTCTTTCTTTCTTTTGGTGTACGTTTGTTTTGGCATGTGTATGTATAGTGCATGTATGCATGTGTGTATACATGTTCATGTGTGTGCATGCATGTGGAAACCAGTGGTTAATACTGTGTGTCTTACTTAGTCATTCTTCACTTTATTTTTTATTTTATTTTATTTTACTTTATTTTATTTTATTTGTCTGGTTTTTCCAGGTAGGGTCTCACTCTGGCCTAGGCTGACCTGGAATTCACTATGTAGTCTCAGGGTGGTCTTGAACTCACGGCGATCCTCCTACCTCTGCCTCCTGAGTGCTGGGATTAAAGGCATGCGCCACCACGCCCAGCTTTAATTTTTTAAAAATATTTTATTTATTTATTTGAGTGAGAGAGACAGAGAAGAGGCAGAGAGAGAGAGAGAGAGAGAGAGAGAGAGAGAGAGAGAGAGAGAGAGAATGGGCACACCAGGGCCTCCAGCCACTGCAAACAAACTCCAGACGTGTGCACCCCCTTGTGCATCTGGCTCACGTGGGTCCTGGAGAATCGAACTGGGGTCCTTAGGCTTTGCAGGCAAACACCTTAACCGCTAAGCCATGTCCCCAGCCCCTGCCTTTTTCTTTTGAGACAGGGCCTCACAGTGAACCTGCCTCTCATCCAGTTGTCTCCAATACCTATCCAGCAAGCTTTAGACAGCCTCCTTCCTCTGCTTCACAAGCACTGCCATTTTATGCCACCTCACCTGGGACTTTTACATGGGTGCTGGGGGTGCGAACCTAGGTCCTCACCACTGTGCACTAAGACGTTTCCCTACAGAGCCGGCTCCCCAGGCCTTGGAGCAGAGTTCTGAGCAGACGGGCTTCTGCCCTCCTCGCTATGTGTTTGAGCTCTGAGCCTGCTCTCCAGGCTGCATGCTGATCCTCTGACTTCTCCTTCCAGAATGTTCCCCGCCCATTCTCTCACTGAGCAAGCCCGAGTTGGGGTGTGCGTCTGTTCTGTGCAGCCGAGAGCTTCTTCTTTGTAAGGCGATGCCACAGCTCAGGCTCATTTTGGTTGGGTCACCTGGCAACCATGCCAGGGATGAAACTAAGGGCAATGCAGCGTACTAGCATCCCCGGGGTGGAGCAGTCCTTCTGGTATGTTCTGAGAGGAGATGTTACGACCCTTCCTAGTCATCTCTCTTACAGAGCAGAGCAGAAAGAGGGCAAGGCCCTCCATGACTGATCATCACAGAAGCTCCAAAGCACCACCAAGAATGACAATGCGGGGTTGGGGGGGGGGTACTGGAGAGATGGCTTAGCAGTTAAGGTGCTTGCCTGCAAATCCAAGGACCCAGGTTCGATTCCCCAGGACTCACGTTAGCCTGATGCACAGGATGGCGCATGTGTCTGGAGTTCCTTTCCAGCCGCTGGAGGTCCTGGTGCACCCATTCTCTCTCTGTCTCTCTTTTCCTCTTTCTCCCCCCCCCTCTCTCTCTGAAGTAAATAAAGAAAAAATGAGGTGAACCCAGCTGGATTTGCATCTGCATTGCTGCGTTTAGCAAATTCTCAGGATAGACCTTGGAGTGATGGAGGGCCACGGGGCTGTTTCGCTTGAAGCTTTCAAAGCCCGGAGTATGCTGACCGTAAAGAATAGTCACTACAGCCCAGAGGTCTGTGGGACCTTCCTTATGTGAGCAGGAGTCCATTCTTTCCAAGGAAAAACGACGGAGAGAACTGTGTTGGGTGACATACATAAAGATGCACTTGGGTCCTTTATGGATTTAGTTTTTAAAATCTTTCCCATGCAGGTTTTTTTTTTTTGTCTTAACTTGCCTTAAGTAAGAGAGTCACTGACGCCGTGCTTCCCACAGTTTTCCTTGTGGTCCGTGTGTTCCCTTTGTCATCTATATTCAACGTTATGGCGTTAATGGGGATTCAAAGCACCAGCTTTAATCAATAGTCATTTCTCTGGTACCAGCACTTTTTGCACAGTGCTCGGTATATTAAGCAGTGTTTTAGTGCCTGGTGTGACCTTTCGCTCTTAGACTGCACTTCCTAATTATAACTTCTCCTGTTTTGCCATGATATATATATATCTAAGGTCAAGAGTTACTAATAGCACTTGTGAATTTTTCCCAAAGGATTACAAAAAAAAAAAAAAAAAAAGTCCTAATGTGTGGAAATTGGGATTATTCATGTATTTTTATTTGGGCAGAATTCTGGTTGGTGTTTTCTGATGCTACATAACCCTTAAAAATTATTTTGAGGGCTTGAGCAATGGCTTAGCCCTTAAGGAGCTCGCCTGCAAAGCCAAAGGATCCTGGTTTGATTCTCCAGGACCCACGTAAGGCAGATGCACAATGGGGCACATGCATCTGGAGTTCATTTATAGTGGCTTGAGGCCCTGGCATGCCCATTCTCTCTCTTTCTCTCTCTAATAAGTAAATAAATAAATAAAATATATTTAAAAAATTATTCTGAGGGCTTGAGCAATGGCTTAGCCCTTAAGGAGCTCGCCTGCAAAGCCAAAGGGCCAGGATTTCATACACTGGTAACCCACATACAGACAGAGGCACAAGGTGGCACATGCATCTGGAGTTTGTTTGCAGTGGCTGGATGTCCTGGCACACCCATTTTCTCTCTCTGCCTGTCTCTCTCCCTCTGTAAAATAAATAAATAAAAATAAAAAGATATTAAAAAAATTTATGTTGAAATGTTCAATCATGCAAAGTGTATTAGATATCCTATTTTGGATTCTAGCTCATCTCTGGATACATTCCAAGGTTTGGACCTGCTAAGCCATGAAGATCTGAGGAAAATCATTTGGTGTTTCTTCATGTCCAGGTTTTTCCACTGAAAAGCTATGCAGCTAATCCATACACAATCTCACTGACAAACTGTCTTTCGGTGGAAGAAACCCAACCTGACGGACCTGGAAGGTTCGGGAGTGAGCAAGACCAGGGAGACCACTGTGAGGTGAAGATGGAAGCTTTCATTGGGGAAAAACATGAGCTGCCAGGACTGACTCTCAAGAGCAGAGCACCATCAAGTTTTGAGATTACAGATAGTGGGCTATAGAGAGCTCTTCAGCTGGGGGAGGTGAGGAAGGGAAATAGCCAGGGTGGGAGACCAGAACAGTGACCAGGTGTCCTGAGAGATAAGGGGCAGGTCACCTAGACCTGGGGCACTGTTAGGCAAGGAAGGGATGATGGCTGGGCGGTTCCCTGAGGAATGTGGATGACCCACTTCCTTATGTCTCTGTCTCCCTCCTGCTGTCCTCAGTGACTCCATTTTGTCCTGACCTAACAGGACCCACTTCCCGGTGCCCCTCGCAGTGAAGGGCTTCCCCTCATGGCACACAGCTCTACAAAGGGGGGAGCCCCTGTGCTGACCCACATTTGACAGGATGTGAAGAGGCTCATCTCTATGGCCTCTGTCGCCTCCCCTGAGTCACACTAGAAAGGAAAGCAGCTCTGGGCTGATAGACTTGGCAACTGTCAAGCTTGGTTTATTTCTAGAGCAACTCTTCACTTTATTCTCGGCTGCTAGGTGAGAACTCAAGTCTGCATGCAGCGGGTGTGTGAGCGCAGTAGTAGACTTCATGATGCCTCCTCCTCTTCCTCCTCCTCCTGCTCGGTTACAGGACCAATCTGATCCTTTTCCTGTCTTTAAGTGGACCCGGAAAAGCACGGGTCTCTCTGACCTCTCAGTTCTTCAGAACTGATTGTATCACCAGGTGCAGGCCCTGGGGAAAGAAACTCAGCTCACAGAGAAAGGTCTCCTCGCCTCTCCTTCCTGCCCCTTGGCCCCAGCACCTCAGGTGGTGGTTTTCTCGGAGCCATTGTCTTGCTCACACCTGCATCTTTCCTCCGGACACATTCGAGATGCTGCCTCAAAGACAAAGGACTTTATTACTCATAGCCAGAGGGTCACAATTAGGTTAAGCTCCTCTTCCCACAAGGCAATGCTGAGGGCGAGGGAATGCCTGTGTATGCACTGGAGAAGCTTCAATCTTAGCCCCCATTCCTCCTCTCCACCCCCACCACTTTAATTAAAATATAATTATTTTAAAATATTTAAATTTAAAAAATAAATATTTAAAATATTTAATTAAAATAACTAAACCACCTTTTTTTGGAAAGATGTGTATGTGTGTGTGTGTGTGTGTGTGTGTGTGTGTGTGATGTATGCACACACTGTTATGATAAGGCATGCATGCAGAAGTCTGGGGACAACTTCGATGTGTCTGTGCTCCACCTTGTCTGAGACAGGATCTCTTGCTGCTGCAAATGAACTGGCAAACGATGAATAAATGCCAGACCCACTTAGCTGGCCTGCGAGCTTCGGATCCTCCTGGGCCTGCCTCCCACAGTCATAGGCATGTTGGGATCATAGATGCATTCACCACTTTGCATCTGGCTTTCAATGAGTGCTAGGAAATTGAACCCTGGGCCAGCAGGCTTTGCAAGCCAGCATTTTTTTAACTGCTGAGCCATCTTTCCAGCCCCCCCTCCCAAGTAACAACTTCTAATATAAAATCAGGCTTCAAAGCATACCTTTTTCTTCTTTTTTTTCACCTCTGTCATAAATTTTTTTTCCAGAATATTCCATATCTCTGTAGTGCTTCATAAGTGCCTAATAGAAGACTTGTCAAACAAAGAAGATACATAAGGCTGGAGAGATGGCTTAGTGGTTAAGGCACTGACCTACAAAGCCTAAGGACCCAGGTTTGATTTCCCCAGTGCCCATGTAAGCCAGATGTACAAGGCGGCACATGTGTCTGGAGGTTGTTTGCAGTGGTTAAAGGCTCTGGTCTGTCCATTCTCTCTCTCTCAAGTAAATAAATGAAATGTTTAAAAAAAGGAAGATATATAGAAAACCCTTAAATTTTAATGGCAGCAGCCTCTTCTTGCCCCTTCCCACCATATATAGTATCAAGCTGATAAAGTAATGGGTACTTTAAAAAACATTTTATTTTTTTATTTATTTGAGAGGGAGGAGGATAGAGAAAGAGGAAGAAGGAGAGAGAGAGAGAGAGAGAGAGAGAGAAAGAGAGAGTGAGAACAGACACACCAGGGCTTCTAGCCACTACAAATGAACTCCAGACGCATGGGCCACCTTGTGCATCTGGCTTATGTGGGTCCCAGGGAATTGAACCTGGGTCTTTAGGCTTTGCAGACAAGAGTCTTAATTACTAAGCCAGCTCTCCAGCCCCGTAATGGGTATTTTTAAATTTCTTTCATACTCTGATGGAGGAACAATAAAGGAGCAAGGCATTTTCCTCCACATGCTCTTGTGCAAGTTCTGAGAATATTAAACTGGCTAAAAAGGCAAACAGCAAGAGAGAGGAGAATTAAAATATATAAATAACATACACACTGGATAAACAGCCCTAAAATCAATTGCAAATTGATATAAGCTCAAGACTAGAACTATTTTTCCTCCATGGAAATTCCCCAAAATTCATCTGCATTTCACAATGAAAAATGCTTACCAAATCCCTCCTAGGCATACATCTTCTGAAATTAAAACCTCCGCTCCTCCTCTCCCCCCCTAAAATCCTCCAAGAGCCATATTAAAACAATGGTTCAGGCCTGGTCACCTCTTCTTACCATCTGTATTTAAAGAAAGCCCCAGGCTGGAGAGATGGCTTAGCATTTAAGATGCTTGCCTGCAAAGCCTAACCCGCGAAGCCAGGTTCACTTCCCCAGGACCCAGGACCTAAGTAAGCCAGATGCACAGGGTAGTGCATGCGTCTTGTGTTTATTTGCAATGGCTGGAGGCCCTCGCATGCCCATTCTCTATCTGCCTCTTTCTCTCTCTCTCCCTCCCTTTCAAATAAATAAATGCAACTTAATTTTTTTTTTTTTTTTAAGAAAGATGCGGGTAGTGGGAAGTCAGCAGGGAGTCAGGCTGGTGCTGGAGGCTGGGGGGGGGGGCAGCATGAGGAGGTCAGGGGTAAGACTGTTTTTCTCCCTGGGCCTTTGCTGTGTTTTAGGAAAGTTTTTGTTTTCAAGGCTCCAGGGTGCTTTATCTGCAAATCAGGGCGGGCCTGCTGTGAGCTTTCAAGAGCAAGGTAATGAATGGGTAGGCAGAGCATCCGAGGTCAGGCTGGTGCTATTATTGCAGGATTTGGTATTCATAAGGTCACCGTGCTGAGCCTCTGTCTGTCAGTTTGGTCCATTCTGAGGTGTGTGTGTATGTGTGGGGGGGGCTCTAAGGCAAGCAGTGAATAAAATAGTGATAATGTGCTATCTGCCACCTGCTGTTCTTTAAAGTATAGTTAAATTTCCCCTGATAATTTCTTTTCCATTAATCTATTTTTTTTTTCCTGTTAGGAAATCTTTGGAAAGTTGCTGAGTTGGCAGCTGAAAATATTTTCTTGGCAAGCTCTTTGAAATTGTAATAGTATTAAAAGTGCCCTCCCCCCTCCTTATCTTTGCCTTTGAATAATTCTTCTTTTCTCTTTTCTTCTTCTTGGTTCTCTGTTGGAGACAGGAGAATGAAATAAATAGCGCATCTTTATCCTCAACACATCATTATTTTTGAACTGCTGGAGAGCAGTGAAAATTTTCCATAGCGAGAGATTTTAGCTTTAAATCGGGGACACGTGGGGAGCTTTTAGCTGGACTTAAAGATGCATGCATAGGCAATGGGTCGTAGCTCAGTTGGACCTCAGGTATAAACGAGCTCGGGGAAACCTTTACCCCCCAGAACCAAGGCTTCTTAATTCCTGCCACCCCACCCCACCCCACAGATACAGATATGCCAATTTTGGTCAAGTTTTCTGACCCGAGTTTATGAAGAAAGACAAAACTGCATGTTCAATATTTTATAGAGTCACCATTTCAAAACTGATTTTTGGGGGGTAATGTTTACTTGGAGATCTTTTCACCTCTGCAGGGAATCTGGGGTTAGGTAAAGCTATACATTTCTCCGGTGCCTCTCTGGGATAAATAAAGAGAAGATAGGACGTCATTTTCCCATTGCCCTCTGCCAGGCATCAGACTCATTTTGTCCCACCTCTCAAGACCTTGAATCATCACAAAACGCCCTTCATCTGTGAGTCCCTCCTGACTCAGGCCAGGGGGTCCTTTGCCCTCAGTGCGGCCCATGGGAACAGGGCTCAGAATGCCACAGAGAAGTGATTTTTGTTTTCTTTCTGTTACTACAGCCTGTTTGGATGGACTCCATTAGGCAGAGCAGAAGCCTGGAGGAACGGGTCAGAACTTGCCACATGTTACAGTATACTGAATTACTAAGTGCTAAGTAAGATTCACGACATCTAGAAATGTCTCTTCACATAGTGGGAAGAATTATACTTGGGGGTGGGATGGGGGATGGAAACCACGTCAAAGAACGGGGGTCCAACCTCTGGGGTTGTGGGAATCACAGCCCGTCACACAACACAGCAGGGGAGTTTTGTCATTCGACCCATTGTTCTTTCGCCATTTTTCCTTAGCTAAAAAGAGTGTTGGGGCGGAGCAGAGCTCAGATGCCCTCACTGAGTTTTATTCCCTGAATAGTCTTGGGCAAGTGTTGTTGTTTTTTTTTTTGGGGGGGGGTGGGGTTCGAGGTAAGGTCTCACTCTAGCCTAGGCTGACCTGGGATTCACTTTGTAGTCTCAGGCTGGCCTTGAACTCGCAATTGAAAGATCACCAATAAATACAACTAACCTGCTTTGTTGGCTTCTGTACAAGTGCTTGCCTGAGAAAAAGAAAAACATAGTGTGCTTCATTAGCTCCCATACAATTGCTTGACGTAGGCATAAGGACAGCCATTTTATGAAGGAAAAACAGTTTGTATATGAGGACGTGACTTTCTGTAACTAGCTGCCCGGGCTCAGATAAGGAACTAGCTAGCTGAAATGCTGACCTTTGCCTTTGAAACCTGTGCCTGCTTGCTCAACCGCAGCCCCCTTACCCAATTTCTGGGAAGCCTCCGCTCGGAGACAATTAAACAATGCCTAACTGCAGGAGCCCCTAGCTTCCTGCTTAAGGTTAAGATAACCTCACCACCCGGGGCAAACAAACGGCCTAGGCGACATCCTGACGACATCTGGAAAGTCCCTAAGCTGAAACATGTTTGAGAGATTTCCGCATATTTGTGGTTTTTCCCTTTAAAACCCCTGCCTAACTGCTCCTCGGGGCTCTTCACGCCTCCTGTGAGAGGACTCTGTGTTGAGCCCCGATGCATCGGTTTCAATAAAACCTCTTGCGACTTGCATTGAGAGTTCTCCGTGTGAGTGTCTTCGGGTCTAGTAGACAATCCCATCTGGGGGACCCCTCTGGGGCACCCCACAGCAATGATCCTCCTACCTCTGCCTCCCAAGTGCTGGGATTAAAGGCGTGCGCCACCACGCCCGGCTTTGGGCAAGTTATTTAACCCTGGGTTTTTTTTTTAAATTTTTTTGTTTATTTTTATTTATTTATTTGAAAGCGACGGACAGAGAGAGAGAGAGGCAGATATAGACAGAGAGAGAATGGGCGTGCCAGGGCCTCCAGCCACTGCAAACGAACTCCAGATGCATGCACCCCCTTGTGCATATGGCTAACGTGGGTCCTGGAGAATTGAGCCTCGAACCGGGTCCTCAGGCTTCACAGGCAAGCGCTTAACCGCTAAGCCATCTCTCCAGCCCCTAACCCTGGTTTTGTCACTTCATCTCTACAGGGAAAGCCGACCACTACAAGGTCATTTGAAGAACAAATAGTTGCCGTGTGACGTTTCGTGTGTGCAGGTCATGTCTCCAGCCTTTTCCTGCTCCTGTCTTTTCTTTTTAAATATTCTATTTATTTATGACAGAGAGAGAGAGAGAGAGAGAGAGAGAGAGGAGGAGAGGGAGAGGGAGAGGGGGAGGGGGAGGGGGGGAGAGGGGAGAAGAGAATGGGCGCACCAGGACCTTCATCCACTGCAAATGAACTCCAGACTCATGGGCCACCATGTGCGTCTGGCTTAGGTGGGACCTGAGAGTGGAATATGGGTCCTTGGGCTTTGCAGGCAAGCACCTTAACGGCCTCCTGCTCCCGTCTTAGTGGCCAGTCACAGTAACCATGCTGGGCGGGTCCTCCAAGAATGGGTCACCACAGCTGTTGTTCTGGATCCCCTAAGAAGCCTAAGTAGTTGATGTGCCAATGGCCAAGTGTCTGGAAATGGACGGAGGGCAGTAGAGTCTGGGGATTGGAGAATTATCTTAGGGTTGGTGGTAAGGTGTAAGACCTTGTTGATTACATGAAAACAGAGTTCAAGGATACAAACATGTGGAGTAGCAGACCTGCTCGAGGTAAATGAATACATACATATATATATATATATATATATATATATATATATATATATTATTTATTATTTAAGAAAGAGAAAGAGGCAGAGAGGTGGGGGGAAGAGAATAGGCACACCAGGGCCTCCAGCCACTGCGAACGAACTCCAGATGGCTGTGCCACCTTGTGCATCTGGCTTACGTGGGTCCTGGAGAGTCGAACCGGGATCCTTTGGCTTTGTAGGCAAATGCCTTAACCACTAAGCCATCTCTTCAGCCTGAATTTTTTTTTGATGGCCAACATGAGGAGAGCAACTGGGAAAGAGGTTGTTTATACTGTCTGTGTGTAGATTAGTCTGTTTTCCATTGCTATCACAAAATGCCTTTGGCTCTGTGCTATTTATTATAGACTTTTTTTGTTTGTTTGTTTTTTTAGCCTGTGAATTTTGGAGGCTGAAAGTTTAAGCTTGAGCATCCTTATTTTATTGATCTGGCCCTTGGTGAGGTCCCCAGTCCCCTTGCCTTTGTCACTAAGTGACAGATGACATCATGAGAGGATCATGTGCCAGAGGGAGACATCAAGCCACAGGAGGCCAGAGTGTAGAGAGGGCCCAGGGTCACTGTTTACAACTACTCACTGTCATGGGGACAGACTCAAGTCTCAAGCAAATAAGACTGCTTAATCTCTCCTCAGAACAATGTCCCTGTGGGTCAATCACCTCTCTGAAAGGGTCCAGCACCACACTGGGGACCACCTTTCCAACATGTGAGCCCCTGGGAGACAAATCACGCCCCCCCCCACATCATACCATTCTTCACCTTGACTTCCTCCACATCAGTTTGTAAACTGAGGTAGATTGAACCTCCTCTCTGCCAGGCCCCCAAACACCACCAAGCAACTGAGAAAAAGGAGGGGGCAGATTTTGGATGTGAAAAGAGCACACCGAGCATAGAATTTGTAAGCGATCCTAATGTATTATCGCTTTGTACTTAGTGTATTACATCTAATTGTCTAGTCTTTCCAGAAGCCAAGAATCCTTCTATAGTTGTTGGCTATTGCCGATATAAGCACATTTCATGGCTTAAAGCAAGACAATGTATTCTCAGAGTTTTTTTTTTTTTTAATACTTATTTTTATTTGAGGAGAGAAAGAGGTGGAGAGAGAGGAGAGAGAGAGAGAGAGAGAATGGGCGCACCAGGGCCTTCTGCCACTGCGAACAAACTCCAGATGCACGCGCCACCTTGTGCATCTGGCTTACGTGGGTCCTGGGGAATTGAACCTGGGTCCTTTGGCTTTACAGGCAAGCGCCTTAACCACTAAGCCATGTCTCCAGCCCTTCTCAGCGTTCTTGAAGTCGAAAATGGGGGTCAAGGTAAATGCGAACCTGTTGATGGAGCTGTTTCTTCTGGAGGCTTCAGGAGAAGGTCTGTTTCCTTATCTTTCCTCGGTTCTTGAGGCTGCTCACAGTCTCATGACCCTGTGTCTTCCTTGTTCAAAGAGGATCATTCCAGTCTTGGTTTCTGTCATCCCCTTTCTCTCTCTGTCTTTCTCTCCATTCTTCTACTTCCTTCTCCCTTCCTTCTTTTTGAGACCAACTGGCCTTGATTGAGCAGGCTGGTGATCTCCCTGGCCCACCCTCCACTGTGCACTGTGTATATTCCCTGTCGTGCATAGACCATCTTGTCTGGGTTCAAGCAGATACTACAGGATAATATCCTCATTTTAAAATCCTTACCTTAATCCCATCTGCAAAGTCCACTGTGTGTTTTGCAGAGCAAAGCATTCGCAGGTTCTGAAAGTTTGGCTATGGGCATCTTGGGGAGACCTTACTCAGCCTTGCACAGTGTGCCTCTAAACCATCTCGAGGAAGGTCCAAAGCAGCCTTCTAACTGTAATCAATATTTAATCCTTTTTTAAAACAAGAGACATATTTTAAAAATATTCATTTACTTATTTGAGAGAAAAAGAAAGAGGAAGGAGAGAGAGAGAGAGAGAGAGAGAGAGAGAGAGAGAGAGAGAGAGAGAGAATGGGCATGCCAGGGCCTTCAGCTGTTGCAAACAAACTCCAGATGCATATGCCACCTTGGGCATCTGGCTTATATGGGTCCCAGGGAATTGAACCTGGGTCCTTTGGCTTTGCAAACAAATGCATTAACTGCTAAGCCATCTCTCCAGCCCTATTTGATCCTTCTTCTCTAGTTAAATGAAGAAATGTGTAAGTAGGGTTGAAGTGGTCAGCAGGAAGCCACAGAAAAATAGGACTGGGAATGCTTGCTAGACTTTTGGTCTTTACCTTAAGATTTTTTTTTTTTCTCTCTCTCTTGTTTGTTTTTGGTTTTGAGACATGGTCTGTATGTAGCTCAGACTGGCCTTGAACTCATGCTACAGTCTAAGCTGGCCTGAACTCAGGATCCTTCTGCCTCAGCCTCCTGAGTGTTGGGTTCATACATGTGTGCAGCCACTTCCAGTTTAACACTTTAAATCCCGGCAGTCAGCTTCCACAGGAGTAGTCGCTTGGCTAGTCCCTCGTCCAGACAGTCACGCAGGCATACAAATGCAGCCTTTCGGCTCTGGCCGGATAACTGTATGGCACTGTCCCTAAGGACAACTTCTCTACTTGTTCCCCCGCCCCTCTTGTCGTTCTCCTCCTCCTCTTCCTCCTCCTTCTTCATTTTTTCAAGGTAGGGTCTCACTCTAGCTCAGGCTGACCTGGAATTCACTCTGTAGTCTCAGGGTGGCCTTGAACTCACGGCGATCCTCCTACCTCTGCCTCCTGAGTGCTGGGATTAAAGGCGTGCACCACTATTCCCGGCTTTTTTTTTTAATCAGAGAGAGAGAGAGAGAGGAGAGAGAGAATTGGCATGTCAGGGCCTCCAGCCACTGTAATCAAACTCCAGGCGCTTGCACCACCTTGTGTGCATGTGCGACCTTGCACACTTGTGTCACATTGTGCGTCTAGCTTATGTGGGACCTGGAGAGTCAAACATGAGTCCTTAGGCTTTGCAGGCAAGTGCCTTAACTGCTAAGCCATCTCTCCAGTCCGTCTTTTTTTTTTTTTTTTTTTAAGACAGAGTCTCACTCTATAGCCCTGACTAGCCTCATACTCTTAGCAATCCTTCCTCAGTCTCCTTGGTGTGGATTGAGATAGGAATCACTGTGCTTGGCTCTCTCTGCCTCACCGAAATGCACGTACAGCTGTTTAGCTGATACAGAAATTCTCCCAGAGCCCTTTCAAGGAAGAACATCAACACTGCCTTGAGTTAGTACAGACAAACACCAATAAGAAGAGATTTATTTCTGCATTTATTTTCTGCCAAATCAATGGGGAGCCTCTTCCAACTCATGGCTGCCAGTCTTCAAAAGGGTAATGCTACAGTAAGTGCGGGATCCCCGTGGCTGTAACAAGATGGTTCTTTTGTTTATTTTCACCATGGAATTATGACTATTCATATAATTCTAGAAACATCTTTCTTATTGTTGACAACACCTCTAGGTAGCATCCTCATCCTATTCAATCCGTTAAGTCCTACAGAAGGCATAAAATTGTCCCTTATCAAGTCATATTTTTTTTTCTCCTAAACGTGTTGACTTTCTCAACTTCTCCTAATACCTACATTATGAATTTTTTTTTTTTTGGTCAGGTATTGGACAAAGCAGAATACCTGTGGTACTTGCTTCATAAACAGAATCACAAGGTCTACTCAATGACACTAAGTGATTTTTTTTTTTAAAGGACCTCTCCTAGTGACAGAGACCTACTGGACCTACTGACCTGCTGGACGTACCTTTTGCTGTGGTTGGGCCCCTCATCCCAGTCTAATGGTGGTTACATTCATATATGCCTAACACTTTATTTGATTTAAAAAAAATACTTTTTTGCGTGTGGTGTTGAGAATCAAACCGAGGGTCTCTGTCATGTTAAAAAACTGCTTTAGGAGCTGGAGAGATTTCTCAGTGGTTAAGGTACCTGCCTGCAAAGCCTAAGTACTCAGGTTCGACTCCCCAGTACCCATTAAGCCAGATACACAAGGCAGCGCGTGCGTCTGGAGTTCGTTTGTGCCCATTTTCTCTTTCTCTCTCTGCCTCTCTCTCTCTCCCTGTTTCTCTGTCTCAAATGAATAAAAATATATATATATATATATTTATTTTAGAGAGAGCAAGAGAGCGAGAGAGAGGGAGAGAGGGAGGGAGAGAGAGAGAACAATTGACATGCCAGGGCCTCAACCACTGCAATTGAACTCCAGATGCTTGCGCTGCCTAGCGGGCATGTGTGACCTTGTGCTTGCCTCACCTTTGTGTGTGTGGCTAATGTGAGATCTGGAGAGTCAAACATGGGTCCTTTGGCTTTGCAGACAAGTGCCTTAAATGCTAATCTATCTCTCCAGCCCAAATAAAATATTTTTTTAAAGGCTGCTTCACCAGTGAGCTATGTCCTCCATTTCTTAATATTTTATTAACAATTATATCTTTTATTTATTTATTAGAGAAAGAGAGAGAGAGAGTGAAAATGGGCATGGCAGGGCCTCTAGTCACTGCAAACAAACTCCAGATGCGTGCGCCACCATATGCATCTGGTTTATGTGGGATGTGGAGAATTGAACCTGTGTCCTTTTATTTTGCAGACAAGTGTCTTAACTGCTAAGCCATCTCTCCAGCCCCATTATGTCTTCTTTATTTTAATTTTTTATTGACAATTTCTATAATTGTAAACAATATCCTATAATTCCCTCCCTTCCCCACTTTCCCCTTATGTCTTTTTTTAAAACCAATTTTGAGTTCTTTATACACAAATGCATATGCTGGTATGGCTATTGTTACAGCTAAGACATAAAACATTTCTATCATCGCAAAAAAGTTCTTTCTTCGTATTCTGCAATCAATTCTACAAAACCCTTCAGCCCCAAGCCACCACTGATCTTCTTTCTGACACTGTAGATTGTTTACCTTTTCTAGAATTTTCTGCAAATTGAATCATAACATGATATACTCTTTATTGTCTGTATTTAAAAAAGATTGGCATGCTGTTTTTGAGAGTCACTCCTATTTGTCTGTGTTAACAGACTGTCCCTTTACATGGTGGAATAATGTTTTGCTAAATATTTTATTTATTTATTCCCAAGTAGAAAGAGAGACAGAGAGAGGAAAGAGAGAGAGAGAGAAAGGGCACGTTAGGGCCTCTAGCCACTGCAAATGAACTCCAGACGCATGCACCACCTTGTGCATCTGGCTTACATGGGCTCTGGGGAATCGAACCTGGGTCCTTAGGTTTCACAGGCAAGCACCTTAACCTCTTAGCCATTTTTTCTATCCGTGAAGTAATATTTTTATAGTATGGATACACCACACTTTGTCTATCTGTCCACCAGCTGCTGTGTATTTGGAGTATCGCTACGGATATTTTTTCTTTCTTCTTCCTGATTTCTTTCTTAGTGCTGTGTGTGCATGTGGTCTCATTTCATCGTTGTTACTCCCTCTCCACACTCCTCTGCTTTCTCCTTCTTCATCTTCACAGTCCTGGGGGTTGAGCCCAGGGTCTTGCATATGTCAGGGAAACGCTGGCCCCTGAGCCCCACTCGGCTGACCCTTCTCTCTTTGAAAGTAAACATCCAGGAGTGGGGTTGGAGGCCCACAGTTAAGTGCGCATTTGTCCTGATACTAAATCAGCAGACTGCTTTCTAAGCCGGCTGGACCCCAGGGTCCTCTGCTTCTATGCCCCGTTGCTGCTGCCATTCTACAAGGACACCTGTAATGACACGAGGCACTCGCAGGTAATCTAGTGCAGTCTTCCCTTTCCAATCACATCTACGAAGCCCCCCTGTCACAGTGACCCCATTCGGAGATCTTGGAGAATAACATATGGACACTTTTGGAGGCTATTATTCATCTATCATATGTAATTTATCCCTCATTCCTACCTTCCATTCCTCTCTTCTTCCCTCCATCCCTCCCTTCTTTCCTTCCCAACACCCTTCCTCTCTCTTCCTGCTTTTTTCCTATCCAGGAAATCCTTGCCCATTCCAAGATCATAACATTTTAATTGCAGAAATGTTATATTTTTATCTATCGCATTTAGGTCTGCAGTACATTTCAGGTTCATTGTGTATAGTTGTGAATAAGGGTCAAGACTCCTTTGTTTTTGGTCTCATTTTCCTGGCATCAATGTTGAAAAATCTATCTCCTCCTATGATCGACAGTGATACTTGGGTTGTAAATCAATCAATCGCTTATGTATGTATGGGTTTCTATTCTCTATTAAGATTTTCCTGAATGCAAATGTGATTGATTCGGAGAAAACCTTTCCCTCAGGCAAGGAGTACAATGTGCTCTCTTTAATCTAATTGGTAGGACAAATCACATGACTCTCTACTTCTCCCAAACTCTACGTGGGTCATGTGTTAAATGGCACATGGGCTGATCTGTAACATCCTCTGAAAACTACAAGTGGAATGGGTCTCTGAACAGAAATGATGCTTTACTGAGAAAAACAAAACAAAACAAAACAAAAAAAAAGAATAGGCCTTGAGTTTACAATATCCATTGACTACAGAATCTGCGGATGAAGGATTGAGTCCTTTGGAATCAAGTACGAAAGCTCTCAAGCAAAAGTCAAAGCAAAATAGGGTGTATGATGCATTATTTAGCCAAGGGCACCCAAAGGACCTGAAGTCATAAGGCCCTGTTCTGAGAGACATGAGAACCAGAGCAGGATTTTTGTTTTGTTTTGGTTTTTTGAGGTAGGGTTTTGCTGTAGCCCAAGCTGACCTGGAATTCACTATGGAGTCTCAGGGTGGCCTCGAACTCACAGTGATCCTCCTACCTCTGCCTCCTGAGTGCTGGGATTAAAGGCGTGCACCACCACTCGCAGCTGAGAACCAGAGCAGTTTTTACCCAGCTACATTGTAGTTAGAAAGTGATGAACACAAAAACTCACCAGGGCTGGGGAGACAGCTCTGGGGTTACAAGTGCTTGTTTGTTATCTTGCTGACTCAACTTCAGTCCTCTTTAGCGCCCAGGTGAAGCCCGACACAAAGTGGCACGTGGGTCTCTAATCCCAATGCACCTGTGGCAATGGGAGGTGTAGCCAGGAGAGTCTGGAAGCACGAAACCAGCAGAGGCAGGAAAGTCTATTGAAAAAACAAGGTGGTGGTGGTGGTGGGGGGGGGCTGGAGAGATGGCTTAGCGGTTAAGCACTTGCCTGTGAAGCCTAAGGACCCTGGTTCGAGGCTCAGTTCCCCAGGACTCAAATAAATAAACAAACAAAAAAAAAACAAGGTGGGGGCTGGGAAAATGCCTAGGGGGTTAAAGATGCTTGCTTGCAAAGCCTGCTGGCTTGGGGTCAATTCCCCAGCACCCACGTTAAGCCAGATGCCCAAAGAGGCATATGTATCTGGAGGGTGTTTGCAGTGGCAAGAGGCCCTGGTGTGCCCATACGGACACTCTCTTTCTAATAAGTAAGTAAATAAATAAAATTCAAAATAAAGAAGATGGAAGGAAAGAAGAAACACAGCACAGTTGTTTTCTGACCTCTATACACGTACTGTGGCACGTGGGCACCGGTGTACGCATCATACACATACATAAAATATACCTACACACCCAAATGAAAAATTAAGCTGGGCGTGATGGCACACATCTTTAATCCCAGCACTTGGGAGTCAGAGGTAGGTGTATCACCGTGAGTTCGAGGCCACCCTGAGACTACATAGTGAGTTCCAGGTCAGTCTGGACTAGAGTGAGAACCTACCTTGAAAAACCAAAAAAAAAAAAAAAAAAAAAAAAAAAAAAAAATTAAAATTAGAAAAAAAAATAAAGGCAGAAAATCTGAGAATCAGGCAGAGAGAAGAATAAATCCCCAGGCTAGAACCCAGGAGGATGAGAACATGGGTAGTAGTCTGCGGTGGGACAGGAATGGGTGAGATTGATCAGGAAAACGTCACAAAAATGTTGAAGGTCTGTTTTCCACACAGTGTCAGGGATACGGGTCAGGCTTGACAGCGCCCAGCTCAGGATGAGTTAGGATGTTGGTTCTCCTACGGTCATGGACATCAGAATCTCTTTGTTAAACCATGCCTTGCCAGCCCCACCCCCAGCGTGTCCATGGAGTAGATCCAGGGCAGAGTTCAAGAACGTGTGTTGCTAACAGGTCTCCAGATGCCGTTGTTTCTGCCAGACCGGAGGCCTCCCACTGGGAACCACTGGCGAGGGGAGCAGCCGGTCAGTGTGCTTCGTGGTGAGGTTAGGATGGCCACCTGCTAGGAACCAGGAGTGGACATTGTTTCAAATGCTGGTTGTTATCTTCCCCCGGTCCCAGAGAGTGGCTTATAGCAGCTTTGCAGGAGTACCTGTAAACTACTTTGTAAAAGTTCTGCAGATGAGGGCTGGAGAGATGGCTTAGCGGTTGATCTCTTGCCTGTGAAGCCTAAGGACCCCGGTTCGAGGCTCGGTTCCCCAGGACCCACGTTAGCCAGATGCACAAGGGGACGCACGCGTCTGGAGTTTTTTTGCAGAGGCTGGAGGCCCTGGCGTCGCCCATTCTCTCTCTCTCTCTCCCCCTCTCTTTCTCTCTCTGTCTGTCGCTCTCAAATAAATAAATAAAAAATTTAAAAAATTTAGGAAAAAAAGTTGTGCAGATGAATCTTACACACGTGAACCACTCGCTCAAAGCATGTGAGGTTCTTTTAAGCCATCACCCACCCTTACGTACCCTGTGCAATTAGCAGCCTGTTGCAGTGACACTTCATTCTTCACCGGGGCCTGTGGTCTGGGTCAGCGGTGGAGTGGTCAGAGGTTGACCGAGAGGCCTTCAGGTCCCGTGTGCCACGTTCTGCTTGGGAACTGTCCTAGCTTTTTCTCTTATTGCCGTGACCCGATAGCAGACAAAAGCCACTTCGCAGGGAAGGGGGCTTTACTCGGGGCTTAAAGTTCCAGGGCCCGCGGCCCGTCATGGCCCGGGAGGTCTGGGGACAGGAGCAGGAAGCAGCTGGCCACATGGAGTCCACAGTCAGGAAGCAGAGAGATGAGTTACGGTGTTCAGCTACCTTTCTTCTTTCTGTTCCGTCCAGGACCCCCAGCCCAGGGAATTGTGACACTTACTGCTAGGAAGTGTCTTCCCTATCTCAATTAATGTAATCTAGAAAATCCCTCACGGACACAGTCATAGATTTGTCTCCATGGTGATTCTAAATTGCATCAAGGGGGGCTGGAGAGATGGCTCTGTGGTTAAGGCACTTGCCTGCAAAGCCTAATGACCAGGGTACTCATGTAAGCCAGATGCACAAGGAGGCGCATGCATCTGGAGTTCATTTGCAGTGTCAAGAGGCCCTGGAACACCCATTCTCTCTCTCTTTCTGCCTCTCTCTTTCTCTCTCTCTGTCTCTCTCATAAATAAAATAAATTATTAAACCACATCAAGCTGACAGTTGAAATTAACCATCACAGGACCCTGAGTAAAGGTACTTAAACATTTGAATTTCAGATTTAAAAACATATTTTATTTATTTATTTATGAGAGAGGAAGTTACAGATAGAGAGAAAGAGAGAATGGGCATGCCAGGGCCTCTAGCCACTATATAAGAACTCCAGACACATGTGCCCCCTTGTGCATCTGGCTTACGTGGGTCCTGGGGAATCGAGCCCTGGTCCTTAGGTTTCGCAGGCCAATGCTATAACCACTAAGCATTTCCCCAGGCCCAAAGTTTCAGATTTTTAATCTGAAAGATGAAATAAAAAAGACGAGCACCATGTGATCATCACGTGACATCTCACACTTAGTAAACTCTTGGCAAAGAGGAACCTCTGATATCCCCGACACTGTCTTTTCTCACTTGGTGCCACATGCCAGCTCACCACAGACCGTTGATCTTGCTTGCCTGAAGCAGTTTATGATGCTTATTGACCTGAATCAAGGGACACACAGCAGAGAGGAGAGAACCGTTAGAGAAAGAAAAAAATTAAAAAAAGAAAACTAGGGCTTTGGGGTTTGAAACGCAGGGAGAGAAAAATTACTCTCTTGGTAGAACTGTGAGATATGAGCAGAAAGACTGGAGTTTGTCTTCTGTCTTTGGGGTTTCATGAAGCTCCTGTTCCCCTTCCAAATTACATGTATCTTCCTGTCACATCCTGCCGTATTCCGTCTGCAGAGTGTTTTCACTACGTGGAGGACGGATGGACTGCTTTGTATGCATTGGGGGTCGGATGCTAAGAACGGTGGTCTGGCAACGTCAGGGAAATGCTTCTGAAGCTCAAAGCAGATCAGAAAGGCAGTACAGCCTTGGCACAGTCTAAGTGCTGCCCTCAAACGTGGCATCATTTGACTGATTCATTTTCTTTTCTCTGTATCTACCCGGCCATACACGAGAGATGGGATAATATTTTTTTTTTCCCCCTCGAATCACCGTAGCACAAGGCCAAGTAGATGGACTGGAGTCAAGTGAGTAAGTGAATGTTTTGGCCTCATTCATTCAAGTGGACTGTCTCAGATGATCAAGTAGCCTTCCTCAAGGAACCATCATTGGTTTTTTTTTTTTTTTTCATTCTTTCTTTATCATTTTGTTTTATGGCAAAATGTACTTAGAATTAGCAGGGCATGGTGATGCATGCTTTTAATCCCAGCACTCCAGAGGCAGAGGTGGAAGAATAGCCATGTGTTCAGGACAGCCTGAGACTATGTAGTGAATTGCAGGTCAGCCTGAGCTACAGTGAGACCCTACCTTGAAAACCAAACCTCCCCCCGAAAAAAAAAGTACTTCAAATTTAAAGGACTTTTGACCTTCAAAAACCCACTGAACTATTATATTAAGTGATGTAACCAAAGAGCAGGAAGAAACACTGCATGTTCTCTCTCATATCTATTTTTAAAAATTAATTCATTCATTCATTAATTAACTTATGAGAGAGAGAGAGAGAGAGAGAGAGAGAGAGAGAGAGAGAGGAAGATATGGGCTCACCAGGACCCATAGCCACTGCAAATGAACTCCAAATGCATGCACCATCATATGCATCTGGCTTATGTGGGTCCTGGGGAATCGAACCTGGGTCCTTTGGCTTTGTAGGTGAGTGCCTTAACTGCTAAGCAATCTTTCCATCCCTCTCTCACATGTGTATATGGGTGTTTCTATGTGTGTGAGAGTGTGTAGATGTTAGGAAACTAGAAAAAGTCCATGAGAGTGGAAGCAAAGAGGTTTCAAGGAAAAGGGTTAAGAAGGGTAACAGAACTTATGAGGTAGGAATGTGAAAGGGGAGTACTGGTGGGGGGAGGGGATAAACTGACATATGGGACAACGAGATGGAGGAGAGGAGGGGTATGGGGCAGTGGGGAAGGTCAGTCAAAAACTATTTGTGGGGCTGGGGGGACGGCTTAGTGGTTAAGGCGTTTGCCTGCAAAGCCAAAGGGCCCAGATTCGATTCCCCAGGACCTACGTTAGCCAGATATATGAGGTGGCACATGTGTCTGGAGTTTGTTTGCAATGGCTGGAGGCCCTGATGCACCCATTGTCTCTCTTTCTCTCTCTTCCCCTCTTTCTCTCTGTCAAATAAATAACTAAATAAAAATATTTAAAATATTAAACAAAAGCTATCTGTGAAGATGACAGATCCTTTCTAGCTCTTGTCCCGTAACTGTCCTTACAGTTACGTAAGCAGGTGTTATGTATGCAGTGCACTGTCATGGTGAGCCCCACACATCTATAGTAACAAGTAAATACGTGACAGTGGGCTCAAAATTCAAAATGAAAGTAAAATGAAAAGAACAAATGACTTTCTCCTTTACTCAGAAATTCTTGTGTTTCTCAAAGGGACCAAATTCAAGAGCTCAATATTTTCAAACTTGAAAGTAGTTAGAACCCAGAAGCTGAGGCCGAGACCGTGTAAACTACACACGGGTGCTGCGTGTTCAGTGGTCGGAAGCCAGAGCTCTTGGTTCCTACTTGAGATTTTCTGTTCCACCAAGTGGCTCCATTCTGTGCGGTCATGGTGTCTCATGTCTCCTTGGTCATGCAGCTTTCTTTTCCTTTGTTTTATTCCCTTTCTGTTTCAAGAACAATGCTTTATAAATTAAAATAAATTTAAAAGTCGGGGCCGGAGAGATGGCTTAGCGGTTAAGCGCTTGCCTGTGAAGCCTGAGGACCCCGGTTCGAGGCTCGATTCCCCAGGACCCACGTTAGCCAGATGCACAAGGGGCGCACGCGTCTGGAGTTCGTTTGCAGTGGCTGGAGGCCCTGGCACACCCATTCTGTCTCTTTCTCTCTGCCTCTTAGTCTGTCACTATAAAATAAAATAAAATAAAATAAAATAAAATATAAAATAAAATAAAATAGCATTAAAAGTTGATCCAGAAAGAAAAAGAAAACTCAAAACATAAGAATCTATCCAGCAACCAGACCAGAAGCCGCATCTACCACATTCATTGCCCTCCTGCTTTTCCTCTCTGTTAGTTTCCTTTTTCGCTCTCTCCTCCTCACTCGCTTTCTCTTTCTCACTTGCTGGCCTGTTCCGAAGCCCACTCTGTAGCATTGAGTTAGAACACCGGATAAGTGGGAGATGGTGTCCCAATCTGAAGGCTCGGACAGGGTTCTCCATGTTGCTGACCCGTTGCCAGGGAGACTGATCCTGGATATTTCAACTTTGTGTACCATTCTAGTTCACGTTCAAGGAACAGTGAGTTAGGACATATGTATATCTTTAAGTGGTCTAGGACTTTGGCCAGTGACTTCAGAACCTCTCCCCAAGTATTCAATTGATTCAAAAATAAACTTGCTCAGTAATGTTATTGTTACCCAATAGGTAAAATGTTTGAGTAATTAAATTTTTTAATTTATTTGTAAGGAGAGAGAGAGAGAGAGAGAGAGAGAGAGAGAGAACGGGTACACTAGGGCTTCTTGCCAGTGCAAACGAACTCCAGATGCATGTGCCACTTTTGGCATTTGACTTTACATGGGTGCTGGGGAATCAAACCCAGGCCAGCAGGCTTTGCAAGCAAGTCCCTTGCAACACTGAACCATCTCCCTAGCCCAAAATGTTTAATTTGTAATGTTTAGGTATCAATACTTTGAAATATTAAGTGATGCAATATTTGCTTCTTCTTCTTCTTCTTCTTCTTTTTTTTTTTTTTTTTGGTTTTTCAAGGTAGGGTCTCACTCTGGTCCAGGCTGACCTGGAATTCACTGTGTTGTCTCAGAGTGGCCTCGAACTCTCAGCAATCCTCCTACCTCTGCCTCCTGATTAAAGGCGTGCACCACCATGCCCAGCTAATATTTGCTTCTTTTACAAATATATTTCAAAGGCACGAAGAGGACAACTCAGTCAGTAGTGTTTGTCATGCAAGTATGAGCACCTGGGCTTGATCCCCGTGCACACGTAGGAGCAAGGTGTGGGCATGTGGGCTTGTAAACCAAGTGCTGGGGACATGGAGACAGGCGGATTCCTGACGATCCCCAGGCTTGTAGACCAGGGCCAGCAGATCTAACCTACTTGGTAAGCTCTAGACCAATGAGAGACCCTGTCTCAAAAGCAAGGGTGTGGTGGCTCACACCTTTAATCCCAGCTCTCGGGAGGCAGAGGTAGGAGGATCGCCATGAGATCAAGGCCCCCCTGAGACTGCATAGTGAATTCCAGGTCAGCTTGGGACAGAGTGAGACCCTACCTGAAAAACAAACAAACAAACAAACAAACAAACAACAACAACAAAAAGCAAGGTGGACGGTGTGTTCCTGGGGAATGACACCCATGGTTGTCCTCTTGCCTATACACACATGGTCATATATATAAACCTGCACACACACAAACATATAATCACATATACATACAAAATATGTTTCAAAGAAAGACGAACATGGAGCTGGGCATGGTGGCACACGCCTTTAATCCCAGCACTTGGGAGACAGAGATAGGAGATTGCCATGAGTTTGAGGCCACCATGAGACTACGTAGTGAATTCCAGGTCAGCCTGGGCCAGAGTGAGACCATACCCTGAAAAAACAAAAAAAATAAAATAAATAAAATAAAATAAAATAAAAAATAAATAAATATACTTCCTGTAGAGTATCAACATAAAGACTAGGATTTGGTACACAATAGTATATCTACTTTTTTTTTATTAGGTATTGGATGTATTTGATAGCAAAGTGGTTATTGTAATAAAAACTCATTATCACTCAGTTAACTTAATCTAATAGTACAGACAGCAATTTTTCTATCATATATGGTAGCTAATGGATTAGCTGCTAATTACAAACTGTGTCCATGAGTTAACACATTAGCCTTCAAATAATTGAAAATCTCTTCTATTATTTTTATCCTGGTCTTTTAATCTTCATTATTGAAAATGAGATTATTTTTGCAAGCCTCTTTGCACTTTATGAATTGCATTAGCAGAATAATGGAGATCAATTTGGTGTAAATAATTTAGAAATGCTGACAACAGTCTCTGCCCAATCACTTCCTCACGTACGGCTGAATTCTCCACAGAGTCTTTTGCTTTTGGTATAGGGCACAGATCCTGGACACGTGCAGCGTTCTGAATAAATAACTTGGTTTACTGCCCCGTTTTCTCCTCTTAGATCCTCTGCTTTATTCCCACAAGGTAAGGAAATTATGTCCATTATGAGCAGTTTGTCAATGTATTTATAATAAAGCCTTCCCATCCATCTTACTTACCCTGAACTTTGCATGTTTTAGTAATCATCTTCTGAAAAAGTCACGGGAACAAAAGCTTTCAGTACTAGACACCAATGAATTTCTCCTGTAAATGTTTATTAATATGCAGATTAAAGTGATATAAAAATGAGGTTTTTCCTTTAATGATAAAGAAAAGCAAGCTCGTAACTCATCTTTTATTGCAATCATCTTAAATTTCATCAGGAAGTTGGATAAAGCAATTAAATTCTGATTTTTTAAGATGATGGCAATCATAATTCTTTCTTTAGAATTTTTTTGCTCATATGTGGGTATGTGCATTTAGGTGTGTGCTAGGGTCTTTGTTTTTGCTGCAGATGACTGCCTATCTGGCTTTACATGGGTGGTTGGGGACTTGAACCTGGGTCAGTAAGCAAACACCTTCGCAAGCAAGGTTCTTTAACCACTGAGCCATCTCCCTAGTCTCAGCAATCGTTATTAAGTCTTATGGATTTTCTTCATAGGGATTTTAAATGTTTATTTATTTATTATTGAGAGAGAGAGAAAGAGAGAGAGAGAGAGAGAAAGGAAAGAGAGAGAGAGAGAGAGAGAGAGGAAGAGAGAGAATGGGTGCACCAGGGCGTCTAGTCACTGCAAACAAACTCCAGACACACGTGCCACCTTGTGCATCTGTCTTCCATGAGTCCTGGGGAGTCTAACCTGGGTCCTAGGCTTCTTAGGCAAGTGCCTTAACCACTAAGCCATCTCTCCAGCCCTTCATAGGGAATTTTTTAAAAGGTTCTTTTTTTTTTTAAAAAAAAAAGAGTTATTTTTATTTACTTATTAGAGACGGGGTGGGGGGAGAGAGAGAGTGAGAATGGGTGCGCCAGGGCCTCCAACCACTGCAAACGAACTCCAGACGTATGCGCCACCACGTGCATCTGGCTTACGTGGGACCTGGAGAGTTGAACCTGGGTCCTTAGGCTTCGCAGGCATGAGCCTTAACCGCTAAGCCATCTCTCTAGCCCTTCATAGGGATTTTGATAGATCTCTACCAGATCAATTTACTAGCCTTCTACATCTCATCCTAGCAGGCTTTTTCTAGAAGGTTGTGTATATATGTGTAGTCTCCCGTGTTCTTGAAATGAGAGACGCTCCTTTTACGCTAGCATGGAGACCTGTGTTCTTTCCCTCTGGATTGTCTGTCGTGGGGGCCGTGATGGCTGCACTAGGGAAGCAGCTTATATAGGGCTCTGGAGCAATATGCCCGGAAATCCCAATCTGCCATGTCAAACACTCAGCTGTTTGGAGGCTGCTGTGTTGGAGAGTCACGTTGATAGACCAATGTGGGAGGTGGAGGAGGGCATTATGGGATTTCTCCGGCTGCCTCAGGCTACCAGATAGTGTAGTCTTCTTGGCCTGGGTCGCAGGCATGGGGGTGAATGTGACCCTCTACTGCCATCACATGAGAAAGTCGCATCCCAAACCCTGAGAGAAGACAGGGCATAGCCAGTACTTTAAGACACTAAGGTTTGCAACCCTTGACATGGTGACTTACAAAAATATGTAACTTCCCCCCAGCACCGGAGGCAGGAGTCCTAAGACATTTTAGGCTGGAGTACCAGGAGAATCGTTTGTTCTCATATATTTTTTTTTTCCACAATTTCCTGAGCTCCTGAATCCTTGAAAATTTCTCTGGTGAAATATTATCTTTTGTTAAGTGAGGCAACTTTTTTTTTTTAAACTTTATCTTTATTTGTTTATTTGAGAGAGAGAGAGACAGAGAAAGAGGCAGAGAGAGGGAGAGAGAGAGAATGGGAGCACCAGGGCCTCCAGCCACTGCGAGCGAACTCCAAATGCATGCGCCCCCTTGTGCATGTGGCTTACGTGGGACCTGGAGAATTGAACCTGGTTCCTTAGGCTTCAAAGGCATGCGCCTTAACTGCTAAGCCATCCCTCCAGCCCAAGTGAGGCAACTTTTGGTGGGTTCATAGATAGCTTCAGGATGGAAAGAGATTGTCAGGGACATGAACCATGCATGTAATTAGAGAACTGTACCTTATAGCCCTTCTTCTTCTGTGCATACCTCTGTGGAAAGGATAGGATCACCGATGGCTATTCAATGAAGCCTCCATCAACAAACAAACAAACAAAGGCCGTGTTTGAGGAATTTCCAGGTAGCTAGCTGGGCACATGGAGGTTCCTGGAGGGTGGCATGGCCAGAGGCTCCACAGCCATTGTCCCACCCATCCTTTCTATCTGACTGTTAATTTTTTTTTTTTTCGAGGTAGGGTCTCACTCTAGCCCAGGCTGACCTGGAATTCACTATGGAGTCTCAGGGTGGCCTCGAACTCACGGTGATCCTCCTACCTCTGCCTCCCAAGTGCTGGGATTAAAGGCGTGCGCCACCACACCCGGCTGACTGTTAATTTTTATTCGCTATAATATCCTATATTCATTTAGCAAGCCAACAAACATGTTTCCCCAAGGTCTCTGAGCCATCTTTGGCAACTGATTGAACTCACACAAAAGGCTGCTGTGCATATTCAGGAAGTCAGGTTAGGAGTGTGGGTGGCAGAATTACTATTTGAAGTTGGCATCTCAATTGAGGACAGGCCTGTGGGACTGAAGCTCCTGACCTGGGTTCTGACTCCAGCTGCGGGTACAGTGTTAGAAAGGAGTTAAATTTAGGACACCCAGCTGTCTTCTGCTGCAGGGTTAGTTGTTTGATTTTTATGGGAAACCCTCTGTAGGCTTGGCGTCAGAAGTGAAGTGTGCCTAGTGTGAATGCGGAAGGCAGACCACACATGTCTCGTAGCTCTAACGTGGCCACAGCATCTGGAGTCCGTGCCCTTCTCTCTGATTTCCTGACTCAGATAACGTCATCATTTATGTGACAGCCCTCCTACTGACACATAACATTTTTCCCCCGACTTCTCTGAGATTCATAAGGACTTTCAACTCTCTGCAAATTTCCAGTCTCCAGGAGTTGCTGTTGGGAAGGGTTGGAAGTCATACGCAAGCGAAGGGCAATGCATTAAGGACCCGAGCCAATAGTAATTCAGGCTGCATTTTCTCTACTGCCATACCTAAGTGATGGCACAGGGGCAGCTGCGGAGGGCTGGGGAGATAGCTCAGCCAGTAAAGTGCTTAGTGTGCAAGCCCGAGTGAGGATCTAGGGCTGAGTCCCAGAGTCCATGCACACAGAGCTGGGGGTAGTGTTGGGGAGGTGGAGACAGGCAGATCCCTGGTGCTTCGCAGCTAGCCAGTCTAGCTTAGTTGGAGAGTTTCAGGCCAATGAGAGACTGTGTCTCAAAGGAGCTGGACGATGACTGAGGTCTGCACACACGTGTGTATCTGCACACATGCGAACACACACACATACAAAAATGCAAGAAAGAGGGAAGGAAGAAAGAAAGGAAGAGAAACAAAGGAAGGAAGGAAGAAAGAAAGAAAGACAGAAAGATATTGAGGACTGGATAGTAATTCATTAAAGTATTAATAGTCTAATCCTCCTTTGGTACAGGGTAAAAATGTAAAAGAGATGACAAAAAAATTCCAGTCCTTTAAAAAAATGTATTTATTTGAGAGAGAGAGAGAGGGAGGGAGAGAGAAAGAGAGAGGCAGAGGTGGATAGAGAAAGAATGGGTGTGCCAGGGCATACAACCACTGCAAAGGAACTCCTGACACATGTGCCACCATGTGCATCAGGCTTATATGGGTACTGGGAATTGTACCTGGGTTCTTAGGCATTGCAGGCAAGCGTCTTAACTGCTAAGCCATCTCTCCAGCCCTCCAATCCTATTTAAAAAATATTTTATTTATTCATTTGCAAGGAGAGAGAGAGAGAAGGAAACAGAGAGAGAGGGAGAGAGACAGATGGAGTGAATGGGTGTGTCAGAACCTCCAACAGCTACAAATGAACTCCAGATGCACACGCCACTTGTGCATGTACCTGGCTTTATGTGAGTGTTGGGGAAGGGAACTTGGGTCGTTAGGGTTTGCAGGGAAGCGTCTTAACTGCTGAGTCATCTCTCCAGCCCACCAGTCCTTCTTTATTTTATTTTATTTTTTTACTGACAACTTCCATAATTGTAGAAAATATCCCATGGTAATTCCCTCCCAACCCCCTACTTTCCCCTTTGAAACTCCACTCTCCATCATATCTCCTCTCCTCTCAATCAGTCTCTCTTTTATTTTGATGTCATGATCTTTTCCTCCTATTATGATAGTCTGTGTAGGTAGTGTCAGGCATTGTGAGGTCATGGATATCCAGGCCATTTTGTGTCTGGAGGAGCACGTTGTAAGGAGTCCTACCCTTCCTTTGGCTCTTACATTCTTTCCGCCACCTCTTCCGCAATAGGCCCTGAGCCTTGGAAGGTGTGATAGAGATGTTTCAGTGCTGAGCACTCCTCTGTCACTTCTCAGCACCATGATGCCTTCTGAATCATCCCAAGGTCACTGCCATCTGAAAAGAGAAGCTTCTCTAACCAAAAGTGAGAGTAGCATTAATATATAGGTATGAACATTAAGAGAAGTGCTTACTGGTCAGTTTGATAAGCATAGTGTATACATTTAGCCAGACAGCAGCAGACGTTACACCCCTAGGGCTCATGACTACCCCTGTTGTAGGTTTTCAGTATCACGGATGTATTCTCTGCCATGGAGCGGGACTACATCCCTGATACTGACAACCTACTGTTTTTTGTTATTGTTGTTGTTGTTGTTGTTGTTTTGAGGTAGGGTCTCACTCTAGCCCAGGCTGACCTGGAATTCACTACATAATCTCAGGGTGGCCTCGAAGTCACTGTGATCCACCTACCTCTGCCTCTCAAGTGCTGGGATTAAAGGTATACGCCATCACGCCCGGCTAATCTACTGTTTTACTTGAATCTTTTACTACAAAGATTGAACAACTGAAGGAGACCAGAGCTGAGAACTCCATGCCAGTCTGAAGGTCACTTAGCCATCAAAGTCATGAAGCTGGACCAGGAGTCATATGTAATGCAGTTTGCCCAGTTCTTACTGTTTCTCAGCTGTGTGTACTTCGCACATTTTCATGTTGTCCTCTGAGAAAGGTGCCAAGATGACCACCCAGACTGTATTTCTCACTCTGTGTGTGTTTATAATTCTGGGTTCTGCATATGAGGTCACAGTTATTTATTTTTGCATTATTGCTTTCTCATGGCCCCGTGCAGGGCACTGACAGCGTGTTGATGCCAGGAAGATTAAAAAGTTTCTAGTGTTTTCCAAGAAATGGAAACTGAATATAAGGTAGAGCTGACCTCTAGCCTTCTCATGGAAATTAGCACCAGAATCCTATCTGTATTTCTCCTAGCTGAAAGATCTCTTTTCATGATTAAAACAACAACAACAACAACAACAACCACCACCACCAAAAAAAGGGATCCGTGGATTCGTCTTGAGCACACCTTGATTGTCACTGAGATTTAGGACTATGGATTTGGCTTCCATTAATTTTCAAATTGTCTCAAGATACTGTATTTTTTCTTGCTTACTTTTTTTTTTAGTTACATAATAATGAAAACATGAATATATTCACTTAAAAGAGAACCCACATTGAAGACAAAACTTACAGGCTTGATATGTTGTACCACTGGCCTAAATGACTTTTTGATTTATAAAAGGACACCGTGGCAGAATTCTGAGCAGAAGAGAACCCGTGCACCTGGAGTTTTAGTCATAGACGACAAGAAAGAAGAAGTAGTGGTAGAGAAGAGAAGGCAGAGAAAGAAAAAAATTAGTTTGGAAAACAGTGATTAAAAATGCATAAAAATAAGGGCTGGAGAGATGGCTTAGCGGTTAAGTGCTTGCCTGTGAAGCCTAAGGACCCCGGTTCGAGGCTCAATTCCCCAGGACCCACGTTAGCCAGATGCCCAAGGGGGCGCACACATCTGGAGTTCATTTACAGAGGCTGGAAGCTCTGGCGCGCCCATTCTCTCTCTCTCTCTCTCTCTGCCTCCTTCCCTCTGTCGCTCTCAAGTAAATAAATAAATAAATAAACAACAACAACAAAAAGATGCATAAAAATAAAAAGAAAAGGAAAAGAAAAGAAAGAAAGAAGAAAAAAAAACTGTTCAGAAAATTGTTAGGCCAAACAGAGAAAGATTAAATTCACGCTACGTTTAAGAAAAATAGGGTATACGATGAAAATCTTTATGGTTTGTAAGATATAAGGTGTCTTTTTCTTTGTAATAAAAGCTATCTTTCTGCACAGAGAGAGGAATGGCTCCACACTGTGAAAACAAGACATGCTATGAATGATGAAGGGCTATAGTTCAGCGAAGTCACAGCGCCAAACAAACCCAAAACGATTACATAGAGCCACAGCGTTGCTCAGAGCAGGGTACAGTTTCATTATTCTACATACACTTTGAAATCTAAACATTATTGCTACGAGTAAAAAGGGCGTCTGCACATTTATATGCAGAGCTGCATACATTCTTAATGCCTTTTGGTGATTTTGTTGCTGGACCGTATTTAGCTCTTTCTTTCATTTTTATTATAGAAGAAAATTAAACCATCCATAAAGGCCCTAAACAGTCAAAGTTCCCCTTTTCTCTCTCTCTATGGACTCTTGGAAATGCACGAACCTTGCTTCTTGTCTATAGCAGCTCAGTTTCGCCCAGATGGTTACAGAAGGGTAAGCTACCCAGAAAACACCAGGCTATGAATCAGAGGGAAAACAGACTTAGAACTACACAGATTTGAATTTTTAGTTGATTGCATAGGCTGGGAGTTTGGCCAAAAGCCTTAGATCAGAAATAGGGAACAAATTCAGCCTGTACCAAGCTTCCTTTCTTCCTTCCTAAGTGGAAACATCTTTATTGTTATTTTCTCCTAAGTGTAGAAATAATATATGTTCCTTGGGAAAAATTAATTATATCTAAAGTAGAAAGCAAAATTCTCTCCTTGCCTCAGTTAACACATCTTACATATAATCCTTTGTTACAATTTTGTTATAAATCATTCCACAAGTTCCCCATAAAAACCAACACACTTTTAAGAAAAAAAATTATGTTTATTTATTTGAGAGAGAGAGAGAAAGAGAGAGAAAATGAATAGGCACATCAGGACCTTTAGTCACGGCAAACAAACTCCAGATGCACATTCCACCTTGGGTACCTGGTTTAGGTCGGGAATTGAACCTGGGTCCTTTGGCTTCACAGGCAAGCACCTTAAACACTAAGCCATCTCTCCAGTTCTTTAAAAGCCAACACACTTTTATACTTCAGAAACAAAACTACATAGCATTTTTCATCTGTAAGGTTATCTTTTGCCTCAATACCATGTTTTGGTTATATTTTTTTGTTGTTTTTATTTTATTTTTAATTTTTTTTGTTTATTTATTTGAGAGGGACAGACAGAGAAAGAGGGGGAGAGAGAGAGAGAGAGAGAGGAGAGAGAGGGAGAGGGAGAGAATGGGTACGCCAGGGCTTCCAGCCACTGCAAACGAACTCCAGATGCATGCGCCCCCTTGTGCATCTGGCTAACGTGGGTCCTGGGGAATCGAGCCTTGAACCGGGGCCCTTAGGTTTCATAGGCAGGTGCTTAACCACTAAGTCATGCCTCCAGCCCTTTTTTGTTGTTTTTAAATTTTTATTTATTTATTTATTTATTTTTGACAGAGAAAGGGGTGGGGGAGAGAAAGAGAGAATGGATACGCCAGGGCCTCCAGCCACTGCAAATGAACTCCAGATGTATGCGCCCGCTTGTGCATCTGGCTAACGTGGGTCCTGGGGAATCTAACCTGGGTCTTTTGGCTTTGCAGGCAAGTGCCTTAACCGCTAAGCCATCCCTCCAGCCCTTGGTTGTATTTTCGAGTTGATACAGCTCTACAACTTTTCTTTCAAGCTATAATATTGTTACTAATATTGATTGACATTTTCCCTGGCTGTACACAGTGCTGCAAAAAAATATCTGTTTACTTACATATTCCTACACTTACTCTTTTAGGCTCCATGATGAATGCCTCCAACCTGAAGTGGCTGAGTCAGCGTGTGTGTGTGTGTGTGTGTGTGTGTGTGTGTGATTTTCAGCGTAATTCATTTCCATATTGCTTACAGAAATGTACTAAATACATTCCAACCACATATGTATGCAAGTATTAAATCACTCGGTTTTTTAAAATTTTTTTTTTTTATTTTTCAAGGTAGGGTCTCCCTCTAGCTCAGGCTGACCTGAAATTCACTGTGAATTCTCAGGGTGGCCTCGAACTCATGGCAATCCTCCTACCTCTGCCTCCCGAGTGCTGGAATTAAAGGCGTGCGCCACCATGCCAGGCTAAATCACTCATACTTTTGCCAACAGTGGCTATTGTTAATTTTTATTTTTATTTATTTATGATAGAGAGAGAGAGAGTGAGAGAATGGGCTCGCCAGGGCCTCCAGCCACTGCAAAGGAACTCTAGGTGCATATGCCACCTTGTGCATGTGGCTTACATGGGTCCTGGGGAATTGAACCTGGGTCCTTTGGCTTTGCAGGCAAGCACCTGAACCGCAAAACCATGCCTCCAGCCCAGATATTCTTAATTTTAAAATATTTGTCCAACTGCCCAAGGCCACTCCCTGACTTTGCTATACTGTGCGTAGCCAGGACGTTTTCTTCACTCGGGTCTCCGGGAGCTTTCCGCAGGAGATGGCGGTGCGACGGGGCCTCGGCCTGCTTGGGACTGTGTCTCTCCCTCAGTCCCGGAGTGATTGCTCTCTGCTTGTGCTGTGGATTCTCCTTATATTTATGCACATATGCACAGCCACAAATCACGACCACACACACACACACACACACACACACACACACACGATACTGTGTAAATCACAAACGCACATGCGCACCATAGGACACACAAAGGCACACGTGGAAACATGGACATACACCACCATCACATTCTGCGGAGCTGTGAAACGATCCCACGTAGTGCCCGGATGCTGTGCTCAGAAGCCCATCATTTCCCAGGCTCCTTGAGGGCACTGGTGTTCCTTGGGCGCCAACCTGGTCATTGCAACTCTCCTTCTGAGGCAGGCTGGGGGCTGCTTCCCTCATCTGAATGCCTGGTGATCTCCCGGAGCAGTAAAAAAAGATGAGAACTGAAGGGCTTGGGTGCAAACCCCAATTTATGGGAAATGGTTTAAATTGGTGCTTTCTCCTTCCTCATGAATGCACATGATTTCCTCTGAATTTTCTCACAAGGATTTCTAAGAATTAAAACCATGTAACTCAGATAGGTCCAGTTACAAATCACAGCCACACAGGCACATCACACACACGCACACACACACACACACACACGCATGCACACACACGCAACACACAGGCACACACACCAAATCACATGCAACTATGCCACACGCATATCACAGCACATTTGTATGTGATAGAGCGTCATTGTGAAGCACTCTGAGGTAGATTCCGTCCTGTTTGGCTTTGCTTAAAACACTGATTTACCTTTAGCCAATGTTCCTTTCTTAATGCACAATTTTATTGATTTTTTTTTTATTCTTTTGTCACTGACATTGCTCAAAACTGAGCTGCTGAAATATGCCGACCTCGTCTTCTTTCCTCCAAGATTTACTAGGTATATATCCATCAAATCCACTATTTAATTAAAACACAAACCGAGGGCTGAGGAACGTAAATAACAGCGCTGGTAAGGAATCTGAATATCTGAACACCGCTTCCTCCTTCCGTGTGCAGTGTGTGAGCGGGAATCTAACACTTCAGCAGGGTGGCTGAGGGGCTGGAGTTAAGGTACTTGCCTGCAAAGCCAAAGGACGGAGGTTCAATTCCCCAGGGCCTGTGTAAGCCAGATGCACAAGGTGGAGCATGCGTTTGGAGTTCATTTGCAGTGGTTGAAGGCCCTGGCATGCCCATTCTCTCCTCTCTCTCTCTCATAAATAAAATTAAGTTAAAATTTTAAAAAGAAGAGGGACTGTGCAGCAGAGGGAATTCTGAACCAGACAGCACTGAGATTATGTCCTTTGCATGCATGACTGATACCTTTCTGAGCCTGTATTTTTTTTTTTTTTTTGCATATCAACGTGGCTTAGTAGTGGTTCTATCACCTATCAGAATCAAATGACGTATATGTGTATGCATCATGACATAGGGGTATATATAAATAACATTTACGTGGGTAGAAAAGCTTGCTGACAAGTTTCAGTCTTCACGCTCTAGTCACTTCAGTCAGTATTGACTTCCGTATCGAATGTCTGTCATAGCAGTTGTATTTTCATCTAAATTGACCACTTGGGCATTTATTAACCTTTTAACATTTCTTTGTGGTAAAGGCACCACCTCAAATCTTTCCCAATTCAGTCTTACAAGTTTGCACTTTCCCTGACATCATGAGAAAGTTCAAGAAGTCGAGGAAATTTCTCTTCCCCCTTGCATTGACCAGCACCTCACACCCTCCTGAGCATCTATCGCACAGAGTTCTTGCGTGTGCTCTCCTCCTGCTCTCTGCTCAATTCCACAGTGAGGTGCTGAAACTTCAAGAAAACACGTGGCACCAACAGAGATGCCACTGGGAAAGTGACTGTTGTGTGTATGAGATGTACACTCCTCGCAGGAGAGCTCATCATAAATCCTTACTGAAGGATGGATTTGCTGAACAGGACGGGAGAAGAATAGCAGGGAGCAAGATGAACGGCCATTTCATTAAACTGGACCTTGCTTTTTAGAAACACCCTATGGCTTTAAAATGAAAATCTGAGAATCTTTGCATCATTATCCTGAACTTAAAAAATTTTATTTATTTATTTATTTGAGAGAGAGAGAGAGAGAGAGAGAGAGAATGGACATACCAGGGCCTCTAACCACTGCAAACGAACTCCAGACACATGTGCCACCTTGTGCATCTGGCTTATGTGGGTAGTGGGGAATCTAACATGGGTCCTTAGGCTTCGCAGGAAAGCATCTTAACTGTTAAGCCATCTCTCTAGCTCTATGCTGAAATTTTGTGTGTGTGTGTGTGTGGTGTATGGATGCAGACGAGTATACCTTTGCACACATGTGCAGGGGTCCAGAGGAGGACACTGAGTGCACTTCTCTATCACCCGCCCACTCTGTTTCATTGAGACAAGGTTGTTTTTTTTTGTTTTTTTTTAATGGAACCCGAAGCTAGCTGTTTTTCAGCTAGGCTTGCTGACCAGGGAGTCCCAGTAATCCTGTCAATGCCACTCAGTGCTGATGTCACAGGGATGCATGGCTACACCTAGTTATTTTTTACATGAGTGCTAGGGACTGAACTCAGGTCCTCCTGCTCACACAGAAAGCACTCCTAATCATTGAGCCATCTCATATATATATTTGAGACAGGCTTTCATGTATGTAGTCCAAGCTGGACTTGATCTCACTCTGTAGCCAAGGATGACCTTAAACTGATTCTCCTGCCTCTGCTCCTCAAGTGCTGGGATTACACGTGTGTGCCACCATGCTCAGCTGTTGTGAACTCTTCATGTGATCACCCCTCCTGTTCTTGCATACACATAGACAACATACTATGATCATAACCCCATCCCTCTGCCCTCTCCTCGCTCCCTCCTAAACTCCCCCTCTGCTGAATCCCAAGTTCTTTTCAACAATTTTAGTTCCCCAGTGCTCAAATAAAGCCAGATGCGCAAGGTGGCACATCTATTTTTATATCATCATTTCCCCCTCCTATTAGGCAGGACTTGTGGAGGTGACATAAGACACTGTGGGGTCACGAATACCATGGTCACTTTGTGTGCCTGGGAGTCAGTATCGCAAAACACTACTCCCTTTTCTTTGGCTCTTACATTCTTTCCTCCCCTTCTTCCACAGTGGTCCCCAAACCTTGGAGGATGTGACACAGATCTCAGTATTTAACATTCCACTCTCTTCTTCTCAGCAGTTTGATACATTTTCGGTCTCCCCAGTGGTCATCACCATCTGAAAAGAGAAGCTTCTCTAACCAAAAGTTAGAGCAGCATTAATATATGGGCATAAACGTAAGTATTTAGAGAGCAGTTTGCTGGGCATAATATAGCCATCTCGTCAGACAACAGTAGTAGCCCCCCCCCCCCCACCCAGGCTTACAACCTCCAAAGCCATAGGCTTTTGATAAGGTTTTCAGTACCAGGCAGGAATTCCCTCCTATGGAGTGGGCTTCAAGTCCATTCGGAGAGCAGTTGGTTTCCCTCATAACAGAGATGACACTATTGCATCAGCTGATGCATTTGACCTGTTTGTCCAGCAGTAAAGTTTGCGGAGTCTACTGCTGGTTAGGACTGTTGATGACTGTTCTCCCCCAACAGGCTGTGCAGTACTCCTTTTAGTGACAGGTTCTCACTGTGTGCTCCAGTCTGGCCTCAAACTTGTGATCCTTCTAGTGCAGACTTCCAAGTAGGAGGAACATGTAATTTCTTTTGAATAAAGAACACTAAAAGTAGCATTAAAAATATTGGAAGAGGGACTGGAAAGATGGCTTAGTGGTTAAGGCATTTGCCCACAAAGCCAAAGGATCCAGGTTCAATTCCCCAGGACCCATGTATGCCAGATGCATAAGGTGGCACATGCATCTGGAGTTTGTTTGCAGTGGCTAGAAGCCATGGTGTGCCCGTTTTTATCTGCCCCTCTCTCTCTCTCTCTCTCTTTCAAATAAATAAATAAAAATAAAATATTTTTTAAAAATATTGGAAGAGGGCTGGAGAGATGGCTTAGTGATTGAGGAGCTTGCCTGCGAAGCCTAATGACACAAGTTCAATTCCCCAGTGCTCATGTAAAGCCAGATGCACAAGGTGGCACATGGATCTAGAGTTTGTTTGCAGTGGCTGGAGGCCCTGGCATGCCCATTCTTTCTGTCTGTCTCTCTTCTCTGTATCTCTCTCTGTCTGCTTGCAAATAAATAAATATATATTTTAAATTGGGAAGAATTACTTATCAAGAGCTCATTTACTATAAAGAATTTTTTACTTCCTTTTTAAGATTTTTTTTGTGTATGTGTGTTCATGTGTGCAGCTACACAGGTATGTGTTGGTGTGAGTACATGTGCGTGTGTGTGTATGTGTGTGTGTATGTGTGTGTGTGTGTGCGCGCACGCGGGCGCATGGAGGCCAGGGGACAATGCCAGGAAGGACAGTTCACCTCCTTTGAAGCAGGTCCCTCATTGGCCTAGACCTAAGCAATTAGGCTGAATAACTGGCCAGCAAGTCCCAGGGATCTTGTCTTTGCCTCCGATACAGCTTCTATCACCACCCACACTTTATGTAGGTGCTGGGAGTCAAACTCAGGTCCTCAGTTTTGTGGGGCAAGCAGTTTACTGAATGAGCTATATTCCAGGCCTTCTTTAACAAAGAAATATTAACATCAACAATGTAAGTGCCGCTGTTTTCTTTACTATAAAAAGAGATGGAGGCCTATGTCCTTTTTATCCGTGGAGATAACTGGAGCTGGAACATTTCATATGCTTAGAGTGGAAAATGAAGGAACAAAGATGCACAAAAAACAACGGGAACCGGTACGTCCCTCTCATATCAGCCACGAGCCCCCGCTGTCATAGCAACAGCAAGAGTGAGGGATCCTGTAGGCTGAACGTGCTCTTGTCAGAGAGAACCTGTGAAGATCCGGGCTGGGAAGGGGTGTGGAGAACGGAGATCCTGGAAGAAACGCATTTTAACAGATAAGGCCCTGAAACAAATCAGATTCCCTGTAATCTTTGGCGACTGAGAGATCAATGCAGTCTTTAATGCATATACCAAGCCTCTCTCATACATTGGTGTACAGTCCCCACAGTTCTTCCTTTGTTTTGGCTTAGGGCTCCACCCATAAGCCCCAATACTTTTTAAGTAATCATCTCTGACGAGGGAGCACTTTTTGACCTAATATGCCACTATGAATTCATGTCAGCACCTTGGGTTCAGGGTAAGGCTGTAGACCAAATTTGGACTAACATATATATATATATATTTCGAGGTAGGGTTTCACTCTAGCTCAGGCTGACCTAGAATTTACTATGTAATCTCAGGGTGGCCTCGAACTCACGGTGCTCCTCCTACTTTTGCCTCCCAAGTGCTGGGATTAAAGGCGTACGCCACCACGCCCGGCTTATATATATTTTTTAAAATAAAGTTTTATTAGAACCACAGTTTATGAGCACCTTCATTGTAGCATTGCCCGTGGTGGTTTTTGTAATGTTACAGCAGGATTAAGTGTGACAAAGTCTGTATGACCCATAGAAGAAAGCATCCGCGGTCCCTTTACAGGAAGTTTGTTGAACACAGATCGTTGATGAGGCCAAAGTCCTAGATTTAAAAAAAAAATATTTTTATTATATGTATTTATTTGAGAGAGAGGGGGGAGAGAGAGAGAGAGAGAGAGAGAGAGAGAAGGGGCACACCAGGGCTCCCAGCCACTGCAAACAAACTGTAGATGCATGCGCCCCCTTGTGCATCTGGCTTGCGTGGGTCCTGGAGAGTCAAACCAGGATCCTTTGGCTTTGCAGGCAAACGCCTTACGCTAAGCCTTCTCTCCACCCCTAGATTTTAATTCATACGCGATGCATCCATGCCTGGAATGCAATGGTAGGGAAGCTTAGATCGTGGGCCTCATTTCCTACCACTAGCAGGGAAAGTCCTGTGTGCGCGTCCTGCAGAGAGCATCGGGCCCGAAGGACACTCAGGTCAGACCAGGATTGCGCCTTTCACAGATAGACTGTGTATACCTTTGCTGCTGGCGCTGTAACAAGTCACCACAAACCTAATGGCTTGAGATAACCCACGTGCGTGAGCTTATATTTCTGCAGGTCAAAAGCGTAAAATGGGTTGGAAAGGCCATTTTCTTCAGTGGGTTTCAGGAGGGAATCTTTTTCATTGTTGTTGTCCATTTCTTGAATCTGTCTGTGTCCCTTGGATCACGATTCCTTCCTTGTGATACTCTGGTTTCACCTTCCATGGTCATATTTCATTCTTCTTTTTTTTTTTAAAGACATTAGCGTTGTAAATATTTTTATTTTTTATTTATTTGACAGAGAAAGAGTGAGAACAAGACACACACACACACACACACACACACACACACACAGAGAGAGAGAGAGAGAGAGAGAGAGAGAGAGAGAGAGAGAGAATGGGCTTTCCAGGCCCTCCAGCCACTGCAAACGAACTCCAGATGCGTTCGCCCTCTTGAGCATCTGGCTAACATGGGTCCTGGGGAATCAAACTTGGGTCCTTTGGCTTTGCACGCCTTAACCACTAAGCCATCCCTCCAGCCCCACATTTCATTCTTTGACTTCGATGTTCCTTGATTCTTTCCTCTCAGAACTCTGCGTTCACATGAGTGGGTCATAAGAATCATTTCCCCATCTTAAGATTTGCAACACACTCACATCTTTCAACCTTTGCCATACATAGGCTTAATGAGTTGGGTTGTGCGCATCTTCAGGGACCCACAGTTCTGTTTCCCACAGATGGTAAATGCTTCTTTCTCCCTCTGCCCAAATGTCTTTATCATTACAATTTTTTGATGGCTAAGCTGAGGTAACTAAGATATTTCTTTTAGATCAGTGATTTGAAAGTTCTTGTAAGTATTTTATTTACATTTTGAATGGGAAGTATGGGCTACATTTAGTACTTCAAAGAGGACAGTAGGTGATCTGGGAGATGTTTTTAATCTCAAGTACATTGGAAAGTGAGCGAATTATTTACTGCATAATTACAATGCGTGTTTGCATAAATAAAGCACCTTCCAAATGAGCCTAGTCATTTTCTACTACTCATTCTAAACAAAAGGTATTGATTTCACATTTCCTGTTTTCGTTTTCTTTTGTTTATTTTATTTGTGTGTGAGAGAGAACGAGATAGATAGAGAGAGAGAGAGAGAGAGAGAGAGAGAGAGAGAGAGGAATCGGTGTGTTAGGGCCTCTAGCCACTGCAATCAAACTCCAAATGCATGTGCCATCTTGGGTGCATGTGTGACCTTGTGCATCTGGCTTATGTGGGTATTGTACTGACGAATCAAACCTGGGTTCTTAGGCTTCACAGGCAAGCACCTTAAGGGCTAATCCATCTCTTCAGCCCTGATTTCACATTTTCTAAGTACACGAGAACTCCCACCCTATACAAAGTATAAACATTATGGAAGTTATCACGTATAGAATACCTGAATAATTCAACCACAAAAAATATAGTTTTTCAGGTAGTTATTCTTCCACAGACGTCTCTACTTAATTGTGACATTTGTACGAGTGATATCTTTCTGCCTTTAAAATGGGACTTCGCCTTTTACCCATAATAAGCTTAAAGAAAAAAGAGATTTTTTTTTTGTAGCATGTAAAATGTACCTTGGCTGAATCCTCTTTTACTTGTTGTGAGGCCCAGGTTCCAATTTCACATGCTAGAAAAGTCCTTCGGGGCTCAACTACATTCATTGGTTGTGAGTGAACCTTACCACAAAATATTATTACTCATCTGGTTGTTGTGATACTAAATTCTTGAGTCATCATGGTCAGATCAGGAAATCAAGTAAGAGCCACACCTTTTGGGCAAGTCCTTGAGAATGGTTCCAGGGGGGTGATGGAGGGAGGCAAGACCAGGGAGAGTGGTCCTTCTGGTAGTAGATTCCATATAAGAGGCTCCAAGAAAACACAGTCCCTTTTTGCCTGGTCTCCTCTTGCTACTTGCTGGCCCATGCATCTACGTTGTTGCTGCCATCCTTTGAAGACATTGGAGCCCTGTTTCATCAGCCTTCCAGTGTGGACTGAAAGCTAGAAGCTCTCCAAAAATCCTCCAGGCTTTGCCTGTGAAGGCATTCCGCCCCAGGGCTGAGCAATTACCAGTCTCTCTGAGCCTCTACCCTGCTGACAGCCACTGTTGGACTCCCCAGCCTGTGGTCTGTAAACTAATCCAATAAATCCCCTTATAACACATATACGTTCTGTCAGTTCTGCTCCTCTCGAGAACCCTGACCAATACAGGCGTCTTCCCAGCAAGTCAGTATAATCTCAAATTGATTCCTTTACGTTCCAAATTTTTAATATCCCGATCTTGTTTTCCTGAACCCTCTGCCCATCTGTAGTATCCCGTAACGTCTGCCTTTCTTGCTTCATTGCTCTGCCTCCCTGATTAATTTGTTCTTTCAGCTTCAAAGCTCTTATTCTTTTATTTTTTAATATTTTTATCTACGAGAGAGAGAGAGAGAGAGAGAGAGATTGAGAAGTGACAGATACGGAGAGAGAATGGGTGTGCCAGGGCCTCCAGCCACTACAAACAAACTCCAGATGCATGTGTCACCTTGTACATCTGGCTTATCTGGGTCCTAGGGAATTGAACCTGGGTCCTTTGGCTTTGCAGGCAAGTGCCTTAACTGCTAAGCCATCTCTCCAGACCTCCTTATTCTTTTTGAAAATTATTTTATTTTTATTCATTTATGGGGGGTGCGGAGAGAATAGGCAGGCCAGGGCCTCCAGTCATTGCAAATGTACTCCAGACACATGCGCCACCATGTGCATCATCTGGCTTATGTGGGTCCTGGGGAATCAAACCTGGGTCCTTGGCTTCACAGGCAAGCGCCTTAACTGGAAAGCCATCTCTCCAGGCCAGTATCAGACTTTTCGCTTCCCTTTGGCTATTCAGTATGTATCAAACACTTTCTCCTCTCCGGCAGGACGTCAAGTTTTCAGTTCCTCTTCCTCCAGGAAGCCTTCCTGGGTGTCTTCTAGCCATCTGCACCTTCCCAGCACTGCTGACAAGCAGTTTCATCTCCCACTCGTTTCCATCACGAGCTTTCACCTGCTGGTTTATTCTTTGTTTTAAGACATGGCACTCATGGGCTGGAGACATGCCTCAGGGGTTAACGAACTTGCCTGCAATGCCTAACCATCTGGGTTTGATTCCCCGGTACCCATGTAAAGCCAGATGCATAGCGGGCACACACATCTGGAGTTCATTTGCAGTGGCTGGAGGCCCTGATGTGCCTCTTTTTTTCTCTCTCTCTCTCTCTGTTTCTTTCCTTGCAAATACATAATTTTTAAAAAAGCAAAAAAAAAAAAAAAAAAAAAAAAAAAACCCAAAAAAGATGGTGCTTATGTCTATGGTTGCTGCTGAAAGGATCATACTGGACAAGCAGTTCTGGAAAATTCTCTCAGTCACTTTGCTTCTCCCTCTGCGGTCCAAACGCTCCTCATCTCTCCCGCAGTTGGAACTGTCTTCATTCCGCATAGTGTGTTACACTTGTTTACTTCCCTACCTTTATTAAATTTTGAGAATTACGAAAGAAAGAGGGACTGTACTGCTTTTCTGTGGCATGCCAGTGCAGCCTGGGGATTAGCACATAGTAGGTACTCAAGTGATATTTGGAATCAAATACAACGGTCTTTTCCACTCAAGATCCAAGTTTGTCTGGTGGTTAAGGACATATATTATGCAGAAAGCTGCTGGCTTCAGAGAGTGAAACTGTCATCTGAATTCATCTGTCTGCCCAAAAGCCTTGCTCAAAATGAATGTATCTGCTTATTTCTTAAAGCATGTGCTCCTGAATGGCTAGAATGATAATTACTAAATGCTGGGGCCTGGAGAGATGGCTTAGTGGTTAAGGCACTTTCCTGCAAAGCCAAAGGACCTCAGTTCTATTCCCCAGGACCCACATAAGCCAGGTGCACAAGGTGGTGCATGCGTCTGGAGTTCATTTGCAGTGACTGGAAGCCCTGGTGCACCCATTCTCTCTCTTTCTCTTTCTCTCTCTCTCTCTCTCTCTCACTCTGCCTCTTTCCCTCTCTCAAATAAATAAATAAAAATAAAAATATTTCAAAAATGCTAACTACTTCCATTTAATGTGTGTTGTGCTGCACATATTACAATGGTATTTGCAGGAACCATTAAAACATGGCTGTATAAACTGGACAAGTATGGGCTGGAAAGATGGCTTAGTGGTTAAGCGCTTGGCTGTGAAGCCTAAGGACACCGGTTCGAGGCTCCATTCCCCAGGACCCACGTTAGCCAGATGCACAAGGGGGCGCACATGTCTGGATTTCGTTTGCAGTGGCTGGAAGCTCTGGTGCACCTATTCTCTCTCTCCTCTCTCTGCCTCTTTCTCTCTCTGTCTGTTGCTCTCAAATAAATATAAAAAAAATTAAAAAAATAAATAAATTGGACAAGTTGACCTCTGGGTGTTTAGGATTTTATTTAGTAACATAGGTAAATGGCAGATAAGCCTCACAGTCCTTTCTCTCTTCAGTAATTCCCGATAGTTCGACCTATCATCTACACCTCCTCTCTGTTCACAGTAGATTTGGTCTAATATGTTTGGATTCCCAGGATTCCCAGAGTGTTTCTCTTGTGGATGTGGACAACTTCTGTGACAGAAAATGGCCAGTTGTGTGTGAGGACCTGCTTGGCAGTGTGTTGATACCATGTTCTGTCTGCTTGAAGTGAGGATAAAACTTGGGAAATCCAAGGTGATAGAATGTATCTGAGAAGGATAGACCAATTACTTTCTAGCAGTTTAGGGAGAGAGAGAGAGAGAGAGGGAGAGAGAAAGAGAGAGAGGGAGGGAGGGAGGGAGAATGGGCACACCAGGGCCTCCTGCCACTACAAACAAGACATATGAGCCACATGATGTATCTGGCTTTACGTGGGTACTGGGGAATGAATCCTGAGACACCAGGCTTTGCAAGCAAGTGCCTTTAACCACAGACCCATTTCTCCAACCCTGAAGTGATTTTTGAAAACACAGATGTTCACTGATATCCAACATGTAAATTGGTAAACTTCTCTCATTTTTATATAGACGTCAAGATAGAGCTAGGACGCTAAGTCTCACGGATTCCATCCCAGATCCACCCGGAGCGAGACTTGAAATTGGGTGGTTTAGGGAGCAGAAGATGTGCTATCACAGGCTCAGGGTACTCTGCTCTCGGTGACTGTTGGGGCAATGCTTCCAAGCAAATGAGGGGCCTGCCTTGTTAGTGAACCTGACCCCACAGGTGCAAGGCATGTGGGTTTCAGTTCCGGTTTCACCTGTCAGAGACCAGTGGCATCTAACCTTTCACATACCATCTGCAGCTTATGGGAAACAGGTCCCATGTCACAGACGTGGGAAAGGAAGAGGGTGTTCTGAAAGCCGACCTTGCTGCCCTCTGTTTGCAGAGCCTCCCCCTCCTGCCCTCTCACCTTTTCTTCTTACCCACGCAGTGAAAACTATTTTGGCACCTGATTTGCCCTAAGCGTACTGGTTCCCGTTTTCAGTTTCTATAGCTAGTTGAGAGATGCAGGTGGGAGGCAAGACAGTGATTTGGTGGGCGCGCAGTCTTGCCAGGCTTAGCAGATGCCTTCCACGACGGCACGGGTACTGCGCGCACTTCTCAAGCCCGTGGCCAGCGAGCGCGTGGTACTCCGTCCGTGTGGTCACGTTCATCTCACCCGAGGCAGGTTGGAGGCATGCACTATAGGAAAACTTTCTTTCTTTTTATTGAGGTAGAGTCTCACTCTAGCCCAGGATGACCTGGAATTCACTATGTAGTCTCAGGGTGGCCTCGAACTCATGGGCATCCTCCTACCTCTGCCTCCCGAGTGCTGGGATTAAAGGTGTGCACCGCCACACCTGGCTGGAAAACTTTCTTTAAAGCTCCACTCTTGAGTAAACAAGCAGGAAAAAGGAAAAGGGCACCCAGCAGTCAGGGACAGTCATTTTTTCCTTAATATGATCCTGAAAAACGGTGAATTTTGTGTGTGTGTGTGTGTGAGGTGTGTGTGTGTGTACATAGGTGTGGGTACTTGTATACATTTTTTAAAATTTTTTTAAAAAATTTTTTTGTTTGTTTATTTATTTATTTGAGAGCGATGGAGAGAAGGAGGCAGAGAGAGAGAGAGAGAGAGAGAGAGAGAGAGAGAATGGGCGTGCCAGAGCTTCCAGCCTCTGTAAATGAACTCCAGATGCGTGCGCCCCCTTGTGCATCTGGCTAACGTGGGTCCTGGGGAATTGAGCCTGGAACCGGGGTCCTTAGGCTTCATAGGCAAGCGCTTAACCGCTAAGCCATCTCTCCAGCCCTTTTAAAATATGTTTTATTTTTATTTATTTATTTGAAAGTGACAGACAGAGAAAGACGGAGAGAGAGAGAGAGAGAGAATGGGCGCGCCAGGGCCTCTAGCCACTGCAAGCGAACTCCAGATGCGTGTGCCCCCTTTGTGCATCTGGCTAACGTGGGTCCTGGGGAATCAAACCTGGGTCCTTAGGCTTCACAGGCAAGCGCCTTAACTGAAAGCCATCTCTCCAGGCCAGTATCAGACTTTTCGCTTCCCTTTGGCTATTCCGTATGTATCAAACACTTTCTCCTCTCCGGCAGGACGTCAAGTTTTCAGTTCCTCTTCCTCCAGGAAGCCTTCCTGGTGTCTTCTATCCATCTGCACCTTCCCAGCACTGCTGACAAGCAGTTTCATCTCCCACTCGTTTCCATCACGAGTTTTCACATGCTGGTTTATTCTTTGTTTTAAGACATGGCACTCATGGGCTGGAGACATGCCTCAGGGGTTAATGAAACTTGCCTGCATCTGATAACCATAGGTTGATTTTTCCCCTTACCAGTACCCATGTAAAGCCAGATGCATAGCGGTCACACACATCTGGAGTTCATTTGCAGTGGCTGGAGGCCCTGATGTGCTCTTTTTTTTTCTCTCTCTCTCTCTGTTTCTTTCCTTGCAAATACATAATTTTTAAAAAAGCAAAAAAAAAAAAAAAAAAAAAAAAAACCCAAAAAAGATGGTGCTTATGTCTATGGTTGCTGCTGAAAGGATCATACTGGACAAGCAGTTCTGGAAAATTCTCTCAGTCACTTTGCTTCTCCCTCTGCGGTCCAAACGCTCCCCATCTCTCCCGCAGTTGGAACTGTCTTCATTCCGCATAGTGTGTTACACTTGTTTACTCCCCTACCTTTATTAAATTTTGAGAATTACGAAAGAAAGAGGGACTGTACTGCTTTTCTGTGGCATGCCAGTGCAGGCTGGGGATTAGCACATAGTAGGTACTCAAGTGATATTTGGAATCAAATACAACGGTCTTTTCCACTCAAGATCCAAGTTTGTCTGGTGGTTAAGGACATATATTATGCAGAAGCTGCTGGCTTCAGAGAGAGAAACTGTCATCTGAATTCATCTGTCTGCCCAAAAGCCTTGCTCAAAATGAATGTATCTGCTTATTTCTTAAAGCATGTGCTCCTGAATGGCTAGAATGATAATTACTAAATGCTGGGGCTGGAGAGATGGCTTTGTGGTTAAGGCGCTTTCCTGCAAAGCCAAAGGACCTCAGTTCTATTCCCCAGGACCCACGTAAGCCAGGTGCACAAGGTGGCGCATGTGTCTGGAGTTCATTTGCAGTGACTGGAAGCCCTGGTGCTCCCATTCTCTCTCTTTCTCTCTCTCTCTCTCACACACACACACTCTGCCTCTTTCCCTCTCTCAAATAAATAAATAAAAATAAAAATATTTTAAAAATGCTAACTACTTCCATTTAATGTGTGTTGTGCTGCACATATTACAATGGTATTTGCAGGAACCATTAAAACATGGCTGTATAAACTGGACAAGTATGGGCTGGAAAGATGGCTTAGTGGTTAAGCGCTTGGCTGTGAAGCCCTAAGGACACCGGTTCGAGGCTCCATTCCCCAGGACCCACGTTAGCCAGATGCACAAGGGGGCGCACATGTCTGGATTTCGTTTGCAGTGGCTGGAAGCTCTGGTGCACCCTATTCTCTCTCCCTCTCTCTGCCTCTTTCTCTCTCTGTCTGTTGCTCTCAAATAAATAAAAAAAAATTAAAAAAATAAATAAATTGGACAAGTTGACCTCTGGGTGTTTAGATTTTATTTAGTAACATAGGTAAATGGCAGATAAGCCTCACAGTCCTTTCTCTGTTCAGTAATTCCCGATAGCTCGATCTATCATCTACACCTCTCCTCTGTTCACAGTAGATTTGGTCTAATATGTTTGGATTCCCAGGATTCCCAGAGTGTTTCTCTTGTGGATGTGGACAACTTCTGTGACAGAAAATGGCCAGTTGTGTGTGAGGACCTGCTTGGCATTGTGTTGACACCATGTTCTGTCTGCTTGAAGTGAGGATAAAACTTGGGAAATCCAAGGTGATAGAATGTGTCTGAGAAGGATAGACCAATTACTTTCTAGCAGTTTAAAGAGAGAGAGAGAGAGAGAGAGAGAGAGAGAGAGAGAGAGAATGGGCACACCAGGGCCTCTTGCTACTACAAACAAACTCTAGACATATGAGCCACATGATGTATCTGGCTTTACGTGGGTACTGGGGAATGAATCCTGAGACACCAGGCTTTGCAAGCAAGTGCCTTTAACCACAGACCCATTTCTCCAACCCTGAAGTGATTTTTGAAAACACAGATGTTCACTGATATCCAACATGTAAATTGGTAAACTTCTCTCATTTTTATATAGACGTCAAGATAGAGCTAGGACGCTAAGTCTCACGGATTCCATCCCAGATCCACCCGGAGCGAGACTTGAAATTGGGTGGTTTAGGGAGCAGAAGATGTGCTATCACAGGCTCAGGGTACTCTGCTCTCGGTGACTGTTGGGGCAATGCTTCCAAGCAAATGAGGGGCCTGCCTTGTTAATGAACCTGACCCCACAGGTGCAAGGCATGTGGGTTTCAGTTCCGGTTTCACCTGTCAGAGACCAGTGGCATCTAACCTTTCACATACCATCTGCAGCTTATGGGAAACAGGTCCCATGTCACAGACGTGGGAAAGGAAGAGGGTGTTCTGAAAGCCGACCTTGCTGCCCTCTGTTTGCAGAGCCTCCCCCTCCTGCCCTCTCACCTTTTCTTCTTACCCACGCAGTGAAAACTATTTTGGCACCTGATTTGCCCTAAGCGTACTGGTTCCCGTTTTCAGTTTCTATAGCTAGTTGAGAGATGCAGGTGGGAGGCAAGACAGTGATTTGGTGGGCGTGCAGTCTTGCCAGGCTTAGCAGATGCCTTCCATGATGGCACAGGTACTGCGCGCACTTCTCACGCCCGTGTCCAGCGAGCGCGTGGTACTCCGTCCGTGTGGTCACGTTCATCTCACCCGAGGCAGGTTGGAGGCATGCGCTATAGGAAAACTTTCTTTCTTTTTATTGAGGTAGAGTCTCACTCTAGCCCAGGATGACCTGGAATTCACTATGTAGTCTCAGGGTGGCCTCGAACTCATGGCCATCCTCCTACCTCTGCCTCCCGAGTGCTGGGATTAAAGGTGTGCACCGCCACACCTGGCTGGAAAACTTTCTTCACTTGAGTGAACATGCAGGAAAAAGGAAAAGGCCACCCAGCAGTCAGGGACAGTCATTTATTTTTTATATGACCCTGAAAAAAGGTGATTTTTTTTTTTGTGTGTGTGTGCAAACATAGGTGTGGGTACTTGTATACATTTTTGTGTGTGGGCACGAGTGTAGAGATAGCCCCAAAGTTGACTTTGGGTGTCTTTCTCAATTATTCTCCACATTAGTATTTTTAAAAAATATTTTAAGAGGCCAGATGTGATGACACACACCTTTAATCCCAGCACTTGGGAGGCAGAGGTAGGAGGATCACTGTGAGTTCAAGGCCACCCTGAGACTACATAGTGAATTCCAGGTCAGCCTGGGCTAGAGTGAGACCCTACCTTGAAAAAACAAACAAGCAAACTCTCTCTCTCTCTCATATATATATATATATATATATATATATATATATATACACATATATATATATGTATAATTTTATTTATTTATTGGAGAGAGAGAGAGCGAATGGCAAAGCCAGAGCCTCTTGCCACTGCAAATGAACTCCAGATGGATGTGCCACCATGTGTATCTGGGTTACATGGGTGCTGGGGAGTCGAACCTAGGTCCTTAGGCTTCACAGACAAGCACCTTAAGTGCTAAGCCATCTCTCCAGCCCATCCACAATTTTTTATTTTTCTTTTCTTTTGAGGCAGGTTCTTTCGCTTAATCTAGAGCTCACCAATTCAGCTAGACTAGCGTTGTGGTTTGAACGAGAAATGTCCCTCACAGGCTCCTGCAGGTTGGAACATTTCGTTCCCAGCTGGTGGCGCTGTTTGGAAATGTTGCGGAACCTTCAGGAGGATGGGCCTTGCTGGAGGCGGTGGGTCACCGGGCTGGGGGAGCCTTGAGGCTTTATAGCCCCGGTCCATTTGCTATTCTCTCTCTCTTCCTGGAGGCAATGTGACCTGCCAGCTTCCTGCCCCTGCTGCCATGCCGCCCGCCATGACGGCAGTGTCTCCTTGAACTGTAAATCAAAGTAAATCCTTCCTTCCTGAAGCTGGTTCCTGGCGGGTAAAGTAACTAATACAGTTAGCTAGCCAGAAAATCCAGGGATCCTCCCGTCTCTGCCTCTCCGGTGCTAGGATTGCAGGCACACCCCACCATATCTAGATTATTATTATTATTACTTTTTTCCATGGGTACTCGGGAACTGAACTTGGGTCCTCATGCTTGCAAGGCAGGCATGTTACCAACTGAATCATCTCCCCAGCTCTTAAGGATGAGGCTTTTTATAATGTTACTTCATCCCCTCGCTCTGGGCTGGTGAGGTCATCGGTGATCCAATCACTAGGCAGGTTTCCCCGAGAAAGTTGTCGCATGGGGCGAGATTGCCGGGCAGACAATGCCCGGCCCATCAACATTCCGTCAAGAATGGAGGAGCAGCTTACACGGACCTCAACCCTCGCCCCTGGGGAGTTGTTGCCAGTTCATGGCTGCTGGGGCCAGGAGGATATGTTTTCTTCAGTTGTGTAGCCACTGGTAAAATGTTGTGCTCTGGTAAATAATCCCTCAAATATGCTCATGCAAGCAACTTTGATGAAACCCAGTAAATCATACAAAAATACATCAACATGGAAGAGGGACTAGTTGAGAAGAAGGGGTTCAGCAGGAGGGGAACAAGAGAAGGTAATGATGGGTGAATATGATAAAACATATATACATATATATATGTATATATATTTGTTCATTTTTATTTATTTATTTGAGAGTGACAGAGAGAGAGAAAGAGGCAGATAAATAGATAGATAGATAGATAGATAGATAGATAGATAGATAGAGAGAGAATGGGTGCTCCAGGGCTTCTAGCCACTGCAAGCAGGGCATGGTGGTGCACGCCTTTAATCCCAGCACTCGGGAGGCAGTGGTAGGAGGTTCTGAGTTTGAGGCCACCCTGAGACTACATAGTGAATTCCAGGTCAGCCTGGGCTATAGCTCAAAAAACATACCCTCCCCCACATACAAATAAAACAAAACCGAGTAAGACAACCATTATAATAGCAACAACAATAATGTAAAAGACAGCAAAACTAACTCCAAATGTCTCCTGGGAAGGAGTAGAAAAGAAAAAGAACAAGACGAATAAACTCTGACTTGTTTTACTATTTATTTATTTATCTGTGTATGTGGGGTGGGGGTACTGGGTCTCCTGGCGCTGAAAACAGATGCCAGATGATTACAATCCCTCATGCATCTGGCTTTATGTGAGTGCTGGGGAGTTGAACTTGGTCCAGCAGGCTTTGCAAGCAAGTGCCTCTAACTGTTGAGCCATCTCACAATCACCTGACTAGTTTTAAATTACATGTGTAGGTACTAAGTCTCTCTTGCTATATCCTGTTACCAATCTATTTGAAACCCATGCTTTCATACAAATCCATCGTACACATCTGTCACCTCATGTACTAAATGCATATATAAGTCATATATATATATATATTTTAAAAAAGGTAATTGCCTGTAAAGTGACGGCCTTTCTGTTTGGAACTGTGGTTTTTTTTATATTTATTTATATTTATTAATATTATTTTTTTCCATGGTACTCGGGAACTGAACTTGGGTCCTCATGCTTGCAAGGCAGGCATGTTACCAACTGAATCATCTCCCCCAGCTCTTAAGGATGAGGCTTTTTATAATGTTACTTCATCCCCTCGCTCTGGGCTGGTGAGGTCATCGGTGATCCAATCACTAGGCAGGTTTCCCCGAGAAAGTTGTCGCATGGGGCGAGATTGCCGGCAGACAATGCCCGGCCCATCAACATTCCGTCAAGAATGGAGGAGCAGCTTACACGGATCTCATGCGCTAGCTAGACCAGCCTTTCTAGAAGCCAAAATATAGGTGCTATAAGGTACATACAAGTGAACTATCTCCCCAGCCCCAACACAGATATTCTTTTAAAAAAGAAAACTTCATGACCAGATGTTCAGTGTTCCAGAGTTTGGAGGACGGTGGTCCAGAATGTTCTTTACTTCCTTTGAGTTATGGGACAGTTTAGCTAGCTTTACCTCAGCTGACCTCCAACAGCTGACCTGTTTTCTTCTTTCTTTCTCTGAGTCCATTAGTTCTTTTGTTTCCCCTTCCGTAGAAGGGTACTATCTGCATCTTTCATCTTGCACTCCTTTGGGAAGCATTTTGCTTATTCAGAATGAAACATTTATGGGCAAACATAACTTGGGTTATATATTGGTGCTTTGTAAAAGATAAATTCAGTACCTTACCAGGCTAACAGATTCTTTGTCTCCCCCCGCCCCCAATTTAAAAAGAAACAAATAAGCAGGGCATGGTGGCACACACCTTTAAGCCCAGCACTGGGGAGGCAGTGGTAGGAGGTTCTGAGTTTGAGGCCACCCTGAGACTACATAGTGAATTCCAGGTCAGCCTGGGCTATAGCTCAAAAAACATACCCTCCCCCACATACAAATAAAACAAAACCGAGTAAGACAACCATTATAATAGCAACAACAATAATGTAAAAGACAGCAAAACTAACTCCAAATGTCTCCTGGGAAGGAGTAGAAAAGAAAAAGAACATGACGAATAAACTCTGACTTGTTTTACTATTTATTTATTTATCTGTGTATGTGGGGGGTACAGGGTCTCCTGGCGCTGAAAACAGATGCCAGATGATTACAATCCCTCATGCATCTGGCTTTATGTGAGTGCTGGGGAGTTGAACTTGGTCCAGCAGGCTTTGCAAGCAAGTGCCTCTAACTGTTGAGCCATCTCACAATCACCTGACTAGTTTTAAATTACATGTGTAGGTACTAAGTCTCTCTTGCTATATCCTGTTACCAATCTATTTGAAACCCATGCTTTCATACAAATCCATCGTACACATCTGTCACCTCATGTACTAAATGCATATATAAGTCATATATATATATATATATATATATATATATATATATATATATTTTAAAAAAGGTAATTGCCTGTAAAGTGACGGCCTTTCTGTTTGGAACTGTGGTTTTTTTATATTTATTTATATTTATTAATTTATTTGAGAGCTACAGGCAGAGAGAGAGAGAGAGAGAGAGTGGGCGTGCCAGGGCCACCATCCACTGTAAACGAACTCCAGATGTGTGCGCCCCCTTGTGCATCTGGCTAACATGGGTCCTGGGGAGTTGAGCCTTGAACCGGGGTCCTTAGGCTTCATAGGCAAGTGCTTAACCGCTAAGCCGTCTCTCCAGCCCATAAGTTATATTTTAAGGGTCAATTTATCTTGCATTAAGAACATGTAACATTTTTAATGTATCCCTAATTGTTAGTTAGTAATTTCCTTATTTTTTGCTGATATGATCAACAGTCAAGAATTAAACTGGGCTGGAGAGGTGGCTCAACAGTTATTGTGCTTGTCTACAAAGCCTAACAATCTGGGTTCAATTCCATACCCATGTAAATCCAGATGCACAAAGTAATTCATGCATCTGGAGTTCATTGGCAGTGGTTGGAGGCCCTGGTGCATCCATTCTCTCTGTCTGTCTCTGTTTTCTCTGCCTTCCTTTCTGCTTGCCAAGAAATAAATAAGAATTATTTGGGAGAATAGACTAGGGTAAACGCATAATTATGCTTTTGTTTTCAGTGCTTTAAATTTATGATGGTATGTGGCAGATACGTGACCACAGTTGTAGGTAACATTACCAGGTAATGATGACACTCTAGCTGGGCACCAGCCCAGGCTAACACGACTCTCTGCCTCTTTTTTCCTAGGTGACCATAACGAATTGATTGGACATGACAAGCTGGTCTGCTTCTGCAGTTCCTCCTTTTGCCAAAAGCAGGACTGGAGAACTGTTATAATGTATTTCACGCTGATGATGACAGCACATTCTCACAACGTGCATTTATATGAATTCTACTGAATTGGCAGTTCATAAAAATAGATGACGGCTGGAGAGATGGCTTAGCAGTTAAGGTACTTACCTGTGAAACCCAAGGACCCATGTTCTACTTCCCAGATCCCACATAAGCCAGACGCACAAGGTGGTGCATATGTCTGGAGTACGATTACAGTGGCTGGAGGCCCTGGTGTGCAAATTCTCACTCTCACTCTTGCTCTCTCTCATGAAAAAAGGACAGTTTGGGAATGGAGAGATGGCTTAGTGGTTAAGACACTTGTCTGCAAAGCCTAAGAACTCATGTTCAAATCTCCAGGTCCCGTGTAGCCAGATAGCACATTGGCGTAAGTGCTCAATGTCACACATGTGCCACAAGGGGGCGCAGCCATCTGGAGTTCGTTTGTGGTGGTTGAAGGCTCTGGTGTGCTCATTTTTTTCTGTCTCAAAATAAAAAAATAAAGAAAAGGCCAGTCTGGTGGGCTTGATCAAAAGAAAGAAATCAGTGGTATAAGTTGTTGTCTTGTACTGAATATTTGTGTCTCCCTAAAAATATGGATGTAGGACTCTCAACCACTATGGTGTCAATATTTAGAGGGGGCATGTGTGGAGGCAGTTAGAGCTGAATGAGGTTTTAGAGGTTGGTACATGGTTTCATAGCTCTTTTGTTCCCATAAGAAGGTACACACCTCACCATGAAGGTACACACCTCACCATGAAGGTACACACCCTCACCATGAAGGTACACACCCTCACCATGAAGGTACACACCCTCACCATGTAGGTACACACCTCACCATGAAGGTACACACCCTCATCATGAAGGTACACACCTCACCATGTAGGTACACACCCTCACCATGAAGGTACACACCTCACCGTGAAGGTACACACCTCACCATGAAGGTACACACCCTCACCATGTAGGTACACACCCTCATCATGGAGGCAGACACCTCACCATGTAGGTACACACCTCACCATGAAGGTACACATTCTCACCATGAAGGTACACACCTCACCATGAAGGTACACACCCTCACCATGTAGGTACACACCTCACCATGTAGGTACACACCCTCACCATGAAGGTACACACCCTCACCATGTAGGTACACACACTCACCATGAAGGTACACACCTCACCATGTAGGTACACACCCTCACCATGAAGGTACACATTCTCACCATGAAGGTACACACCCTCATCATGGAGGCACACACCTCACCATGTAGGTACACACCTCACCATGAAGGTACACATTCTCACCATGAAGGTACACACCTCACCATGAAGGTACACACCCTCACCATGAAGGCACACACCCTCACCATGAAGGTACACACACTCACCATGAAGGCACACACCTCACCATGAAGGGTGCATCAAGAAGAACGAAGAAAAACATGGAAAATTTTGAACTTTGAACTTTTTCTGCTATTTTGATGTGAAATATGACACTCTCTCGCAGTGCTTAGTAGCCAGAGTGGGCCACAGCTCTTGGTCAGCCACATAGTCTCTGATGTTCTGTAGCACTGTGTTGCTGGCTAATAGGTATCTGGTTTAGGTATACTAAATGCATCTCTCACATATTTTCAACTTTCTAAAAAATAGTTATGTTTATTTATTTGCAAGGAGACAGAGAAAGAGTGAGAGAAAGCAGAGATACAGACAAAAAGAACAGATGTACCAGAGCCTCCAGCCATGATAACCAAACTCCAGATGTGTGTACCACTTTGCTCATCTGGCTCTACATGGGTTCTGGGGAATCAAACAAACCCAGGTTGTTAAGGTTTTCAGGCAAGTGCCCCAATCCCCGAGCCATCTCTCCAGCCCCACTTGGGCCCTTTCTTTCCAGAGCCATCTGTTGGCTTCTCCTGTCAGCCTCATAAAAGTAAGTATGACCTCAGGCCCCGCACGGGCTTCCTGAATGTTCTTCTCCTCTAGACAAGCACCCAACCACTGAACTACCTTTCTTTCCCATTCCTCAACCATCACTCCTTCGCCTCTAAACTCCCCACTATCAGCTCTCTCCCTTCGTGCACCCCACTCTCTCCCTCGATCACTGTGCCTGCGTCAGTGCCTCCCAGCACACCTTTGTCCGTTTTGCTGCAGTTATGATTCCTTCATGTTGGGTGTCAAGAAAATAAAAGACACAGATCACCGATGTCTCGTGACCTCACAGATGTCCGTGTATCTTTTTTTTTTATTATTATTTTTTATATCTTTAGTGGACCACCATTTTCTCAGTGAAACTTTCTTTGATTTCTTTGTTTGTTTGTTTGCTTTTTGTTGTTTTGAGGTAGGGTCTCACTCTAGCCAAGGCTGACCTGGAATTCACTATGAAGTCTCAGGGTGGCCTCGAACTCACAGTGATCTTCCTCCCTCTGCCTCCCGAGTGCTGGGATTAAAGGCGTGTGCCACCACGCCCGGTGTGATTTCTTTTTTTAAAAAAATATATTTTATTTATTTATTTATTTATTTATTTATTTATATATATATTTATTTATTTGAGAGAGAGAGAGAGAGGCAGATATATAGAGAGAATGGGTGTGCCAGGGACTTTAGCCACTGCAAACGAACTCCAGATGTGTACGTCCTCTTGTGCATATGGCTTACGTGGGTCCTGGGGAATCGAACTGAGGTCCTTAGGCTTCGCAGGCAAGCGCTTTAACTGCTAAGCCATCTCTCCAGCCCTCTTTTTTTTCTTTCTTTTTTTTTTCACCTTTTTATTTTTATATTTTATTTTTTTTCTCTATTTTTATTAATATTTTTCCATGATAATAAAAAATATCCCATGGTATTACCCTCCCCCCTTTCCCCTTTGAAATTCCATTCTCCATCATATCCCCTCCCCATCTCAATCTTTCTACTTACATATATACAATACAAACCTAATAAAAGCCCTCCTCCCTTTCTTTCTCTTCCCTTTCTATCTCCTTTTTTAACTTACTGGCCTCTGCTACTGAGTTTTTTCCTTCTCGCACAGAAGCCTTTTCTTTCTTTTTAATTCAGGCATGGTGGCTCACACCTGTAATCTCAGCATCTGGGGACCAAGGAAAGAAGGTTGGCACAAGTTTGAGGCCCGCCTAGCCTGTACTTGAGTTCCAGGACAGAGAGCAAGTTCCTGTCTCCCAAAACACAGGGTCAATGTCCTCTACTAGCATTTCCTGCTAAACCTCTTTCCTGATTCCTAGCCATGCGCAATTATATTGTATACTTTTGTTTTGGTTACTGTCTGTTTTCTTTTCTAGAGTGAGCGGTTCTTGAAGGTTAGAACTGTCATCTCTTTTCTTCAATGCCACCTTCCTGGCATGCTGCCATGGGCATAAAGCTGACTGATGAACACTGTCAAATGAAAGAATGATAGAGAATGCCAGACAGCATTTTTGAAGTTTTCAGATGACTTTCAAACTAACACTTAATTTGTATAATTTTTATTTTATTTTTTTTTGCTTGATGTTGACATTTTGCATACTACCCATCATTTTGAAATTGGCTATAACCCAATTTTATGTTAAGTATTTATCTTCAATGACAGCCTGCCTCCTCTTTAAGCTTGTGTGACGTAGCCAAGGCTTGCCTTGATTTTCCTGACTCTGTCCGTCGTCCTGGGATTATAGGTGTGGCCTGTTATACTTGGATTAAATACCATTATCAGTCCAACAAGGCAATTTATAGCCAATGGTATGTTAGAAATAATGAACTTTCCTCGGAATATTCTGACAGATGGTGATAGCAATCATGTGTGATTGAGTACTGTGGAGGGTCTGAGGTTTTAACTTACAAGCTAATAAGTGAGTGTATCACAGTTTCATGGCTACTGGCTAAAGACATTCCTGACTCAGTGATAAAGGCCTTCCTTACTCATGTTACCGTGTCAGCGTTGGTGACGTGGTGTCCATTCTGCTTGTCCCCAAGTCCCACAAAGAGGAGTTGGATGGGCCTGGATATATATCTACATCTGCAGCAAGCTGCACTTTCAAAAACGAATCTTGGGCTAGAGAGATAGCTTACAGTTAAGGTGTTTGCTGGTGAAACCTGAGGACCCAGGTTCGATTCCTCAGACCCGCATCAGCCAGATGTACAAGGTGGTGCACGCATCTCGAGTTTGTTTTCAGTGGCTGGAGGCCCTGGCATGCCCCTTCTCTCTCTCTCTCTCACCCTCTTTCTTTCTCAAATAATTAAAGTAAAATAAATTCAAACAACAAATTTGGAAGAGGAATCTTGAATTTGGAAATTTTTATAATGTACATTAAGTACATCTGCCTTTTGTTCTATTTCAAGGCTATTTTGTATGTAATCGTCCTTAAAGTTTAACACGGAACAAAGCCTTTGCTCATAGAAATGTGCAGTGTCGGAGGTCAGGATATGTCACTCCAAATATGCCATTCTGATATGAGGATTGTTCTGAGCTGAAGGACATTTAGAACAAAGCAAATACATGTTGAACTCTGGCATCTCTTTATCTCCCAAAAATACAATCACCCCTCCAAAGCATCACAATAACCAAACCACATTTCTCAGATCAGGAAGGAAGAAATGTCTTAGACAAGATGGCGCTGAGAAACAAGCCTTGCCCATGAGCCTCTACCCACCATCCATTCTCTGCATATTTGCCTTCCTGTATTTTGCCATCCCTAGAAGTTTACCTTAACCCAGTTCTGCTGCTATAATAAAATACTAGAGTCTGGATGATAAAAAGCAGAAAGGTATGTTTTTGCAGTACCAGAGGACAGGGACGTCAAGTTGAGGCATCGGCTGTTCGGTGTCTAATCAGGCCAGCTCTGTGCTTCCGAAACTGCAGCTTGAACGTGACATTACCTGGAGGCGAGGAACGCTGTGGTCTTGTATCACGGAAGACAGAAGGAAAAAAGGAACCACGTCTCTTTGTGAAGCCCATTTATAAGGGCATCTAATTGTATTCAGTTGGAGGAGCCCTCACAAAGGAGACACACCCCAGTTCAGTTGTAGTGAGGATTAAGCTTCAATACAATTTTGGAAGGGGGAAAATCGCTCACACCAAAGCAAAGTTACTTTCCCATGTATTTTCATTTCTCTTCAATGTTTTCTTCTCTTTTCCAAATGGCATAAAAGCTCCCACCCTTAGTTACTCTTTGAGAGCTTTCTTTTACTTCACGAAGATCCCTTGAGCAAGCCTTTCCTCCTGTTCACCTGTCTATTGTCAGTTTATTTTGTAGACCTAGTCAGAGAATCTAAAAGAGTAAAGCAGAAGTTTCCTCTTCTACGAAAGACAGATGATAGATCCAGGGAGAATTATCTCCCCATAAAATGTGTGTTTGGTTTGTATGTTAAGATAGAAAGTTGCAGAAAGTTAGGTAGATATGTCTTATATATTGCCAAATTCCCTGGAATCTAGCACATTGTTTTATTTTTTATTTTATTTTTTTTGTTTTTGGTGTTTAGTTTTTTGTTTTTCGAGGTGGGGTCTTACTCTAGCCCAGGCTGACCTGGAATTCACTATGGAATCTCAGGGTGGCCTCGAACTCAAGGCGATCCTCCTACCTCTGCCTCCCGAGTGCTGGGATTAAAGGCGTGCGCCACCACACCTGGTTTAGCACGTTGTTTTAAATTACAATCATACGTCACTTAAGTGGGGGATGTGCACTGAGCAATGCATTGTTGGGAGATTTCGTGCTTGTGTGAATGCCATGGGGGTGTTATATAAACATGGGGGGTACAGTATAATACTGTGCTATATTATAATCTTAGAAGACCACTGTCATTTATAAAGTCCATTATTGACTGGTGTGTCATCTGTAATTACTGTATATGTTATATAGAAGTATGACTCATCTACATATAAATTAGTATCCTGTAAGTATTTTTAAATTTTCTTATTTATTAGAGAGAGAGAGAGAGAGAGGGAGAGAGAGAGAGAGGGAGAGAGAGAGAGAGACAGGGTGGGGAGAGGGGCGATAGAGAATGGACGTGCCAGGGCCTTTAGCTGCTGCAACAGAACTCCTGATGCCTTCGCCACCTTGTACATTTGGCTTACGTGGGTCCTGGGAAATTGAATCTGGGTCCTTTGGCTTTGCAGGCAAATGCCTTAACCGCTGAGCCATCTCTCCAGCAGAGTATCCTGTAAGCATTTTTAATATGACTGATAACTTCAAAACATGCAGGACATTGAACTGATAAAGGATAAATGAATATTTCATTCCCATGACAACTACATCCATCATCTATGCCTATCATCTCCCTTGCTCCCTATCTTCAAATAGATCTCTCATCTCTATCCATCTATTGATCTATTTACCGTCTATCATCTTTCAGGATTCTGCTGTGAGTGAAATCATGTCTCTTCGTTTTTCCTTGTAGTCTCCAAAGACTTGATAAGTACCTGTAGCTTGAAAACATTGCCGGTGACTCTGTTTTCAACACTGGTAATATAAAAGCTTGCATTGAGTGGATAAGGGAAATTAAATTCCTTTAGGGGAAACTGTTGACAACAGTGTTGTAAAATTTAAGAACGTGGCTTTATAACAATTAACTGTACCATAGGAGAAACTGCCTTGAAGACGCCAGAGTGACGGATTAAAAAAAAATTAATTAGTTAATTTCATAGAGAGGGGGAGGGAGAGAGAGAGAGGAAGAGGCAGATAGATAGATAGATGATAGATAGATAGATAGATAGATAGATAGATAGATAGATAGAAAGAAAGAGATTGAAATAAGGGCACACCAGAGCCTCCAACCACTGCAAACAGACTTCAGATGCATGTGCCATCTTGTGCTTCTGGCTAACATGAATACTGGGGAATCGAACCTGGGTCCTTAGGCTTTGCAGGCAAGCGCCTTAACCGCTGGGCCATCTCTCCAGCCCACGAAGGACTTTTTTTTTTTTTTTTAAATAAAAGGAACGATAGGAAATGCATCCCCTTAGTTAAACATGTTCTTATCTAGTTTTATTTTTGTCCTGGTATTCTCAAATTGACTCCTACTCAACTGAAGGAAACCATAAGTATAGCCGTAGGGCAGGCAAAGTCTTCAGACAGATGACTTCCTTGGTGAAACCAGGGAATGGCCAGTGGATAGAACACTGCTGAAGCTGCCAGGAAAGTTGAAACAGTTTAAGATTTCATGATCACCTTTTTTTTTCAAAAATTTTTTTGTTCCTTCTTATTTATTTATTTGAGAATGACAGAGAGAGAGGAAGGGGGAGAGAGAGAGAGAGAGAGAGAATGGGCATGCCAGGGCTTCCAGCCACTGCAAACGAACTCCAGACGCGTGCGCCCCCTTGTGCATCTGGCTAACGTGGGTTCTGGGGAACCTGAGCCTCGAACTGGGGTCCTTAGGCTTCACAGGCAAGTGCTTAACCTCTAAGCCATCTCTCCAACCCATGATCACCTTTTATATGACCATCCCATCTCATCTGATGCTTGGCCCAGTTCTTCTCATTTCCTAACACAGCTTGAGCTGAAAACATGACTTTTTCCCTGTGTTTACCTTTTAAGATTAAGTAATTTCTAACTCAGCCATAAAATTTCTCCTGCTGTAAAAATTTAACAGTAGGGGATTTCTGTACTTTGCTTGAAGCTTACGGCATGAACGTTATGAACATGAGGCAAATTAGATTTTTAACAGCTGGGCCTGACCACAGAGAGACATCCCTGAATTTAATAATTTCGCATGACCTGTAAAAATTTAAATGCCACGCCCAAATTTGTTGCCTTAGGTAATGATTCCTCCCACTCAAGATATTTGCGTAAGGATTCGAGTGTAGTGATTTGAATTGTTTTCCCCAGGGACTGACCCAGTGGGCACCTCTAGTTGGTACTTCATTTTTATGCTAATTGGATGAGATTTGAGTTAAGTGGAGATGGGGTTATGATATTTCTTGCTTGTGTTCACACAGAATTTTAAAAAATGTATATTTTATTTATTTATGAGAGGGGGGGGAGAGAGAAAGAGAAAGAGAGAGAGGGAGAGAGAGAGAATAGGTGTTCCAGGGCCTCTAGCCACTGCAAATGAACTCCAGATGCATGCACCACCTTGTGCAACTGGCTTATGTGTGTCCTGGGGAATTGAACCTGGTCCTTAGCTTTGCAGGCAAGCGCCTTAACCACTAAGCCGTCTCTCCCAGCGTCTAACACAGAATGTTATTGCACATGGAATGCCCCGCTGAGGGGAGAGCTATAGAGTCTGCGGATAGAGATGTGAAGGGCATGGCATATTTTCTGCTCAATTGTTTTCTTGTTATGACTCAAGTCTCCCATCATGGATCATGAAATGTTACACTCAAGGTACCAGTGTTTTCAGTGACTTGTTCTCAGACAATAACCTTCATCAGGTCTCCCAGGTCTTCTATGGGAGCCACAGAAGACCTCACGTGGTCAGAGAAACTTGAGTGAAAAGAACAAAGCTGCAGGCAATCATATTTCTTGAGTTTTATTGTATTATAAGGCTGCTGCCACCAAAGCCATATGACACCGGCCTAAATTCGGAATCATGGACCAGTGGAGTAGAGGAGAAACAAGCCTCTACGTATACAGCCAACCAGCCGTTTTGTTTTGTTTTGCTTTCGGGGCAAGGTCTTGTTATACAGCTCAAGCTGACCAGGAACTGATCATACAGGCAAACGCTGGCCTCGCACTCGTGATGTTTCTGCCTTAGCTTCCTGGGTGCTGGCATTGTAGGCATATGCCACCATGCCCACAGCTTCTACTAATCTTTGACAAAAGAACCAAGAATGCAAACTAAGAAGGGATCGTGAGTTTCCTCAATAAATATTTTTTTCAAAATATTTTTATACATTTTTTTTTTATTTTAGAGAGAAAGAGATAGAATTGGCATGCCAAAGCCTCAGCCACTGCAATAGAACTCCAGACCCTTGTGCCACCTAGTGGACATGTGCGACCTTGCGCTTGCCTCACCTTTGGTGTCTGGCTAATATGGGATCTGGAGAGTCAAACATGGGTCCTTAGGCTTCCCAGGCAAGTGCCTAAACTGCTAAGCCATATCTGCAGCCCAACAAATACTTTCTGAAAAACTGTATCTCCGTAGGCAGAAAAGGAGATTGAATCCCATTACATGATGCATAAAAATTAACCCAAATTATATTAGTCTTCCAAACAAACCCGAGCCAATAAAAGTCATAGAAGAAAACATAAGGGAAATACCTGACACTGGACTTGACAGTGATTTGTTAAACACAGACATCAAAGGCACCCGTGTCAGTAGGTAAATGATATTACACAAACTAAAATGCTCCCGCACAAAATAAAAATAACAAACCAGGGGCCAGGTGTGGTGGCACAAGCCTTTAATCCCAGCACTTGCGGAGGCAGAGGTAGGAGGATCACTGTGAGTTCATGGCCACCCTGAGACTACATAGTGAATTCCAGGTCAGCCTGGGCTAGGGTGAGATCCTACCTTGAAAAACCAAAATAAGTAAGTAAGTAAATAAATAAAATAATAATAAAAATTACAACCAAGCAGTCAATGAAATAAAGAAAGCCTAGAGAAGATAGAAAAATATTTAAAAATCACTTATATTCTTCCATTCTACTTGGTATAACACAAGACTTGGTGGCTTATAAAGTACAGATTTCTATTTCTCACAGTTCTGGAAGCTGGAAGTCCTCCACCAATGTTTGGGGAGATGTCATGCCTGATGAGGGCTTGCGGGTTCATACACAGCATCTTTCTGTGCCCTCATGGTTTCCACATGGTGGAAAAGCAAGCGTTCTCTTCTGTAAGGACCCTTACGCTGCTCACGAGGATTCTACTCTCATGACACCATACTTCCCCAGTGCTCCATCACTTTGGAGGTAAGATTTCAACATATAAATTTTGGGTGAGCATAAAATTCAGAACTTAGCACCCAGCCTGTACAATTATGTGAGTCACTTCCTTAAAAATCTCTCTCTCACTTTCTCTTCTCTCATTCTCTATTAATTTCCTGTTGGTTATGTTTCCCTGAGGGACACTAACATTCTGGGATACAAGGTCTTCCTGGAGGAACGGATTCTTTTTTTTCTGGCACAATTTTGCATTTAATTGTAATATTAATAAAATTTCGTATTCAGAATGACATGGATCTGATCAGATGACCATAATAATATTTATGATTGGATATGATTGTTGGGGGTGAGCTGGGAATTTAAAGTGACATTTGCTTTTTAGTGTGTTCTTGAAACCGGAGTATATGTGGAGTTTTGCATCAGTTCCAGACAAAATATAAAAATCGCAGTTAAATTTGAATTTCAGATAGGCAATGCATAACTTTTAAATATAAGCATGTCTTCCAAATTATATGGAGATAACTGTGGTCATTTTTTTTTTTTTTTGCTGTTTATTTGAAATCTAAATTTAACTGTGGTCCTAAAATTTTATTTGATCAGTTATACAATCTGAAATTGAAGGGCGTGACTGATGGTGTCCAAGGCTTCTTAGACACGAGAGTGCTCGTGTGTGTGTGTGTGTGTGTGTGTGTGTAGAGGTACGTGGTACTTCTCGGTGACTTTAGCTTGCCTCAGCTGCCCCTATGATAAGCTCTTTTCATAGGCTGTTCCTTCAACTTCAGAGGCATTTGTTGACACTAACCAAATTGTCAGGAGACTACACAGCAATTCAGGAACTTACTGTGGATTTACAGCAGTAGATATTTTTACCACATTATATCTGAGTTGTCTCTGGAGCTATGCTTTTTTTTTTTTTTCACTTATGAAACCAAATGGCATTCACAGGTGCAGCATAAGGGATTCAGAATAACCTTGATTGTTTGATAACCTTGGTTGTCTTGAACAGAAAGTATAGGTAAAGTTACTTTTTATTCTTTAGGAATATTTTGTTATTCTGTAATTTAGAGTAAATAAACTAGATCGATGCATCCACTGGACGCAGCTTACGCGTGGAGCTGCAATCTTTCCTCCACCTCTCCATTGTCCTCGCACTGGCCCTAAACTCAACTTGAATTTCAGTTTTCTACCTCACTGCAGAACCTTCAGAACATGTTTATCACGTCAGCATCCATTTTACAGCGCGTACCTCTTCAATAGGCTGTCTCCTAATTGCTTCTGGAATGTTTTCTAGTCGCTGATGGATCTTACAATTCTGTGTGGATTACTTTTAGTCCCATAGACTTTCTATGTCCTTGATCTTCCTAATTGTTCTCCAGTCTTTTGTTTTATTTATTTATTTGAGAAAGAAAAAGGGAGACAGAGAGAGAGACAGAGAAAGGAGAGAGGACACACCAGGGCCTCTGGCCACTGCAAATGAACTCCAGAGGCATGCACAACATTGTGCTGGTTTACATGGGTACTGGGGAATTGAACCTGGGCCCTTAGCCTTTTCAGGCAAGTGTATTAACCACTAAGCCATCTCTCTAGCCCCTGTTCTCTAGATTTTAATGTCCAGAGTTAAGATAATAACGGGGAGAAATTTTAAGCTCCAACATTAAGCGTCACTGTCTACATTCTCAGTGAAGTGTAGGATATATACATAAAATTATATATATATATATTTACATATTTGCATATGAAGACATTTTTTATTTTTTAAGTTAGCATTCAAAGTAAAGTGCATATTTCTTTTTCCTTTAATGTGTATTTGTATGTAGGTGCATGTATTTGAGTATGTGTGCATGTCCATATGTGCATAGGTGCATATGTGTGTGGTTACACATGGATGTGGAGGCCAGAGAGAAACCTAGAATATTATCTTGAGGAACAACATCCACCTTTTTAAAAAAAATTATTTTTATTTATATATTTGAGAGAGAGATACAGAAACAGGCAGGTAGAGAGGGAGAGAGAGAGAGAATGGGTGCACCAGGGCCTCCAGCCACTGCAAACGAACTCCAGATGCATGCACCCCCTTGTGCATCTGGCTGACATGGGTCCTGGGGAGTCGAACCTGGGTCCTTTGGCTTTGCAGGCAAACGCCTTAACCGCTAAGCCGTTTCCCCAGCCCACAACATCCACCTTTTTTTTTTTTTGAAGCAGAATCTCTCACTGGTGTGGAGCTTGCCAATCATGCTAGACTGGCTGGCCAGCACACCCCAGGGAATCCCCCTATCTCTGCCTTCTTAGCTCGGGGATTACAGGCGTATACCACAACACCTGGCATTTCCCCCTGGGTGGGTACTGGGGCTCAAATTCAGGCTGGGATGCCTGTGATGCAAGCACTTATTGATCAATCTATCACTCCAATCCAAAAGTTCTTTCTTTTTCAAAAAAAATGTGCTTTTGCCAATTTTGCACATGTATCTATCACGTTTTGATCACATATAGCCCTCACTGTCCTTTCTTCCCCCTTACACTCCTGCAGAATACCTTCTTCCAGCACTTATTTAGTGGCGACACCACTGAAGAGAATGGATCCTCTTCACCCAGCACCCATTCACCCACCTTCAGAGAGGGGTGATGCCTCACGAGCCTCTCCTCCATTCAATGGGGGATTTTTTTCCCCAAATGTTTATTAACAACTTCCATGATTATAAAAAATTATCCCATGGTAATACCCTCCCTCCCCCCACTTTCCCCTTTGAAATTCCATTCTCCATCATATCCGCTCCCCATATCAATCAGTCTCTCTTTTATTTTGATGTCATGATCTTTTCCTTCTCTTATGATGGTCTTGTGTAGGTAGTGTGAGGCACTGTGAGGTCATGGATATCCAGGCCATTGTGTCTGGAGGGAGCACGTTGTAAGGAGTCCTACCCTTCCTTTGGCTCTTACATTCTTTCCGCCATCTCTTCTGCATTAGACCCTGAGCCTTGGAAGGTGTGATACAGATAATGCAGTACTGAGCACTCCAGTCACTTCTTTCCAGCACCGTGATATCTTCTGAGTCATTCCAAGATCACTGCCATCTGATTCTCTACCAAAAGTGAGAGTAGCATTAATATAATGGTGTGAACATTAACAGAAGTGCTTACTGGGCAGTTTGATAAGCATAATACTATACATAATACTATACATTTGGCCAGACAACAGCAGACGTTACACCCCTAGGGCTCATGACTACCCCTGTTTTAAGTTTTCAGTATCAGGGATGTATTCCCTTCCATGGAGCAGGCCTCCAGTCCAATTAGAGTCAATGGGGGATTTTAACTGGCCTTATCTTGTGTAGGTGACCATAGCTACTATGAGACCATGAGTACAATGACCATGTCATGTCCAGATGACAGAGAATCATAGCACTCCTCCCTATCCTCCAGCTTTTACATTCTTTTTAAAAAAATATATTTTATTTATTTGAGAGAGATGGAAAGAGAGAGAGAGAGAGAAAGAGGCAGATACAAAGAGAAGGAGAATGTGCGCACCAGGGCCATCAGCCACTGCAGCCGAACTCCAGACACAAGCTCCACTTTGTGCATCTGGCTTACCTGGGTCCTGGGGAATCAAACCTGGGTCCTTTGGCTTTGCAGGCAAGCGCCTTAACTGCTAAGCCATCTCTCCAGCCCAGCTCTTACATTCCGTTTGCCCCCCCTCCTCAGCAATGCTCTGCAAGTCTTGGAGGGAGTGATACACATGTCTCATTTAGTGACGAACACTCAACAGTCGCTTATTGTCAGTACGGTGACAAGTTTGAGTCTTCCCGGTGTTCACTGCCAAGTGCAAAAAGAAGCCTCTCTGAGCAAAGGTGAAGCAGCGCAGGTCTATGCACCCAGCACTCCTAGGGCTGGAGTCATGTGCTCGGCTCTCATAGCAGTCGCAGTTTCCTCATAACCCATAATCTAGGCTCACAGGAAAACAGTGCATTCTGTGACCATAGAAGAATATTTTGTTTCCCAGTTTGTGCATAAAAAAAAAATCCATATGACTTTCTAATTGAGTTCTTTCTTTTACAAGTACTTCCATCTACAATAAAAGCTAATGTGGGTGGTAATTCAGAGAAACGAGGAACTATTAAAGTAAAACCAACCAAAACTTGAAGAGACTTGACAGCGGAGGGGGTGAGGGTGTCCCCTTAATAGGTTGTGATTATAAGTGCTCTTAGAATCGTTCACTAGGCAGTGCATGAAGCTAAAGGATGGTAGCCGTTTCCACAGATATTTCAGTGGATGGGTGGAAATTGCCTTTTACTCGAGCAAAATGAATTTCCTTTCAGAGTTAAGATTTAAAATTAAGGCATTTAGTGCTTAGACTGAGTTCATCCAACAAATGGAAAACCTTAAAAACAAAAAGACAAAAACAAGTGCATCAAAGGTGATGTCACCACTGATATTTATTATGGTCATCAAGGCACATGAACCCTAATACCCTACAGCTATGTGAGGTGCTATGCATTAGAGAAGTTAGAGAAGGAGAAAATAAACCAAGAATCACCACACATGTGACAGAGCATCAAGGTCTTGGAAGAAAGAAGCAAGGGGATGATTTTAGACTTTTTAAAATCTGTATTTTTTAAAAAATTTATTTATTTATTAAGAGAGAGAGAGAGAGAGAGAGAGAGAGAGAGAGAGAGAGAGAGAGAGAGAGAGAGACAGAGAGAGAACGGGCACACCAGGGCCTCCAGCCACTGCAAACGAACTCCAGATACATGTGACCCTTGTGCATCTGGCTTACATGGGTCCTGGGGAATTGAGCCTGGGTCCTTTGGCTTTTCAAGCAAACACCTTAACCGCTAAGCCATTTCTCCAGCCCCTAAATCTGTATTTTATGTTCAAAGCATCCACTGAATATATATATATATATATACATATATTAACACAGCTTCAGTCTGGAAGAACAACTTTAAGTCAAGATGGTAGTTTTCATTTACTCTGCCTAGTTCAAAGCAGTGCTTTGGAGTCAGCAAAACAATGATAGCTACCGCAGCTGCAGCTTTCTTTCCGTGTGTCTGGGGTCTCATCGTGTGCAAGTTACCGAGTCATTCCTGTCAATAAGACCACTCATCCTTGTCTCTCCATAGAAATGACAAAAATCAATGTGTCACACCTTGCTTCCTCGGAAAGAAAGCACTGCTGAAAATCTATTGGCCGATGGAAACTATAGCAGAGACGACTTACATCACCTGCTATTTCTCTCTCGTCCTCTGCATCCCTTGTAGGCTAAAGAAGAGATGTGGGTCAATAGACCCCCAGTGGGCCCGGCCCACACGCTTGTTTACCGTCGTGGCGGTCAATACGTACGTATTCAGCTTTCGTAATGAGCCTGGTACTGTTCCAAGTGTTGCATCCCAGCTTATGGCTTTGTAGGAGTTGTTTCTGCTGCCTGGGATATTCTTCAAAGGGCTGCCTTGCTCTTGTCAAGTTTTGCACAAAACTTCCAGTTTCACTACTCCTAAAGCTTCTTTTCATCTGAAGCATCTGTCCACTCTCCTTCTATTACACCAGCCTTTTAAAACTTCTACGTGTAGCACTTACTGTCTACTATCTTCTTCACTTTAACACACGTACTTATCATTGCCCATTGATCATTCCAGGGAGCACAGCGGATAGAAGCTTCTCTGTCTTCTCAATACTGTATCCTTGGCATGGAGAATATTATCTGGGGTGTAATTATTTGTTAGAGAAGTCAGAGGCATAGGATCCGAAGGTGAGATCAAAGCAGACGTGGTTCTGTCATAGGGGTGTTGTAGTTTAGTAAGGATAATAGGCATTAACCAAAGAGTTTTAAAATAATGCAAATGGTCAAGACTGGAGAGATGACCCAGCAGTTAAATATGCTTGCTTGCAAAGCCTCACAGCCTGGCTTCAATTCTGTCAGTACCCATGTAAAGCCAGATGCAGAAAGTGGTGCATACATCTGGAGTTCAATTGCAGCAACCGTTTTTCTCTCTCTGTCCAAATAAATAAATAATGCAATTTAATTAAAAGTATTTATTTGAAAGAGAGAGAGAAGAGGCAGATGGATAGATGGATAGAGAGAGGGAGAATGGGTGTGCCAGGGTCTCTAGCCACTGCAAATGAGCCCCAGATGCATGCACTGCCTGGTCCATCTCGCTTACATGGGTACTGGGGAATCAAACCTGGGTCCTTAGGCTTTGCAGGCAAGTGCCTTAACTACTGTTGCAGTCAGGTTCGCATTGCTGGTAGAAATCACCCAACCAAGAGCAGCTTCTGGGAAAAAGGTTTATTTTGGCTTACAGGCTCGAGGGAGAAGCTCTATGATGGCAGGGGAAAATGATGGCATGAGCAGAGGGTGAACATCAACCCCCGGCCAACATAAGGTGGACCATAGCAACAGGAGAGTGTGCCAAACACTGGCAAGGGGAAACTGGCTATAACACCCATAAGCCCACCCCCAGCAATACACTCCCTCCAGGAGATGTTAGTTCCCAAATCTCCATCAGCTGGGAACCTAGCATTCAGAACACCTAAGCTTATGGGGGACACCCGAATCAAACCACCACAACTGCTGAACCCACTCTCCAGTCCTTTGTTAAAAGTTTTCAACTATGTATTTATTTGTCTGAGAGAGAGGAGGCAGATAGAGGGAATGCAAATTTTTGATAAGTTTGGGCATTGAGTGGCTCTGCAAAGATAGGGAGGAGGCAACGGCTCACAAAATGGAGGTCACATTAGGAGCCCTGATAAAAGGCAATGGAGTAGAATAAAATCGCAAAGAAGTTCTGGCTGCCAGGGCAGGGACAATACTCAGAACTACTGCTCTAAACCTGCTGTTATTTATGTATTAATATATTTTTTAAAAAAGCTGTTCCACTTTCCTGTACCTTGAAATGCTATTCATATGTGAAGATAACACAATAGGAAACACACTTTCAACGCAGAACAAACCGATTAGCGGCAGGAAAGATCTTAATCCTGAACTTTGAAGCAAGCTCCTTTCTTTGCCAACAGTTTGAAACTTGTCAGGTCCTTCTGCCTCTCAGATTTTTCCATTTCTTTATTTGCAAAATGATAATGACACCTACTTTTCTTGGAACAAGAGACTTTGTGTGTGTGTGTGTGTGTGTGTGTGTGTGTGTGTGTGTTCCAGGCTAATCTGGAGCAGAATGGGCAGGAGATTTGCTTGTTTCTACAGAAAAGGAGATTTACACGGCATCAGATAACTCCCTGGGGACCGACTCCAGCCCACAGGGAAAACTTTTATGTGGCCTCCACGGATGCAGTAGTGGTAAATTCCAGAAGGTCCTGCACACTGAGCCCGCGGGCCGAGCCTTGGAGCAGGGCGCTGGCAGTCACCGTGAGTGGTCCGCACAGCCTGCTTGTGGTTCTCAACACAACTCGGGGACAGAATCACTTGTAGAAAGATGCTGATGAGCTGGAGATATGGCTTAGCGGTTAAGACGCTTGCCTGCGAAGCCAAGTGACCCAGGTTCGATTCCCCAGTACCCATGTAAGCCAGATGCCCAAGGTGGCACATGCATCGGGAGTTTGTTTGCTGTGGCTGGAGGCCCTGGAATGCCCATTCTCTCTCTATCTCTCTCTCTTTTTTTCCCCTTTCTCTCTCTCAGATAAATAAATAAAATATTAAAATTTAAAATTAAAAAAAAATTAAGAGGGCTGGAGAGATGGCTTAGCGGTTAAGCGCTTGCCTGTGAAGCCTAAGGACCCCGGTTCGAGGCTCAATTCCCTAGGACCCACGTTGGCCAGATGCACAAGGGGGCGCACACGTCTGGAGTTCGTTTACAGAGGCTGGAAGCTCTGGCGTGCCCACTCTCTCTCTCTCTGCCTCCTTCTCTCTGTCACTCTCAAATAAATAAATAAACAAAAAAATTAAAAAAAAATTAAGAAAAGAAAAAGAAAGATACTCGTGTGTCAGCTTCATGTATTCTGAGGTGGGGCCTGGGCACCCATGAATCTCACCAGTGCCCTGGGTTGAGAGTCTCGCCCTAGCATCCCTGCCCGGGTGAATGAGGTGAGCGGAGTGGCAGTAACTTCTGGCTTGTCGATGATGGGCACTTTCTGTGCGCCGCAAAGCTTGATTGCGTTGGGGATATTAGATTCCCGTGCAGTGAGCACTCTATCACAGGACAAATGAGTGTGTCAGAGCAAGCTTTTTAAGGCCCCGTGTTATTATGTGCAATGACAAACTGCTTGCAAGTGATTTAACTGCCTCCACAGGCCTAGCCCCCCATTCAACCCCATTTCTTCTCAGGTGACGCCATTTATCTTTGCTTTTTTTTTTGTTCCTCACCAAAGGGATGATCCACACATGTTGAATTGCCGGCTGGTGGCACCTCAGATGCTGTAGGAGTAGGTTGAACGGATACTCTGTGTTTCATTTTCCTTGTGACACAGAACTGGATCACATCTCATGTGACTCTGTGGTCCGACTTTGGGCAGATATAAATCATCTTTGGTTTGACTATCTGATCTTGAGGTTTAATTTCAGCTTTTTTTTTTTTTTATTTTGTTTTGGGTTTTCAAGGTAGGGTTTCGCTCTAGCCCAAGGCTGACCTGGAATTCACTATGAAGTCTCAGGGTGGCCTCGAACTCACGGCGATCCTCCTACCTCTGCCTCCCAAGTCCTGGGATCAAAGGCGTGCACCACCGTGAATTTCAGCTTTTATCTCAGGAAAAGCAAACAAGCAGAACCGTCCCTGTAAGAAGGAAGTGAACCAGGCCGCTGTGACATTCAGACACCTCGTTGCCTTTCCCTGAGCATTTCCTGCAGGTTGGGTGGTTTCCACACAGGGATGGGCCACAGGACAGGGCTGTGTGATAAGATCATTCACGTGAGCTCCCCGAGTGCTTCGCGCTCATTTTCCTGGAAAGCTACTATTATTAACGTACTTGACATTAGTAATTTGGCTGGAATAATATTTGCCTCAGAACAACATTCACCTGGTTCACATATCAGCACATAATGTCTTTTGATGGTTCTAGAAAGAGGCAATTAAAGGCACAAATTGTCCAGGTGCTGGTAAGTGGAGTCACACAGCCGAGTCCATGTCTTGGTGTCAAGTCTGTTATTTTCCTCTACGTGTGCCGATGAGGAATGAAGTCAGCGTCGCAGCAGGCCCGTTCTTCTGATAACTGACCACGCTGCGCTGTTCTCACTAGATGCTGTGGACGCTGTTCTCTGGCACTTCTTTTTTTTTTTTTCTCTCAGAAACCTATTTTCTTTTATTTTAAATTTTATTTAGTTATTTGAAAGAGAGAGAGAGAGAGAGAGACTAAGGGTGTGCCAGGTCTTCCAGCCGCTGGAAACAACCTGGTCCCACACCCTAGCTATTTGAAATGGCTAATGTAAAGAACAAAGGATTTCTTAAAAAGAAACAAAAAGAACTCCAGACGCATGTGCCACCTTGTGCATCTGGCTTACTTGGGTCCTGGGGAATTGAACCTGGGTCCTTTGGTATCGCAGGCAAGCGCCCTAACCACTAAGTAACCCTCCCAGCCCCAGAAATGTATTTTCTGTTTACCTTCTGGCTTTGCAGTCTTGACAGGCTAGGCTTGGTTTAGATGGTTACTTTGTTCTTGTGGGTGTGGGTGTGGGTGTGGGTGTACTATATGTGGCTGTGGCATGTGTGATATATGCATATGTGTCCAAATGCATGCATGTGGAGGCCACAGGAGAATACGAGCATCTTCCTCCTCCTCTGGGTTGAGACGGAGTCTCTTACTGAGCCCTGAACTGCCACTGGCACATGTAAGAAGCATGGCCAACGGTTTACACGGGTTCTGGGGATTGAACTCAAGCCTTCTCAGGCCTTCACGCTTGCATAGCAAGTGCTCTTACCTGTGGAGCCATATCCCCAGCCCTAGATCATTACGTATGGTGCCAACATCCCTGCAGTGGGGAGGGCGAGGCAGTTAACTATGTCAGGTACCCTCCCTCCCCTTCCTTCCTTCCTTCCTTCCTTCCTTCCTTCCTTCCTTCCTTCCTTCCTTCTTTCCTTCCTCTCTCTCTCTCTCTCTCTCTCTCTTCTTTCTTTCTTTTTGCTATCTGCAAAGGGCTTGGAGCCAAATGGAATCCAAATTTGCATGTGTGAGGAGAGTCACTCAAGACTGACCTGGCTTTAAGCTCTAGATAAGTTGGAGACCAGCCTATATTGGTGCAGCATTTACTCAAGTTCCTGACATTCATGGGTGGAGGAAGGCACATCCAAGGGGTTCCCAGTCTGGAGCAGTATTTTGGATTCTATGGAAGAGGTTAGTGCTGTGGTGTGTTATATTAGAATGTCAATAGAGAAGGGTCCTGGAAAAGTAATTATGGGGCTGGAGAGATGGCTTAGTGGTTAAGCGCTTGCCTGTGAAGCCTAAGGACCCCAGTTCGAGGCTCGATTCCCCAGGACCCACGTTAGCCAGATGCACAAGGGGGCGCACTCGTCTGGAGTTCGTTTGCAGTGGCTGCAGGCCCTGGCGTGCCCGTTCTCTCTCTCTCTCTCTCTCTGCCTCTTTCTCTCTGTCTATCGCTCTCAAATAAATAAATAAAAATAAACAAAAAATTATGAACTTCACTGTATAAACAAATCATATGTTTGTCATATTCCCGTGGGGTTATACTCTTATATCTCTTCTCCCTCACCCCAATTCCACTGAGAGCCCTCCTCAGTGGGGTTGTTGGTATTCACTGTAGGGTCATGCATGCATCAGTCAGTCTGTGTGTATGGGGGAGATGATGGATAATGCCTAAGACTTGTTTTTATTGCTTTACTCTTGCCCACCCAAGAAAGAAAGCAAACAAAACCAAACACCTTGTGAATATGGTAGATTGAAAAAAAAGAGAAGTCGGGTATATGTTTGTTTTTTCAAAGGTGTATGTGAAGTGACAAGGCTGAATTCTGTTTTATTTTTAGTATTTTACTTATTTATTTGAGAAGGAGAAAGGGGCAGACAGAGGGAGAGCAAGAGAAAGACAGAGAGAGAGAGAGATAGCGAGCGAGCACATTAGGACCTCCAGCCACTGCAACCAAATTCCAGATGCATGCGCCACCTTGCTCACTTGGCTTACGTGGGTACTGGGGAATTGAACCTGGGTCCTTGGGCTTTACAGGCAAGTGCTTTAACTGCTAAGCCATCTCTCTGGCCCTGAATTACATTTTATTTGTTGAAAATTATTTGTATTTTGTTCTATTGCCATAGATGTAAAAGACAGGATTCATCTTTGTTATAATATTCTGTAGTTGAAATACAATTTCCTGAGCTGGGTGTGGTGGTGCACACCTTTAATCCCAGTGCTCGGGAGGCAGAGGTAGGAGGATCACTGTGAGTTCGAGGCCACCCTGAGAATACATAGTGAATTCCAGGTCACCCTGGCCTAGAGTGAGACTCTACCTCAGAAAACAAAAACAAAATAATAATAAACAAAGAAATACAATTTACAGAACTGGATGTGGCAGAGTGTACTTTTTTCTTTTTCTGTCTAATTAGTTCTAGAACTCTAAACTAAAAGCCCACACTCAGGTCCTTTGGCAAGACATTAATTACCATGGATTCTGTCAGCAGGAGCCTAAATATTTGGGTCAAAGCATCTTGCACAGAGTTTATGTTTGCACCTCAAAGAGAACCTCTGTGTAAGGGGAACATAGCATTTAAAAAACTGTTATGTTCTCACTTGTGGGAAATTAGCACCTATTCAAATTAGCCTTCACACTTGCTCCTGATAGATACATTTGGGGAGCTGTGTTAGTTACCAACAAAACAGTAAGGAGTAATAGTGCTCCGTAATTAGCTTCCTAGAGAGAAAGATCACAGCTATTAAATCCAAGCTACGCTAATGTGGATTCTCAATCTAGCGAACGTTTTCACAACTTCAAGGAAGCCCTGGTTATTGATTAAGTAACAAGGTTGTCTGGATCCTGTGTCTGACTCCCATTGTCATACACTCATCATCCTGGGTCTCGTGGAGTTATTAAATTTATGAAGAAATTATTTAAATCATTCAATTTAGGAAAGATTTGTTAATGGGTCTGGGCTCTCAATGCTGATACCTACCCTCTTTCCAACAGCGCCCCCAAGTGGTAGTCTGGAACATAGTCAAACCCAACCAATGGCAATGAGGAAGAAGAGGCTCACTGAACACCGTTACAACTTGCTGTTATTCATCAAAAGGGTCATGCGAAAATACAAAGTGCCTTAACTTTGAAGAGGACTTGAGTATATAAAGCGGGGGGGGGGGGGGCGGCGTATGGTGGTGCACACCTTTCATCCCAGCTTTTGGGAGGCAGAGGTAGGAGGATTGCTGTGAGTTTGAGGCCAGCCTGAGACTGCATAGTGAATTCCAGGTCAGCCTGGGTAAGGGCAAGCCAAAGCTAAAAAAGAAAGAAAGAAAGAAAGAAAGAAAGAAAGAAAGAAAGAAAGAAAGAAAGAAAGAAAGAAGCCAAAAACCAGTATCATCTATCTATCTACCTATCATTTACCTATCATCATTATCTATCATCTCTATCTAGATACATATATATAATACATATATATATAGATATATAATATTGTCAGTGCTTGGGTGTAGGCACCAATAAGATATTTTATGTGTGTGCATGTGTGTACACATGTACATGGGGGATACATGTACATGTGTGTGCATGTTAGGGGAGCTGTATGTGTGTAGAGGTCAAAGGACAGCTCCAACTGTTCAGTTCCAAGAATGCTGTCTGCTTTTTCAGACAGGGTCTCTCATTGGCCAATTATGCTGACTGGTGAAGTCCAGAGATCTGCTGTCCCTCTTCGTCCCTAGGTCTGGGATAACAAGTGTGCATTACCACGCCTGGTGACAAAATAGTTACTGAGCAACAACGACCTATCTGGCAGGATCTTGGGTAAATACCCACAGGTACATCTTTCAGAATAAGTAGAGTCATGGCTGAAGAGATGACTTAGCAGTTAAGGTACTTGCCTGTGAAGCCTCAGGACCCAGGCTCAGTTCCCTAGTCCCCACATAAGCCATATGCAAAGAAAGAGTGGTATATGCATCTGGAGTTGGTTTGCAGTGGCTAGAGGCCTTGGCATGCCCATTCTCTCTCTCTTTCTCTCAAATAAATAAAGAAATAAAATATTCAGAATAAGCAGAGTTAGCATGTTATGTGTATGGGATGAAGTGAGGTGTGGGGAAGAGTATTTCCACAGAAAAGGTAGGAAGTGAGAAGAGAAGGCATCTATACTAGGCTGGGTTAAAAGACATAAGGAAGAGTTCACAATGGCTGGACAGACAGGTTTAAGAGTTGAAGTGGTGAGACTGATGTTGTGGACTAGGAGGTTTGAGCTTTGCTTGACCAAATAAGTGGTTAGATTTTAGCCTATCAAATTGCCATTGATTTTCTTATTTTTTTTAAAATATTTTATCTATCTATCTATCTATCTATCTATCTATCTATCTGAGAGAGGGGGAGAGAGATAGAGAATGGGCACCCCAGGGCCTCCAGCCACTGCAAACGAACTCCAGGTGCATATGCCACCTTGTGAATCTGGCTTACGTGGTTCCTGGGGAATTGAATCTGGGTCCTTTGGCTTTACAGGCAAGTACCTTAACCATTAAGCCATCCCTCCAGCCCTGTCATTGATTTTCAATGGGTTTGATGTGCATGGGAATGGCATGATTAGCTTTCAGATGGAGGAATAAAATCTTCATGACAGTTGTGAGGATTCATTTGATGGAGAAGAGACCAAATCGGGAGTAGAGTTTGGATATCAAAACTCTGCCTTCCTGGCAGTTCCTATGTCCTATATTTTTGGCTCAGAAAGTAAGGTATGCATCTATCTATATATATATACACATATACATATATATATATATATATATGGAGAGAGAGAGAGAGAGAGAGAGCCATGCTAGATGTGGTAGATTACCAGAAAATGTTATGCCTAATGTTGTGTGAATCTCTGCAAAGCAAAATGGAAAATTGTAGCAATTACTTGGATTGTGCAGGGAAAATGAAATTGACTTGAAATACTAATATAAATAATTTTAAGATGGGAATACATAGGTCATTGGGCAAGGGCTTCCTCATTCCTATGAAATGCTCATATTTAATTTAGCTGGACATAGTCTTGGGTACATACACTTATAATTTGATGATTTCAACAATATGTAATGCAGTGACATCTTTCTGGATCAGAAAGTCATTACTTCATAGAACAAAGTAAAATCATGTGAAGGATTGTGTTCTAAAAGGGGAAGACAAAAATAAGATTAGGAGAGCCATTAGAGAAATTTTCATGCATTTAAACACTGTTCCTCCAGCTGAGATGTGGGGATTGCTACTTTCAGACCAATAGAGATGATGCATTTTGGGTGTCTTTCAGGAAATGGGGTGGCACTTAGACATTCGAGTCCTCTGATTGTCCCCTATATTCACTTTTGCTCTTTATCATGCTTTTGGATTGCTACTTAATAAATTCCTATTTTATGCATACCCTTAACAAGTGATTCTAGGATAGTTCAAGTCATGAAATGACATGAATTTTTTTTTTTAAATGAGTGGGACATTCCTGCAGGAAAGCCATGAACCTTTCAAATCTCTTTGCTTAAAAAGAAGTTTGATAATTGTTCTTTATTTATGGTGCGTGTTTAGTTACTAGCATCCTGGTGCTGACGAGAGTAGGTTTGGTACATACATGTATGTGTGTGTGCGTGTGTGCACACATGTGTGTTCTATCTGAGATAGAAGCCTGGACATATGTTGTCTTCCCTCCAGGGCGGGGCTCCTGTACTTTGTTATAAAGTCCCAGAGGTTTCTCAACAAGGAAGGGTTAGAGCCGGTTAGAATTGATATTGATCTCTGCCATTACTGTCAATGGGAGCCTTCACCAGAGCATTTTCCTGTGACTCCCCAGGTTCTGCTGCGAGGCTGTTTTCTATCATGTCATATTTGCTGCATATTCCATCAAGCTAATAAGGCAGATGCTCATTATGCATGACCTGCTCCGCAGCGTGACTGACAGATCACTGCAGCATTTCAAGTCTTGTGCGAGATTTTAGAGCTGCTCCCAGCCTCTCCGTCATGTTCCATAAAAATGTCTCTTGCTGCGCACTCTCAGAAGGGAAAAGTAAGGTGTTTGTGGGTCAGTGCCAACTTGAACCCTGTAAAGCTAAGGTGGGGACAGGAAGCTGTCTGGAAGAAAATGGCATCCAATGCAGGCACAAGGTGCCCATCTTCACGTCCTGTGGACACACAGCCACTTCAGTGGGGTACACGAGGCAGCGCGAGCTGGACAGTCACCTCGGTGAAGTTGTGAGACTGACGAAAAGCTAAGGACAGCAAGTTGACATTTTTGTTTGAGTTTTGTTTTCTTTTTAATTAAAAAAAAACTTTGATGTCATCATTTTTCTCCCTTCCTGGGAGGGGTTACTTAGGAATAAGGGCTGTGGCGGAGAGGGGAAGAGGGAGGTGGCATATTGTCTATATGTATGTAGATCGTCAATAAAACTTTTTTTTTAAAGTACAAAACATTTTTTTTTTTTTTGGTCTTTTGAGGTAGGGTTTCACTCTAGCTCAGGCTGACCTGGAATTTACTCTGTAGTCTCAGGGTGGCCTCGAACTCGTGGAGGTCCTCCTACCTCTGCCTCCCGAGTGCTGGGATTAAAGGCGTTCGCCACCACGCCCGACCATACAAAACATTTTTAAAGATCATTTCTATTAAATGCATCGGTGACTTTTGCATTGCTGTGGTCAAAATACTTAACATTAAAAACCTTTTTTTGTGTGTATGTGTGTGTGTTCGTGTATAGTGTGAGCACATTTCTTTACGGATGTACATGCTCCGAACACACTCGTGCGGAGGCCAGAGGACAGCACCGGGTAGCCTGCCCTGTCGCTCTTCCACTCTGCTTCCTTCAGACAGAATCTCTCACTGAGTCTGGAGTGACTATTTCAGGTCAGACTGGCTGACGAGTGAGCCCTAGTGGTTCTCCTATCTCTGCCCCTCTCAGGACATGTTCCAGGCATACGCGGCCCCCACCTGGCTTGTAGAAACAATCAACGAGAAAATTTATTTTGGGTCACAGTTTCAGAGGGTTTCTGTTCATCACGAGCAAAGATATGGCAGAGCAGCTGAGTCTGTGGAGGCCAGGCATGTGGTGGAGGTCATCCACGCCACTGTAGAGAAGACTGGGACAAGGAGAGGGGGCCTGGCCGACTTTCAAAGGCCTGCAATCTGTGACCTATTTCAACCAGCTAGACCCTGCCACCTAAAGGTTCTACAGTCTAAAAATATCACAACGGGGCTGGAGGGATGGCTTAGTGGTTCAGGTGCCTGCCTGTGAAGCCTAAGGACCCAGGTTCAATTCCCCAGTGCCCACGTAAGCCAGAGGCACAAGGTGGCACATGAGTCTGGAGTTCGTTTGCAGTGGCTGGAGGTCCCTGGCGCGCCTGTTCTCTCTCTCTCTTAAATGAACAAACAAACAAGTAAATAATGTTGGAGAATAAATGTTCAGAACATGAGTTTGTGGGAGACATTTTGGACTCAACAATAACATAGTTTTTGTTGTTATAAAAGCTGTCAGATTCAAAATGGAATCACATGTGTTAAACCCTGGCAAGCTGGAGGTGGGGAAGGCAAGGGCTGCAGAACCCTTGTGAACACGAGAAAAATGACCAAACCATCGTTTACCACATGAGTCCCACGGGGACAGCCCGCAGCGTAAGGACAGTGAGTGCTTGTATAAGAACACTGGCCTGCGACGACTTCAAGATAAAATTATAGGCACGCACTACCATGCCTGCTTGGGAACTGTCTTATCTGCTTTGGTTCTCTCCATAATCAATTTTCTAAATGCTCATTACTCCATCTCCATCCAGAGGAAATCTAAGCAACATGGAAATTCTAAAAATATCCTATGTTTTTTTTTTTTTTAAGAAGGAAAGACAATCAGTGATGCAATGTATGCAACAGAATGGTGTCAATATTAAATACATGTACGAAGACAAATCGGCAAGCAAAAAGGCTTCAATTAAGAATAAAGATTAGAATTGCAATTCAAGATGGATGCACAGGCTGAGGTGTCCTCCGGGATGTCCACAGAGCAGCATAAAAGTTTGAAGGTTTTTGGGGGAGGGGGGTCGGAGAATGTGAAAAGCTGTGTATGGAGGTAGCGACAGTAAGTTCAAGGGCAGTCTAGTTAGTCTGTCCAGGTAGTGCCAGGCTAGCTTGGACTACTTACCAAGACCCTGTCCAAAAACAAAACAAAAAACCTAAGATATATATATATATATACACACATACATATATATATATCTTAGTGTATAATATATACACACACATATATATGCATATATATGTATATATATATATTTACTGTTTATATGTATACACACACAAGACTATAAGGATAAATCCAAAACTGATTTTTAAAAAACATCTCATCCCTTTCAGCCAGGCGTGGCATTGCACACCTTTAATCCCAGCACTCGGGAGGCAGAGGTAGGAGGATCGCCTTTAGTTCAAGCCCACCCTGAGACTACAGAGTGAATTCCAGGTCAGCCTGAGCTAGAGCGAGACCCCACCTCGAAACACCGAAAACAACAACAGCAACAATCTCATGATTTTTGCCCACTGGTGCAACAGCGGTATGAATATTATGAAAGTGACCGGCCACTTTCTGATTGGATTTGAGGCCAGCACTGCAGGAGGGATTTCATACTGCAAATCTGGCCAACAGTCTATGTCTGGGCAGTGGTTAGTGCCGAGGTGCCTGCATGGCAAAATTGCTGAGAATAAATGACGATTGTGTTGTTCAGCTCCAAACAAGCTATGAAACACTGCCCCTTCGAAGGTCAGGGACTCTTGTGGGAGAGGGGCAGACAGAATGGAAGAGAGGGGCGTGGGGTGCAGCAGCTGTGTCTTCCTGCACAAGACCGAGTCTTTCAATACCTGACTGCCTTAGTTGGAATGCATGTCCCCCGTGACCTCAAGTGGTTTTCCTTAAGGTTAAAATTCCTGTTTAAGTATCCAGCAGCTTGCTGGAAGGGGCGTGTCTCCAGGGGTGGGGCTGAACTCCAGCCCAAAGCTGCGGACAGCAGGTTGAGCGCCGGGGAATCGTGCTCGCTGCTCTTTTGGGGTTTGCTGTCCTGGGATCTGTGAAAGGGGCCAGCTTCTTCCACCACTGGTGGACCGGCCCCCTGGATCTGTCAGCTTGAAATAAGTCCCTTCCTCCCATGGACTGTGTCTGGTTTGAATGTGCACCCCAGCGTTATGGAGCTGTCTGTGACAAGAGAGGAAGATGCATGAGACCTTACACCTCCCAAAGTTGTCAATGGAGCCGAATGGCTGCTGGGAAAGGGGAGTCAGGCTCATCAATAGTAGTAGAGCCACTGGTAAACCCATTCTGTGGTAAATAACCTACCACCAGTGAGCATGCGAGCCACCCTAATTTAACAGTAGGTTGAAAAGGCATGAAAGTAAAATAGGGATTGAGCCAGGTGTGGTGGCACACGCCTTTAATCACAGCACGCTTGGGAGGCAGCGGTAGGAGGATCACTGTGAGTTCAAGGCCACCCTGAGACTACATAGTGAATTCCAGGTCAGCCTGGACTACAGTGAGACCAAACCTTGAAGCCCCCCCCCCAAAAAAAAAGAGTAAGAAGGGGATTAATGTGGAAGAAGAAGAGAAGAAGAAGAATGGGGAAGAGATAAATGAGGGTCTTTGGAGGAGACAAGGTCAAAATACATTACATACATGTATGAAAATATTAAATATTGAAAAAAATAAAAATCCCATCTTTGAATAGTAAGATTTTAAAGCCATTTTAATTTTCTTCCTTACACGCATATTTTAAAGATTTAAAAATTGAGCTTGTGTTATTTTTATTTTTTAATATTTTATTTATTTAATTGAGAGCTAGGGAGAGAGGGGAAGGGAGAGGCAGATAGAGAGAATGGGCACACCAGGGCCTCTAGCCACTGCAAACCGAACTTCAGATGCATGTGCCACCTTGTGCATCCGGCTTATGTGGGTCCTGGGGAGTCAAACCTGGGTCCTTAGGTTCCTTAGGCAAACACCCTAACAGCTAAGCCATCTCTTCAGTCCCTGTTATTATTATTATTATTATTTTTATTTCTTTTTCAATCAGGGTCTTTTTGTTTGTTACTGCAAACACCAGGCTAGCTGTCCGGCGAACCGGGATGCTCCTGTCTCCACGTCAAGCCTTGCCACACGAGAGCTGGGATAGCAGACGCTCTCTGCTGAGCCTGGCTTTCTGTGGGTGCTGGTACCTGGTTCCAGGACCCAGACTAGAGCTGCGGCTTGTGCAGCTGGGCTTTACCCACAGAGTATGGCCTGATGGTCTCCTGTTTACTCAGGATCATTCGTCGTCTTGGGAGAGGAGCTTTGGAGTTTAGCTCTGGGATTCAGAGTCAACATTTCAGATTGGGAATCATAAGAACCTGGGCTTTGGGCCACCGAGGCCGTAGACTCCACTGTATCAGTGGGCAGAACTTATACCATACATGAAAATTTGGAAGAACGTGTTGTGTGCCAGGGACAGTCTTTTCTGATGTCCAGACGGGTAAAGATTCCACGGGATGAGAGACAAGAGAAATCACAACACATTGCCAGTGTGTGTTTGGAAAGCCAATGCTCTTTCCAGATTGCTGGGGCCAAACTTTTTTGTTTGTTTGTCTTGTTATTATTTTTTAAATATTTTACTTTCCTTTATTAATTTATTGGTGAGAGAGAGAGAGAGAGAGAGAGAGAGAGAGAGAAGAAGAAGAAGAAGGAGGAGGAGGAGGAGGAGGAGGAGGAGGAGGAAGAGGAGGAGAGGAGGAGGAGGAGGAGGAGGAGGAGAATGAGCATGTCAGGGTCTCCAGCCACTGCAAATGAATTCCAGATGTATATACCACCTTGTACATCTGGCTTATGTGGGTACTGAGGAATCTAACCTGGGTCCTTGGGCTTCACGGGCAAGTGTCTTAACTGCTAAGCCAGTCTCTCCAGTCCTCTTTTTACATTTTAACTTAAAGGAAAATGTGCAAGATTCAGTAAATTTTAATTTCGCCAATGTTCTCAGAAAGACTTAATTATTAGACTCACCCTTCCATTCAAATAAAAAAAACCCCACAATTAGACAATCCCTTTTCCTCCTACTTGTGTTGTGAGGTAGTAATTGCTGACTGCATGGTGAGGTGGTCTCCGCTCACTAGCCTTACCTCTTCACATGAAGACTGTGACTAGGAAGGGACAGAAGGGTCACATTTCATTGCTTCATTGCCTTTTTTTTTTTTTTTTTTTTTTTGGTTTTTCAAGGTAAATACTCGCTCCAGCCCAGGCTGACCTGGAATTCACTATGTAGTCTCAGGGTAGCCTCGAACTCACAGCCATCCTCCTCCTACCTCTGCCTCCCCAGTGCTCAGATTAAAGGCGTGCGCCACCATGCTTGGCCGGTTTTATTGATGTTTTCATAACATCTTCAAGTATATTCAAATACAACATACTCAGTTTCAATTTCACAATAGCAACAGATTCCAATATTTATTCTGAATGGTAATTGTAAGTAGTGCATGTTTCAAGGAGCGGATATTAACAACTTCCGACTCCAGCTCTGGGAGGGGAGTAATTCAGTCATGAATCACGCTTTAGAACAAGCCCAGCAGCTGGCGCAGCATTTATTCCTATTCTGTCATTGCCAATCATTGTGCTTGCTGCCACACGAAACATAAATGCTGCTGGATGCTTTTTTTCCCCCAAGGTCTGGTCTCGCTCTAGCTCAGGCTGACCTGGGATTCACTCTGTAGTCTCAGGGTGGCCTTGAACTCACAGCGATCCTCCTACCTGTGCCTCCCGAGTGCTGGGATTAAAGGCGTGTGCCACCACGCTCAGCCCTTCTTTCTTTCTTTCTTTCTTTCTTGTGTGTGTTTTTATGTTTGCAGGCACTTGAATGTGTGCATGTCTGTGCACGTACACATGGAGGACACAGGTTGATGTTGAGTGTATCCTTCAATCACTGCCCATCTTATTTTTTTGTTAAATTGCAATTTTCATGCATTTGCATAAGTTTTTTAAATTTAATTTTTATTTGACGTAGGGTCTCACTCTAATTCAGGCTGACCTGGAATTCACTCTGTAGTCTTAGGGTGGCCTTGAACTCACAGCGATTCTCCTACCTCTGCCTCCTAAGTGCTGGGATTAAAGGCATGTGCCACCATGTCCAGTTTTATTTTATTTTGAGAGAGAGAGAGAGAGAGAGAGAGAGAAGAAATTGGCACACCAGGGCCTCAGCCATTATTATTATTTTTTTCTTTTTTTTAAAGAATGCAAATTCTTTTAAGAATATTTCAAGAGTTTGCATCCTTTTTTAAAAAATTATTTTTATTTATTTATTTGACACAGACAGACACAGAGAGAAAGAGGCAGATAGATAGAGTGAGAATGGGCACACCAGGGCTTCCAACCATTGCAAACGAACTCCAGACGCGTGTGCCCCCTTGTGCATCTGGCTTACATGGGTTCTGGGGAACTGAGCCTCGAACCGAGGTCCTTAGGCTTACAGGCAAGCATTTAACCGCTAAGCCATCTCTCCAGCCAGGCCTCAGCCATTATAATCGAACTCCAGATGCTTACGCCACCTAGTGGGCATGTGCGACCTTGTGCTTGCCTCACCTCTGTGCATCTGACTAACGTGGGATCTGCAGAGTCAAGCATGGGTCCTTAGACTTTGCAGGCAAGCGCCTTAACTGCTAAGCCATCTCTATAGCCGTGCATAAAGTATTTTGATCATAATCCCCTCCTTTTACTTTTCTGTTGTCTACTCTTCCCTACTCCCCCTCCACTAAACCCCTTCTTCTCTCCAACTAGTCCCTCTTCTATTTTGACGTAATTGTTCTTTGTGCCCTCCTCCATCATCTGCGATGACATGTTGATGGGCCCAGAATTGTGCAAGTCTTACGTAGGTAATCATAGGTACTGGGAGGTCATGAATGCCCAGAAGACAGCATCCCAAAGCACTCCTTGCTATCCTTTGGCTCTTACATTCCTTCTGCCCCTCTTCTGCAGTGTTGCCTGAGCCTTGGATGGCATTATAAAGATGTTACACTCAGTGCTGAGCTCTCCAAACTGAAAGGAGCACTGATCTATGTTCAGAAACATAAACATGTAGCGGCTAATTTAATGGGCACAACATATCCATTTAGGCAAATGACAGTGATAGCATCGCTCCCAGGGCTCATGACCTCTCCAGTCATTGGCTTTTGACTAGGTTTTCAGTACCTGGCATGAATTCCTGTCCATGGAGCAGGTCTCAAATCCAATCATAGAGCAGTAGGTTACCCCCGGAACAGACATGGCACCATTACCCAATGGGCATATCTTGCTTGGCTTGCCATTTGTGTAGCCCACAGGGTGGGTTGCTGCTAAGACCGTTGGTGATTTTTCGCTTGCAGCACCCTGCGTTGCACCGTCTAGCTCTAGAAATAGTCAATAGGGAGGAAACTTCCAGGTCAGTTCCAGCTTGATTTGTCAATGTCCTGTAATCAAAGCATTCCACTTTATTTATTTATTTATTTTTGGTTTTTTGAGGTAGGGTCTCACTCTAGTCCAGGCTGACCTGGAACTCACTATGGAGTCTCAGGGTGGCCTGGAACTCAGGGTGATCCACCTACCTTGGCCTCCCAAGTGCTGGGATTAAAGGTGTGCACCACCATGCCCAGCTCACTTTATTTATTTTTAAAAATATATTTTATTTATCTATTTGAGAGAGAGAAAGAGGGAGAGAGACCCGGGGCATCCAGCCACTGCAAATGAACTCCAGATGCATGTGCCCCCTTGTGCATCTGGCTTACATGGGTCCTGGAGAATTGAACAGGGATCCTTTGGCTTTGCAGGCAGGTGCCTTAGCCGCTAAGCCATCTTTCCAGCCCTATTTTTAAAAACATTTTTATTAATTTATTTGCAAGATCGATAGAAGAGAGACAGAGAGAATGGGTGCGCCAGAGCTTCTAGGCGCTGTAAATGGACTCCAGATGTATGTGTTACTTAGTGCACCGGGCTTTGTGCGGGCTCTGGGGAATCGAACTCAGGTTGTTAGGCTCTGTAGGCAGGTACCTTAACTGCTGAGCCGTCTCTCCAGCACCACTTGTTCCGAGACAAGGTCTGTAGTAGGCAGTTCTGCATTGCTGGGATGAACATCGAAACCAGACGCCGTTTGCAGGAGGAAGGGATTTATTTCAGGCTTAGGGTCCATGGATGCTGGAAGAAACTGTCTCCTTTTCACAGACCCACGCAGAGAGAAACCAGCAGCAGCCAGAAAACACCAAAAAGCAGCGAGCCAGAATAGGCAATAAGCAGGACCCCCCAGAGCTCAGGCTGATTTATCTACCTTTGGGCTGGAATTCAGAGCCACCCCCAGTGACACTGCCCCTCCCTCAGGCTGCTGGAAGCTTCAGCAATAAGTTTAACCTTAATAAATAATAATAATAATAATAATAATAATAATAATAATAAATCAGAGGCTGTGGGGGACATGCATTCAAAGTACTGCAGGGTCTCTCACTGAGCCTGGAGCGCATTGATGTGGTTAAAGCCAACAAGCCCCGGGTATCCTTCTGCCTTTTGTCTCCGCTTGCTCAGCGCGGGGATTACAGGTGCGCGCCACTGTTTCTGGCTTTTACCTGAGTCCTGGGGACCCAAACTCAGCTCCCCAGCCCTCTGCCCGAAACGTTGAGACTTCCGCGAAATGTGTGCTCTCAGGAACACCTGGTACTCTCTGTGGCACCTCCAGATCTCAGGTTAGCGTGGTCTTAAAGAAGGACTGCTGGGCTTGGTGCTGCAGAAGTGAAATCACGTAGTCACTTCTTCCCGGGATTCCTTCTTCCTCTCTGGTCCTCTTCAAGGGCGATCATTGCATAAATAGTGTGGCTGTAGTTCATCACTATATGTGGCATGATTATGACCTAAAATAATAGACATATATACACATCTTACAGAATATATTCGCATATTCATATACATTTAGAAATTGTATGCTTTCCATTAAAATATACAACAATACTGTTAATAATGGGGGTGAAAATATATTAAAGTGTTTGAAGGCCCTTACATTATGAGAAGGAAGAGAGGTATCATTTGCTCTTCAGTTTGGATAACCCAAAAGTGTAGACAATGAAATGCCTACAAAATAATACCGTCAGAGTAATAGAAGGGAAAATGGAACAATCAAATTTCAACCAGTTGAAAAGAAAACGAGTGAGGAGCTAAATAGGAACATTCAGTAAGTCTGGCACATAATACATGGTGAGGTGGTAGATTCCGATAGAAATATATTTCAAAATGACTTTAACTAAATGGACTAAGTCTTACTGCTTGAAAGACAACAGCAGCTAAAATGAGCAAAAACTGAAAACCTATAATGCTATTTGGAGCATATATGTATATCAAAACCACATAAGTGTTACACAAGAAGTAAAATGGGTCTGAAAATTGTTATGGGTCAATTCAGGAGAAAATTTTATGTGCCTAACACTATAGCCTGGCAGCATACAAACTCTAATATAACTGCAAGAACTGTACAAATTTACATTAAGAATATGTTTTTTAAGAAAATAGTTCATTTATTTATTTGCATACAGAGAGAGGGGTGGGGGCTGGATCTCTAGCCACTGCAAACGAACTCCAGATGCATACACCATCTTATGCATCTGGCTTACATGGGTACTAGGGAATCCAATCCCGGGTTGTTAGGTTTTATAGGCAAGTACCTTAACCGCTGAGCCACCTCTCCAGCCTGAACATGGCTTTTAAATACACCTTTCTTGGTACCTGATTGATAGCACATAAAGATGAAAAATCTTACAAGATTCTGAAAGATTTGAATGACAACTTTGGTAATGTAACCTACTATCTGTAATTGACGTACAGTAGATGGCCATTATATATGTATAGCATGTTACAATACATGATGTTTATAGTTATATGCTATTATATCACATTATTTTAATATTGCAACTTCTATATAATTTTATGAAATTCTGAACATAACATGTCTTGTATAATATTTAATATATTTATCTCTATAACAGATCAAATTTCCTAAACTTGCTATTGGAATTCGTTATTTAAAAGCAAATATATACTGTTGGATCTGCTAAGTTTGTGTACCATTTACTTGTATATATACACATATATATGCATGTATGAAATAAGCAAAGCTTACTAACATGTGATTGGACATAAAAGTATCTGTGTGCTCTTTATTTTGTAAGAATGATTTTTACTTTAATGATATGCTATGCAACTATTTGTATTTGTGTTACCATCATAAAAATGTATTTTAATCATTACTCATTATGAAAGAGAATTTATATATGCACTCATAGTAATGTCAGGTCATTTTCCCATAATAAAATGATGTTTCATCCAACTTAAAGTTTTGCTCTGATTTCTTGAATTGGATGCAAAGCGTCAAATCATTATGGGAATTTGCTGATTGCTCAACCTACTTTTGTAAAAACCAATATCACTTAATGCTTCACAAGGTTCCGTTGCTGATAACGGAGCCCATGTCTTCACAGCTGATTGCTTTACATGTTATATGCACATGAGAAAGCCTGGCATCAAAGTGGGTGGAACTGCCTCAGAAGAACCTGCATTTACTTTCGATGTGGTACGGTTTTAACACTGGATTGGTAATTTCCTATGTCACTGTGACACAAAAGCTTGAATCATCTTAGGAGAGAAAAAGGTTTATTTTGGTTCATGGTTTCAAAGGAGTTTCAGCCCATCGTAGTAGGGAAGACACTGGTGGAAGGACTTTGTCTTTGGTAGTAGGGATGTGCAGAGGTAACTTGTTCATAGGGTAGCTGACCAGGAAACAGAGAGAGCTAGCTTGCAATCAGGGGTGGGTGGGACCTTCAAAGTCGCCTTTCTAGGGGGCTGGGGAGTTGGCTCAGCAGTGAAAGGCACTTGCTTGCAAAGCCTGCCAGCCCGGGTTGAATTCTCAGCACCCACATAAAACTCGATGCAGAACGTGGTGCTTTAGGCCCGAAGCGATGGATCCAGTTGACTTTGGACTGAAACTTCTGAAACCGTGAGCCGAAACAAATCTTTATTTTTGTGGGTGTGTTCGTGCCATGCATAGGTGTGTGCATGGGTGTGGGCACATGTGTATGTAGGCATGGGTGCGTGTGTGTGTACGTGTATGAAACTCAGTTGTGTGAGGGTATTGCCGGCGTGGTGCTGCACACTGTTTTACAGCAAACATTGCTTATAAGTAGAAGGAAGGAAGTAACACACTCTAAAATAATGACTTGAGAGTATGATTTTACATACTGTAATAACCGTATGCACTATACTGACCGGACTGACAGCACAGCTTCTCTGTTTATACCGGCCTCACAACAAGCACGTAAGCAGCAATGCATTGAAATATGAAATTATTATGGCTACCACATCACTAGGCAACGGGAATTTTTCAGTTCCATTACCATCTCATATGTTATATGAGGCACATTATATACGTTGTCATTTGTTGACTAAGATATCTTCTTTTTGATTTTTTTTTTTTTTTTTTTAATGACAGGCTCTCGCTAGGTAGAATAGCTGGCCTGGAAATTGCTACATATACCAACTTGTGTCAGACTTGCTACAGTTCCCTTGCCTGGGCATTCTAAGTGCTGGGACTACAGGTGTCAGCCACCACATCAATAGGCATGTGCCTTCATAGATGGTATTTTTTATTTTATCATTTTTTTTTTTCTATTTGAGGAAGAGTGAAAATGGGTATGCCAGAGCATCTAGGCACTGCAAATGAACTCCAGGCACACGTGCCACCTTGTGCATCTGGCTTCCTGTTGGCACTGGGTGATCAAACCCAAGTCCTTAGGCTTCGCAGACAAGTGTCTTAACTGCTGAGCCATCTTACCAGCCTAATAAATGGCCTTTTTTGTGTGTTTTTTTGTTTGTTATTTTTATCTCTCGCTCTATCTTCTTTTTTTTTTTTTTTCAAGGTAGAGTCTTATTCTAGCCCAGGCTGACCAAGAATTCACTATGATTTCTCAGGGTGACCTCGAACTCACAGTGATCCTCCTACCTCTGCCTGCTGAGTGCTGGGATTAAAGCCATGTGTTACCATGCCCAACTGTTCTTATCCCTTTAATATGGGCTCTCAAGTAACCCAAGGTGGATTTGAACACCTGACCCTCCTGCTTCTACTTCCTAAGTTCTGGGGTTACACTATGCCCACTGACAAACATTTCTTTATGTGGCACACGACTGTATGTATACATAGACAATGAGCCAAAAAATAGTTTCAGTTCAAGAATTCCCTTTTATGGTTTTATTCATGTCTATCTGGTGAAATTCACTACTCCACATATTTTGTACTATTGGAAGTTAAAATTTCCAGGAGAACAATTCAAACCCTTTCCAACTTTTGAGAGTAATACCTCAAGTGAGCAGTTTGAAATAACAGTTATTTCAAAGATATGCTCAGGATTCGGTTTCACTTTAACTTTCACTGTTTTGTGAAATTGTCTCCCATCAAAAAAAAAAAAAATACAATTACAAACGTATCAGTTCTCCCTGCTGCGGCTCAAGCGAGCTCCGTGGAAGGGAAAGTCGGCGTCTGCGGGATCGGAAGCAGCAGGCACGACATGCTTATCTAGGGAAGCGGAGGAAAGCCATCGGCTTTGCTCACACTAACAGAAGTGGCCGAGCTCAGCTGGGCCCCGCAGGTTCAAATGCGGGACAGAGTGAAGCCCCAGATGGCATATCCCGGGCTTAAGTAAATCCATGTAATCAAGCAGGCCTTATTACATCAGAGAACACAATCTATTTGGCCTACTGAAGAGAAGGTCATGTAGTGCACACCCACGGTGACACTGGAATCCCAAGTGACTGGACCTGTGAATCACAGCTAATAAAGCCACGCTTCCACCGTGTCCTCAGTGACTGGAAAAGACCATGGCCCACAGGGGACACTCAGGACTTATTTGTTGGGTAAATAGACAAAAAACTGAACGGTCAGGCAACTGTTCCTTAGACAATACTTACCTAAATATATTCTGTTGTCTATGATCCATATTTGTCAGCATTTCATTGCTATGACAAAATAAAACCTAATGTAAACACGGTGAAGAATGAAAGACTGGGCTGGAGGGATGGTTTAGTGGTTAAGGAACATGCCTGGGAAGCCCAAGGACCCAGGTTCGATTCCCTAATGCAAGCCAGATGCACAGGGTGGCGCATGCATCTGGAGTTCATTTGTAGTGGTGGGAGGCCCTGGCACCCATTCTTTCTCTCCCTCTCTTTTCTCTGCTTCTCTCTATCTGTTTCTCACAAACAAATAATACATATTTACATATTATATATGAAAAAAGAATGCAGGATTGATTTTGGCTCGTGGTTTTAGAGGGTTCCACCCATCGTGGTGGAGAGGGCGTGGGAGGACAGCTCATATTATGGTGGACAGACTATGTGACAACAGGAAGTTCTTCCTTGCAGCCAGTTAGCAGCCAGGACAAGACCACAGTCAAGACACAACCCAGTGACCTACTTCCTCCAATGAGTTTCCACCTCCTACCTTGAACCACCGCCTAAAAATGGCAGCACATTATGAACTCACCAAGGGATTAATCCGTTTATTAGGTGGTATTCCTCATAGTCTCATCATTGCAGACACCCTCGGAGGTGAACCTGACAATCTCCTAACTGTTGCATAATCCAATCGAGCTGACAGTGAAAATCACCCACCGCGGACCCTCGTATTGGCCACTTCGGTGGTGAGTGTGCTCATCAGCGACTGCTCTCCACACCACCTACACCCCTGGGTGCAGACGAGCTGAGCCACTCTTCCCGGTCTCAAGATTCTGAATGCTGAAGAGAGTGTTGCGACTGGGGTAAAACTCTCCTGCTCCTTAAGCCATCTTCATACCTCAGCTCCGAGAAAGTCTTCTCAAGTCTCGCCTTCCCATAGACCTGACTCCTCCTTCTCCATATTCCCTGTATACCTTGCACATACTGAACTACTTGTTAAATATTTTATTTTTATTTATTTATTTGAAAGAGGCAGAGAGAAAGAGAGAGAGGAGAGAGAGAGAGAGAGAGAGAGAGAGAGAGAGAGAGAGAGAGAATGGGCTCTGTTGCAGAGTTCAAGGACAGAAAAAATATATATAGTAAAGATGATAGAATATTGTAATAAACTTCACAGTTTAAGAAATTATAGCAAGGTGAATCCTGGTGTGAACCCTTCCAGGGTCAAAATACTGAGTTTTACCAGCATCAGAAAATAATGCCTCTTGGTGTCCCTCTCTGATGTCAAACTCCTGCCTCCCCAACTCTCTATCTTCACAAACATGATTGTTTTTCCTTTCTTTGTTCTATGTTTTTCCACACAAGGAGGAATTCCTAATCAATGTAGTTTAATTTTGTCTCATTTCTTCTGTGGAACACTTTGTTTCAAGAATTTATTTGCTGTGTGTGTGTAGTTTCTTTATTCCTTTAACAAATGTTATTTTATGACATGAATCAACACTCTGTCTGTTCGTTTGGCTGGGTTGGATGTGGATGTGTGGGCAGGATCCCATGCAGGGCCATGTTGGTGAGCAGGGTCCATTCTTGTCAAGCACACCATAGTGCTCCTACGTACGCATTTAAGCAATAAGCCAAATCGCCTGGACTAGACGTTCTGATTGTGAGCTCCTGCATTTACTAAATAAAGTCAAAATGTTTGCCCAATATGCTTCTGCAACGCACCCATCTAGTAGTGTCTGAGTATCTCCTTTGCTCGACATTCTTCCATTGGCGGTGTGGGATTTTTAAATTGTCTCAATTCTAGTGGCAAGCAAAGGCCTCTCACAGAGGGGTTAATGCTCTCCCTCACCTGTGATGCCTCTGAGGACCGCCTGAAATGCCCACTGATCATTTGGATCCCCTTATGTGTGAAATCTCTTGTCCATTCTCCTACAGGAATGGCAATCTTTGAGTAGTTTATTGGGTGAATTGATTAAAAATGTTACAGAGAGGTCTGGAGAGATGGCTTGGCAGTAAAGGAACTTTCCTGCAAAGCCTAAGGACCTAGGTTTGATTCCCCAGATCCCATGTAAGCCAGGTGCACATGGTGGTACATGCATCTGAAGTTCACTTGCAATGGCCAGAGGTGCACCATTATGAGAGATAAAGAGGTCTCTCTTTATCTCTCATAAATAAATAAATAAAAATTAAAAATTTAAGCTATGTTACAGATATATCCCACCCTGTGATTGCTTTCTCAGGTCTTTTGTGTAGGAGTGTATGTGTGTGTGTGTTGGCACATGTGGGCTATGGTGCATCTGTGGAGGATAAATGACATTTTGTCAGATTTATACCTTACCATCTATGAACATTTTATATACATATAAAGTCTCCATTGACTGCCATCTTTTTAGTTCATTTTAATGCAAACGTAGTTTTCTTTTTAGGTTATTTCCAAGTATTTGATGTTCTGGTTTTATTTTAAATTGTGTTTTATTTAAACTTCAGATTCTGTATATATCAGAAATTATTTTTTCATAGTTTTTTAGAGTTATCTGGCTAAACTAATTTATTAATTTGAATTACATTCTATAGATTGTCTTAAAATTTACACATATAATATCTTAACCAATAAAAACAAATATTTGGAATTTTTCTTTCAAATGCAAATAAAATGTTTTGTTATTGTTTTAGTATTAATTAATTTGTTTGTTTTTTCTTTACTGTACAGAATAAGAACTCCGGTAAAAAGATGTGCACAGTGAATAAACTTATCTTGCTCAAAAATTCATAAGAAAATCCTATACAGCTTCTGCAATAAACATGAATAAATATTAAATTGGATGCACTGTAGACATTCATTAAATATCTTTTGCCAAATAAAGGTCCACTGCATTCCAAATTTGCTGAGTACTTTAAAAAAAATGAAACTAATGAATTTTAAAAAATATCTAATAAAATTAAAATAGGATATTTCCCTACTTTTATCCATATCAACTCAATGAATATTATTAAGTTTATATATCACTATTAGGCTACTGCAATATATTTAACTTGATAATAATATATTTTTATATTTACTGCTATAACATATTTAGTAATATTTTGTTCAGGATATTTTCACTCTGTGTACAGGAGATATTTACCTACTTTCTCATTGTGTCCTTCTCTCTCTCTCTCTCTTTTTTTGTTTTTTGCTTGTTTTTGAAGGTAGGGTCTCGCTATAGCCCAGGCTGACCTAGAATTCACTGTGTAGTCTCAGGGTGGCCTCAAACTCACTGTGATCCTCCTACCTCTGCCTTCCAACTGCTGGGATTAAAGGTGTGTGCCACCACGCTGGGCTTTCATTGTGTCCTTCTTGAAAGTTGATATTGAAGTCATGATAGCCTCAAAATTTACTGAGGTCATGAGCCTTTCACTTCCTTAGACATTTGTGGAATACTGGCATTATTTGTATCCCAAAAGTTTGAGAGAACTCAATAGTTAATCAAGCTGGAAATATTTCCTCTATGGAACAATTTAAGATTATCCTTTCAGTCTTATTAGTCATTATAAAACCATTCATATTCTCTGCTTATTATGTCATTTCTGTGCATTGTCATTTTCTTGAAATTACATTTTCAGATCTTTGCCATAAAGGTTTGTGTAATATCCCATTATCATCTGTTTTATACTGCATGGTATGTGGAAATATCTTATTTTTAATTCCCAAACATTATGATTTGCACTTCATTTTTCTTGTTCAGTTTTGGAAGATGGGAACAGCTGGACAGAGAATGCAAATAAAGCTTCCTTAATTTGAATTTCTTAAGTATTTAATAAACACCTAGAGCGCATGTTTGATGGGTTTGGTATGCCTTCATTTTTTTGTGTGTCCACATTCTCTCACAGTCTCATCTCCATGTGAGACGTAAGTGACATAAATGTTGACATATTTAGAGCAGAAAGAGATCTGGTTTTGATGAGTTTCTCCCATTCTTTCATTCCAGTTCCTTTTCATACCAGTGGAACTACCCTGGGGATTGAACGGAGGGCCCTGAATATACTAGGCAAGCACTACCCCTGAGCTACATCCTTGGCCCCCTTGTTAGGACTTAAATCTCATACTGAAGGCCATGGGCAACCAGTCAACAATTTTGAATGGCCAGAAGGTCATTTTCTTTGTTTTATTTTGTATTTTAGGCTGGCCTCTTGGGTGGTAATTTGGTGAATAAAAGGTAAAGCTAGGTGTTTGTGGGGTAAGACCATCCAGAAATAAGATTTAAAGCACTAACCTGAAGAAATTAAATTACTGAGATCTAAAAATATGAATTTTATCTCAAGTATCTATGTAACTCAGTTTTACTTTTGAAAAGTTTCCAGGTTATTGTCACTTTAATTTGCCCTGCATGTTATAGACATACATTGAAAGAGAGAAGATTACTTAATAGCATTATTTAACTTAATTAATTTATTTATGAGGCGGGAGAGAATGGGCATGTGCCATGGCCTCTAGCCACTGCAAATGAACTCCAGATGCATGCACCACCTTGTGCAACTGGCTTATATGGATTCTGGGGAGTTGAACCTAGGTCCTTAGGCTTCATAGGCAAGTGTCTTAATCACTAAGCCATCTCTCCAGCCCACTTAATCATGTTCTTTTTTGGTTTATTCAAGGTAGGGTCTTACTCTAGCCCAGGCTGACCTGGAATTCACTATGTAGTCTCAGGGTGGCCTTGAACTCACGGCAATCCTCCTACCTCTGCCTCCCAAGTGCTGGGATTAAAGGCACGCACCACTATGCCCGGCAATAGCATTCTTATGAATAATACAAGATGGATTCCTTCTTTAGGAATAGGTCAAATTTCAAGTAAAAACATCCATGATGCCTTCTTAATGATGTGTGATATAATAAGAGATATAAAATATCAAGGGAATCCTGTTTAAATTATCACCAGTAGGGCGAGATGAGGGCTTGTTACAACCTGAACTTGGTTTCAACAGTCGACTGTATTTGGTGGCTAAGGCTGTGTGAAGGGCGAGTTTGTAGATTCTAGAGAGCATTTCGTCAGTCTTCAGTGGGAACACGGTTCCATTTGATAAAGTCACGGGCAGAGTCAGGATTAATGTAAAGAGAGTACGGAGTTAAGTGAGACTTGACAATACTGTAGCCATCAAAAAACAAGACTTGAGTGCTTGCTTTGGCAGCACAAATACTAAAATTGGAACAATACAGAGAAGATTAGCATGGCCTCTGCACAAGATGACACGCGAATTCATGAAGTGTTCCATATTATATATATAAAAAAAGACTGCGGCGAGCCCCCGCCGACCAGCGGGAAAGAACAATCACCACACGAGGATCCTTCTTGATCACACTTTATAGGAGAGCTCTTGGTTAACAGGAGAGCGGATGGAGAAGGACGCGGGGGCGGGATGTGCAGCTACCTTTATAGGGGGATGGGCAAGAAGGCACCTACTGATTGGCTGCTTACCCGCCTGTCACCACCAGGCGCCACGGGATAGGCTCAGGACAGGTTGCGTCAAGCGCATGCGCGTACCTTGAATATGGTTGGCGCGAAAGCACTGTCGTAAAGAAGCTGAACGCCACGAGGTCAGCGCCATCTTATAAAGGCGGATTACATGTGGTTTCCTGCAGTGCCAGCGACATCTAGTGGTGGGGACTAGATGTGGCTCCCTGCAGTTCCCCCTTTCTATTATAAAGCGCAGCAGGTGAAGGTAGAGGTTTGATCTCTGATAAACAAAAGGACATTGTGAAGACCCCAGGCCAGGTGGCCAGCCAGGCTGGTGCCTCACCCATCCGGTACCTTTTCTCAGAGATGGGATGTCGGTACCAACCCATATGCAATCAAACATGCCCTCCATGAGGCTGCTAAGAGCATACCTCATGTGCAGTACTTTGTCTCGCAGCCTGAGCGCCAATGAATGTCGTGTTCCCAACACCAACCCTCTGCCCATCCTTGTGCAATGGGCACTTCAGGCCCTAAGGGTGCAAGGGCCAGGGGAAACTAGGTGCTCTTTAGGGCCGACAGCCAAATCTGGGGGGAGGATCCACACTCCAAAGCGGCCAGTGCTTGAGAAATAACTACCTTGTCCCACCTGGTCTGGGCTTGCAGGCGACAAATCAACCAGAGGCACAGCGCACAGCCCCCAAGGCAGCAAACTGCAAACATCCCTACCCCTACCCACTCCTTGAAGAAGGAAAAGGCAGAGGAAAGCCAAGAGGTAAAACCCTCAGCCAGGCTAAGGTCCACTCGCGTGGAATTGATCATAACAATAGCTTGTCTTAGTTCTTCCAATTCCGCATCAAAATCTAGGGACCAATTCCCTGCCAAGTACAAGGACAGTTGCTTTGACAGATTTGCTGCCCTTGTAAAGTTTTCATATTGAACACTAGTGATACATAAGGCATTAAGTTTCCATTCACATCCCAACTGAGCGATTTGCCAAAGAACATCAATTTGCTCCTGAACTAGGTCCACCCTTTGATTTAGGATCATAATGCCACCTTTGAGTTGGGAATTTAAATTTGATTGTGTGTCTAAGGCGGCAGCTGTGGAAGAAGCCAAGGTATTTAAGGTAGAGGCGGTTTGAACGGAAGAAGCCATGGCTACACCAGCGGCTGTAGCTGCGGCAGCAGCAGCCGCCACCGCAGCAATAACAGCGGCCGTAATTCCAAAATCTCTCTTATGCCTGAACAAAGACAATGTACTAGGAGCCTCTACAGGCACGGGGACCCAACGGGGGACCCTAAGTACCATGGCTCTGTGATAGAGTGTTGCGTCCCAACATTGGGACAAATAACAAGAAGCATTAGAACAATTGCTGAAAGAAAAGTTACTAAGGACAAACATGAATGGTGGATGGACACACACCGGGGTGGGGGCATAAGAGGCATTTTTTCCTAGGTATTTTCCTATCCGGGTGACACCCCCGAGCACTCTCCCATATCTCCATTCAAGGGATTTGCTCAGGAATAGTAGCTCATGGACTACTCCAGACACATTATTACGGGCAACTGTCCCCCCCCGTAATAAAACAAAGGGTGTCATATCTGTGCAGCTACCATTAACCCCACACAGAACCCACTTTGAAAATGGGTTCATAGTACTATCCTGTAGAAATGGTCCCTCCGTCCACGACAACTGTAAAGGAAAAGGCCCTTTCATATTCGGGGAATAAGTAAAGGTCCATCCCACATCTGCCCAGCCCACAGTACTGGACTGGCATTCCGTCCATGGCCAAAGGTCCCCTTCATAAGTTCCCATACAGTGAGGTGCCAGGCGTGGTTGAGGCAGAGTCACAGTACCTCTCTGGCCACGAAAAAAGGTACCATTGAGCCATATCACCTCTTCTGAGAAGAGGTAACTATAAGCTTTGTGGGACGAGTTCCGAAAGGTAGATTCTGGGCCCCATCTCCTGTTCCCCCTAAACCAAGCAAATGCCTGCATCTCCAGTTGTATACAAGAGTCACGTTCACGGGCGAGAGTAAAGCAGAGACTTCCACTTTCCTCGAAGTGTCGAGCCTCCCCCAGGGGGGCAAGGGTCAGGTCTTTAACAACCGTAGGGAGATTGAGACCTTGCTGAGTAGTGAAGAACCGAGGAAGGACTCTCGCCGTGTGGCGAACGGGCAGGGGCTTGGGGAAAACAGACAGGATGCCCCAGCGCAATTCTCCTCTACTAGTCTCCAGGCACATAAGGATCAGCATCCACAGGATCTTTGGCACTCGTACTTGGATGGCCATCCTCGTCCCCTGGACTCTCCTCTGGAGTTGATGTCAGCGTCTTGACTAGCCGGGCCGGGACCCAATGTGGCGATTCCTGGTCCTGTGGAAAGACACAAACAGCTCCCCTGGATCTTACCAAAGCAGGATCCGGTCCCTTCCATTTATTATCCAACACATCCTTCCACATGACCAGTTCCGGATGTGCTTGTGCCCCCTGGTGGCAATGTCTGTCTGCTGCAGACCTATCATGAACATCCAAAACTAAAAAATTAAGGGTATAGAGTGCTAGAGAGACTCTCTCCTTGGGGGTTGCATTCTCCGCTATCCCCCTTCGTTGTTTAAAAAGGATAGCTTTTAAACTTTTATTTACTCTCTCCACAATACCTTGGCCTTGTGGGTTGTAAGGTAGGCCAGTAGTGTGGGCAACCTGCATCTGGGCACAGAAGGCACGAAAGCCAGAGGAAGCATAAGCAGGGCCATTGTCAGTCTTTAGGCGTCGCGGTTTTCCCCAAGACGCCCAGGCTTCCAAACAATGAGTTTTTACATGAGTAACCTTTTCCCCTGCAAGAGGAGAAGCATGTATGATTCCTGAGCAAGTATCCACCGAGACGTGCAGGTATTTAAGCTTGCCAAATTCCAAGACATGAGTAACATCCATCTGCCAAAGATCACCAGGTCTTAGGCCCCGTGGGTTCACACCCACATGTGGAGAAGGCAGGAAAGTGACACAGGATTGACAAGCCTTAACAATATCACGTGCCTCGGACCTAGAAATGGCAAAGGTCTTTCTTAAGGTGTTAGCAGGAACATGATACAGTCTATGGAACTCGGTGGCCATATCTTTAGGACTACTCATGGCTAACATAGTCATCCGCGTGGCTTTGTCTACCAAGTCATTTGCTTGAGATATAGGTCCTGGTAGCAAGGAGTGAGCACGAACATGGGTAACATAGAAGGGGGAGGAGCGTTGCCAAATGAGAGATTGAATTTGAGAAAGAATGTTTGAGACAGGACTAGCAGAACGAATAGAGGCAGCAATTTCCAGTCCAACAACTGCATTAGCCACATACTGTGAGTCTGTGAACAAATTAAAGGGACTACCAAAAGTCTGAAACACCTCCAAGACAATCATGCATTCCACAATTTGGGGAGAGTCAGGCCTATAGAACTTCACCACAGGTTCTGAGCCCTGAACCATATAAGCCCCGCGACCTGTTTTTGAGCCATCAGTGAAAATGGCAGGGGCTGAGGGCAAAGGGCCCTTTGATGTGACCCGGGGAAAATAGACTAAATTTTTTTCCACGAAGGACAGAATGGGGCTTTTTGGGTAATGGTTATCTATAGGATTTGGAAAAGCACACATAAGAATGCTCCATTCATCAACCGTACCGGATAGAGTCTCTACTTGTTCCTTAGTATAGGGGATGATAAGCTTATCAGGCAACTTTGCAAAATGAGTTAGGCACAATTTCAAACCCAAACAAGCCTGTTGGGCAACCAACTGTGGGAAGTACTGCAGGGTACGAGCTCCCAAGGAATGTCCATGAATCCACAAAAGAGGGCCGTCCTGCCATAACACTCCCGTGGGGACATCCCTTGTTTTTAGAATACAAAGAAGAAGTGGACTAGAAGGGTCAAAGCGTTTAAGCTGTGCCTTCATAAGAGCCTTTTCTATTTTGCTTAAGGCTTGACGAGCTGGCTCAGTGAGCACACGAGGAGAGGTAATCTCAGGATCACCCTCCAAAATGGAAAACAATGGTAACAAATCTGCACGGGGGACATGGAGAAAACCTCGCAACCAATTAATGTCCCCCAAAAGTTTTTGAAAATCATTTAATGTATGCAAATGGGAGGTACGGACGCAAATTTTTTGAGGTTTCACAGACTGAAGGCCAATGACGGACCCAAGGAAATTTACTGAATCCGTTTGCTGGACCTTCTCTGGGGCAATAAAAAGACCCTTATGTTCCAATGCCTTGACGACCTCCTGAAAGGAGACATGCAAAACATCTAAGGTAGGGGCTGTGAGTAGGATATCATCCATATAGTGGATCATACGTAAAGAGGGGAACTGTTGTCTTACTACAAATAACACTGAGTCTACATAAAGCTGGCACATAGTGGGACTGTTGGACATCCCTTGTGGCAACACACGCCACTGAAAGCGGGCATCAGGCTTCTCATGATTTACAGCTGGTAATGTGAAAGCAAAATGCTCTCTGTCCTGAGGGCAAAGGGGTATGGAGAAAAAACAGTCTTTAATATCTAAAACCATCACTGGCCATTCCCTGGGGAGAGCAGAAAGCGCTGGCAGGCCCCTCTGAACTGGGCCCAGGACCTGCATTTGAGCATTGACAGCCCTCAAATCATGTAATAATCGCCACTTTCCAGAGGACTTTTTAATCACAAATATAGGTGTGTTCCAAGGGGAAATAGAGGGCTCCAGGTGGCCTAACTGCAATTGTTCCTCAATTAACCTCTGGGCTGCTTCCAGTTTTTCCTGTGAGAGGGGCCACTGAGGAACCCACACTGGCTTATGAGTCATCCAGGGTATGGGCACCTGTTCAAAATTGGAAGCAGAATTTTCAGTGGTCCCTAAGAAAAACCCAACCCAAAACGATCCAGCTTCTCCTCCGGGATGATGGGCTGAGGTCGCCCTTGAAGGTGCTTCCCTAGACCTGAGCCTGGAACAAAGCCCTGAATTTTCATCATATTTTTACTAGCTTCTGAATATTCATTAGTCAAGCGGAGATTCATCTGGGTCTGAATATCTCTTCCCCATAAATTAATGGGAACATCCAACACAAAAGGTTGGATTTTTCCCTTTTGACCCTCTGTAGTGGTCCATGTTAACTCCTTTGCACTCATATGTGGTGTTTTAGCAAACCCTAAGCCTTGCAAGATCTGAGCTGATCTCTGCAAGGGCCAGGCTTTTGGCCAAGAATCCAATTTTATTATACTTTTATCTGCCCCAGTGTCCACCAGTCCTGAGAATTCTCTTCCTTCTATGGTCAGGCGCAGAAGGGGTCTTTGATCCAACTCCAAAGACAAGCAGGTCAAGTCCACACCGGTAGACCCAAGGCTCTTGTCACCCCTTTCCTTATCTAGTGCAGGAAATAGAGAATGGTTAGAAGGCAAAATCAGCAATTGGGCAATACGGTCCCCAGGGGCCACTGACACTGCCCCATAGGGGGAATGACAAAGAATTTTAATTACACCTGTATAATCTGGATCGATAACACCGGGGAAGACTATGAGACCCTTTAAAGTAGAGGAGGAGCGCCCCAAAAGAAGGCCCACCGTATCTCTCGCTAGCGGGCCAGACACATCTGTGTCCAGGATTTGCACGCCCATTTCCGGAGTTAAGACCAATCCGGAGGTGGCACAGAGGTCCAGGCCTGCGGAGCCCGATGTTGCTCTCCGGGCTGAGGCAGCGGGGGACCTGGCGCCACAGTCACCGGGACCTGAGGTGTCTGCATTGCCCCATAAATTTGTGGGCCCTGGGGACGTGGGCCCTTCCCCCCGTTTTTTTGGTCCTGATTACTTGAAAGAGGGGGGAGGGGCAGACCATTAATATCCCTCACAGATCTACATTCATTAGCCCAGTGTTTTCCCTTCTTACATCTAGGACAAGTCCCAGGGGGGCGCTGTGCCGGTCCCGCATCTCGGACAGGGGCTGGGCTATCCGCTTGAGGACATTGGCGTTTAAAATGTCCCAATTGACCACATCGGAAACAGCCCTTTTGAGTCCCTGTCCGTTGAGCCTTAGCGGCAGCTATGACCGCTGCTGCTAATCCTGCATTAGACAGGGGACCCCCTATCTCTCGACAGGCTTTGAGCCAGTCATCCAATGTTCCCCTTCTTACTGATTGTATAGCCTTTTTGCACTCCTTAGTGGCCTGTTCAAATATTAGCTGTTGTATAAACGGCATGTTGTGGTCAGCAAGGCCAATTGTCTTTTCTGCCACTTCCAACATTCTAGCTGAGAAATCAGAAAATGGCTCGGTAGGGCCCTGAACAATCTTAGTCAACTGTCCTGCGGCCTCTCCCTTATTGTGGAGCTCCTTCCATGCCTGATAATGAATATTATTAATTTGGATATACACGTCTGGATGAAAATTAAGTTGATCTGTAAGAAAGGGACCAGTCCCCAGAAGCATATCAGAAGTCCAGTCCCAGTCCCCTTTCATAATATTCTGCCTAGCTTGTTCTTGGGCTTTATCAGAAATCAGTGATCTGAAATCCAAATATTGCCCCCTCGTTAGGCAAGCCCGGGCTAAATCTAACCAATCACCAGGAGTAAGGTTGCGCTGCGTGAGTCTGCGAAGCAGCATAAGTGAATAATCAGCAGTGGGTCCAAAGTCTCTGCAGGCCTGAACTAAATCTTTAAGTTCCGTATAGGGGATTGGCTCCCAGCCTCTTTGATTGGTAGTGTTATTCAAAAAAACCGGGAAAGCAGAGGCCAGGCGGGACCACGTCCGCGGCTTAACAAAATGGCAGCGATCCTCAGCTGGGACATAGGGGGGGGGGAACATGAGGGCGTGGCAGAGCACTAGGCGGTGCTCGGTTTCGAATACCAACTTCCTCTTTTAAGGCACTCCTCCCCCTAACCGCGGGAGGGCAGACACGCCTGCCCACAAACTGAGTATCCTGAGCACAATGTAAAGCTGCCTCCTCTAAATCCTGTCCCTCTGTCCCACTGGAGTCCTCCTGATCAGAAGCAGAACTACTGCCGTGATCATCTCGTATACTCAGGTGTCGCAGCGGCTGTAGGGAAGGATATAACCCCACAGCCCCCTGCTGCGGCGGGGCCCTAGGGAAGTCCTCACCCCTCCCGTGCATACAGCCGGAGCCCTCATTACTCTCTTCTAACGGGGGTGCCTTCTCCTCTACATGGCAGGGAACCTTTTCCTTGAAATGACTGGCCACATTGGGAACTCCTCCCGGGAACTGACTGGCCCTTTTTTCCTGTACTTCCTTATATAATCTGGGTTTGCTATCCCCACTTGCATCAGATTCTGACAAACTATCCTGATGTTGCCTGAGCCGTCTCCGGCCCTCCTGAAGTGGGTCCGGGTGGCTTCCAGAACGTAAACAAGAATGTATCATCCTCCAGAAAGGGAGGGTACCTCGACCTAAGTGACCCTCCTCCCTAGCCGCCTCAAGGTCTTTACCCAGCTTTTCCCATGAGGGCAATGAGAGATCTCCGGACGCCGCAAACCATGGAGCCGCAGCATCAATGTCTTTAACAATCTTTTTAATAGTGGCATTAGAGACCTTTAGATCACGTTGTTTCAAAACTTCCTTTATAGGCTGAGTAAAATCAATGGGAGAATGCCGGGCACTCGATGTATTGCCCATCACGAGCTGGAAGGCTGGAAATAAAACTAACAGCCAGCCCCACGTTAGCTATCGAGGATTTATCTGACTCGAGGCTCCAAGGACCAGAGCCGCGTTGTCTACCGCGGGTTTAACCGGTCCAGGCAATCAACAGACTAGGCAAGATAGAAACAAACGCAAAACAATAGAAAGACCCAGACAAAACAAACCGAAAACAGCAAGAACAGCGAGGCCCTCAGACACGGACATGACTGAGACACAGAAAAGAAAAGAAAAAAAAAAGAATGACTTACTGGTACCTTCCTCTCCGTGTGTCGAGTTCTGAATCCTCCTTTGGTCCTTCTCCTGGTGACCACAAGGCTCCCAGCGTCCCGGGACTTTCGGCACCAGTTTGCGGCGAGCCCCCCCGACCAGCGGGAAAGAACAATCACCACACGAGGATCCTTCTTGATCACACTTTATAGGAGAGCTCTTGGTTAACAGGAGAGCGGATGGAGAAGGACGCGGGGGCGGGATGTGCAGCTACCTTTATAGGGGGATGGGCAAGAAGGCACCTACTGATTGGCTGCTTACCCGCCTGTCACCACCAGGCGCCACGGGATAGGCTCAGGACAGGTTGCGTCAAGCGCATGCGCGTACCTTGAATACGGTTGGCGCGAAAGCACTGTCGTAAAGAAGCTGAACGCCACGAGGTCAGCGCCATCTTATAAAGGCGGATTACATGTGGTTTCCTGCAGTGCCAGCGACATCTAGTGGTGGGGACTAGATGTGGCTCCCTGCAAAAGACATGAAAAACATTTAAGAAGTGCTCGTTGTATGTGCCTTCTTGGCTTTAGACATATTGACATACAGAAAAGAGAATCCGGAACAGATTTTAAAGGACCGGTTCTGATCATCTCTCCTACTTGAGAACCATTAACAAAACAATCTGTGATGGCACCTCAGGTTAAGACACGTGTTTTCACCGAACATTCGAATGTGATATTTCTTTTCATTATAAAACAAAAGCAGTTGTGGAGGTCTGAAGAGCAAGTATGTGTATGAGAGCCCCTTGTTATCCAGCTAAGCCAGTTAAAACTGGAAACCACCAGATGTGTGATGTCTTCTTTTGCCTGAACATGCGACATGGCTATCAGATACAAGAACAAGCTAGCAAGCTATAGAAAGTCACGCTGCAATTAAACTCTTCCAATTGAATACTTTATCAATTTTAATAGTTACCCTTGCCTTCAGTTTATTGGTAAACATCAAGTAATAAACTATTGTATGGGGAAGTCTGAGCCAAAGGGAAATTGCTTGGGTAAATGAGTAACCATGGCCTCAAATCTGAAATGAAATGTCTCATAGCAGCCAGACAATTATGCTCTTCCAAGTGTAAGTGTTTCCTATCCATTCTGTGCAAGTAGAGGATGTCTCTGTTGCCTCAGAGCAGAGATAGATAGATAGATAGATAGATAGATAGATAGATAGATAGATAGATAGAGAAGTAGTCCTCGGTTTCCTCTGGTTCCATATAAGTCATTGCATTGAAAGGAATTATACAGTATATCTAGCTGTTTGGACAATGCAATCCTTTTATGTCCACCACTGTTTGGAGAAGGGAGTCGTTTTGTTTCCATTACTAGTCAGTGATGGGTGAGTGAGCTGAGACTTTGGTTCCTATGGGCTCTGGCCTTAGACAGACTATCCAAAGTGCAGTTCTGCCACACACGGCTTGATTGGGCTTTTCTGAAAAGGAAGTAGCTTAGAGCTTCATTATCATCATTTGTTCCCCGAGATTCAGGTGTGAGGTCAAATTAACTACAGCTTCCTGACTTCTGACGAAGAAGTCAGCAACACACTGGTGAAAAGACGGCGTCCTTAGCAAGTGGTGCTGGGGAAACTGGAAAACCACGTGTGGAAGAATGAATGTATTTTTTATTATTACTTTATTTTAGAGAGAGAGAGAGCGAGAGAGAGAGCGAGCGAGCGCGCGCGAGAGAGAGAGAGAGAGAGAGGGCATGCCAGGACCTCAGCCACTGCAATCGAACTCCAGATGCTTATACCACCTAGTGGGCATGCGATGTGGGACCTTGCGACTTGCCTCACTTTTGTGTGTCTGGCTCACATGGGATCTGGCAAGTAGAACACAGGTCCTTAGGCTTTGCAGGCAAGCGCCTTGACTGCTAAGCCATCTCTTCAGCCTAGAAAAATGAATCCAAACTCTTCTTTCTCACTCTGCATAAAACAATAATTACCTTTTAAGACACTGGTCTCAGCTTTCATTGGAGTGATTTTTTTTTTTCTTTTCACACCAACAAAATCCAGAATATGTCTTGGGAAGTAAAAGTGTACTGAATTGGGGACCAAGACATGTGTTAGTAACTATTGTTGTATAACAAATTATCTGCTAAGTTTAGCTTTTTAAGACAACAAACATTTGTTATCTCAGGTTCTTTGGGTCTGCAGTCTGGGAGTGACTTACTTGGGTGCCCCTGGTCAATATCATCGTGGTGGTTGAAGCTATCGACATCTCAAGACGCAACCAGGGTTTGCTGTTATTCTAAGATCATGTGATTGCTGATTGGATTTGGTTCCTCATGGGTAGTGGTGTTGAGGACCTTGGTTTCTTGCTGGACAGGGTGCTATAAAGTAGCCCCCCTTTGTGGCTGCTGGCTTTCTTCAGAGTGAATGGTAAGAGTGAAGAGAGGAGTTTAAGGTGGAAGGCACCGTTTCTTTGAAGCTCAGTCTCAGATGTGCCAGTCCATCATCACGTCTACTGTGTACCATTTGCTAGAGAAGTCACAACACCCAGTTCATACTCAAGGGAGACAGCTGTCAAGTGCATGAGTACTAGAAGGCAGGAAACATGAGGATCATGTTAGAGGATGTGAACTATGAAGTGGAAATCTTGGAAAGTATCAGTCCCCCTTTTTTTTAAAAAAAAAACTTTTTATTTTATTTTATTTATTTGACAGAGAAAGAGAGGGAGAGAGAGAGAAAGAGAGAGAGAGAGAGAAAGCGCCAAGGCCTCTAGCCACTGCAAATGAGCTCCAGACATGTGTGCCACCATATGCATCTGGCTTATATGGGTTCTGTGGAATCGAACTGGGTCCTTAGGCTTTGAAGGCAAGTTCCTTAGTCAAACTCTCAAGTCAAAATTAGTAATATGCTTTTTTGTGTGATTTCTTCCCTGAGTTTCACAATTCTGTCACATTCCAGGAGTATTTCTCCTGTGGAATGTCTGAGTATCTGCTCCTTGGAGCTGTGAAATGTAAACTGGCTGGGTATGATCTCAGTGGTGAGGATGCTATCTGTAGTCTGTGTTCCTTTGCAAAGCAGATTTTATTCAGAAAACTTCCAGAACCACCTGAGACTTCTTACACATTCATTACCAACTTGAAATGTACGGGGTGTGGAATGTAGTTAAAACTCCAGTGGAGAATTTGGATGATTTACCTCCTGGCTTGTGTGACATTACAAATATTCTTGAAACCTGCCTTATGGGTGGATGGTATACAAATCAGAAAAAAAAAAAAAAAAAAAAAAGCCCTGGACTTGCTGTCTCCTGACTGTTGCATCTTTCTGATAAATATCGGGCTACTGCTATTTGTGAATGTTTCCCTCACTAACTTCAGGTTATTAATTGCTCAGACTTGTTGCTTTCTTTTGAGCACGGGGATACACATAAAATAACATTTGTGAACAAAAATGCCTGCTGCACCTACTTTGAGAAAAAAAAATGCTGTATTTCAGAATTGCCAATATGAAATGTGTTTTAAATATCTCTATGATGAACACAGCCAGGTCAGTAGTTTAATGAGTTCAGTGATTATGAAGTCCATGTACTGACAGGCCTGGTGCTACGGCCTGGGAATATGGTGATGAGTTATACACACTCATGTCCTTGGGGATGTATCAGTTGGATGGAAAATTAATCACTGACGACAACATAATGTAGCAAGTGATGTAAGAGAGCTGCCCATAGGACACAAGGGCGAGGCTAAACCTCGGGAGCGTCTGTGCTCTGGCATCTCACACGACGGTCCTCAGAGCATGTTTAGAAGAAGCATGAATGCTTGTAACTTGTTTACTGTTTTCTTAACTTCTCTGTCACCCGTGGGGGAAGGAGAATTATGTCTTTATTGAATGTTTGAGTTAAAACACATAATTGCTAAGGTGTTTTGAGTTTAGGAAGTAGAAATCATTTTAGTATGAAAATACTATCTTTGATACCTACTCCTGTAGCAGTTACTTTCTTGTTGCTGGGACAAAACACTTGACCAGAAGCATTTTATGGCAGTAAAGGGCTTATTTCCAGGTTATAGTTTCAAGGGGAAATGTTATTGTGATGGGGAAAGCATGGCAGGAGCAGACAGCTGGGTGTTACATCTTCACACCAGCAGGGAGGAAGCAGAGCGAGTGAGCTTGGAAAGCAGGGACCGGTTATAAAATCCCAACATCCTTCCTCAGTGAAGTACCTCCTCCAGCAGAGCTCCACCTCCTGAAGGCTCCCCCAGGTGGTATTTAAGTGCGAGGCTTAGTTACAAACACATGCAGCTATGGAGGACATTTTATACTCAATCTGTCACAACTCCTATGTCTCAAATGCCAACTAAGTTTCTGAAAGAACTATAAACCAGAGATTCATTTCACTAGTAAATGTGTCATTTACATTCCTAACAGTGATCCTAAAAGAGGAGAGGGTATTATGAGGAAGATTTTGTGCTTAGCCACATGTATGGTGATGTCAATCCCCTGAGTACTTAGCTCAGTTTTTTTAAACTTCATTGACATTTTCATAAACATAGACAATACACCATGATAATTTCCTCCCAACATGCGCACAATCCCCCTCCCAAATCCACCCTTTTAAAAATTAAAAAAAAAATTTTTTGCTTATTTTTATTTATTTATTTGAAAGCAACAGAGAGAGAAAGGCAGATAGACACACACACACATATTGTTGTCATCATTGTTTCCCTCCTATTATGCAGGTCTTGTGTAGGTAGCATCAGCCACTGTGAGAACATGAATATCCAGGCTATTTTGTGTCTGGAAGACAATATTGTAAGCAGTCCTACCCTTCCTTTGGCTCTTACATTCTTTCTACCACCCTTTCTGCAATGGACCATGAACCTTGTAAGGTGTGATAGAGATGTCTCAGTGCCAAACATTCCCCTGTCATTTCTTCTTAGCACCATGGTGAGTTTTTTTTTTTTGTCACTCCAGTGGTCATCACCATCTGAAAAGGGAAGCTTCTCTAACCAAAAGTGAGCATAGGATTAATATATGGACATAAACATAAGTGTTTAGAATGCAGTTTGGTAGAAATAATATATCCATACAGCCAGACAGCAGTAATTGTTACTTCCCTAGGACTTATGTCCTCCAATCAATCCATTTTTTTATGCCTATAAAGTTGGTCTTTTCACAAAATATACCAGCCAGTGTGCTTGTTTTCTACACTTGTCACCACAAATTGCATCACTGAAACAACAGGAAGTTATTTTCACAGTTCTAGAGGCGTAAACTCTAAAATCTAGGTGTCCATGGGGACATGTGTCCTCTGAAAGGTGTATGAGAAACCCTCCTTTGCCTATGTCAACTTCTGGTGTTTTTCAGGAATCTCTGTCTGGGTGTTTCAGTGGTCTGTGTCTGGGTGTTTCAGTGGTCTCTGTCTAGGTGTTTTCAGTGGTCTGTGTCTGGGTGTGTCAGTGGTTTCTGTCTGGGTGTTTCAGTGGTCTGTGTCTGGGTGTGTCAGTGGTCTCTGTCTGGGTGTTTCAGTGGTCTGTGTCTGGGTGTTTTCAGTGGTCTGTCTCTGGGTGTGTCAGTGGTCTCTGTCTGGGTGTTTCAGTGGTCTGTGTCTGGGTGTGTCAGTGGTTTCTGTCTGGGTGTTTCAGTGGTCTGTGTCTGGGTGTATCAGTGGTTTCTGTCTGGGTGTTTCAGTGGTCTGTGTCTGGGTGTTTTCAGTGGTCTGTGTCTGGGTGTGTCAGTGGTCTCTGTCTGGGTGTTTCAGTGGTCTGTGTCTGGGTGTGTCAGTGGTCTCTGTCTGGGTGTTTCAGTGGTCTGTGTCTGGGTGTTTTCAGTGGTCTGTGTCTGGGTGTGTCAGTGGTCTCTGTCTGGGTGTGTCAGTGGTCTCTGTCTGGGTGTTTCAGTGGTCTGTGTCTGGGTGTGTCAGTGGTTTCTGTCTGGGTGTTTCAGTAGTTTTTGTCTTGGTGTTTTCAGTGGTCTGTGTCTGGGTGTTTTCAGTGGTCTCTGGGTGTTTCAGTAGTCCTGTCTGGTTGTTTCCAGTTGTCTCTTTCTGGATGCTTCAGAGGTCTCTGTCTGGGTGTTTTCAGGTTCTTGGCATCTTCTTCAATGAATTGAAGGAGTGCACACAGATAGCAGAGCAGCAAGACACTTTATTAGAGAACAAAACAAATATATAAAAAGGAGGGAGTATGCTGCAAGAGAGCAATGGGATCTTTGAAAAACATTTTATTTATTTATTAGAGAGAGAGAGAGAGAGAGAGAGAGAGAGAGGGAGAAAGAGAAAATGGGCATGACAGGGTCTCTAGCCACTGTTGACGAACTCCAGACACATGTGCCACCTTGTGCATCTGGCTTATGTGGGTATTGGAGAATTGAACCTGGGTCCTTAGGCTTCATAGGCAAGCGCCTTAACTGCTAAGCCATCTCTCCAGCCTGCGATGGGCTCTTTGATCTGGATTGCCCAAACCTCTACCCACACTTGAACCAAGTCTTCACCTGCAAAAACAATTCTGTGGACACAAAGGGATGCAGTCTGATTCAGAAGCATGGTGATGCCGTAGAGGATTACAGTGCCTGCCTGTCTTCATGTGGCCTTCTTATTTGTGCCTCTCAGTTTCTTCCCCTGATTTCACAAAGACATGGGCCATCCTATTTAGGGCCTCCTAAATTCAGGACGATTTCAACCTGGGGTGCTTAATTAAATATACCATCAAAAACCTTAGTTTTAGATAAGGTTCCAATTTGTGTTCCAAATGCATATGAATTTTGGGGAGCGCGTGATTAAACCCACAACAGTTAGAGCATGTAAGAATATATGTAGTTCAGGGATAAAAGCGTTTAAGCTTGCTTTCTCAGTTGGTCACGGTGCCTCACTCCTGGGGAAGCTTGAGGCAATGGATCTGCATGTGTTCACGGCCATCCGGAGCTACAGCATGAGGCCCTGTCTGAAAACAAAATGAAAAATGGAAGTTTTCTTTTTCATATTATTCAGCTATGCTCACTTTATTTTATTCCTGATAGTGGGGGTGGGGGGGGAAGAAGAGGGAGACATTAAGTTTTTCTTAGGATCAGTTAGGAAAGTTTGGATGCAGGCAAAGAGGTTAAACAAATATGAACTGCTTAGAAACAAAAGAATTCTCAGGTATATCTAGTATAGTGGCCAAAATAAGCAATCTAGTAGAAGGGAAAAAAAAAAACACAGGCCTCAAGGCACATCTGGGTGGAGTGGATGAAGAGTCAGGGTGAAGAAGCAAGCTTTCACTGGATCCCACAATAGGAGTGGGGCACTTGATTATAATTTCAGGGGATTGATGCGGGAGAGCACTGAGTGACAAGGCTGTAAAGGTGGGCTGGGACGGATTATGGAAAGTTCAATGCTAGACTGATTTGTAATTAATTTTATTTTATTTTTAGACGTTTATTATTTATGTGAGAAAGAGAGGAATATAGAAAAGGAAAGAGAAAAGAAGAGAGAATATGGGTGCACTAGGGCCCTTATACAGTTGAAACTGAACTCCAGACGCATGTGCCACTACGCGCATCAGGCTTTACGCGGGTACTGAAGAGCTGAATCCAGGCTAACCAGGCTGGCAGGCTTTACAAGCAAGTGCCGTTTATCACTGAACCATCTCCTCTGGGGTTACATTTTAAAGGACTCTTGATCTATTTGCATACCAAATATAATCCAGACACACAATAAGATGCTTTCCAAACATACATAAGATGACGTTTATTATTACCTAGAGAGGATGTGACTTACTAAAATGCAAGTTGATTATTTGATTATAAATATATCAGCAATTTTTATCATCTACTGCTTTCCACCAAATTGTTTCTAATAGGAAGACTACTATCATGTGGTCGTCTGTGTAAAATTGTTGATATCGTGAAGTAGTTTTCTAAGAATTTTAAGACCGCTTTTTGTGCTAGTGAGCTTCTTGCTGCTATGACAAAATATCTGAGCAAACCAAACTAGAAGAGGAAAGGCTTATTTGGGCTCATGATTTCAGGGTTTAATTCTGTCGTCATCTGGATTTCACTGCTTCTGGGCCCAGTAAGTTCAGCGCATCACAGCACGGATGACGGTCAAGACAAAGCCGCTAGGCCCCTGACAGTGCTGAAGCCGCTGGAGGGAGGGAGGCCAGAAACACACCAGACCCTTCAAAGGCCATCCTCAGTGCATTAGCTGCTTTCTTGCTGCTGTGACCAAGTACTTGAGAAGAAGCAGTCTAAGGAAGGAAAGGGCTTATTTCTCTGCACCTTAGGAGGGGGATACTCCCCATCACGGTGGGGAAAGAGCAGGAGGCCAGAGTCAGGGAGCAGAGAATAAAGGGGAAGTGGGACTGGACTGTAAAAGCTCAAGTAACCTACTTCCTCCCGCAAAGCTCCACCTCCGGAAGGAGCAGCAACCTTTCCAAACGCCGCCACCAGCTGCCGGCTTGCGCTCAAGCGCATGAGTCCCCGAGGGGCATTTATTTTTCGGACCGCTGTGCTCTGTAAGCTGCTTTCGCCAAGTAGGCCCTATTTTGTGGAGTTTCTACGACCTCCCAATAGTGCTACCCCACTGTTGACCAAGCCAAGCCAAGCCTTCAACAGGATTTAAAAAAAATATATATGTATAAATTTTTTTTAAAAAAATTTATTTATTTATTCGAGAGCGACAGACAGAGAAAGAAAGAGGGAGAGAGAGAGAATGGGCGCACCAGGGCCTCCAGCCACTGCAAACGAACTGCAGACACGTGCACCCCCTTGTGCATCTGGCTAACGTGGGTCCATTGTTAGAGAGAGAGAGAGAGAGAGAGAGAGAGAGAGAGAGAGAGAGAGAGAGATACAGAGAGAATGGGTGCACCAGGGCCTCCAGCCATGGCGTCTTGTGCATCTGGCTTACATGAGTCCTGGGGAATCAAACCCGGGTCCTTTGGCAATGCTAAGCCATCTCTCCAGCCCAGGATGTTTTTCTTTTTTTTTCCCTTCTAGATTCAAATGATAACACTAAGCTAAGAAATCCGAATGCTTTGAAAGCTTTTGGGCAGTACAGAGACAAGGTGAAAGAATAGGGTTAATTAATCTGGTGGTGTCCTATGGGTTTAAAGTGGAGACTAACTGCAGCTAAATCATTGAGAAGCTCTGTGAAGCGTAAGTTTGATTAAGCCAGTCAATCGAGAATAAGTGATTCCTGAAGTGATTCCTAAAGGACCGTATGGCGTAGCGGGCACAAATAAAGAACGGAGTGCCAGGTATCCGTTGATTTCCTCTCAACTCCACAGCCACCCAGCGGTGCCTAGTCTATGGCAGCGCTTCTGAGCCTTGTTGCCTATTGGCGCAACTGTGGCTTGTCAGCGAAGGATGCGCAGGTGGGGATGCCGCCTGCTAGCTCCACGGTGCTGCTCTTTCTAGAATCCCACGGTGCCCGCTGCTTCTGCAAGACCCAGGTCTTTGTGCATGTGCATTTTCTGTAGTGCCTGGAAAGAGGGGTTTCTCTCATTCACAGTTAGCTACGTCTCCTGTTACCTTTCAGGCGGCTTTGCAGCAGAGGATTCCCCTGGGGGTATTTCCCTTCAGTACTCCGCAAGGAAGACTTGTACTAAGTTCTCCCAGTACAGCACTTCAGCAATGCTCAGTCATCAAACGAGTCACAACTACACCCTGTCCCGTGAAGTCTGGGTCATCTCTGGCATCAGGAAGCTGGGTGAGGTACAGTCTTCCCTAGGGCCACTAGCTCAGTCCTAAGAGGTGTGACTGTCCCTTTTGTCTACTCTTTCTGCAGTCCTTAGAGGTTTTGTGTTTTTTATTTTTTTCAACGTAGGGTTTTGCCCTTGCCCAGGCTGACTTGGAATCCATGATGTAGTCTCAGGCTGGCCTCAAACTCACAGCAATCCTCCTACCTCTGTCTGTAAAGTACTGGGATTAAAGGCATGTGCCACCATACCTGGCCCTCCTGGGAGTTTTTTTTTATTTATTTTTTATTTTTTTTTTTAGCTAATCTTATGTTGAAGTTGACATTTTAATTGAATATTCCTTATTTAAAAAGCTACACAATTTATCTCTCTTAATCAGACGCTGAAAGATGTAAATGACATCTAAATTTGTTTATTTCTTTGTTTATTTATTAATTAACTTCTGGAGGCAGAGTCTTGCTGCGTAGTCTAGGCTGGCCTTGAAGTCCTGATCCTCTTGCCTCGGCCTCCCATTGCTGAGATTACGGGCGGATGGGACCATCACACTGAGCCTTCACATTCACAACCAAGGAACATCCGCCATGCCTCTGTATCTGAGACCAATAAGGTTATGTACAGTACTAGTTCAAGGACATTGTGTCACTCACTCACACTTTCCTTGACTCTGGTGAACAGTAAAAACCATCACAGAAGCTCTTTGAAGGCTCCAAACAAGATGAATTTCTTGCAGAAGCTCTTTGTTAGTAGAAAGCAGTAAGTTAATGATTGTATTTGAAATCTTTCTTGTGGCTGATAATGTCATAGAAGTTTTATTTATTGATTCTAGTGCTCTTGACTTCTCTATTATAGAGTGACACTTATTACTGAAATCTATCTCGGGTTATGACATTTTCACTATTACAATATGTGCTTTGCACCTTCCTACTTTAGGAGTTTTCACAGCAAGATGTTAAGACCTGTATTTCATAGACTTTATTCAGACCTTAAGTTCCTGGGAGGCAAAGATATTTCTGGGTTTGCCTTATTTTGCTCAAAGATGTGTGCTTAAATCTATAGATTATTTTGCATGAAAATAATTGTGTTTCTCATGTATGGGTAGAGTGACAACACCTACTTCATGGAAATATTAAGTGTGTGACAGGAATGGATGGGTAGCTGGTAAAGGAAAGTGCTACCTTTTTGCTGCTTTAATAACTAAAGTAGCTCAGATCACAAGCTAATGAATTGAACACCATTATGCCTTCATCAAGAAATAAAATGGTCTCAACTTTGAGGAGGGGGAACACGTTTAGGAATTATCAAGTTATAGTTAGCTTGTGTTCATTATTTTCCAAGGACATCTTCTTTTCTCTCTTTTTTAAAATTTTGAGTTATTTATTTGAGAGAGAAGGAGGGAGGCAGAGAGGAAACGAAACTCAACGCGTGTGCCACCTTGTGGATCTGGTTTACGTGGGTCTTGGGGAATTGAACCTGGGTCCTTTGCCTTTGCAGGCAAGCCTTAACCACTAAGCCATTTCTCTATCCCTTCTTTTTCTTTTTTTTTTTTTTTAACTATTTTATGTTTGTTTATTTATGCAAGAGATAATGGGAGCACCAGGGCCTCTGGCCACTGCAAACAAACTACAGACACACACACACCACCTTGTGCATCTGGCTTACGTGGGTCCTGGGGAATTAAACTTGGATCCTTAGGCTTCATAGGAAGCACTTTAACCACTAAGCTATCTCTCTATCCCATGGGCATCTTCTTATATTAGGTCTGAGGGCATTCATGGTTTATGCCACTTGTTTTCAAAAGAATTCTGTTCCAACATTGGAACTTTGGGAAGTCTAAGACTTAAATAAAATTCCTGAGGTCAACACACTTGACCTGGCTTTGTAAGGGCTTGATCAGAAAATATTAGTGTAACTCAGCATGCTGGCTCGATGGCATTGAAGTGTGTTCCTGTTTCCAGGCTTCTCTCCACAGACCTTACCTAGAAGCACTTGGCAGGGCCTGGGCAGATGGCTCAGTGGGGAAAGCTCTTGCAGTGCAAGCACATGGACTAGAGTTTGTACCTTTTACATATGTGCAAATGCTGGGTGGGCATGGCGGCCTGCCTCTAATCACCGTATTTGGGAAGTGGAGATGAGATGAGTTTGAGGACTTTGAGTTCAAGTGGGAGACCTTGCCTTAGCAAATGAGTGGGAGTGTGATGGAGGAAGACACCTGATTTAACCTCTGTTCTCCACACACACCCACACACATGGAAACATTCATACACACATGTACATACATCACAGTCTTATCACACATGCAAAAAATATTTGGGGAGTTGGAGAGACGGCTAAGTGGTTAAGGTGCTTGCCTGCAAAGCCTAAGGACCCAGGTCTGATTCCCCAGTACCCATGTAAAGCCATATGCACAAGGTGGCACATGCATCTGGAGTTTGTATGCAGTGGCTTGAGGCCCCAGTGCACCCATTCTCTTTCTCTTCCTGTTTCCCTTGCTCTTAAATAAATAAATAAAATATTTAAAAAATATTTGGGGGGCAGTTATGATTTTTAGATTTATTATTATTGGATTCACAAATGCATTATCTTTAAAGTATCATATGTTTAGCATCTCCTGACTTTTACTCTGACATAATTTAAGACTCATCAGTTTCCTCTAGTCCTTACATGGAAAAATCTGACAGCAGAAAACAAAAGTGTTTTTATTGAATATTCATGTTTGGAGAACAGAAACTAAACATGTCTAGAAGGGGCTTAACCAGAAAAAAATGTTCTTGGTGAAAATTGAATTTACAATATGTGTCTATACTTGAAAATTGAATAGCAGTATTGAATAATACATACTTCTTTTAAGTTTATAAAACATCTTTGCCTTAATTAGATCAATGCCTTACTCAAAGGGCCATGGCGATCTGCACACTCATTTCCAGCTCTTGCAAATGCTGCTCAGTATTTGTAAACATGTTTTCAATCTGTAACGAGTTTTCTTATAGCTATGTAATAATATTACCATAGATTTCAAGTCATAAAGAAACATGTACTTATTATGTTAGAATCGCTATGGATAAGAAATCTAGAAATATCTGCTTCAAAGACTCACGCCATTATAATGAAAGTGTTGGCTGACAACATCATACTTACTCCATACAAATGCATTTCCAGTGAACTCAAGAGCAAGACAAGGGTTTCAGCTTGATCCACTGTTACTCAGTATAGTCTTGGAAGTTGGCTAGAGCAATAAGAAAATGGAAGGCAATAAAAGGGATATAAATAAGAAAGAAAGATATCAGAGTATCCCTGTAGGTAGATAATATGGTTCTATACACAAGAGACCCTAAAGCCTCCGTCAGAACACTTTCAGAGATGATGAACACATTGGTCAAAGAGGCAGACCAAACTCACATATAAAACTAATAGCTTTCCTTTATTCCAATAACAGACAAGTTGAGGGAAAAAAACACCTATGGAAACAATTCCATTGCCTTAAAAAGTGCATAAACAAAAACCTAACCAAACAACTATAATCCTTTACAGTGCAAACTTTAAAATTCTGAAGAAAGAAATAGAAGAAGATACCAGAAGATGGAGAGACTACTCCTGATCCTAGAGTAGAAGACTTAATATTGTGACAATGTATATACTACCAAAAGCAATCTACAAATTCAAAGCAATCCCCATCAAAATTCTGTTATTCTTCACCACAGTATAAAAAATAGTCTTAAAATTCAAATGTAAAAATTCAAACGTAAGCACAAGAGACCTCCGATATCAAAGCAGTCCTGAGTAAAAAGAATAATGCTGGAGCTGTCACCATACTTGATCTCAAGTTATACCACAGAGACTGTGGCAGTTTACTTCAGGTGTCCCCCATAAACAGGTGTTCAGAATGCCAGGTTCCCAGCTGATGGAGATTTGGGAACTAATGCCTCCTGGCGGCAGTGTATTGTTGTGGGTGGGCTTATAACCATTATTATAGCTAGGTTATTATAGCTAGTTTTCCCTTGCCAGTGTTTGGCACACTCTCCTGTTCTTGTTGTCCATCTTATGTGGGTTAGGGGGTGATGTCCACCCTCTGCTCATGCCATTGTTTTCCCCTGCCATGATGGAGCTTCTCCTTGAGTCTGTAAGTCAAAATAACCACTCTTTTTTCTTCTTCCCCCAAAGCTGCTCTTGGTCGGGTGATTTCTGCCAGCAATATGAACCTGATTGCAACAGCACAGTTGGTACCAAGGAGTGATGTCAATTGCTGCTAGATACCTGACTGTGTGGCTTTGACCTTTGGGAGCTGATTTTTCAAGAGGAATGTGGAAGGATTTGAAACCTTGGTCTAAGAGATGCCTTGCAGTGCTGTAAGTACAGCTTGATGGACTATTCTGGTCAGAGTTAAAAGACCTGATACAGTAAGAACTATGGACTGTGAAGTTTGGCTTGTAAGAGTGAGAAAGAACATTGCTTGGACTGGGCTAGAAGCAGTTTGTGTGAGAGGCTTGCTGTTATGCCCATGTCCTGAGAAGTTGTGCAGGGTTGCAGTGCATAGAAACAGACTGGTGTGTGCAGAGAGATATGGCACAGAAAGAAATCTTTAGGCTGAACTTGCTGCCTGTTCAGCTGCAATCGAGAGATTTCAACCTTTGAGATTGGGCCAACTGACCTGTATTGGGACAACAGAAAGAATGTAGACACTTTTGAAGGGGTCTGAATGCTCAAGTAATGTTCTGTTCTTCAAAGTCTGTTTTGTTACCCCCTGAATCAACAAATTGGCACCCTACCTGGTATTATGGAGTATAAGAACTGCAAGAAAGAGAGGGTCATTGAATTTTCAATGCAGTCTTGTGTTTTGGAAATGGCCATGGGCAGTATGAATTAGGTTTGTTGGATGCCTGCATGGAGAACAGATGGAGCTATGAGGATGAACTGTGGATTGCAGTGGAAACCCAGTGGAGATGCTGGGACCATGAGATGGCTGCTAAGGAAAGCTGTCGCTGCCCCCCCACCCCCCGGCCTGAATGAAGTTTTCCAGAACTATGAGTAGCTGTGGTGGTTTGAATATATGGCCCCCAATATATTCAGATTTTTATTAGTTTGTAGTTTGAATCTGCAGCCATCTGGCTGGAGGCAGTGTCACTGGGTGGATCTTAAAGTGTGGTGTGGGTTTCAGATTTCAATCTAAAGATATGCAAAATGCCTAGCTGGAGTTCCTGAAGTGTGCTGTGCTGTGTGGCTTTTGACTTTTAGGCTTGGGGTTTCTCTCTCTGTGTTTGGTCATGTGAAAGCAGGACAGCTTCTTCTGCCATTTATGGAACTTCCCCTGGATCTGTAAGCTTCAATAAATATCCCTTCTTCTCTAACTGTGCCGGGTCTGGAAGTTCACCTCAGCAAACCTAAAGCTGTGTGCTACAGAAGTTGGTACTGAGAAGTGGGCTGACATGAACCTGACCATGTTGATGTTGATCTTTTGGAACCCTTGCTTTGGAGGAATGGGCATGGACTTGGTGCTTGCAACTGAAGATGCCTTCTGGAGTGGTAGGCCAAGTTTTATGGACTACTCTGATCAGAGCTTGAGAATGCTAAGTGCAGATAGTATTGAACTTCAGTGCTTGGCTTATGAGCTTTCTAAGGGAAAGGAAAGACTGCAGAGGACTTTGTTGGAACTGGGATACTGGCATAAGGACTGGCTGCATCCTGCTGCCCAGGCCCAGAGAGTTTGATCAAGGTTAAATTTGTAATGGACTGATATGCTTGGCTAAAGATATTGGACTGAGAGATTTAAGATTCTGAGCTGGAAAACTTCAAGCAAGTTAAAATTATAGGCACTGAGATTGGTTTTAGGTTACTGAACCTGCTATTGTCAAACACATTAGCAATCTTAAAGAAGATGGCTGGACTCCTTTACATTTAAACAATGGAAAGAAGGCCTGAAGAAAGACTATCATAGAAATTCAAACTCTCTGAGAAAGAGTTAACTGGAGAAGGAACCTGCTTTTAAAGGCTATGATTTATTTCATCCCTGAATTAAGAATATGACTGTGTCCTGCACACCTGGTATTGGTTTCAGAAGCATGAAAAATTCAAGGAGTGGTCGTGAATTTAGCTATTGAACAACAGGGGCAAGGTAGGAGGATTTCTGTGAGTTCAAGGCCACCCTGAGACTACAGAGTGAATTCCAGGTCAGCCTGGGCTAGAGTGAGACCCTACCTCAACCCCCACCTCCCCAAAAAAGAGAAGAGAGAGAGAGAAAGAGAGAGTTTAATCAGCAACTGTACAAGAGACCACCCAGGTTATATTCTGGCAAAGAATCATAAATTCTTCTCCTGGCCTGAGAAGCTGAGTGAAATTAAATTTACTCATTACAATTCGACATCATGTCAGTGTTTGGTAGAGGGAATTACAGAGCAGGGTAACGCTTGGGTCTGTGTCATGGTTACTAGTCACTGCTCTCCATTCAGGTAGAGAGTGGAAGAGAGCAAAAGGAGGAAAAAGGTAAAGTGTAGAGAGGAAAGGTTTGCGAGCAATTTTACAGGTGTGGATAAGGAGGCTGTGGTTGACCAAAGCTGACAAAGCAGCAGTAACTGAAGCACATTAAGCTAAAGTGAAACCACATTCTCTCCTCTAGGAGAGCCAGACTGTGCCCTGAGGTCCAGATCCTGCCACTGAAGCTCTGACCTGTGAGAGTGTGGATTCTTTTTTTTTTTTTTTAAATTTTTTATTAACAACTTCTATGATTATAAACAATACCCCATGGTAATGCCCTCCCTTCCCCCCACTTTCCCCCTTGAAACTCCATTCTCCATCATATCCCCTCCTCTCAGTCTCTCTTATTTTGATGTCATCATCTTTTCCTCCTATTATGACGGTCTTGTGTAGGTAGTGTCAGGCACTGTGAGGTCATGGATATCCAGGCCATTTTATGTCTGGAGGAGCACGTTGTAAAGAGTCCTACCCTTTATTTGGCTCTTACATTCTTTCCACCCCTTCTTCCGCAATGGAACCTGAGCCTTGGAAGGTATGATAGAGATATTGCAGTGCTGAGCACTCCTGTCACTTCTTCCCAGCACCATGATGCCTTCTGAGTCATTCCAAGGTCACTGCCATCTGAAAAGAGAACGTTCTCTACCAAAAGTGAGAGTAGCATTAATATATAGGTATGAACATTAAGAGAAGTGTTTACTGGGCAGTTTGATAAGCATAGTATATACATTTAGCTAGACAGCAGGAGATGTTACACCCCTAGGGCTCATTACTACCCCTGCTTTAGGTTTTCAGTATCAAAAATGTATTCCCTCCCATGGAGTGGGTCTCCAGCCCAATTAGAGGGCAGTTGGTTTCCACCATGACAGATGTGCCATTATTGCACCCATTGGCTCATTTGGCCTGGCTGGCCAAATATAAGGCCTGCAGTGTCCACTCTTGGGTATCTTCACTGGTGATTTCACTCTTCCATTGAACTGTATGCAGAATGGCTTCTTCTAGCTTCCTGTCAGCTGGTCTACATGGAGGAGGTTATCAGCTCAGTTCCGGCAGGATTTCTGGGTGACCTTGCAGCCCAAGTATGTGGAGTCTTCAGCAGTAGGGTCATACCATCTATTCCTGGTGGGAAACCAAGGGCCTCAGCAATGGCCTATAATGTTTTGGGGGCATCAGGGACTTCCGTGGCTAACAACTCACTGGAAGGTATCCCATCCCTGGCACTGAACATTTTCTAGTAACATCTACGCAGGTTCTTTTAAAAGTTTATTATATTTTATATTTTATTTATTTATGAGAGAGAGAGAGAGAGAGAGAGAGAGAGAGAGAGAGAATGGCAGATACAGACAGCAAGAATGGGTACACTATGGCCTCTAGCCACTGCTAATGAACTCCAGACGCTTGTGCCACTTTGTGCATCTGGGAATCAAACTTGGGTCCTTTGGCTTTGCAGGAAAACACCTTAATTGCTAAGCCATCTCTCCAACCCTGCAAATTCTTTTTGAAGGAGAAAGCCAGATGTAGCAATGCTGTCAAGGGGGTTTTCTGCTAAACAACAACAACAATGTCAGTAACAACACACTGCCTGGGAAAGTGTTCAGATTCAGTAACTAAGACACACAGATATCACTGACAGCTTTTGTCCTAGGGGGTAGAAAAAAAAATTGGCAGCATTGTCCACATAGTACTACCTTGTTAGGTATAAGGTTCAGGAGTGACCAAGACCAGGAGACCACTCTGAGGCAAAGATGGAAGCTTTTATTTGGGAAAAACACAAGCTGCCAGGACTGACTCTCAAGAGCAGAGCAGTCAACTTTGAGATTCCAGATAGTGGGCTTTATAGAGCTGTTCAGTTGGGGAAAGGCGAGGAAGGGTAATGTTTTTTACATTAGCCATTTCAAATAGCTATGGTGTGAGACCAGAAGTGACCAGGTGACCTGGGAGATAAGAGGGCAAGAAACCTAGACCTGGGGTATTCTTAGGCAAGGAAGGGATAATGGCTGGGTGGTTCTTTGAGGAATGTAGATGACCCACTTCCTTATGTCTCTGTTGCCCTCCTTCTGTCCTTGGTGACTCATTTTTGGTAGCCTGACTTGACCTGACAGTAGGTATCCAAAATTCAAGATTGAGAGGGTCGTGGTATGTTGCTCCATGGTTTCAGAGAACCACCGAGGTCAGACAATGTGTGGCTGGGTTGGATTTCCTGCAAGGAGGCCCTAAGAGGCTCCTGTGGGAAGCCATGAAGGTTAATTCCAAGTTGCAGTGGAGACTCCAGGATACTGGAGAGGCCAGGACCATGGGATGTCAGCCGAGGAAAGCTGCAGGCTTCGATGGAGGCAGCCTGAGAGACAGGCTACATGGGCCACAGGTAGCAAAAGCTGGAGAGGCGGCACTACTGCCGTGTTTGGTCACAGCAATGCAGGAGCAAAGAAAATAATGCAGTTCGAATTCAATGATTTATTTTCTTGCCCTAGTCATTTAGCTTTTTTATATTAGGAATTCAGTTGCTTCTTGTTCTCTTTGATGTATATATTTTTTAAAGCACTTCCTTATTTTCTGGCACTCTAAACTACAAGATGCTCCAGGCTCATCTTAGATACTGTATTTTTTAATTTGAAGCCAGATCTTGAAAGGAACATTGAACAAGACAGTTTAGAAATACCTGTTTCACTCCATTACAGATATTTGGTTTAATACAGACATTCTTGTAGTTAATTCCTATTTGTTTGTTCTTTTTTAAAGAATCAAGATATGGCCTCATTGTTAGTATGATAAAAAGTAATATGAAAAATTAAGCTGGGGAACTTTAGAATTTAGGAACTCTGGTAGGTTTTTATTTTATTTTTATTTTATTTTCTCAATTTTATTTATTTACTTGCAAGCAGAGAAGGGGGGAGAGAAAGGATATATATATATATATATATATATATATATATATATATATACATACATATATGTATGTATCTTTCTCTCTCTCTCTCTCTCTCTCTCTCTCTCTCTATATATATATATATATATATATATATATATGCATCTGGGAATCAAACCTGGGTCCTTTGGCTTTGCAGGAAAACACCTTAATTGCTAAGCCATCTCTCCAACCCTGCAAATTCTCTCTCTCTCTCTCTCTCTCTCTCTCTATGAATGAATGGACACACCAGGGCTTCTTTCCATTGCAAACAAACCCCAGTTGCATGTGTACCATTTTGTACATCTGACTTCACTTGGGAATCAGATCCCAGGCTGCTATTCTTTATAAACAAGTCTTTAACTGCTGGGCAATCTCCCCAGCTACTAGGTTTTCCTTTGAGTACATATGAAATCTGCTAAGTGATTGTAGCTGTGGATGTTTAATCTACTACTGGCTATTCATCACCTGGTACCCTGTAACTACAGACAAAGGGAGTAGGATTCTATTGTCATGGACGCCTAAAATATCTTGTGGTAGACAAAGAGCCTAGGGCTTTGAGTGGATAGCATGTTAGGAGAGATGGCTTCTGCTTTGAGGAAACAGGATGCAGAAAGTGTAGAAGTTGAGCCTTGGCCATTTTTTTTTTGCAGTAATATATAAGAAACAAGTATTTAAAAACAAAACTAACCAGAAAGTGTCATAGCTAACATCTGTAGCTCACGTGTATGTAGTGAAGACGTCAGCTGGGGTTGTAGTCCTTTGATGGAATTTTAGAATCCCCTTTCAAGGTCATTCACATAGTTGTAGGAGAGTTCAGATATTCACTGTGCGGGCCTTCTTCTCTAGCAAAGCTGCAGGCTCCTTCCGTGTGTGCGTGGACACACACACACACACACACACACACACACACACACACAGAGAGAGAGAGAAGGAAGCCATACTCCATTACTTCATTAGACATGTATTCATTAGACATGTTACTAAGTCTATCCCAAATTGCAGGGGAAGGAAATTAGGTTTGATTTCTTGAAGGAAAAAAGAATCAAAGGACTTTTAAAAAGTATTTTTTAAAATTAACATAAGTATTGTTGGTGTCCTATGATTTCCCGGTGATTTGTTCAGGATTTTCTCAGCTTTGAATAAAACAAATTTTGAAATTGAGTCATTTCTTAGGAAAGATTCAAGAGCAAGCTTAGCTGAAATTACTAAATATTTTAGTTTTGGGCATCTCTTTCAAGACTACGATGCAGATCTTGTTTATATATCATAAATCAGGATAGAGATTTAATAATTTTTTTAGCTAATTTATCAATGGAATAGACATTAATTTTAGTAGACTCTTATGTAGTTAACTTTCTCTTTTACAATATTAGAAAAGAAAGGTTGAATTTTTAGTTATTTTTCTTCAATAGAAAGGTTCTCTTATTTCTCACTAGAGCAGTACATTTTTTTAAAGAAAAAAATCCATATTAAGAATGTGACATGGGTGGAGAGATGGCTTAGTGGGTTAAGGTGCTTGCCTGCAAAGCCTAAGGATCTAGGATCAATTCTTCAGTACCCATGTTAGCCAGATGCACAAGATGGTGCATGCCTGTGGCTAGAGGCCCTGGCACACCCATTCTCTCTCTCTCTATCTGCTTCTTTCTGTCTCTCAAATAAATAAATAAAATGTTAACAAAAAGACATCTAAAAAAAGACGTTAAAAAAAGAGGAATGTGACTTGAGGACTGGAATATGGCTTAGTGGTTAAGGTGCTTGCCTATGGAACCTAAGAACCCAGGTTTGATTCCCCCTCAGAACTCAGGTCAGCCAGATGCACATGGTGACACATGCATCTGGAATGTTTTTTGCTGTGGCTAGAGGTTCTGGCGTGCCCATCCTCTCTTTCTCTCATAAATAAATAAATAATAAATATTTAAAAAGAGAATGTGGTGTGAAAATTCATGGTGTTTACTAGGGACTTTCTGTTTACTAAGCATTTTCATATAAATTATCTCAAGATAAACATCCCAGATGCCTGGATCTAATGACTGAAAAGGATAGAGCTTCCTTTTTGAGCATTCCTGATATTTTTAAAATTCAGCTGAAAATCCACAATCCAACTATAAATAAGCTCAGTGTATTTGTCAGGATATCACAGAAAAATGGAACTAACAGGCTCTATGTACATAGATTTAAATTATTTAAAATAATATGCTAGCAGTTATTACTAATGAACTATCATGTATATGTTACATTATCTGATCATTCCAAGGCATTGACTCACATGATAGAGACTAAAGAGTCTTATTAATAATGGACTATTATGCATATGTTACGTTATCTAATTCTTACACGGTATTGGCTCACAATGATAGAGAGTAAGGAGTCTTATTACTAATGGACTATCATGTATATGTTACATTATCTAATCATTGCAAGGCATTCAGTCACATGATAGAGACCAAGGAGTCTTATTAATAATGGACTATTATGTATATGTTACGTTGTCTAATTATTACAAGGCATTGACTCACAATGATAGAGACTAAGGAGTCCAGACCAAAGGATACTACTGGTGATACAAGTTCTGGTCCAAATCTGAGATTAAAGGCAAATGACCAGAGCTCCAGCCACAGTCCTGGTTTGAAGCTAGTTGGCTAATGACTCTGTCTTGTTCAACTTGTTTATTTACTCAGCCTCTCATTCTGTTCAGGCCTTTAGTGGACTGGATGGAATCTGTGCACACTGGGGAAGGGCCGGCTCTACCCAGTCTGCTGATTCGAATGCTAAGCTCATCAGGAAATACCTTAATAGACCCATCCAGAGCGATGTTTGAGCAGATGTCTGGACACTCTGTGGCCTGGTCACATTTTCACAGGAAATTAACCTTTACACTAGCTACGAGAGCTCTGTCATCCCTGTGCTTTTATGAGGGATCGCTTAACCTCAAATCTCAAGAGTTCCTGGGACAGAAGCACTGTCACTCGCAGAGAGGACAAACTTCTAAGCAGCCAGCAGCAGAAACACTCGGCATTGTTCAACGAACAAGAGCGTCGCCCCACCTGGCTCAGTCCCAGCCCTTGCTCGTCGCGGGTAGAGGGTATACGGGCTGAGCCAGGTTAAACTTGGTTGAAATCACAGTGTGGTCGACAGCATTCTAATTTCTTCCCAAGGAACCGTGGCTGTTGAAAGCAGCCTGAGAATTGGTGGCAGGGTGTAATTACGTGCAGAGTGCTCTGAGATGATTTGCCTTGCAATGATGCCCGATTTCATTCTGTACTGCAGCTAATAACACCATTATTTTATATTACATGGATCTAGGGCACAGTAGGATAGGGTCTGCATTGCTGGTTGGTTGCACACATCCCCACAAGGAACTCATTGGTGCTCTATTAATAATAACAGCAGGACTCTCATCGTCTATAAAGGACTCTACGGTTTCATGCGTCCCTATGCTCCGAGTTGTTTTTCACCAGGTAGATGGAGATAAAGGTTAATGCTTGTTCTGGTCTGGAGTATTCTGAGTGGTTGTTGCATATATGTATGTGAATATGATATATATATATCATATAAAATAAAATAATATATATATAATATATAAATATAACATATATAATTATATATATAATTTTATTTGTCACTCTTGAACCAAATATGAAGCAAAATAAAATAATGGAAAATAAATAAAGGTGATATGTTCTATGGGCTTTCAGTGTTGATCTTCATAATTTCATGGAAAAGTCTAAGATACATTGGAAAAACCAAGCTCTATTTTTCCACTCTCTATTCTCACACCTATTTCATAAAGGGATAAAACCAAAGTGGTTTTCTTTTTGCATTTGGGATGGTATTTTCTCATACCCTGAATAATTCTCTGACGGACACCAATTGGATATGCTCTTATTCAAGTGAACCCTGACACCATGTCCTTCCAGACAGAATACCCCATAGGTTGAAGGCTAAACCTCACAAGAGTGCCCTCTGCTTCAGGTGACAATTGCCAGCCCCAGCATGTGTCCTGTGCTTCTGGTTGGCATGCTGTAATTTGAGGCTCACACAGTCCCTTCTTTAGGTTTGCTTATATTTAAAATATTATTTATTTATTTATTTATTTGAGAGCAACAGACAGAGAGAGAAAGAGGCAGAGAAAGAGAGAGAATGGGTGCTCCAGGGCCTCCCGCCACTGCAAACGAACTCCAGACGCGTGCGCCCCCTTGTGCATGTGGCTAACGTGGGTCCTGGGGGAATCGAGCCTCGAACCGAGGTCCTTAGGCTTCACAGGCAAGCGCTTAACCGCTAAGCCATCTCTCCAGCCCTGCTCATTTTTTTTTTTTCTAAGTGGTTCACAGAACCTTCCACAGACATATTGTCTGCATGCTTTCCAGGTCATTGTAAAGGTGCTACAAAAATGCACATTAAACAGCCAGGAGGAAGTCCTGTTGTCAGGGGCTCTGAATGTCCATGTTATGTCTACGTGTATCACCCTTCCCAGTGCAGTCATGTGTTCAGAGATCCAAGAAGCTCTATCAAGGCAGTTGTTCTGGGCCTCAATGGAGACCTCATCAGATCAACACTTGTTGATTAGATCATTAGCCATTAGTGACACACTCAACTTTCAGCCCCTTTCTCCTTCCTGGAAGCTGGGCTGAAAAGTTTCAACCCTCTTATCATGTCTTGGTCTTTGTAGTGACCAGCCCCCATCTCAAGGCTATGTAAGATTTTCCAACCATCACTCATCTCCTTAGTATGTAAAAGACACTCTGCATCCTGTGGACATTCTGTGCTTTTGGATTCGTATGCTGGGAAACCAGTATGATTACAAGATAAACAAATGTAATAGTGGGCTGGAGAAATGGCTCAGCAGTGAAGGTGCTTGTGTGAAAAGCCTAATGACCAGAGTTCAAGTCCCCAGTACCCATGCTAAAAAGTCAGATGCACAAAGTGGCACATGGGTCTAGAGTTTGTTTGCAGCAGCTAGAGGCCCTGGTGCACCCACTCACTCTGTCTGTCTCTCTTCTATCTTTCTCTGCTTGCAAATAAATAAATAAAAATATTGGCAGGCATGGTGTTACGCACCTTTAATCCCAGCACTTGGGAGGTAGAGGTAGGAGGATTGCCCTGAGTTGGAGGTCACCATGAGACTACATAGTGAATTCCAGGTCAACCTACATTAGAGGAGGACTCTACCTCAAAAAAAAAAAAAAAAAAAAAAAAAAAAAAAGATAATATCATACATGGATACATAAGAGGTGCTGGGATGATGAAGGTGAAATGGTAGGTGAAAGAGAAGTTGGTAGAACAGTAGTACCATGTTTCTTGTAGCTTTAACTTAAACCATTTGGTTTTGACTCTTTATTTCCCCTTTGTTGGTATTGGAGGTTGAATTTAGGGCTTTTCTAGGCAAGCACCCTACTTCTGAGCTAAATCAGGAACCTCTTCCTTCCTCCTCTTTCTTCTTCTTTTACTTTTTATATTGGGACAAGGTCTTATCAAATTGCCCAGGCTGGACTTGAACTTGTGATCCTTCTCCTGCTCCAGTTTCCTGAGTAGGTGAGATTATGGGCCTGTGTCACCAGGCCCAACTTTTTTGAATTTAGTTCTCGGCACAAATTCACATTAAACAAAACAAAACAAAACATTTCATTCACTTGTTTATTTATAGCAATTATATACATGAAAGTGGAGTGACTGTGAAAGGACATTATAGCATCATTCTATTAGTTTTCTTTTAATCAGTAGGTTATAGCAAAGAATTCACATAGATAAGAATTCACATCTCTATGTGCAGATCCTCCATTCTTTTATTTTATTTATTTAAGAGAGAGAGAGAGAAAGAAGGAGACAGAGAGAGAGAGAGAGAGAGAGAGAGAGAGAGAGAGAGCGAACACACCAGGGCCTTCAGCCACTGCAAACGAACTCCAGATACATGTGCCACCTTGTGCATGTGGCTTACATGGGTCTTGGGGCATCAAACCTGGGTCCTTGGGCTTCACAGGCAAGTGCATTAACCACTGATCCATGTCTCCAGCCCAGATCTTCCATTCTTGGTGCGTACGGAGCACAAGATACAGAAAGGAGTTATGAAATAGTAGTGAATTTGAGATGTGGAGCGTGGAATAGAAGATGGACTTAGAAACACAAAACATCTATGGGCAGGTCTCAGTGTTGAAGAGGAGGCTTTGTGTGTGTTCTGAGTTTGGACAAGACCACATCGGAAACTGTTAGCCATTACTTCCTCAATGCTGGGGCAAAATACCCCACCACAAGCAACTTAGGGAAAGAAAGTTTATTTCTGTTTACAGTTCCAGGGAGTAGAGTTCATTGTGGTGGGGCAATCACAGCATGAGCAGCAAACAAGCATTGCTATGTCTGCAGGGAGGAGAGAGAGAGAGAGAGAGAGAGAATGGCACAGGGTGACTGAGTGCCCACCTGTAACCTCAAGGCCCACCCCTTGTGACGTACTTCCTCGAGCAAACATTCCACCTCTGAAGTTTCCACAACCATCCCCAATCCCGCTACTTGCCTGGGAACCAAGTCTTCAAACACATGAGCCCATGGGAGTTACGACATTCAAACCACCACAGAACCTAAATAGACACAACATAGCTTGAGTGTTGAGCATCCTGAAAATGTGTGAAATTTAAAAGCTGAGGAAAAGACACACACACACACACACACACACACACACACACACAAATGTTCGTGGAGAAATCAGTTGATTTTGCCTGCCTGCCAGCTCTTACTTGATGTGCAGAATGCTTATTTCCCTTTGCTCAAATGTACTCAGATTCCAAGTGCTTGAGCATAATGTGGAGCGTTAAGATAGGTAAGTGCCGGAATTCCCAAAATGCCATGCATGTGTCAGTTTAAGGGGAAATTAAGATATTGCTTTAATGTTGTGTATGTGTGTGTGCGTGCGCGCGTGTGTGTGTATGTTTGTGCCCACACACATTTTTATTAAACATATGCTCCCAGCCCCGTTCCATTTGGCAAGGTCACAAATGTGCAATAGCTACAAGCTGTAAAGAAGAAAAACATCTGAAAGAACTTTGCTAAGTATTTTAAAAGATAAATAAGACCTCCTAAGCTATTGTAAGCATTCATTTTGCAGTCCTTTTCTTCTGTCTCCCAGTTTCTATTTACTCACTACTGCACAAAGATAAATATTGCAGTTGGACATGATGCAAACATTGGAAGTCTGTGTTTGCATTTGTGTTTCCAACGGAATATGCTCACAGTGTTTAACCAGCGGCGACGTAGCTTTACATTAATGTTTTGTGTAGTGTACAGCCCGAGTGATAATGTTGTGATCACTCAGACTTCTCCCACATCAAAACTTGGAGACAATCCCAGGTTTTGGAATAGCTGTTTGAATCCAAAATATGAAGAAATCCTTTAATCTTCCTTGGGATTATTTCTGTGTTCTCAGACAGCATTGACTATCCCCTTTGTTTTCTTAAGGGGCGAGGAGAGGACTTAACAGATTCTTTTTCTTGTAGCAACCCAGAGGTTTCGATATTCCAAATGAAACTCACAAACTTCCCAGGAGAACCAGCGGGCAGAAGTTCAAGGACATGCAGTCAGAAAACATGGCTACGGGCTGGGTTGGGTTTGATTTGTGGACAGTCGGCGGAGAATCCCAGGAGCGCGCTGGCCAGGAAAGCTACGCGCAGTAGCAGCTGAGTGGAAAGGAGATGGGAAGTGACTGGCTTCTAGTCACAGACTTCTAAGAAACAACCCCCCAGCCAGCTAGTAATGAACTACAAGTGGTCTAATATTTATGTGAGACTTGGAGAGCATCTACCACCCAAGGAAGTATGCGGTAGATGAGGCTAGGCACCCTTCAAGGACAAGCACCACCTCCTCCAACCAAAGCAAGACAAGAATCGCAACTCCAGATGCCACACTTCCTCTTAGGACTGTAGTATTTCTTGTTCTTTGTGCGTGTAGGAAGTGGCGAACCTTTCTTTTATAATGATTGAACTTAGAGTCTTATACATGCTAGGCAAGCACTCTACCACTGAGCTATATTATCAGCCTCATTTTTTAAAAAATTTTATCTGTTCATTTATTTGAAGGGGGGAAGAGAGAGAGAGAGGGAGAGAATGGGCAGATAGAAAGAATGGGCACACCAGGGCCTCTAGTCACTGCAAATGAACTCCAGACACATGTGTCACCTTGTGCATCTGTCTTACATGGCTACTGGGGAATTGAACCTGGGTCCTCAGGTTAAGTGCCTTAACCACTGAGCCCATTTTTTTACAACCCCCCCACTTTCTTTTTTTTTTTCCCAAGGTAGGGTCTGGCTGTAGCCCAGACTGACCTGGAAGTAGTTTCGGGCTGGCCTTAAACTCACAGTGATCCTCCTACCTCAGCCTCCCAAGAGCTGGGATTAAATATGCGTGGCACCACGCCCAGCCTCCATTTTTCACTTTTTATATACAGACAGAATTTCACTAGCTGCCCCACAGTGGCCTTGAACTTGTGATCTTCCTGGTTGTATTTTTTTTTTAAATATAAATTTGACCTATTCTTTCTTTCTTTCTCTCCCTCTTTGTCTTTCTCCTTCCCTTCTCTTCTCTTCCCTGCCCTCCTCTCCCCTCTCTCTTTCTGAATACTATCATTTGGAAAACAATCTACACTTTGCATTTGAACCTTGTCAAATTACATCCAGACTCTCTCTAACACTGCTTCTCTCACAGGATGTAAAACATTTTGGTTCTTAAACACTTATGAGCGGCACACTGCTTGCGATGTATAGATAGCTTTCATTAGCGCTAATGGGAGCTATACTTCTGCACCAGGAGAGAATAGAGCCTGCAGATTTTAAATTATGCTTGATGCAAATCATCCAGATGGAATAAATTATGAGGGATGCTTAGAGGGAATAGATCTAAATATCCCCTAAAGCCATGGTTTAATAGCAAAGCAATACTTCTGAGTGATGGAAGCCGAGTCCACAGTAATGGCTTTGCTGCCATCACCATGTTAAGTAGCTGATATTGACTCTTGAAGATTCTTATTGAATTAGTGCTGCACTCGAATTCCATTATTTTCCAAAGGACCTGGGAGATAGTTCTCTATTTTGAATAGTCTACTAAAATGGATTCTATCTGTTTTGGTTTTCAAGGCCATTTATCTTAAATTCAGTAAATTTCTAATCATCAAGAGCAAAATCAAGGAGTGCTCTATATGTGCTTCATAATGTCCCCTCCTGAAAATACTTTCCTGTGGTTTTCATCTTGGGGCACGTTGTTTGCTTTCTTGTTTTTAAAATGGGGGTGTGCTGGGGAAATGGTGCTTGCTTGCAAAGCCTGACAGCATGGGTTTGATTCCTCAGTACCCACGTAAAGCGAGATGCACAAAGTGGTATCTGGAGTTCCTTTGTGGTAACAGGTCCTGGTACACCCATTCCTTTCCTGTTTTCCTCTCTGTCTCTGTTTCAAAATAAACAAAAAGTATTTTAAAGTGTTAACTTTTATATTCTATTTTGAGAATCATCACCGACACATCTGAGATAACTCCTACATTGTTTATTTCATGATATGTCTATTACTTTCTTGTTTTGAAATGTGTTAAACTTTATTTTAGTTGAGACTTTTTGCTTGGAGAACTATAACCACTTTGTTTCTGCTGAGGTAACCAAATAATTACAGAACTTTCTTTTCTATTATGTTGACCTTGGGGGTCATATCTCCTAATTAATTTCCTGTGAAAACATTCCATACACTTGGAAATTTTCTTCTACCTTTAAAAAGGGAAATTAAACATAACATTTAACCAACAGTGCTCATTACTAAAGGCAGAAAAAGGGTAAGGTGTAGGGGCCATGCAGAGAAGACTGGGTGGCTTCCAAAAGACCCAGGCTGCTTTTAAATATTATTTTGTATTGATGTGCAGCCACAGAGTGTGAGTATGGGTGTCTCAAGACCTCTTGCTATCACAGACAAACTCCTGACACATGCACCACTTTGTGCACCTGGCTCTACGTGGGTGCTGGGGAATGGAACTACTGATGACAGGCTTTGCAAGCAAGCACCTTTAACCACTGATCCACCTTCCCAGTCCCCAGTCTGATTTCAGTGTGGTAGTTTAGATCACTTTTGAATCATCCAGTTTCTACTGTTCACTGAAAAGTTATTATCAATCAATCTTACACAAGTCTGAAGTAGATAATCCATCCTGGAAGTGTATGACACAATGAAATGTTATTTTCTAGAATAGAATGGTGGTGCTTGCTCCTCAGAACACCTTTCTCATCTCTGGAATTCATATAGCCAGAAGTGATAGGAATAATTGGAAAGGTTTTCACAATGTGGAATTAAATTTGTGGAGGTAAATTGATCTTTTGCACTTGATCTCAATAGGTCAGATCAAGCCAGAATGGAATCATTCATGGGAGGTGTCACGTAATGAATCTGACTTTAAAATGGGTCCCCCCTCCCCACTAGAAAGGATATTTAGTGCTGGAGAGATGGCTTAGCAGTTAAGGCACTTGCCTATGAGCCTAAGGGCCCAGTTTCAATTTCCCAGTACCCATGTAAGCCAGATGCACAAAGTAGTGCACGTGTCTGGAGTTCATTTTCAGTGGCTGGAGGCCCTGGCATGTCCATTATCTCTCTCTTTATCACTATTTGCTTCCTTCTCTCATAAATAAATAAGTAAATAAATAAAATTTACAAAAGGATATTTACAGTAGCCAGTTAGAAGGGACCAAGGTAATCTCTCCTAAACTGGTATAAAAAAGTCTCCTCCATCTCACCTTTTTAGAGCAAACACTTTGAAGTGATATTTTTGTTTTTTGTTTCTATTTTCGCCTGCTACTAAGTACTCATCATCCATATTACAGAGGAGCTGTCAGCTTTTGTCTAATTTCTGGAGCTGTCCAATTTATGAATCATTCTTGGATCAAACAAACTCTGTTAAATGTATTTGCTCAAAACATTTTCTTTTATCAGCTCAGATGACACAAGTGGGACCCAGACAGACTCTTTCTACCCGGCGTTCTCATGGGTCATAAATATCACCCTCTGGAAATAATGAGCAAACAGGCATACCTGATCCCTCAAGATATTCATGGATGAGTTGAGTATTTACAAAGGTATATATTACCAAACTACCATAAGATATAGGCAACTTGAAAGGAAGCATTGTCTTCAATATAGAAAAAAAAAAACAAATTAAAATAACTAACAAAAATTTTCAAATTAAAAGTATTATGCAAACATTATTCTCCTCATTCTACTATGCCACATGTAATTAATTTTTCTTCAATTTGATATTGGTTAGCAGTTTTGTGAATCCATGACTTTCTTCATTAAGCATAATTGCTTTGTAATTTACAAAAATAGTAGGAACTATACATATTCTAATGGCAATATAGTTATTTTTATAAGTTTAATTATAATTTGTCCTTTTCAGCATACTACAACTAAGATTTCAAATTGTCATTTTTAGCGTAAGATAATTTGAAATTTTAATTGTAGTATCAAGGCTTTGACTATAATGTCATATCTTATTTTTAAAAATTTTTTAATTTAATTAATTAATTAATTTGACAGTGAAGAAGGGAGGGAGAGAGAGAGAGAGAGAGAGAGAGAGAGAGAGAGAGAGAGAATGGGGGCCCAGGGCCTCCAGCCACTGAAAATGAACTCCAGATATGTGCACCCCCTTGTGCATCTGGCTAATGTGGGTCCTGGGCAATCGAACCTGGGTCCTTTGGCTTTGCAGGCAAATGCCTTAACCACTAAGCCATCCCTGCAGCCCTGTAATGTCATATTTTAGAAGGGACATAGGACTTCTAGCTCCAAAGGTTTTCCTGATCCTACAGAAAGAAGTCTCTGTAACTATAATATCTTGTGAATGTTTAGGAAGAGAGGAATTCACCAATTTCATAGGTATCACATTCAAGTCTGATGGCGACTCTCTTCTGTGATTATTCATTTTCATTATCAAATTAAACGGATTAACAATCACCTAGGAAATACAGCTCCGGGTTTGTCTGTGTGGGTGTTTCCAGAGACGTTTAACGGCAGAGGGAAGACTCACCCTGAACGTGGGTGGCACCTCCCCTTCCACTGGGGTTCCATATTGGGTAAAGAGGAAAGAACATCAGACTCCATCTCTCTCTGGAGATACCTTCTTAGGCTCCTGCTTTCATGTTTTCATGTTTTCCCTGCCGTGATGGATTCTCAAACTGCGAGCTAAAATAAGCTTCCTTGGGCTGGAGGGCTGGCTTAGCTGTTAAGGCACTTGCCTGCAAAGCTGAAGGACCCAGGTTTGATTTCCCAAGACCACGTAAGCCAGATGCACAAGGCGGTACATTTGTCTGAAGTTTGTTTGCAGTGGTTATAGGCTGACAAGCTCATTCTCTCTGTCTCAACCTCTCTCTCTCTGTGTCTAATAAATAAATATAATAAAAAAAATTTCCTTAAATTGCTTTAGTCACAGCAACTTGAGAAATAAGTAATACAGCTTCCTGTCTTCAGGATGCTTCTCAAAGTCTAACGTGAGATTCCTTATCAAGACTTACAGGATGTCCCCTTTGATCCATGCTGCTCTCACTCTTGGTTAGCGAATCTGCTTTTTTATAGACGGCAGCGGATACTGGGGAGGCCCAACACCCATCATTAGGACAAGAAAAGAAAGCCGAGAGCCTAGCATGAGACAAGTCACCTCTACCACATCTTCCAGGGGCCAGGAGACATTTCCGAGAAAGTGGCGAGTAGATGGGCGTGCTGTTCTCATTGCTGGCCTGAGAACTTCCTTCCCGGAGATGGCACTAGGTGTTGTGGAGACTCAGAACTCGTCAGAGCAGAAAATCAGAGGCTGCTGGAAGCTCAACACTAAAGGAGACTTTCAACACCCTCTCCAAGGCTCAGGTAACATTGCCGAAGCGGGGCAGAAAGAATGAAAGAGCCACAGGGTGGGAAGGTGTCCCCTGAGGCATTGTTCCCCCCCCCCCCACTGGTGCATTCATGACCCGGCTGTTCATGGTGACAACCCTTTGAAGGAGGGGCCTCGGTAGGCTAGAGGCTGCGAGAGGGGAACATAACAGCATAACCTTATGGGAATATGGCCAATATGCAATATGTTTCTACAATAAAGCTCTCAAAAAATTATAACAAAGAAGACCTAAAAACTACTTGTGTATAGACTATAAAGAAAAATAAATCAATGACCTACCTGTACAGTAATTCAAAAGAATGATTTTTAAGGAAAATATTAATATAAGAGAATTAACTGGAATATTTCATCTATTTACATTCAAGGGTATTGTTATAAGTAAAGACAAAGTATTATCATTTTGTTAATTTTTCTGGTTATTAAATTACCTTTACTCTTTCCTTCCTCTCTCATTACTTTTTAGTGATATGGTAGCTTTCTTTTTTTAAAAAAATTTAAAAGTATTTTATGTAATTATCTATTTATTTTAGAGAGAAAGAGAGAGAGGGAGAAAGAGGCAGATAGAGAGAATGGGCATGACAGGGTCTCCACCCACTGCAAACAAACTCCAGATGTGTACATCCCTTTGTGCATCTGGCTTACATGGGTACTGGGGAATTGAACCTGGGTCCTTGGGCATTGCAGGCAAGTGCCTTAAGTGCTAAGCCATCTCTCCAGCACAGTAGTTTTCTTTTTTAAGAAATATTTATTTGTTTGCGATTAGAGAGAGAGATAGAGACAGAGAAAGAATGAGCACGCCAAGGCCTTCTGCCCTTGCAAATGAACTCCAGATGCTTATGCCAGTTTGTGCATCTGGCTCTACTTGGGTACTGGGGAAACAAACCTGAGTTGTCAGGCTTTGCAGAAAGCAAGCAACTTTAGCCAGGGAACCATCTTCCCAGCATTGGTTTTTCTGTGTTAATAAGATTTGCTCCTCTTTCTCTCTTTTGTATCTGCTCGGCAGGTGAGACTTGTACTTGCAAATGTTCTTTTTAAAATAAAATGTGTTTATCTTCAAGGAGGGAGATGGAGGGAGATAGAGGGACGGAGGGAGGGAGGGGGGAGAGAGTGCAAGAGAGCAAGATGGGTACACCAGAACCCCCAGCTGCAAACAATCTGCAGATGCATGCACTACTTGGTGCATCTGGCTTTACATGTGTAGTGGGGAATTGAACCCTGGTAGTTAGGCTTTGCAGGCAAGTGCCTTAACCACTGAACAGCCTCTCCAGGACACAAATGTTTTCATGACAGTGGTTAACATCCTTCTAGTGTAGGGTTTCCTTAAGTATTTCTTGTAGGATCACTTTGGTGATGATGAATTACGTCCAGTTTTGCTTATAATGGAGTTTTCTTTTTCATTTCCGAAGGAGAGCTTTACTGGACACAGTATTCTTGGTCAGCATTTTTTTTTGGGGGGGTCTTAGAATCTGTCTCTTGGCGTGCTGTTGTTCAAGTAGGGATTTCTTTATTAGTGATGTGATGGTATTCTTTACTGTTTTTTAGAATTCCTTTTCTTGTGTTTGTTGCAGTTTGACTATACTGTGTCTTGGATGGAGTATTGTTAAATCAAATTTATTGAGGGTAGTTTGAGCCTCTTACAACTGGGTAGCCATAGCCTTCCTAATCTGATGAGTTGAAGCCATTTAGTTTTAAGGTTATGACTAAGAGATATTTGTTAGTTTCTGTAATTGTCAATTGTTTTTCTGGTTGCTTGAATTTTCGTTATTTTCTACTAGTATGAAGGGTTTGCTGACTTCTGTGCTGGACATGGTGGAGTTGTCTCTAGCCCTCCTCTGTGAAGATCTCTTGAAATTTATTCTTTCCTCCGTTCTTGTGATTACAACTGTCTTTCTTTCTTCTCTCGAGTTCTGTATTCATTTAAATATGTTCTGCAGTTCTGTCCTGTTGGTCATGAATTGTTTTAGTTTGTGCTTGTCAAGAAAATGTCCTTATTTCTCTGTCAACTTTAAAGAGGACTTTTCTAGCTGTGGCAATCTTGGTTTCCCGTTGTTTACTTTCAGGGCTTGAAATATATCATTCCATGCTTTCCTGGCTTGAGCACCCCTGTGGAGAAGTCTGATGTTATTCTGACATATTTGCCTTTGTAAGTGAGCTGTCATTTTTCCTTTACAACTGTTACTATTGTTTCTTTGTTTTGTACTTCTTCAAATTTTTATTTATTTATTTATTTGACAGAGAAAGAGAGGGGGGGAGGGTGTCAGGGCTTCTAGCCATTGCAAACGAACTCCAGACACTTGCACCCCCTTGTGCATCTGGCTAACGTGGGTCCTGGAGATTCAAACCTGGGTCCTTTGGCTTGGCAGGCAAACGCTTTAATTGCTAAGCCATCCCTCCAGTCCTTTTTTGTACTTTTATAAAATTTATTATTTTTTTGAGAGGGAAGGTGAGGCATATACATATACATATATATATATATGGAGAGAGAGAGGGGGGGGAGGGAGAGAATAGGCACACCAGGGCTTCTAGCTACTGCAAACAAACTCCAGAATGAATGCACCACATTGCGCACCTGGCTTTTCATGGGTACTGGGTACTGGGGAATCAAACCCAGGTCATTAGGCTTTGCGGGCGAGCACCTTAACTGCTGAGACATCCAAATTTTATTTTATTTTTTGATTATTAAGTTTCTCTGTGACTTTTCAATACATCTTTACTTTTGATTGACACTCACCCTACCTCTTCTCCATCCTACTGCCCTCTGCCCGCTGAAACTTTTCCTATCTTCACTTTAGTTGTTTCCTTTCTTTGTGTACCCTTGGTCTTTGTGGCCACACTTAGGTTGGCAGTCTTTGTGCTGGGCAGACGCTTCCATTCTTCAGAGACTCTCCAAGGTTTTGCTCCCTTTGCCCCAGCTAGCTAATGAAGCTGGGGCCGGTATCTCCCAAGTGCATTGAGAGTTGGGGGAAGCAATCATAACAGCAAGATATATATAGGCAGACCTGTCTCCATACTTTGAAAACCCACTAAGCAAAAACCATTTTCCTGGTGGAATATGGCTATGGATATCATACAGTCTTCTAGTGCTTCAGAGTTCTCATTCCCTATGGCAGTGAACCTTGCAGAAGGTTAAGTTGCTTTAGAGTTTGATCCACTCACTGATACTCAGGGGTAGCAAACTTCATTTGTGGTGGTTTGATTCAGGTGTCCCCCATAAACTTAGGTGTTCGGAATGCTAGGTTCCCAGCTGATGGAGATTTGGGAATTAACGCCTCCTGGAGGCAGTGTATTGTTGGGGGTGGGCTTATGGGTGTTATAGCCAGTTTCCCCTTGCCAGTGTTTGGCACACTCTCCTGTTGCTATTGTCCACCTTATGTTGGCCAGGGGGTGATGTCCACCCTCTGCTCATGCCATCGTTTTCCCCTGCCATTGTGGAGCTTCCCCCTCGAGCCTGTAAGCCAAAACAAACCTCTTTCTTTTTAACCCCACAAGCTGCTCTTGGTTGGGTAATTTCAACCAGCAATGCAAACCTGACTGCAACACCATTGTCCTCAGTTGTTGAAGCATGCTGCTGTCTACTGAGGCTGGGGTTAACCCCTTACTCACACTTCACCACCTCCACGGGGTCTCATGTCACATGCACTAGTCCCCATCTGACCCTTTTGCTTCCCATGACTATTCGCCATGGCTGTTTCTCACCCCAGGGCTGTGGTGGATTGACTTCAGTCTGCCTGAGTTCTGACTGTCTCCTGTTTTCAGGATCCCAGGGTAGCCAAATTTTAAACCATGTGTTCTTTCTGAAGATGCCACACAGTCATGACCCTCCAAATAATGGAGCTGAGTGTGACAAAATGTCCTTTCCATGGTGTCTGTCCCATAAGAGGAGTCACTGTCTCACTGAAACCTGCAATTGGATTTCACGTGAGGGTTGTGGGCTTCTCCTGTGGATAGAAATGACAGCCCTTTGTCACCAGGGCTGCCTGGCTTTCCTTTTGGATGAAGTTTCCGTTTCCTTCCCCTCTGTGACAAATCCACGCTCTAGGGCCATGTCTGGCTTAGCTCCTTTCTTTTTTCACTGCATTACCCTTCTATTTTCCTACACTTTCCTGCTCTGCTATCTCTCCCTTTGTGGATGCCCAGGGCAATTCTTCTTGTTTGCCTCTGGAATGGAGTCTGTTCTTATCCTGGCTTTCCCCCCTCCAACATATCGTGTGGCGGGAGCTTCTAATCACCACCTGCTCCAGAAACTTGGTCTTTGGGTATTCTTTGGAAATGATGATGTGAGTAGTCTTTGGATATAATGATGTAAGTAAGTTCCCTTTGGAATAACTGTACCTAGCACATTCAGTTATATATTGATTTTTTTTCCACAGGTCTATTTTTCTTCTCATCCTTCCTCCAACTTTGTTCAACACCAGAGGCAGAAAGTGAACTATCCTCTGCATGTTTTCGACATTGGTTCATTATTGTGTGAAACAGGAGGAATATGATTATCATTTGGGTTGGCTAAAGGAAGGCATTATTTGATTTTTCCTTTCTTTCTTTTCCAAGGCTTTCTTTGATGGGTGGCTGAAAGGTGAGGAGGAATGGGGCACCTAGGATAGAAATAAAATTCCTCTAATACATGTGAAGAACTACATTCTTGTTAGCTGCTATTTTTCCACATAATAGTGCCTGTTGTTTTCATAAGCATTAATCATCAAGAAATACAATCTGAATGAAAAGTGCATTTTTGGGGGGCTGTTGTTGTTAGATTAATTTCTTTTTTACCCCAAATAACTCAGTCCTAGGATTTAGTCTCTGTACAACATTTTATATGTCAGAGATTGCAGCTCCCCAAATCCATCAAATCAGACAGCTCACACTGTTATTGGAAAGGAGCATTCAAATATGTGAGCAAGCCTAATGGCCTCCCTTGCATTTTAAGACTATAAATGGACAGTTCTTCCAATGCACACTGCTAAAATTAAATGAGCAGCATGGGGTGGTGAATGGCAAAATAATGATGTGAAATGCCTGTGGTGTCCGCTCATCACATGGTGGAGAAGTAGCAACTCCATGGGTGGCAGGAAACCATAGGGCAGCTCGTGGACTATGCTGCCTGGTTGGCATTGGGAAGGTCGTTCTGTGGCAGTAACAGCTGTGAGGCAAGTCAGAGAGGGTGGGGGAGTAAGAGTAACAGGCTGGCTGGACTTTAAGCGGCTTCATTTGCACGTGGTTCCCAAGCTGGCTCCCTGTCCACCTCCCTGTCCACTCTCCCCTCCTTACCCTAGATGAGCATCCATTGTGATGCAGCTCGTCAGCAAGAGTGCTAGACATTGAAGAGTTGAAGGATGTGTGGTACTCTGGAGATATTTCCTTTATTGGTATTATACCTCAGTCTTAACTGGGACTAAACTGAACCCCGAGGTCAATTCATGTGTAGGGCATTCCAGGGCAGGCAAGCATGGATTTAAAGAGGACCATGGCTGCAACCCTGACATTTGGGAGGTTGAGGGAGGAGGTTTGCTGTGGGTTTGAAGCTAGCCTGGTATAGCTATTGTCTTCTAGGCCAAGCTAGACTACAAAGTAAGATACTGTCTCAAATAAACAAATGAATGAATGAATGAATGACTAAATAAATAAATAAATAAATGGCTTGGAGCTCAATATGTTGCATAGAATTCATACATCCGACTATCAGTGTTGTGTTAAAAGAGTTACAAAGAACAGTTTCTGAACACTGGGGACCATTAGTGATATTTCCTACATCAGACTACATTCATTCTTAACTATGAATAGCATAGTTAGTAAAATTTACTTGTAAGGAAAGAGAGAAACAGAGGGAGAGAGAGAGAGAGATCGAGAATTAGATAATGAGAATGGATATATCAGGGCCTCTTGTCACTGTAACACTGTGCATCTGGCTTTATGCAGATACTGGGGAAATTGAACCTAGGCCATCAGGCTTTGCAAGCAAGCACCTTTGACTGCTGAGCCATTTCTCCAGCCCCAGTTTATATAAAAACCATAAACAGTTGAAGAATTAAAATAAATTTTGCAATGGGATTAAATTAAAGGCTACAAACTTTTGTATTCTCTCTCATTCCCCTCTTCTTCCCTCTCATCCCTCCATCTATATGCTTTTTTCCATGGTTCAAAATTTTATTTACTTGAGAGAGAGAGAGAGAGAGAGAAAGTTGAGGGAGAAAATGGGCATGCCAGGACCTCCAGCCACTGCAAACAAAATTCAGACACACGCACCACCTTGTGCATCTGGCTTACATGAGTCCTGGGGAATTGAACCTGGGTCCTTAGGTTTTGCAGACAAGTGCCTTAACCACTAAGCCACCACTCTAGGCCCTCAATCTATCTTTCTTTTTTGGTGATATGATTGAAGAGAAAGTGTGCCAGATAAGTATGCTATCCGTGATGGTGGGCTGTTTTTTGTCTTTTGTTTTTTGTTTTTCTTTGAAAGGTCGGTGGGTATTCTCACAGGAAGCAGAGTTGTCAACATTTTCATTTGTCAAAATTAAGCTGGGAACCCTGACAAGTTTGAATGACTTTTACCATTTACTCAGCATATGCACACAGGAAGAAAAGTGTGAGACCAGGTAACTCTTCCTCTCAGTTGTGAATATGTTAGTTTAAAAAACTTCTCTTTTGCATGTAATGCAGCCCAAATTACCCTCATCATTCTCCTTCCAGGAACTGTTTCGAAATCCATAGGACCTCTCATCTTATGTCGACAATGCGTTAGGCATCCAGGAGGTGGCAGTCGTGAGCAACGAGAAAGAGTATGGGCAAATCCCTGCCTGAAGACAGACATGATAACCTTCTTCCTAACAAGAGGGAACTGAGTGTCTCAGACGTGGCAGGTAGATGAAGACATCTACACAAAGGAGAGACATTTTTTCACAGACCCGTAACTTTAAAGTAAGCTGGAGGAGACTGCATATTCCTAAACTTTTTATCATCTTCTTGATTCATTGGGCCAGCATGACTATTCTAAAGCCGCGTGTGGTGGCGCACGCCTTTAATCCCAGCACTCGGGAGGCAGAGGTAGGAGGATCGCAGTGAGTTCGAGGCCACCCTGCGACTCCTTACTGAATTCCGGGTCAGCCTGGGCTACAGTGAGATCCTACCTCAAAAACCAAAAAAACAAACAAAAAACCCCAAAAATGATGGCATGAAAATGTTTTTCTGAGATCCAGGAGGGTAGCAAAAGGCAAGACGGTGGGATTAGTCATGTCAGACCAGCCTCAATACTAGAGCTACTAGAATGCTTAATGCACTTTAGTTAATTATTAGCAAATGAGCATCTTGACTATTAATGTGTGTGCGTGCGTGTGTGTTTGAAGGGGTATTTAAAAGATGACACTGGTTATTATCTTTCCTATGGAAATTGGTTAATAGCTAAAAGATATGAAGTGGATTATGTGATCATGTGCCTGTTTATTTTGCACCACTCCTCAGTTTTACAGGTCTGAAAACAACATAAACAGTTGCTTACAATCACTTTTCCTGGGGATTAGGAATTTGAAACTGGATGGACCGCTCTGGCCTCGAGGTTCTCATGAGGTAGCAGTCAGAGGTCAGCAGGGGCTGCCGCGGTCTGACTGCTTGGGCGAGAGTAGAGGATCCCTTCCTTGTCCCCGAGGTGACTAACTACTATGGTGGGCAAACCGGGCCAAGGGATGCCATGCACAGTTCTTCCCCGTAGGCTGGCTGAATGTCTAAATGAACAATCCAAAACAACACCATTGAAAAACCCTTGATAGCCAACTCGAGAGCACCATCTTAACAGCTCTGTTATACGTTAATGACCACATGGAGTATCTTTGATTCACTACGGAAAGATGCTAACAGGGGACTCACGTTAGCCAGGCATTTTGTCACTGTGATGAAATACCTGCCACGTAAACAAATTAAAGAGGGGAAGTATTATTTCCTCACAGTTTCACATGCTTTGGCCCAGGGTCCTTGAATCCGTGAGTTCTGGGCCCCTGGCGGTGCCGAACATTACAGTGGCAGGAGAACTGGCAGAGGCTATCGTGTCGTGGCACAGAGGAAGGTGGGGCACTGAAGCGTACCCTTCAATGGCATGCTCCAGTGATGAGCTTCCTCCAAACACGTTCCACCACCTATCCAAGCCACAACAAGGCTTAAATGCAAAGGTGTGTGTGGACTGCTGGCAGTCATACGGGTGGCTGGATAGATGTATCAGTCTGTTAGGAGAAGATGGGTTTTCTCTCCAAGGAGTTCAGTAGGACATGTTTTCACTGGCAAGCCCTTGTGATGATTAATTGTGATTGCCAACTTGATGGCATTTAGAATTGCCTTGGAGACAGGCCTCTGGGTGTGTCTGTGAGAACACTTCCAGAGCGTCCACTGAGGTGGAGTGACCTGCTCTGAATGTGGGCGGCGCCACTCCAGACTGACCAAGAAGAGAAGGAAAAGCGAGCTGAGACCGGCATTCGCCTCCTCTTGCTGGTGGCGGGCACAATGCACCCTGCCGCCTCGTGCTTCGGCCACCACGGGTCTTTCTTGCCCCCTTAAGCTGTGAGCCAAAGCAGACCGTCCACTCCCGAACTTGATTTTTGTCAGGATTTTGTCACAGCCCCAAGAAAAATAAATGACAGTTGGAAGAGTCTTTGTCATCAGGTTGTGAAGCTGTGGCGTGGTCATGCAGGCGGAGATGGTGACATGGAACAGGACAGCACTGTGCTTATGCTGTGGACAGGTTATTCTAGAATCACTTTCAAAGTGCAGTGAAGAAACCCTCCTGCTTGTACTTAACACTTCTAAAAGATATTTTATTTTTGATATGATATTTTATTTATTTATTTATTTGAGTGAGAGAGAGAGAGAGAGAGAGAGAGAGAGGGAGAAAGAGAGGGAAATGCATGGGCATACCAGGGCCTCTAGCCACTGCAAACTAACTACAGACATATGCACCATCTTGTGCATTTGGCTTACATGAGTACTGGGGAATCGAACCTGGATCTTTAGGCTTCGCAGGCAAATGCCTTAACCACTAAGCCATGTCTCCAGCCCATGTACTTAACATTGTAAAGAGGAAAACTGAACGTAAGCAAACAGAACAATTGACAGATATCCTGATGGAAAGGCTAAAGGGCTTTGCCTTCCTGAATTGTTTTTAAATTTATTTATTTGCAGAGAGAGAGAGAGAGAGAGAGAGAGAGAGAGAGAGAGAGAGAGAGAGAGAAAATGTGAGTGGGTGTACTAGGCCCTCTTGCAGCTGTAAACAAACTCCGGATGCACCACTTTGTGTGTCTGGATTTTTATTATTTTTAAATTTGTTGTTATTATTATTTTATGGCAGAGAGATAGCGATAGATAGATAGATAGATAGATAGATAGAGCAAGAGCACAAGTGAGAGCAAGAGAGAGAGGGAGAATTGGCACACCAGAGCCTCCAGCCATTGAAGTCGAGCTCCAGACATGTGCACCACCTTGTTCCCATGTGTCACCTTGTGCATCTGGCCTTTGTGAGACTTGCATAGTCAAACACGGGTCCTTAGGCTTCACAGGGAAGCACATTAGCCACTGTGCAATTTCTCCAGTCTTTTTATTTTTTGTTTTAATGTGAGATCTATTGAAAAGCCTGCCCTGTTTTGGGAAACATATACCTTCTCCATTAAAAGGAAGAGGAAAAGGCTTACAGCCTGTGGTCGTTCAAAATGAGGCCAGAAGCGACTGCCAAGAGGTTTGTTATCCTGCCTGCTGCCAAGTACCTCAGCGATGAAACTGTGCTTCTCATTTGCTCTTACTGCATTATTGAAACTATCATGTGCTGCTGACCACAACAGACATTTGTTTCTCCGCACTGGTTGATTAGTGTTTTAGGTTGGCACTGGACGTGGCTGCCCTATTCTCACGCTAGCGGGCAATGACTAATTGGCCTGAACTTGAATGGCAGCGAATCAGGATGAGGAAGTGAAAAAGTGGGGACTCGTCACTTCGTTGTCATCTGCCCCCACCTGTAGGTTTTTCATCCCTGGACTTCACATCCATTTATTACCCAGTTCAGCTGTTTGACCATAAATCTCCCTGTGAAAGGCCGAAGGCATTCTGGTGTGTAAGCATCCCTTTGACAAGACACAAGGATTTCTGAGTTCTGCAAGGGATTCTGGCCACTTGTGATAGATCACAGAGTGTTCTAGGCATATGAAATTTGGGACTAGTAATTGCTAATGTGTGAAGGTCCAAAGAAATGTGGCTGTCAACTCCGAAATCCCCGTTTAATGGATTCATGGGTCAGTAGATGCTCCACACACCATAGCATTTCCTTTCCCTGTAGACCTGTGTATGAATGGCATCTATTCTGAAGTAGTCTTTGATTTGTAATGTGCTCTGATTTTAGTTTTTTTTTTTTTTTTTAACCATGGTGGCCTACATTAGTGTTGTTCACTCTCAAATCTAGCTCCTGTACCGAGCCTGCTCCATTTTTTTCCCATAGTTGCCTGATGAAGTTTGCCCGTCATACGGCAAGCCCTGTGCATTTGAACATATATGTGACGAAAGTGGGTGTGTGTGGCAGCTTCTGTGAAGTTTTCTTAAGGTAGGTGGATAGGGATACTTTGAACTCTGCATATTTTACTTGTGTCTGGATGCTTTAAACTTAGACACAAGGCTTGAAGCGCCCCATTGAACCATCCTACAAGAAATCATGAGGACTGGGGAGATGACTCATGGGTAAGTGCTTGCAGTGCAGACATGGAGATCTGACTTGGATCTGCATTATTGCCATAAGCCCTGGGCATAGTGACACGTGCCTATACTCCTAGAACCGGGGAGGGGTAGATTGGAGAAACTCTAGTGAGCTGTCTATGGTGAGCTCCTTTCTTTTTCTTTTTCTTTTTTTTTTTTTTTGGTTTTTTCGAGGTACAGTCTCACTCTAGCCCAGGCTGACCTGGAATTCACTATAGAGTCTCAGGGTGGCCTCGAACTCACGGTGATCCTCCTACCTCTGCCTCCCGAGTGCTGGGATTAAAGGCGTGGCCCACAACGCCCGGCTAGGTGAGCTCCTTTCTTTAGCCCAATGAGCTCTAGTTTCAGTGAGAGACTCTATTTCAAAAAGACAAGATGGGGGCTGGAGAGATGGCTTAGTGGTTAAGGCACTCACCTGCGAAAGCCTAAGTATCAATGACTCTCCAGATCGTATGTAAGCCAGACGCACAAAGGCAAGGCAAGCGCAAGGTCACACATGTCCACTAGGTGGCGCAAGTGTCTGGAGTTCGATTCTAGTGACTGAGGCCCTGGTGGTCCAATTCTCTCTCTCTCTCTCTCTCACACACACACACACACACAAATAAATAAATAAATAAACAAGCAGGCAGAGGTAGAAGCAGTTCCAGTCCTAGATGGCGATGCAGTCATTGTTACCAGCCCTCATTTGCTTCCATGATGAAGAAACTTCTATTGGTTGAAGTCACTGCTGGGCCAGTATGGAGCTTCCTGACTGGGCCATGATTAGACCGTTTAATGTCTCTGGTCAACGTGAGTCAGCGCCCATGGCTTTGGAGTCCATACAGACAAACCGTGGCATTATTTCTTTCCGTGACAGTCAGGGAGAAGTTGCTTTCGTGGCATCACCAGAGAGAGCCACGGTGCCTCGGCACAGCCTGCCTCACAGATGGTTCTGATTCTGCTGCTTTTCATTCCAAGGAGGCAGCTGCACCTCTGACGGCTCGGGTGCACCTGCCCCGGTGATTCCTCGCGGGGTCACACTCGTTCTCCCAGCCCGGCGAAGAGGAACAGTGATTTCAGTATCGATGTCGTCACTCATGTAAACTCAGAGAAAGTTATTATCACGGGTGCTTAATAGCATTATGAAACTCAGTCATAAATTGTAAGTGTGTGTGTGTGTGTGTGTGTGTGTGTGTGTGTTGGAGGTTTATGGAAAAAAAAATGACTGAGAAATTTGAAGGCCTTTATGTAGTCAAATGTATTCACAATTTCTGGAGACAAAAGATGAAGGGAAAATAGCCTTGGAAATAAATATGCAAAGCATGAAACCTATAATGTTTGAGTAACAAGCTATAATCCTCTCCAAATCAGAGCTCATGTTTAATATGGATGTTTCAATATATCATACCCTTTAAATTGAAGTCGTCTGTCGTTCCATTAAAGAATTACATTTGTCATCACTGTGACCACGTTCTACAGAGTAATTATGGAATAACTGTACACAGAATGCTGTTTACGAGCTGAGATACAGTCAGCTAAAGTAGAAGCGTCTCAGCTAGCACGCTCTTACCCACATGAGCACGCCATAATTCCCGACATGAGGAAACGTGCTGGGTTTTCGGTGATAGTTTTCTGTGGTATGTGAGGTTTTTGGCAAATCTTTAGCATCATTTCATAGCTTCAATAGGTGCTGAAGAAAAAGGCTGTATTTAGATAGGGAAATTCTCCAATTTTGTCTATGATCAGATGAGACTTAAAGATAGAAATGGACCTTTCAAGATCAAAATGCTGCTTAATGACACAACTTGATTCTAAACGAAGCTGGCCAACAACAAAATTATGTGTTTCTGTTACATGACACTACTTTCTGTCTGAAAGCTAACTTTTGGGCTGGAGAGATTGCCCAGTGGTCAAGGTGCTTGCCAGCAAAGCCAGATGCACAAACTGGTGCATGCATCTGAGGTTCACGTGCAGTGTGTGGAGGCCCTGGCACATCTGTTCTCTCTGTCTGTCTCTTCTCTGTCTATCTCTTTATGCTCACAAATAAATAAATAAAAATATTTTAAAACCCAACTTTTACTATTTTGTTATAGTAAATATAATTTATTAAATATAAATATATATTCTTCTTATAGAAGAATTGAAGCCTTATGGTGAATCTTGCTTTGTTTTTAGACAGTTTGGAATATTTGAAGACCCTATGATTGAACCCAATTTATTACTGTTTAATATCAGGCCTGGTGTGGTATACTGACAATATAACTAAAGTTACCTAAGAAGATAAAAATATCAGATTAAAAAAAATCATGTTCACAATTTATTTTCCTCAGAGATGTCTATTTTAAAAGAGGATATGCAGCCTGGTATGGTGGTGTATGCCTTTAATCCCAGCACTTTGGAGGGAGGCAGGAGGATCACTGTGAGTTCAATGTCACTCTGAGACTACATAGTGAATTCCAGGTCAGCCTCGGCTAGAGTGAGACCCTACCTTGGAAAACCAAAACCAAAACAAGCAAACAAAAAGAACCTATAAAAGAGGACATGCTGAAATGTGTTGCTCTAAAATAGTGCACACTGGAGATATTTAAACATGTGAATAACTTACCTCCAAGAATTTATGCTGAGAATATTTTAGGGAGTCTCAAGAGGACGATGGTTTTGTTCAGTTGACACAGGCAGGGCACAAGGACTCATGAAAGGAGCCACACCTTCGTGGATTGTCATTGGCGCTCAGGTGTCTGTCATGTACGAACCGCCCTGCAGGGTAGGTTGATGAACTCGTAGCCAGGCAGGCAGCAGACATCAGCTTCACCATGTGCATTGGAGTCGTTCTGTCTGTCCATGTAGAAAAAGAGTTTTTACCTCAAAGGGAGTAAGACACAGTTACCCCAGATTCCATATTCCAATATGGTAACACTGTTACGATGTTTTTAAAGGTGCCAAACAAAAGCAGGTCATATACATTGGCAGAAACATTATGTAGGCAAGTTATGGTAAAGTTGGGAAGTCTCCTTCATAGATTTAAGATGCTACCCAAGGACAGTCTTGATTTTGAGTTGGTGGAAGCTAGAGGTTGAGTAAATTAATGTATCCCAAAAGATTTCAGTTGATAGTCACAAGGATATCAGGCCTGATATAGAGTGGACATTGAGTGTGGCTCTTACAATGGTAAAGAGAGTGCAAGATGATTCTCCAGCATCGCAAACTGCTGGTGAGTCAATGAACCTTGCAGGATCTTCCCCCCACCCCCCGCCGCTGCCAGGAATTTTCAGTTTACATGCCCAATTTGGTAGAAATTTAGAATAACATTGCCTTAATCAAATCAAGGAGTTAGGTCCATGTTAAGTTTGGGTCTGTTTAAAAGACAGCATCTCTTACCCCAATTCACTGTGTAGAGTTCAAATGGAAGGCAAACTGTGTGTTTCTTGTTCATGCTGTGTATGAAAATGAAGCCTTTTTTGTGGTAGAAGCAATTTAACAAATAAACCAGATCCAGAGGATACTCTAAGACACAAGTTTCTATTGTACAAACTTTACCAGGGAGACAGTGTGACCCTGAGTCTCCCCCCTATCTACACAGCTGCACCCTGCTCGTATGTTATCTGGTTACTGCAGTCCTAGACACAAACACCTCTGAGTAGACAGCTTTCGGTTCTACATTTGTACTTTCTTGTCACTGATTTATTGCTAAGGAATTTTCTGTTTTTGCCCCCAAATCATGTAACCTTAGAAACTTGTAACCCACCAATACTGTAAAGAATTCAAGATGATGTCAGACTGCCTGCCGTGCTGTCTATAAAACCTCTGGGCTATCAGAGCTCAGGCTTTGGAAGTTATTCCCATGAGTCAATATGAATCAATTTTCTGATTCTCCACTCTGTCTCTAGTGCCATCTCTGTGTGACTCAGTTTCCCATTACATTGGTATCTACCTCGCCAGTGAGTGGATTTAGATAGACAAAATCCAGGGATGCAGATGACTCCTTGAGCATTTGAATGGTTGAAAGATTGGTTTCACATTTGCAGATTAAAAAAAAAAAAATCACCCTTTAAAAACACTTATTTATTTATTTATGAGAGAGAGAGAGAGAGAGGGAGAGGATAGGCACTCCAGGGCCTCTACCCACTGCAAATGAACTCCAGATGCATGCGCCACTTTGTACAACTGGCTTATGTGGGTTCTGGGCAATCAAATCTCAGTCCTTAGGCTTTGCAGGCAAGCATCTTAATCGCTAACCCATCTCTCTAGCCAAAAACTCACCCCCCCTTTTTTTAGAGAGGCAAGAAATTCACCTCTTGTTTCCTTGTCAGCAATTTAAAGCTATCAGTGAGACAGAAAATATGACATGTGAGGTTTGGTGGCACATACAAAACTTCACTCATTTTTAAAGTTGCCTTCATTTGTTACGTCATTTAGTGAGACAAGATGTCTTTGAAGATAAAATGCCACAACTGCTGAACATACAAGCAAATAAATCAAAAGCTTACTCTGCCTTCCAATACTGTATTATAAGAAATGCATTTATTCCTTTACAAATCAATTATTTGCATACGTGTTACTTTACTTAGGCAAGTGCCTTAACCACTAAGCAAGCTCTCTAGCCTGGTAAGATATGTTTTCTTCTTGACAAATGATCTAAGGATAGATCTGTGGTGGTGAAACTATGAAGGAGTCTAAGGAACCCTATTTTTTTAGGGTTATTTAGAAGTTTTGCTAGCTTTGTAATTTTATTTCCATGACTTAATTTATTCCTTTTGACTAGTAGAATTTAATCACTGTCTCAATTACCCTTAAGGTACAAATGGTAAAATACACTTGGGCCTTAATTAGCAATGGTTATGATTGATGCATTGGATGGGTAATGAAACAATAAAAAATAAATTTTCTGTTGTTACAGAAAACACCATGTCCTCACAATCTTATACAGAGAAATGGTAATGAGAAAATATAGTATCATAGTTCAGAACCTACCACTTTGGTGTTTTCCTGTACAGAAAGTCATGCTCTCAGGGTGTCTGTCATTCTCAGTATTAAAATAAACCCTTGACTTCAGACCATTAAGGTAGATAAAGAATAGTTCTTTGGTATTTTCTCATTTTATTACACTATTATTTTTAATCTTATTTGGACCATAGGAGATTTCCTGTGTTTCTGTGGCAATCCAGTTGGCTGCGGTCTAGAGACAAAACCAATTAGCATCCTCTATTTTGCTCTTATTTCCATTGTATTGGCCACATGTGATTGTACTATATTTCTACAGAATGACTCCCCGATTAGTGACAGTCACAGATGCTGCCGTTATATTCTTGGAACTAGTATTTGAACAGAAATAAAGTTGATGTGTTCTTTTCTTAGTTGTAATAAATTTCCAGGTATCACACAAATCACAAAAATAGCCGACGACAGCAGATGTTACCAATGGCTTTGTATTTTCTGTATTTGGGGGAAAAAACCAAAAACAAAAACAACCAAGATTGGAGACTGAGGATGAATACCGAATGGAGTTTGTTTCTTTTATGTTGCTGAAAGAAGTAAAACAATGAGTATACCTATGATGCTGTGGTGTGAACTCTGGGTCTCGTAAAGAAGTAAAACAATGAGAATACCTATGATGCTGTGGTGTGAACTCTGGGTCTCGTAAAGAAGTAAAACAATGAGTATACCTATGATGCTGTGGTGTGAACTCTGGGTCTCGTAAAGAAGTAAAACAATGAGAATACCTATGATGCTGTGGTTGTGAACTCTGGGTCTCGTAAAGAAGTAAAACAATGAGAATACCTATTGTGGTGGTTTGAATAGAATAGATGGCCCCCAATATATTCAGTTGTTTATTTGTTTGTAGTTTGCATCTCTAGCCATCTGGCTGGAGGCAGTGCCATTGTGTGGATCTTAAGGTGTGGTGGTGGGTTTCAGGTTTCAATCTAAAGATATGCAAAGTGTGCCTAGCAGGAGTTCCTGAAGTGTGCTGTGTGGCTTTTGGCTTTTTGGCTGTGCTTCTCTCTCTCTCTGCTTGGGCCTGTGAAAGCAGGCCAGTTTCTTCTGCTTTTATGGAACTTCCCCTGGATCTGTAAGCTTCAATAAATATCCCTTCCTCCATAACTGTGCCTGGTCTGGAAGTTCATCTCAGCGAACCTGAAGCTGACTAATACACCTATGATGCTGTGGTGTGAACTCTGGGTCTCATAAAGAAGTAAAAGAATGAGAATACCTATGATGCTGTGGTGTGAACTCTAGGTCTTGTAAAGAAGTAAAACAATGAGAATACCTATGATGCTGTGGTGTGAACTCTAGGTCTCGTGTTAGGGCAATGGTTGACTCGCTGCTATATTACTGCAGGTGGTTGTGATTAATTATTCCCATTATTTTGAGGCGGGGTCCCATGTGGATCAGGCTGGCTTTGAATTCACAGTGTAGCAGAAGATGGCCTTGAACTACTCTTTTTCCTTTCTCTCCCTCCTAAGGGCTGGGAGTACAGATAGGGGCCATTGTCCGAGGCTCTTGCTGTCAGGTTTTGAGGAGAGAACATCTTGAGAGGTTATTGTTAAGATTCCTCTCAACAGCTGCGGATTGTTTACTTTGAACTCCTGCAGGCGTCCTGTTCAGTAGTGTCCCTTATGGACCAGGTGGCAGGTATGTTTAATTCCGTAACTCAATGTGTTGACAAGAGGCAGAGTTTTGTTACTCTCCGTGTTGATGATGAGGAAATATCTGTGGAATGAAACGCATTAATTACTGGAGAATACTGTCTCATCGTCCTTCGGATAAAATGCTATGCTATGGCTGTGACTCAGACTTTCCTTCCCTCCTCTAGTCATTGTCTCTTCTGACTCCACACAGAACGTTGGCACTACACACATGGGTGGTGGTTTAGCTTTTACATTTATTTTCCTGAGGCGCCATCTTGCCATGTAGCTCAGTCTGGCCTGACATTTCCTATGCAGTCTAGGCTGGCCTCAAGCTCACCACTGTCCTGCCCACATCCCGTATCCCCTTAGTTCTGGTATTATAGCAATACACCATTAGGCTCAGTTTTAATTTTACTTTTTATAACCATCAAAAATTGGGGAAAATGTAAACTATCCCTTATGGTGGAGATAAGAATCATTCAATGAAGTGTGTTTAGTGAAAGCTCATGTGAGAGTTAACTGCCACTTTGAAATTTTTATTTATTTATTTATTTATTTAAGAGCGACAGACAGAGAGAGAAAGAGGCAGATAGAGAGAGGGAGAGAGAAAGGGCGCGCCAGGGCCTCCAGCCACTGCAAACGAACTCCAGACGCATGTGCCACCCTGTGCATTTGGCTAACGTGGGTCCTGGGGAATCGAGCCTCGAACCAGGGTCCTTAGGCTTCACAGGCAAGCGCTTAACCGCTAAGCCATCTCTCCAGCCCTAACTACCACTTTTCAGAAGAATGGCTGGAATCATCGCCACTAAGACAGTCCTTCAATGATCCTCACTTCTCTTTTCAAACCTCTGTGTGGTCCATTCTGCAATCTATTAGATTTGGATTGTAAAACCAATGGAATACTATAGAAGTGATATAATATAATATAATATATATTATATTATATTATATTGATATAATATTGTGTATTATATACAATGCTATCTTACAACAGACATGCTGTCTCCTCCCTCTTCTCCCTGTCTGCTTTTCTCAGGAAACGCACCCTGGTGCAAAGCCAGCTGTTTTGTTGTGAGGAGAGGCTCACTGAGAGAGGAATGGAGGGTCTGTACAATAGCTAGTGAGGCACTGGGGCCTCTGGTAACAGCCACAGGAGTGAGCAACTGGTACCAGGCCTCCCATACTAGATGGGAGATGATTGTCACCCTGAGAGATGTTGGCTCAAGTCCCACTTAGCCACCTCAAGACTCTAACCCACAGGTACCGAGAGATGAACATTTGCTGATTTATGCTACTTGTTTTGAAGTGATTGGTTACACAGGTATAGATTACCTCCACAAAAGCTATCAGGAAGCACACGTTAGCTGTACACAGATTTACACGTGTACATACGAAAATACCAGTGTATTTATAAACACAAAACACCCTTAGTTGCTTATATTGTTAACCTTAGGAATTCCAAACTTTCCTTACCAATAGAAGATGCATACAGAGGAATAAGGAGACAATTTCATTATAAGATTTTGTGAGTTAACAACCCAGAAGGGAGAAGTTATGAAGTATTCATTGTTATTTATTTATTTATTTTGCAGGACCTAGACTACTTGCTCATCTGTCTCCTGCCCGAAGGGATTGAATGGATCATTAAGTGACTATAATAGTTACTATTCTTATCACTGTGATACAATACCTGACAGAAACAAATTGAAGAAGGGAGGATTTATTCTGGTTCGTGGTTCAGGGCGCATAGTCCATCACGGTGGGAAAGGCATGGCGTTCGTAGCATGAGATGGCTGCTCACATTGTACCAGCAGTCAGAAATCATGTTGATTGTGTAAGAAGCCCGACCACTGTGTAACTTTGAAGACCTTGTTCCCAGGTCTGCTAGCTAGGCCCCGTGTTCAAGAGCTCCACAGCCCCCGGAAACAGCACCACTGGCCAGAGACTGACTGCTGAGGCAAACAAATGAGCCTAGGAGGGGCATTTCACATTGAAATCTTAGCAGTGACAAAGAGTTCTACAACTGGGACATTCAGATGGGATAAGAGGTTATCTTCTTTTTTTAAAATCATATTTTATTTATTTATTTGAGAGCGAGAGAAAGAGAGAGAGAGAGAGAGAGAGAGAGAGAGAGGAGAGAGAGAATGGGCATGCCAGGGCCTCCAGCCACTGCAAATGAACTCCAGATGCATGCGCCCCCTTGTGCATCTGGCTTACACAGGTCCTGGGGAATCGAACTGGGGTCCTTAGGCTTCACAGACAAATGCCCTAACCACTAAGCCATTTCCACAGCCTGAGGTTATGTTCTTAAACAGAGTTCTGTGGTGGGGCTGGAGCGATGGCTCAGTGGGTAAAACCTCTTGCCATGTAAGTGAAGCATGAAGGCCCGAGAGGGACTGAGTTTCATCCCCAGCCATCATGAAACAGGTTGGGGTGCCTGTAACCTCAGTCTTGAGGGGTGGGAAGAAAGACCACTGGAGCTTGCAAGTGAGCCATTGTGACTGAAAATAACAGCTCCAGATTCAGTGAGAGTCTGTCTCCAGGAAACAGTTCAGGAGAATGATAGGGGATGCCTGACATTCTCTTCAAGCTTCTGCATGCAAGTGTTTGGGGCACACGCATTTGCACACACACATACACATCCATACACGATGCATGCACACACCACATACACATGCTGAGAAACAGAAGTCATATATTCAAACCCAGAGACCCTTCTGTTAGTCTCTACTTACATGATGAGCACTGTTCATATAAGATGTATTTGTTTGGGCTGCAGAGATGGCTTAGCGGTTAAGCACTTGCCTGTGAAGCCTAAGGACCCCCGGTTCGAGGCTCGATTCCTCAGGACCCACGTTAGCCAGATGCACAAGAGGGTGCACGCGTCTGGAGTTCGTTTGCAGTGGCTGGAGGCCCTGGTGCATCCATTCTCTCTCTCTCTCTCTGCCTTTCTTGCTCTGTCTGTCACTCTCAAATAAATAAATAAATAATGAGCAAAAAAAGATGTATTCGTTTGCAAATTATAACTAAATGATCTAAGGCGATTAACACTGACTCTGCCGTAATTCTGGAGGTAAGAAGTGCGATATCAAGTATCCACAGGGCGTGATCTCACGGAAGACTTAGAGGAGAAGCTGCTAGTCTCTCCCAGATTCTAGTGGCTCCAGCCGTTCCTTCCTTCAGGGTAGCTAGGATCTCATGCCTGCCTCTGTCTCCAGGTGGCCATCCCCACCGTTCCTTTCTACACCCTTTCCTCTGCCATTGGATGCGGGTTACACCCTAAATCCAGAAAGACTTCAACATCTTTAACTTAATTACATTTGCAATGGTCTCCCCCCCCCCCACCTCCCCGCTTCAAATAAGGTCACCTTTGCTTCTTTGGAGGGTTAGAACTTGGAAACTTAGATATATGCATACGTGTATATGTACACATGCATATATTTGGTTTTTCAAGGTAAGGCCTCACTCTAGCCCAGGCTAACCTGGAATTCACTATGCAGTTTTAAGGTGGCCTTGAACTCATGGCAGTCCTCCTACCTCTGCCTTCTGAGTGCTGGGATTAAAGGTGTGTGCCACCGCACCTGGCTAACACTTGGATCTATCTTTAAGGGGGCCAGTTACTGCCCAACCTACTGTCACCAGTTTTGAGAGCTCTGGATGGACTTAGTTTAGAGGTCAGAGTGCTGGACACTCAAAGGTCACTAAAACTTCCCAAGTCAGTGGCTGTAGTGTTCTTTTCTCGCCATCCACGAATAACAAGTGCTGACACAGTGGAAGGGTAAGTTGACTGAGGGTTTATTAAAACCTAAAGCAGGAAGTAAAAGTCAGATGGGGGCTCCGGAGCTGGGAGGGGTCCTGAGCGGGTAGCCACCTAGTGAGTTGGATCAGAGCTTTGCATGCCCCTGAGAACGTAAATTAAGAATCAAGGGGGGGGGGGGTGGACTGGGTTGGTTACTTGTAATGTATATGGGGGCTCTGAAAGGCTGAGGATTTGACACCCTGGGGGATGTAAATTAGGCATCAAGTTGGGGTAGGTTGGATTGGGTACTTTAAATGTATGTGAGAGGATCCTGATAGGCTGATGAGTTAGATAGATGATTGGTTACTTTGTATAGGTCACCTGACATCCTGGGGAGTCAGAATAAATCAAGGCTTTTGACTCTTTGAAAGTCAGAGAAGGCTGGAGAGTTGGTTTAGTGGTTAAAGGGCTTGCCTGTAAAGCCTAAGTACACATGTTTGAATCTCCAGGTCCCGTGTACTCAGATGGCAAAGGGACACAAGCATGCAATGTCGCACATGTGCACAAGGGGGCGCACACATCTGTAGTTTTGTCTTTCTCTTTCTCTCTCTCTCCAAAATAAAAAATAAAAATAAAAAAGGAAGTCAGGGATTTTTTTTTTTTAAATTTTAGTTCCCAGACTCTGCTTTCTGTACCCATTATATAATCTCATTGTTCATTATTATTATTATTATTATTGCTCATTGGTTCTGTCAGACTACACAGGTATCTGTCATTCTTTTTGGACTTGCACCTCTGACTTTCTGCCTACAAAATGAGGGTAATTTACTTCTAATCCCTATAGCTACTAAACACAACAAGCGTGGAATTTAATTTCCCCATTGGCTGCAGGTGGATCTCTCCAAGGGCCTTGAAGACGCCTCTTTCCTGTCAGCAGTGAGTTGGAGTGGTGGACTTAGGGCCTTGCCACAGCTATGCTAATGAAACGGGTCTCACATTTTGAGAGAACTTCCAATACCTTGTCTAGAGACCTGTCAAAATAAGAAGAAATCATACTTATTAAGAAAGAAGAAGTAAATTGAAATAAACAACAGTCACGTGTTAGGAGCAATAGTTAGAAGTAGAAATGGGGCACTCACTCAGCAGTGACAAGATCACCATGGCAACCAGGGGCCAAGACCAGAGAGCCTCTGTGAGCTGACTCGTGAATGAGCTAACCCTGAGGTGGCTATCAGCAGCCAGGATGACTGAGGAAAAAATGGGTATAAGAACCCCAGCAAGAGCTCAGGAAATGGTCTCTCAACTCTGGCAGACTCCACGTCTCTCTGTGTGTTGATACCCGCTGCGAGAAGAAGCCCCCTGGGGGCCCTTGGCAGTCCCGCAGGAGAGAAGCAAGGCCTGGACCCCAGATGCCTGCCTGTGGGCCAAGGGAGGTCTCATGTGATTGCCCCCTGGGCTTAGGGCCAGGAGGCTAGGGTAGTTGAGAGCATAAGGCAAAAAAGGGACCTGGCTTAATTAACACGTGTGAAGAGTGAATAAGTGTGTCAGCCGAATTAACATAATCCGCCTCTTGACTAATGAGCCTAGCACTTGTGTCAGTTAAGAGCTTTTCTGAATCTTCACTTGCCATGTGGAGAAAAAAGTTACCCTACTCGCTTTCAAGTGCAAAACCAAAATCTGCAGATGAAAGCAAAACAAAAATCACGTGTAGCCAGGCATGTTGACACACACCTTTAATCCCAGCATTTGGGATTGTGTTTCTCATGGAAGTTCATGTTATGTTAACTTCTGAAAAAAATATGTCTTTGCCCATATGTGGTTTCTAGTTTTAGGAATGTAATAGTAGTATTTAAGGTAACAAGAGTACTGAGGATTTCCTTTCGCTTAAAAAAAAATAGGTTTTGGTTAATCTTATTCCTACCTTAGGTTTTGTGAGAGATACTATCAACACTAGGGCGTTTGTTGTGAAGGGGTATTCAGGTAGGCTCTTTCTTGAAGGAGAGATTCATGGGGTCATGGTAGAGAGCTAATGCAGCTTTCTGGAAGATTCCTTGCAGCAGTGACCGCAATTCTATACCCTTTCTTTCTGTCCTTGACTCTTGCCTTGTGACTTTGCAGTTCTCAGTAAATATGCAGAACTCTCTCTCTCTCTCTCTCTCTCTCTTTTTTTACATGTGATTTGTGATGTGAAAGTCATAAAAAGTGCTGGCGCACTGTCACTTGCCCTCTTGAACCTCAGCCTTGCCCATGGGAACATGTCTGGACTTGCCCGCTGGTGGGAAAAGAGAGAGGTGGGACAGAGTTAGGTGCTGCTGCAGACAGACCGCCGACCTGAGATGTGCAAGCGAGCCCGGCTCAGGCCAGGTGGCCTGCTTAGCCCCACTGCTCGTGGACACACGTGAGGCCTGAGTAAGTCTGGTGCGTGCAAACGTGGGTGATTCACCGCATCACTGTGGTCGCTGATACAAGTCCCCTGGAAGATTCCAATGGGTAGCTTAGAGGACACTTTCTTTTCTTTGGTTTTAGAAGGCTCCATGATTGTATTCCTGAGGCCTTATAACTTGGCAGATGATAGGAATATAATTGCCAGCTTAATGGAGAGGATCAACAGGACAGGTGTCTTAGGGCCACAGTGCAGATGCGTGAAGTATCTGGCCAAACACGGAGTATGAATTACCAGGGAATACGTACCTACTTGGACCTTTTCCCCCCTTAATGGAATGCAGTAGAACCAGATAATCATAAATCCTCATGGACTAGACTGGGGGGGGGGGGAGAGCTATAAGTAACATTTTATAATGTCTCACTTGCACTGAGTCCCTATGAAGGTCAAAAAAGATTTAAAAACCTTCTAGCATCTGGAGGTTCTTTTTTTCTTCTTGGTACATAAATTGTTCATAAGGAATTTTCTGTATATTTTATGCTTACCTTATCATCATTATTCAGGTTCAAGATACAAAGGATCTGGAGACAAATAGTTTCCTGGGCCCAAGATTTCATTTTACTGCCGGGAGAGTCTCATGGCAGGATCCAAGGTGATAGGTAAAGAAGCGTTGGGACTCTGGGTCATTTTAAGGATTGTTGGAGAGTGAATAAGGACTATCACGCTGTGAGGAAGGAGCTTGGCGTGGGATACGTGGGACATGGGAATAGGAAGAGCACTCAACCCTACCTGATCTGGTTCTCTGGACCATCTATTGGGGAAATGGGGCATTGAGGCATGCATGGCCAGCCAGGACCAGTGATGGGGTGGTGGAACTTAGTTGATTTCCATAATAGTAGGTAGGGATTACCTGGTCCTGAACACAGTTGTTGTGGTGTGGAGTAAGAGAGGCATCTTTCGTGAAATCTAACAATCACGTTTATGTATGAGTGTGTGTGTGTGTGTATGTGTGTGTGTGCGTGTACTAGAAAATTTTGGAAGGTAAAATTTATTGTATTTCTTTTCAGTTTTAAATTTTTATTTAGTTGTAGGTGTGTGTGTGAAAGAGAGAGAGAGAGAGAAGAGAGAAGAGAGAAGGAATGGGCACTGTAGGGCCTCTCGCCTGTTTGTAAACAAACTCCAAATGCATGTGCCACTTTGTGCCTCTGGTTCTACATGGGTACTGGGAAATTGAACTCTGGGCCAGTAGACTTTGCAGGCAAGTACCTTTAACCACTGAACCATCACTCAGCCCTAATTTTATTTATTTTTCGTTCTTTCTTTTTAAAACTCCTATGGCTACTAGTTCTGCAAAGAACTGGCGATAAATAGATAGGCAGATAAATAGCAGGGCAAGTTAAAAAAAGGTTTATTTTAAGAAAGCGCAGAAGAAAGTTCCCAAAACAGGAGGGGTTAGCCAAGCAGAGAATGTGCATGGCGATGCTTCTGGTTTTCTTATTATCACCTTGGAGATGTAAATTAGGCATGAAGTTGGGATGGGTTCCATTGGTTAAGTCTAAATGTCTATGGAGGACCTTGATTGGTTGGTGAGTCAGGGAGGAGAATACAGACCTGGTTATCCATTGAGGCTGGGTGCCACTATTGCACTGGCATGTCTATCATGTCACAAGGTTTGCTTCTGAGTAGCTTAGACCTCTGGTTGCTCAGACTGTTTTTGGCCATTTTCCTCCAGTAGCTCATGTAGTGCTTTCCAGCATTATCCGGGCTGTCTGGTCTGGGGACTGTCTCTCTTCCAGATTCCAGCCAGGTCTCTCTGTGGCTTCTTCAACAATACGGTCTTAACCTTTGGCTTCAGGTGTATAATCAAGTGCTTTGACAGAATCCTATCTTATTTTGGAGACGTCATCGGTCTCCTTGATCAACAGCTCAGGGCTGGAGAGATGGCTTAGCGGTTAAGCGCTTGCCTGTGAAGCCTAAGGACCCCGGTTCAAGGCTCGATTCCCCAGGACCCACGTTAGCCAGATGCACAAGGGGGTGCACTTGTCTGGAGTTCGTCTGCAGTGTCTGGAGGCCCTGGCACGCCCATTCTCTCTCTCTCTCTCTCTCTCTCTCTGCCTTTCTCTCTGTGTCTGTCGCTCTCAAATAAATAAATAAATAATGAACAAAAATATTAAAAAAAAAAAAAACCAGCTCATTGCGGGTAGCAACCAATTTCTGGTACTGGGAATTACAGGTTATAGAAAAAAAATTTTTTTAAGGTTAAGCTTCATTCCACCCTCTCCAGGGCCCTTCTTTTCAGGTGCTCCCTCCTTACTCCTATTGAGGGCTATATGTTTTTAGTCTATCTCCAAGGATAAAGGTTTCTATTGTACCAGTTCATTTAAAATATACATAATGTTTTTGGAGGCAGGGTCTCACTCTAGTCCAGGGTGTTGTGGAATTCACTGTGTAGTCTCAGGGTAACCTCGAACTCACAGTGATCCTCCCACCTCTGCCTCTGAAGTGTTGGGATTAAAATCATGTGTCATCCACACCTGGCTTATTTATATATTTTTAAAATAGGTTATAGTCTTATATCCCTTTACCCCCATCTCTCCCTGAGGGCTCTTTTCAGTAGGGTTCTTGGTGTTCACTGTGTGGTGATTAGGACTCTTTTCAGTCCCCCCCCCCCCGGCTCTTACAGTCTTTGTGCCTCCTCTTCCACCACAGTCCCCGAGCCTCGGTGAGTGTGTTAACAGTTTGTTTTTAGTGCTGAGTTCTCTATAGACTCTATATTTAAGTTACTGTGTGTTTCAGTTCTCCACAGTGTTTGTTGCTGTTTCTCTGGAGGAGTTTGTGCGTGGGTTTTTCTGGGCCCCAGTGAATGTGTTAGAGAAGGAACATCTTGTGGTCAGCGTTCGGCTGTCTTCTCTTGTCCAATTAATGGCTCTTGGATCTCCCCAGTATTCTGTATCTGCCATCTTCTTTCCCCTCTGGAGTTCTAGCGTGGTTACAAATCTGCCATCTTGACTGGAAGTCTAAAAATGATTTTCTCCTTCTACGGTATATACGATGTAATTTACAAAGCCCAATAGTGTAAATATAGTCAGAATATAATTGTTTCCAATCATTCAAATAGCGACTTCTCAGAGTAAAGATCACTGACATGCTTATGAAATTATGATGGCATTAGAGTGCTAACATCTAGGTCTGTTCTCCTCTACACTTCCCCTGTCACTCAGATTAATGAACCATAATTTGTCTTGAGGGCTGGAGGGAAAGGCTTAGTGGTTAAGGTGTTTGCCTGCAAAGCTAAAGGACCCAGGTTCAGTTCCCTAGGATCCACGTTAGCCAGATGCACAAAGGGGCACACATATTTGGAATTCATTTACAGTGGCTGGAGGCCCTGGTGGGCCCATTTTCTCTCTCCATCCCTCTTTCTCTGTCAAATAAATAAATAAAATAATTTGTCTCGAATTTCTAGCAAGGTGGGAGTAAGTTTTAAGGTTTTTACTTCTGATACTTCTGATATATTCTAGTCCTAAAATAAGTGAAAAGGGGCTATCAGGTGTCACAGAGAAAGTAGCAGCTAGTCCTCTATGCATGTCTCCAAACCTTTGCGATGCATTTAAGGGTAATGACTCGATGCAGTGATGTTTGAGTGAAATAGAGTGGAAATAAATGAAGAGTCGTGATTTGACAGAGCTACTTAGAATTCTGTTTCTCTTATGATTTTCCTTGTCTTGGGCAAGGTATTCAATCATTTTTTGCCTTTGTTTCTCATTATTTTTTGTCTAAAAGGGCCATAATAACCACATGAGAGCATCATTATGAAAGCAGCATGATGGAATGCAGTAAATAAAAGCACAATGTGAATGTATCTAATAATGGTAGCAAATATAGAAAGAGAAAAGGCCTCATAGACTGGGCATCATAGTGGAGATTTAATGATGTGGTCTGTAAAATATAAAGCCTCAGAATGTGGAAAAGAACATACATGTGTGTGTGTGTGTGTGTGTGTGTGTGTGTGTATCTATCTATCTATCTATCTGTCTATTTTTTTTTGAGGTAGGGTTTCACTTTAGCTCAGGCTGACCTGGAATTCCATATGTAGTCTCAGGGTGGCCTCGAACTCATGGTGATCCTCATACCTCTGCCTATTGAGTGCTGGGATTAAAGGCATGTGCCACCATGCTCGGCGAGTAGCAGATATTTAGGGACACCAGTGAGATGTTGTGATAGGCAACTGGACATTTTCTCATTGACCTGTAAGGATAACTCAGTTTCTCAGTGCCCGTATGTGAATACATGGGCTGAATCTTAGACTTTTCCTTCTGATAGAATGACTGTTACTGGAAATGACACGCCTGCAGCTCTACCTAAAGACTATTAGATATAATGAGATTGTTCTAATTGAAGGCATCTGGAAGAAAGGTGTATCTTGTGTGTTTGGCAGGTAAGTTGGATGTAAGACGTGGCTACAGCCAAGCCTTGACTTCAGACAGCATCTGCCTCTGCACCTGGAAGACCAGAAAACAATCAAGCTTGTCTTTTCTGACTTATGATGAAGAGACTACAATAAAAGGCTTTGTGGTTAACAAGTATTGAAAAATTGATAAAGAAGTAGGTCTTAATGAAGGCTCAAATGATTTGAATTTCCTCATGTCAATATGCCAAGTCTAGATCCATGACTTTATAACCACTAGAAAAGAAATGTAGCAAGTGTGTTGATGTGTCATGTCACATTTGATTAATCTGGGCCATTATTAGGATTGTCAATGATTCCTGCAAGCTAAATTTATCATGTAGAGGTGCACATCGATTATTGAGATAGGGGCATTGATTGTGTCAGCTAGACTACAGGCAAATCATTTCAGTTCAATGTAGAAAGACAGAGTCTGAGATTCTATAAAATCCTTTTAATGAAATTCCTTCTCATAAGTAGCCCCATTTGTATGGCCTATCGTGGTTAAGAAAGGAACCTCGGTGTCCCTAAAGAGAAGTTTTCTACTAATGAGAATTAATGTGAGAATTAGAGAACTTACTTAGAGGCAAAATCAGCTGAGGGGAACAGGTTTTAAGGATCTGAATTAGGTTGGTCACCAGTGCTTAAAAAGAACTGGACCTGCTCGTCCTGAGAAATGTCATTAGCACAAACTGAGGATTATCAGGGAATTATAAAGAAATAAATGAAGCTGTTCTCATTAAAATACTTATTTTTGATGGAGCAAAGACGAACCCTGTGAACTGTTCTCATACCACTGCTTGGTAAAATTAAATTTAACAGAATGAGCCACATGGATTTAATTGCTTGGTTTATTTATTTTTTGTGGGTCCCTGGTTCCTCAGGAGGCTGTTGTGCACTGGCTCCCCGAAGGCATCCAGGCGACTGTGGAGCAGGGTCTTGAGCAGCCGTGAGTGTGACAGGAAGAAACACCTGGGAGGCAGCTTCACAGAACAGCTCTTTATCCGTCAGAGGACTGAGTTTTTATAAGCAATTGAGAGAGAGTGGGAAGAGGGACCTAAGGGGATTGGTGGGCTCGAAGGTTGCTTCCAATGCCTAGGGGACATTCATTCCAGCACTTAGGGACAGAGTCAGGTGATCTATGTAGTGGCGGGGAAAGGTATGGGGTACGAGTCACAGGGGGATGAGCTGTGTGAAGGTTGCTGGCTGATACCATCTAACGAGTTTCCTAGGCAACTGGCCAAAGTCACATGGCTATGAGCGAAGCCTAAGTCTTATCAGGACATCCAGGTGTCCCGGGCTGGAGAGGGAGTTGCCCTACTTCCTTGCAATCTTGGGGCCTGAGATTTTTGTTGGGGGGGGTCCAGGCTCACTGTGACCCCTGAAAATGGGGGGAGGCGCCTCCCTGCCATTCTGGGACCCCAGATGTGTCCAGTGGTTCAGGCTGCTGTGACCTCTCCATAGCCTGGGGGTGTTAGTTGTGTCTGACAGCTTAGGCTTGCTTTAACCTGGGGCCGTGCCTGTATCTGGCAATTTTATTCTGATATGTAAAGTATTCCTCTCACAAGAAAATGCGCTTTGTTAACAATTGTGCTACAGCTGTAGAACATGCATTTATAGAGATGGAAGGATAGTTCTTTCTTCTTCTTTTTTTTTGAGGTAGGGTCTCACTCTAGCTTAGGCTGACCTGGAATTCATTATGGAGTCTCAGGGTGGCCTCAGACTCACAGCGATCCTCCTACCTCTGCCTCCTGAATGCTGGGATTAAAGGCGTGCACCACCACGCCCAGCTGGAAGGATATTTCATCTAACATTTTACTCTACAACTTTTCCCCAACTTGGGTCAGCTTTCTGAGCTAAAGTCTGGCTATGGGAGATTCAGGAGTCAGCTTTATGTTTTGCTGACAGCACCAAGTATTAGGAAACCCTGCTACATAACAAGAAAGCACCTGCAATTTATTCTGGGTAGGAGGAGAACCTATCTATTCCTTATTGTTCTTGAGCAATTGGCTCCTTCTGCATGAACATCTGTTTCAAGGTGCCCTGAGTTAATTCAAGAAAGAGGCATTGACACCATGTCACCCTTGGAGCTCTACATAAGAGGCTTTTTTTTTTTTTAAATTATAGTTTGCTGAGACATTATGTAGGAGGAACCAGTTAAGATTAATCAGGGGCAGTCATGGTGATTACAACTCAAGATGGCTATAGTCAGGTCAGGCTGAATCTATAAATCTATCTATGTTCTTCTGGAGCAATAGTGAGTGAGAAAGTACAGTGACCTTGACTTTGAGCTCTCCATATACCTGGGTGATCATGAAGTCTTAAGCAAAAACTCAAATTTTAAGCCTTTAGGTCTTCTTAGGTGAGTCTTCCACTAGCTAAAGATGTATGTATATCAGCATAGATGTTTCCCTCTTTCCTTCCTCCCTCCTTCCCTCCCTCCCTCCCTCCCTCCCTCCCTTCTTTCATTCCTTCCTTCCTTCCTTCTTTCCTGCTTCCCTTCCTCCTTTCCTTCATATTTGCCTTCCTTTCCCTCTCACTTTTGTATTAGTGGAATTTTGAAAAAAAAATCACACAAAGCAGAACCCAGGATATTATATGGAATGAATGAGAAATGAAGAAAAGAAATTTAGTGAAGGAATATGGCTTTGGCTTTAGTTTAGTAAAAGTGTAAATGTGGCGACTGGGGCTCTGGAATGCAGGGAGGAAACCAAAGATCAACTGTAAGAACATTGTTGTTCATTTGGTTATAGGTTTCGTTTTTCTGTTGCAACGCTGTTCATTAAATCAAAGTTTTTAGCTAAAGTCTGTTACATGGTGGGATGGTATGGTGGGCACATGATAATATGGTGGGATGGTGGGTGTTCTGTAAAGTGGAAGGGGAGAATGATTGAATAACAAAATCTAGGGCAGGTGTAGGAAGAGGGTGAGGCAATCCGAAATACTGAACAGTACGTGACAAAAAATGCCTGATGCAGAAGGAAGAGGTGAGAATAGAGAGAAGGGATTGCAGCATGTGAGCAAACTCGTCCACTCTCCAATAAATTAGAGAAATACCAGAAAGTGAGTAGTGTTGCCTTTGTTTGAAAAGTAAAGGAAAAGATGATTTCAGACAGCCAGGTGACTTCATCAGGTCGTTTGGCCAACGATAGCCTGTGATTCTGTAGTCTAGTTGCATTTTTCCATGAATTTTTAAAAGCAGTGAGAAGACAGGTGAAGCTTTCTTACGAATTCCACGAATACCTTGTTCCGGATCCTCTTTGGTCCTGGTCCCCTGGACATGCATTCATCCTCTTCAACTGAGGATGAGGATTTCCAAAGTTGGCTTAACTAATGAGAAATGAAGATGTTTCACATTTCTTTTTCGGAGCGCTGCACTTCCACATCATGTTTAACTGAAACTGACCAATTATTGTTTGATTATTTGTCACACTACTAACTCACCTCCAACTTAGTTTTAATGAGATACATAATAATTTTTTTTTTTTTTTGGTTGGGTTTTTCGAGGCAGGGTCTTGCTCTAACCCAGGCTGACCTGGAATTCACTGTGGAGTCTCAGGGTGACCTCAAACTCATGGCGATCCTCCTAACTCTGCCTCCCAAGTGCTGGGATTAAAGGGGTGCGCCACCATACCCAGCAGAGATACCTAATAATTTTGACACAAAGATATTTTAGTCAAATTTCCCTTATTTTATAATGGTAGAAAATTCATTTTTTTCTAAACTTCATTTTCGTATGCATCTTTGGTTAAGTTTTACTATTTTGTTTGTTTGTTTTGTTTTTCAAGGTAGGGTCTCACTCTAGCCCAAACTGACCTGGATTTCACTATGTTGTCTCAGGGTGGCCTCGAACTCACAGCGATCCTCCTATCTCTGCCTCCCTAGTGCTGGAATTAAAGGCATGCGCCACTATGCCCAGCTTCATTTTCACTATTTTACTATTTTATTTATTTGTTTGTGAGAGAGAGAGAGAGAGAGAGAGAGATCTTAGAGAGGAGATCCAAGGTTAAACACAAAATTTGCCTAGAGTTCATATACAATTTATGGCTATATATGTAGCCTGAAAGTAATCTTATATACTAGTTTTCAAATTTTCTGTATGAAACATTTTATGGAATTTATCACATGTTGGCATCCATGAAGTGTTGAAATATGAACCACTTCAGATTTATGGTTAACTTGTAATACAGTTTTAAGCTTTAAAGTTGTATCGTCTTTCTTCTTTCGACATTGAAAGTACCAAAAACAATGCAGAGGACAAAACATGATGGTCTATCATTCTTTGGACACCGCTATTCAGTCAACAACAACCTGAGCATCAGTACGACAGCAGGCCGTGCTGTCTGTGTTATTCACCCATCCATTCTAAAGAAGCAGGTGATCCGCGATCAACAGAACTTCATGTCACATGTTCTAAACTTATACATGGCAGCCAGCAAAGAGGCTTAATGTTTCGTTCAAAAGGAAAAACACTGGGGCTGGAGAGATGGCTTAGCGGTTGAGCGCTTGCCTGTGAAGCCTAAGGACCCTGGTTCCAGGCTCAGTTCCCCAGGACCCACGTTAGCCAGATGCACAAGGGGGCGCACGTGTCTGGAGTTCGTTTGCAGTGGCTGGAAGCCCTGGTGCGCCCATTCTCTCTCTCTCTCTCTATCTGCCTCTTTCTCTGTCTGTCACTTTCAAATAATTAAATAAAATAAACAACAAAAAAAGGAAAAACACTATAACTTATAAATGATTTGATTTCAGGTTAGCATATAAAAAATGGTTTCATGATGATGTTTCCATACATATATATCATTTGATTCTTTAATATTTTACATCTTTATATACTTTTCTATCTTTTTAAAATATCCTTTATATCTGCTCTTTGGCCTTTGTTAGCTTGAGACTTAAGGTGCATTTTCTTCTCTCCTCAGAGAAACAAGGTCTCATCTTCCTTTCCCAAGTGTGTTGAGGTCTTTGCTGTCCTAAGTTTGATGAGAATCTTCCTCTCTGTCCTCACAATAGCTCTTGAGAGATGTGCTTATAGTAAGAACTGAGCTATGGTATCTATCTAGGTGGTTGCCGTTTGCATTTCATCTTTCATGGATGAAAGGTCGAAGTCTTATTTTAAAGAATAACCAAGTCTGCGGGCTGGAGAGATGGCTTAGTGGTTAAGTGCTTGCCTGTGAAGCCTAAGGATGCCCGGTTCGAGGCTCGATTCCCCAGGACCCACGTTAGCCAGATGCACAAGGGGGCGCATGCATCTGGAGTTCATTTGCAGTGGCTGGAGGCCCTGGCGCTCCCATTCTCTCTCTCTATCTGCCTCTTTCTCTCTCTGTCTGTCACTCTGAAATAAATAAATAAAAATTAAAAAAAAAATCAAGTCTGCAATGTAATTAATGTACCTCTCCATCAACAATTCTAGCCAAGGAGAATTTTCACTTGTTTAGTACTTTTATTTTTTTTTTAATGCAAACTGAAGTTACATATGTGTTATAGCCAGCTCCACGTTGCTGGGATGAATATCTGAGCCAGACACAGTTTATGGGAGGAAGGGTTTATTTCACCTTACAGATCCTAGGGGAAGTTCCACAGTGGTGGAAGAGGCTGGCCCCTTCCCCAGATCCAAGCAGAGAGAAACCACCACAGGGCAGCACCACAAGCAAGCTCAAAAGAACAGGCAGCAAGCAGCAGGGACCCCTTCAGAGCTCAGACTTCTCTGCATACCGTTCTGCTGGGAATCAGATCCACCCCCCAAACACACCTCAGGACCGGACCCTAGGATCTGTCCACAGTGACACCTCTTCTAGCCAGGTGGCTGGAAATCCAAGCTTTAATAAAACACCTGAGTCTATTGGAGGACATACATTCAAACTACCACATGTTAAACAGCATATAAGTATAATATATAAACATGGTCTTATTTGATCAACTTAAATTCATGCTATGTAGACATAGTTTTAATTTTTTTCTTTATTAGTTATGTATATACTCAGTGTGTAAACGGCCATGTTGCTACCATCGTTAGCCTCCTCCCTGTCCTTCCTCCTCCGAAGAGACCCTCCTCGTTGGGGAATGTGGGTCATGCATTGTGGGGGTAGCCATCAGTTATGGGAAGAGGCAATGTCTCTGTGCATAATGTCCCAACTTGTGGCTCTAACAATCTTTCTGCCCCCTCTTCTGCAAATTTCCCTGAGTGAAATTGGTTCATTTTAGGTCTGCTTCAGTGATGAGGTCTTGGGAGCCTCTGTGTCTCTGGATATCTGGTTTGGTAGGAGTTGAGTGTCTCTGTGTCTATCTCCTTCACCCTGCACTGGTGCCAGGTTCACCAAGAAAGCAGCACTCCTGCTCAGTTCCCCAGTTCCTCCATGGTTTCAGCTGAGGCCACGGTGAAGTGCGATGGGCTGATTCTTTCCTCATGTTCTGCGTCCATCTAAAAAAGAGAAACAGATTGTCCAATAGAGAGTGAAGTCAGCACCAGATGCATGGGATAACCATTGTTATTTTAGAGGGAATTTAATGGGTGTAGGTCCTCTTGTCGCCCAAGATTGAATTTTTTTTTTTTTGGTTTTTCGAGGTAGGGTCTTACTCTAGCCCAGGCTGACCTGGAATTCACTATGGAGTCTCAGGGTTGCCTCGAACTCACGGCAGTCCTCCTACCTCTGCCTCCCACGTGCTGGGATTAAAGGCGTGCGCCACCATGCCCGACTAAGATTGAAATTTTTAAATGTTATTTATTTATTTATTTGAGGGTGGGGAAGAGAATGGGTGCATCAGGACCTTTAGCCACTGCAAATGCACTCCAGATGCATTTGTGCATCTGGCTTACGGCTACCCTAGGGAATTGAACCCAGGTCCTTTGGCTTTGCAGGCAAGCACCTTAACTGCTAAGCCATCTCTCTAGCCCTAAACATAATTTTCTTTGATCAGGGTCTCACCTGTATTTACATTGTCTCCTTGTATTAAGCAATGTGTTTAGTTATAGTGGAATTCATCCTGGTAGTGCGAACGGAAAGAGACTTAGGATGAGGTAGTTATCATAAAATTTATCGATTTCTCAATTGGCATTGAACGATGGTTGTGTTTCCCAGAGAGAACTGGCTCAAGTAGACAGAATATCCAAACAAATGATCACATTGCTATGAGAAAAGACGAGAGCTTGCAGCCGCCCATGGCTATACTTCCTCTGTTCACCTCCTCCAGTGCCGCTGCTGGCCAGGCCTAGGGCCTCCTCAACCCTGCGTATCGGAGCTGGGCAGTGCTTGCTTCATAGTAATGTCTCCACCATCAAAAGTTTCCTAACGCACGCTGGTGGAATGTGGCCGAACGCAGAACCTAGCAGTAGGGAACACAGGAAACGCAGACTATTTTCTAGCTCCTAGTGAGTAGAGGTGTGTGGCACTGTCGGGGTGAAATGAGCTGATCAGTGATACCTGCCGTCATTGCTGTTCAGGCCTCCCAGCAGGCACAGGTTCTCCTCTTCCTAGACTGTAACCTGCCCATGGCAGAGGGAGCAAGCAGCGTGCTATTTACCTAAAGAACTATTCTTCTTTAGTATCAAAGACAAACTGACCTGTTCTCCACAGGGGAGGCTCAAAAAACCTCAGTCATTGTTACATCCATTTCTATTAGGTAATGTTTACTCCCATTCAAGTGTGATTGTGTAGCAATAATCTATGTTGAATTTATAAAGTGTACCATCGCCCGCTCTTTCTATTCAAAACAGTAGGGGATGTAGTGGATGAGAAAGGAAAGTTTAGCTGATATCTGGTGGCGGTAGGACTCCACCCCGTTCTTGCTTTTTTTTTTTTTAATCCACTATCTGTTGGGTACACCCTCAGCTCCCTTCTGCTTACGACAACTTCTGTTTAGGTTGAGTTGCTGCAGTGGCCTTGAATAAAGTGGGATTGGGAGATGCCCCAAAGTGCTCTTGTACACCTTCATGGCATAGTTTCATGTTTATTTCCTCTTGATAATCAGCTTTAGGTAGCCAAGCTGATATAATAACTTCCAGCCTGCGGGTCCCAGTACACTGGGAAAGAAGACCCTACAAATCACAGTCCCAGTGTATTTCAGTGGGAGGATTCCAACTCCTGCAGTCTTGAGCTTTTCAGCAAGTGGAATCCAATCTTTGTCATGTTCTCTGAATTTACCTCATGAAGTTCTCACAGGTAACCAAGAGGGAATTTAGAAGACTGAACACGACCTCATGATTATGTTCATATACGTACCAAAGTTCAGCTAATTGTGCTGCCAGTTTCTCTGCTTCCAGCACAGGTGGTGATGTGTTTGTTTGTTTGCTTCATCATCTTCAAGGGCACAACATACTCTTTCCCAAAGCCCGTGAGGGAATTTCCACATATGCTGTTGCTCGGCTCTGCAAGGTGTAGTGCTTGGTAAGGAACAGATACCCCACACATACAGAACATTGGTTTTTTTAGCCTTGATTTTAAATTCAATTCTCCAAGAGAGATGTGAAAATCAAAACAAACAGTAAAACAAACAAAACAAATGACCCCAACAACATCCCCTAAACCAGGCTGGAGAGACAGCTCAGCACTTAAGGTGCTTATTTTTAAAGCCTAAGGACCCAGGTTTAATTTCCCAGGACCCACGTAAGCCAGATGCCCAAGGTTGGCACATGTGTCTGGAGTTCATTTGCAGTGGCTAGAGGCCCTGGCATGCCCATTCTCTCTCTATATATATCTGCTTATTTCTCTCTTTCAAATACATTTTGATGGGACCCAACCATTAGTATTTCAAAGAGCAAGCTAGGTCATATTGAGTTGCAGCTAGATTTCAGACATGTGTTAATATTATAGTCTATAGAGAATTAAAATATTTTGTTCTCTACTTTCACGTAAAACAAGAAACTCATTTACTGTTTTTAACTATTTTCATTTTACATTTTGGGCAGAAACACAAAGTAACATAAACAATTAATGATAAAAACTTTAACACACATATTCAAGTACTCTCTTTAATTGCTATAAATACATATGCATCCCAAATCCTTTGACTACCTGCAGGCAATTTTAAAGCAAAATTAAAAAGAAGAAAGCAATTATCACTCATAATCCTTTGATGTAGGGGTCACCATTATAGAAGTCTTGGTTTGTCTGCTTGAACAGAAACTCATATTTGAATAATTGGGATCATAGCTTTCGGTTTCCTTTGCCCTTAATATGCCACTTGAATCTGTTTTCCAAGGTATAAAATGCTCTTTGAAAAGGGGAATTTTAGAGGCTAATTGTAGAGTTCTACTGTGTGACTGGCCCACATATACACTTATCTTCAGTGCTTCCTAACATGGAAAATTTTGAAACCATAGTGATAGCTTACTTGGCTGTGGGGAGCTTTTCAATTTCCTCTTATCCCACTGGTCAGTTCTTGGAATTATTTCTTGTGCTATTGGAATTCTCTTCAGAAAATCCTTGTTTATGCCTATATTTTGAAGTGTTTTACCTATGTTTTTCTCTTGTGGTGTCTAAGTTTCTGGTCTTACATGAAGGTCTCTGACCCATTTTGAATTATTTTTGTGCCAGGTGAGAGCCTTGGATCTAGTTTCAATGTCTCCAAGCAAATGTCCAATTCTTCCAGCACCATTTGGTGAAGTGGCTTTTTAATCATATGTCTATTTTTGATAACTTCTTGGAAAATTAGGTGGCTGTAGCTGTGTGGGTTTGTTTTATGAACCTTCTATTCCACTGATCTACATGTCTGTTTTGGGGGGGGCTGTACCATGTAGGTTTTGTCACTATGGCTCTGTAGCACAATTTGAGGTCAGGTGTTGATACTTCACTGCTTTCTGTTTAGGATTGTTGGGGCTAATCACGGCTGGTTGCAGTCAGCTCCGTGCTGCTGGGATGAACATCCAAATAGACACAGTTTATGGGTGGAAGATTGGATTTATTTCAGGTTTACAGAGTCCAGGGGAACACTACACCTGGTGGAAGAAGCTGGCTCCTTTTGATAGATATCAGTCAGAAGGACACCAGCGAGAGCCACTATCATAGCAAGCAAATACCAACACCAGAGCATGAGCTTCACAGAGCTCAAACTTCTCTCTCTGTATCTTTGGGTTAGACTTCAGATCTTCCCCCAAACACACCTTAGGGTGGGGACAATAAGATCCACCCCCTGAGTGACACTTCCCCCTACAGCAGGGATCTGCTTGCTGGGGGCTCTGTGTGGTGGTTTGATCCAGTGTCCCCCACAAACTTATGTGTTCTTAATGCTAGGTCCCCAGCTGGTGGTGACTTGGGAACTGGAGCCTCCTGGAGGTGATGTATTGTTGGAGATGGGTTTATGAGTGTTATAGCCAGCTTCTCCTTGCCAGTGTTTGGCACACTCTCCTGCTGTTGTTGTCCATCTGATGTTGGCAAGGAGGTGGTATCCACCCTCTGCTCATGCCATTGTTTTGCCCTGCCATCACGGAGCTTCCTCTTGGGTCTGTAAGCCAAAATAAACCCTTTCCTCCCACAAGCTGCTCTTGGTCAGGTGTTTTGTGCCAGCAGTGCAAAGCTGACTGTAACACTCAGGTAGAAGGTTTAATTAAAAAATGACTGAGTCTATGGGGTCAAACATTGAAACTTCCATAGGGTCTTTTCTGCTTCCATATGAATTCTAGTATAGCTTTTCTAGTTTTGTGGAGAATGTACTGGGAATTCAGAAGGAGATTTCTTTGACTCTATTGATTGTTAGATATATTTGCATTTTCATAATTTTAATTCTACCAGTTCATGAGCATGGAAGATCTTTCTATGTTCTAGTGTCTTATTCAATTTCTTTCTTTCTTTCTTTCTTTCTTTCTTTCTTTCTTTCTTTCTTTCTTTCTTTCTTTCTTTCTTTTTGTTTTTTGAAGTAGGGTCTCAATCTAGCTCAGGCTGACCTTGAATTCTCTATGTAGTCTCAGGGTGGCCTCGAACTCACAGTGATCCTCCTACCTCTGCCTCCCGAGTGCTGGGATTAAGGGTGTGTGCCACCATGCCCAGCTTTGATTTATTTCTTTAGTGTCTTTCACTTCTTGGTATTTTTATATTTTTATATTTTATTTATTTATTTATTTATTTATTTTTATTCAAGAGTGAGAGGGAGGGAGGGAGGAAGAGAGAGAGAGAGAGAGAGAGAGAGAGAGAGAGAGAGAGAGAGAATGTGTGTGTGTGTGAGAGAGAATTGGTGCACCAGGGCCTCTAGCTACTGCATTTGAACTCCAGACATGTGGTACCCTTGTACGCATGTGTGACCTTGTGTTCTTGTGTTACTGTGTGTCTGGCTTACATGGTACCTGGAGAGCTGAACATGAGTCCTTAGGCTTTGCAGGCAAATGCCTTAACCACTAAGTAATCTCTCCAGCCCTATTTATTCATTTATTTAGGCAAGCCCAACAGACTGCCCTTTTTTTTAATGAGAGAGAGAGAGAGGAAGAGACAGAAAGAGAGAGAGAGAGAGAGAGAGGGGATTGGCATGCCAGGGCCTCCAGCTATTGCAATAAAACTCCAGACGCGTGTGCCCCCTTGTGTGCATTTGTATCATTGTGCGTCTAGCTCATGTGGGACCTGGAGAGTCAAACATGAGTCCTTAGGCTTCGCAGGCAAGCGCCTTAGCCACTCATAGCAATCCCTCTGGCCCTGTTTACTTATTTTAAAGCTATTGTAACTGGGATTTTTTTTTATGATTCCTTTGATGGCACATTTATTGCTGATATGCAGAGAGACTACTGTATGCTGCTTTTATTTCTTGCTACTTTACTGAAAGGGATTATTAGGTTGTAGAGTTTTCTGGGTAGCTTTTTGAGTATAGTTTCATTTAATCAGCAAAGGGATACTATGATTTCTTAATTACTTTCTTATATCTCATTTCTTTCTTTCTCTTGCCTTATTGCTCTAGATAGGACTTTGAGCACTATGTTGAATAAGGGCCATGAGGGGAATGCCTTTGCCTTTTTTAATTTTAGAGGAAATACTTTCTCCAACCCATTTAGTATAATGTTGGTTATAGGCTTCTTGTATGTAGCCTTTATTATGTTCAGGTATGTTTCCTCTATCTCTAATTCCTTCAGGGTATTTTTCATGAAGGGACATTGAACTTTGTCAAGTTTTTTTTTTGCTGTGTCTATTGAGGTGATAATGTGATTTCTCCCTTTAACTGTACAGCATTACTTTTAGTATCCTCCACAGTGCTGGCTTAATGGGCATGAATGGCTTCACTCTGCTTGTCTTGAAACGTCTTTATTTCTTTGTCAGTTTTGAAAGATAATTCTGCTGGCTATACCAGTGTTGGACAGAAATTATTTTCTTCAGGGTTTGAAATATATCATCCCATACTTTTCTGGCTCTAGGGTTGCTAATAAGAGCTCTGGTGTTATACTGATAATTTTTCCTTGTAGGTGAGTTTTTTTTCCCCTTATCAGTTTTGATAGTGTTTCTTTGCTTTGTAGTTTGGACATGTGGACTTTCTTTTTTTTTTTTTCTTCCGGTTTTTGAGCTAGGCTCTCACTCTACCCTAGGCTTACCTGGAACTGATTCTGTAGTTCCAGGCTGGCTGCAAATTCATAGCAGTCCTCCTACCTCTGCCTCCAGAGTGCTGGGATTAAAAGCATGCGCCACCCACCTGAGGACATCCTGACTATAATATGCATGGCAGGGTTCTTCTTTGGTTAAGGTGTATTTGGGATTGTAAATGTCACTTTTGTTGGTATTTCCATTTTTTTCCCTCTAGATTTGGAAAGTTTTCTGCCATAATTTCATCTAGCCTTTATATCATCTCCTTCTATGTCAAGGATCTTTAAGTTTAGTATTGATCATATTCTATAGTTCATAGGCATTAAGATCATGCTTATTATTCATTATTTATTTTTATTGAGGTTTGAGTTTAGTATATCCTCAACATTATCTTCTATGTCTGACATTATTTCTTTCTTATATCAGTGTAAGCCTGTATTGGACAAGTATCTGATGTCTGCCAGCGCTGTCTTCATTTTAGTAGTCTGCTTTCTTTGTGTGTAGCTGGAACCTCTTCTGACCATGCTTTGTGGTCTGTGGGTTGATGCTCTACAAATTGTATGCACTGGGACGGATAATTTCCTAGCTGGGTTGTCTCCTAAGAGTGATGGGAGTGTGAGAAGCTATGGCTGCCCTCTGATCTAACAGGTGGAGGACCTGTCTTAGTACTTTCCTACCCCCTTAAGTTTTATCCCTTGCTGGAGGGATGAGGTGGGAGAGATCAGTTATTCTCCTGGAGCTCCCAGAGTTTGAGGGTCTATATATCAGTGAATGATAGAAAGGTGACTTCAGAGATTAATCCCCCTCCTGACTTCTGGCTCAGGGCAGGCACACTGCAGAATTATTCTCAGTTGACATTGTTTGCTACTGGACACGTTAGTTTTGCTTGGCTACGTCATTGCTTTGCCAGGTCTCACACCACCTGCAATTTTTGTCTTGTCTGCATTTGGTCATCTGTTCTCTACAGCTGCCTCCCAGGGTGGCCTCTCTCCCTGTGGATGTGGCAGGTTCAGTTCAGATTTTCTAATTTGTGGCTAGTCCCTGTTTGCAGGCTCTCACGGTAGCTTAGTTTTTAATAATAGACTCTTAAGCACTTCTCTCTTGGTCATAAAGAGGGACACAATGAAGTGATTCTCTACTGCTGACCCATCTGTCAGAGTAACCAGGTCACCAAAACTTCCATCTGGGACTGAGGCATCTGAGGGCTTTGAACTTATCTGGAGGACAAGCTTACCTTCTGGAGAAGACTTCTCCTCACCCTCTTGCTGGGGAACCCTATGGCTGGGCTGTGTTAAGGTTGTTTTTCTTATTTTTGGTGTGTTGTCTGTCTTTTTCCTTGGCACTTGCCTGTTGCTTATAACTACCTTTGTGGATTTCAAAATGCCTTCTCCTGCTTTCTTTGGGATGGGCTTATTTATTTCTATGCTGATCCTTCTCTTGAACCAAGTTACAGGGTGGGGGAAGTACCATTTTTATGTTTTTGAGGCAAGCCCAACAGACTGACCTTTTTTTTTAATGCAAGAGTGAGAACAAAAGTGAGAGAGAGAGAGAGGAGAGAGAGAGAGAGAGAGAGAGAGAGAGAGAGACAGAGAGAGAGAGAGAGAGAGAGAAGGAGAATTGGCATAGAAGTGGCCTCCAGCCGCTGCAATTGAGTCCCAGATGCACGTGTTCCCTTGTTCACATGTGCAAACTTATGCACTTGTGTCACCTTGTGCATCTGGCTTACCTGGGATCTGGAGAATCGAACATGAGTACTTAGGCTTTGCAGGCAAGCTCCTTAACCACTAAGCCATCTCTCCATCCCAGGAGGGCAGTTCTTATTCTGCTCTTATTCATAAGCCTTCCTTAATTATTATTTTATTTATTTATTTTATATTGAGAGAGAGAGAGAGAGAAAGAAAAAGAGAAAGTAAAAGACACAGAGAGAATGGTCATTCCAGGGATTCTCACCACTGCAAACTCCAGATGCATGTGCCACCTTGTGGATCTGGCTTATGTGGGTACTGGGGATTGAAACTGTGTTCTGTGCCTTCGTGGGCAAGTGCCTTAACTGCTAAGTCTCCTTTTCCCCTTAATTATTAATTTTAAAGGACCTACTTTTAAAGACAGACACATTTGGAAGTTCTAGAAGGTCACGTCTTCTTTATGTGCATGGTGAAGGGTGCACGAGGCAGCCCAGAACTGTCTGTAGGGGAGTCAACGGAAGGACAATGTCGCAAAGCTTCCTGGATCACGCAGATCAGTCTCCTTTGGAGATCTGCACATTCTGATTATATTAGGCATTATATTGGTGGTTAGTCTATGTCAGAGAAGTCTGTGAGCCACGTGTTGAGAAGAAAGCTATCACCTAGAACAAAGCTTGTGATGGTGACAAGCTTAAAGCTTATGTCCCCTGTTGTCTAGATTCTCGAGTTGCCCATCAAGCAATGTGAAATTTCTTCAACGGCCATTTGTCGTTCTGCAGAAAGATGCCTGGAGGGCTGGAGAGATGGGCTTAGCGGTTAAGCGCTTGCCTGTGAAGCCTAAGGACCCTGGTTCGAGGCTCGGTTCCCCAGGACCCACGTTAGCCAGATGCACAAGGGGGCGCACGCGTCTGGAGTTCGTTTGCAGTGGCCGGAAGCCCTGGCGCGCCCATTCCCTCTCTCTCTCCCTCTCTCTCTGTCTGTCGCTCTCAAATAAATAAATAAATAAAAATTAAAAAACAAAAGAATGAAAGATGCCTGGAGCTGAGCCATTCCCCACGTCTCCACACGCCGGGCTCTGCCAGCCACGGGATCGGCAGCTCTGGGTACTTTGCGCACATCTTGCCAGAGCCGTTATCCTCCCACATACGCTTTGTGGGATTTTTTGTTTTTCATTCAAGGCATCTAGGAAATGTTCTCCTCCTCCCTTGCTTATTCAAAGCCGTTGAATATTGTAATTTCTTCCCATTAATCAGCATTATACCTATGTGCTTGCTGCACGAGCAGAGGAAGAGGGCAATGGGGCGTGATGGCCATGCTGCTGCTTTTTGGTGGAAATGTTCATCTTAAGAAGAAATGGACTGAAGCCTGGCGCATTCTCCCCCAAAGCATCTAGTATACATTCCACCAAATTTGCTTCTCAGTTTTCTTCTCCCCCAAGAGAGAGACTTCCCCCACTCCTTTGGTCACTTGAGTCTGGCACAAGGGTGATGGCAACTCTAATAGATGCTGTAAGCCACTGCTTTTAATGCACGGTATAGTTGAGTGAGAATATAGTGTTTATACTGATGGCCTCCCTAGTGCTTTCACGACGGACTTATGATTAGAAAGATCCAGAAAATGCTGACTTCTATTAACACTAAGCCACAGTATTACACAACTTCCCATGCCCTAGCCTAGTCACCATCTTCTTTTGAATTATGCAGCTTTGTCTTAAAAGGCTCAATATTACTTTGGAATAGAATTAAAAAAAAGAACTGCTGAGAGGATTTAACATCTTGGGTAAAACATATGCGAGTTCAGTTTTTAGTCATATTCTTCAACAGACAATTTCTTTCCTTAGCTTTCACAGTAAAGAGCCTTGTACAATAGCCCCTAAGGCAAACCTTTCTCACATGCTAAATGGGATGGTGCGGGGAGCCGTCCGATGCCCGGTACACAGAAAGCTCATTACCGTAATTGCTGAGAGGCATATGTAGCGGCCGCATTTGTCCTTTTTACATTGTCAAGGGTACAAGGTGAGGAGAGAGTTTATAGATGGCGGTGAGGGGTGGGAGGTTCTCTTAAAGTAATGAATGCCTCATAACTCAGAGCTAGTGAGGTGTGAGTGAAATATGTTGTTTTCTCCCTTTGTGAATAAAGACCATAAATTACTGCTGTGGATTAAGACACCTTTATCTGTGATCTAAAAATCATACAACGTAAAACCCTAAAACGGTTAGTGTCACATTTCCTTTTACTGGATTATTTATAATTTTCTTTAAAGGACACTTACGATAACTGTAAGCGTAATAAATAGCAAGAACGATTTTGTGGTGATGTTAGCAATGCGACTACTAACAGTGTTGAATTGCCATTTATTAGGTAGCTTTTTGTCAGGCATTGTACATATAATTAAATCCAGGCCTTACATAATGAAGTAGGAAATGTTCAAGGAGTTTAGTAAGTGAAAAAAGCAAAAAAAACATGGCATTTGTATCCTGGTATTAGCTCAGGCCTTAAATGCTGGCACAGTACATTAGAAATGTCAGGCTTCCCATGTTGCATCACGTCCTCCACCAGACACACAGGAAGCAAGGGAAAACCTTGTTTAAGTCAGCTGTGCTGGCGCACTTGGGAGGCAGCAATGAGAGTACAACTATGAGTTCAAGACCACCTTGAGATTACATAGTGCATTCCAGGTCAGCCTGGGCTAGAGTGAGACTCTGCCTCAAAAAAAAAAAAAAAAAAAAAAAAAAAATCCAAAAACCAAAAGCCAAAAAACAAAACACTATTTAAGGCCAGTGTTCATGGACAACAAAACAGATGCATAGAATCTCTGTGGTCAGTGCTACATGTAATCATATACTTCCCCCACCATTATGAAATGTAGGAACAATGAGAAAGAAAACATAGTGATGACAATATCTGACATTGGCCCCTTTGTGCCTCATATTGTTCTAAATACCGATTGCGCTTTTGCTCTCTAATTCACAGTAACTCTTGGCTGTGAAGGAGTAGTTGAGCAGCAAGTGCAGGAAGTAGCAATAAGAGAAATCATGCCAGGAATTTCAATAACGAGCTTGGATCAGTTGCCCAAATGACAGAGGCCGGGTGGGATCAAGCCAAGTATCCCTGCAACTCACTGTTTTTAGTCACTATGGTGGCACTGGCTCAGAAGACGGCAAACAGGCAATCTGGGTTGACACGTTTTCCTGTGGCAGGTGGAAGTGGGAATGAATTGAAAGTGTAAATAAAAAGGGTAGAGGGAGAGTTGGTATAAGCTTAGTGACCCAGGTCTTGTTGAGGAGACAAAAGAAACCAGTTTCTAGGCCGTGGTGTCACCAGCCATATCAGCTTCACTTGCTACATGAACTTTCCTGCATTAAGCACAAGTCCATTCTGGACTGTCATTGGCTTATGGGTCTACTTTGCCCATGATTCAGTGAAAATGTTTTTCTTTTTTATACTTTTGTTTTTGTAGGATGCTGCCCACTTTTTTTTTCTACCCCAGAACAATTTTTTTTTTTCAAATAACTGAGAATAATGGGCTGGGGAGTTGGCTCAGTGATTAAAAGTGCTTGCTTGCAATGCCTGTTGGCCTGGGTTCATTTCTCCAGTACTCACATAAGGCCATATTCACAAGGTAGCACATGCTTCTGGAGTTCGTTTGCAGTGGCAAAAAGCCCTGGTGTGCCCATTCTCTAGGCTTATGAATAAATAAATATTTTTTTAAAAAAAAGAATTATTCTGGGGCTGGAGAGATGACTTATAGGTTAAGGTGCTTGCCTGTGAAGACTAAAGACCCAGGTTCAATTCCCCAGTACCCACATAAGCCAGATGCACAAGGTGGTGTATACATCATTCATTTGCAATGGCTAGAGGCCCTGGTGCGTCCATTCTCAATCTCTCTATATCTGCCTCTTTCTCAAATAATAAATAAATAAATAAATAAATAAGATTAAAAGAAAAGAATTATTGTGAAAGTTGAGTAGAGTGAGGAAAATGAGAGAGGAAGCAAGCAGGATTGGAGTCTTAAGTCCAAGGTTTAAATTCAAGTCCAAGTTCAGCTGGTTAGAAGGAATACATGTTCACTTGTTTATCAGTTCATTTAAATCTTGAGTTACAGAACTGATGCAAAAGAGTTCGGTACTAGATAGAAGCTATGCACGATATTTTATAGAAAGAATTAAGTATATAAAAAAGTAAACACTAGTTGTTGTGAAATTGAGAATGTCAAGGGAGTCTCACTGAAACAACGTGGAAGAAGTGGGGAGATGGCTCCGTGGGTCAAAACGCCTGCTGTGCAAGCAGGAGAGCCTGAGTTTGAGTCCCCAACACCCACCTAAGAGCCAGGTACAGTGGTGTGTACGTACCTCTAATCCCAGAGCTGGGGAAGCAGAGACCTGAGGATCCCTGCGGCTTGCTGGCTGGCTGGTCTACCTGAGCATCAGATTCAGTAAGAGACCCTGTCTCAAAAAATAAGGTGGAGCCTGAGCGTGTAGGCGCATGCCTTTAATCCCAGCACTTGGGAGGCAGAGGTAGGAGGATCGCTGTGAGTTTGAGGCCACCCTGAGACTCCATAGTGAATTCCAGGTCAGCCTGGGCTAGAGTGAGACCCTACCTTGAAAAACTAAATAACTAACTAAATAAATAAAGGTGGAGAGCAATTGAGGAAGACAGTCATTGTCAACCTTTGACCTCCACATGCGTGCATATGATATATACACGTGCCACATACACATGCAAATGAAAAGAAAGCATGGTAGGAGCGGATGCAGAGAGTAGCTGTCACCTAGATCAGTGACAGTCTTGCAAGAGAATTTCATGTAAGGAATACTTAACTAGATCTTAGAGAACCCAAAATGGAAAGACAAAGTACTGCAATGAATGAATGAGTGAGAGAACCAAGTGGAATCATGAAAACAATGGCTGTTGCAGGAGGAGGCCCGTCTCTCATGGGCACCAATGCGTGCCTGGAAACTACTGCCAACCGGAAGCCCCTGCCATCACTGGGCGGTGCCAATCAGAGCTCTAAAGAGGAAGCAGGAAGCCAGCAGGAAGGAAAACTTCCTTCCTCTCCTCGCAACTTTACATTCTGCATGTATTAGCAGGACCTGCCGAGGCATCAGTAGACAGGACAGAAATTATTTCAAGAATCACAAACAAGGGCTGGAGAGATGATTTAGTGGTGAAGGTGCTTGCAGGAAAAGCCAAATGACCCAGGTTCAATTCCCCAGGTACCCACGTAAAGCCAGATCCACAAGGTGTCTCATGCATCTGGAGTTCATTTGCAATGGCTAGAGATCTTGGCGCACCCATTCTTTCTGTCTGCCCCCCTCTCTAACAAATAAAAAAGAAACATCAAAAGAAAAGAATCACAAACAACATGGAATACTAGAGAGAAGATAAGATGATTTCAAGGTCTGATTCATTGCCTTAATGATTGGAAGAGCCAATTCTTGTTTTTTTTTTTTTGTGGGGGGGGGAGGTACAATTGAAAATACATTTATAATCCAAATTCAGGATTTCTTATACAATATTATATGTGCACTTGTTGTAGAGTTCTGTTTTTGTCTGTCATTAACTAGCAAAGTCAACACTCTCTAGTTCTCATCTTAGACTCATTTGGATTTTGATTCTAGAACCAGATTCCTGGGATGGTTTATGGCCAGGGATGGTCAATTGGAATATTCACTAATCCAGTATGGGGTCAGGGTGACTTGCATTGTTTCTGGGCTGCTTTACTAGAGCATCATGAGAAAGGCACACTCTTTGGTAAAGATTTACAGAGACAGGCTGGAGAGATGGCTGAGCGGTTAAGGCGCTTGCCTGCAAAGCCAGAGGGCTCAGGTTCAGCCCCCCAGGACCCATGTAAGCCAGATGCACAAGGTGGCATATGCAACTGGAGTTTGCAGTGGCTGGAGGCCCTGGCATGCTCATTTTCTCTCTCTTTGACTCTTTCTCTCTCGCAAATAAATACAAATAAAAGTTACAAAAGACTTACAGAGAGCCTAGAACTGCCAGTAGTTATCTTTGCCATTTCGTGGGGACAGAAGGTTACATTGAGAACGCAGGGCTGTGACAGAGCAAGGGAGACAGAGTCACTGCACACTAGTTCAGCTTCTCTAGGCACTTCTGAAATTCTGAACTGTTTTACTCATAACACCTGTAAACAGATCTCCCCACTCACATAGCATCACCCACCATTTTTGAAAGAAAATTTTTGGTGACAAAATCTTGCTAGAGTAGCACTTAAGAACTTAAGGATGTAGCGTTTTAAAATATTTGCTAGAAATGCTTACCTTATCTGGATACTGACTTCAATAGGAAGATTGTGAAAAACAATAACTCCACAACCACTTACTATTAGAGAGACTTGGACACTGGGTGTTTGGGTAGGAAAGAATTTGTTTTTTAATTTGTAAACTGTGAAGACAGTGGCATTACTACTAGTAGTACAATAATAATAATAATTAATAATAATAATTTTAGGTTTTTCTAGGCAGGGTCTTGCTCTAGCCTGAGCTGACCTAGATTTCACTCTGTAGTCTCAAGCTGGCCTTGAATTCACAACGATCCTCCTACCTCTGCCCCCCGAGTGCTGGCATTAATGGTGTGCACTACCACTCTTGGCATGGCATATTTTTTAAATAAAATATATATTAGAATTGTTAAAGGTGATAAAACATAGTTTCTGAGACTTCAGAATAATTAAAACAATCTGGTGAGGAATGTGGGTAGTACAGGTAGAGAAGATTGGTCATGTGTTGGCATTTTATGAAACTTGGAAAGATTTATGTGGGTTCATTTCAACTAGTAAATTGATTATTTCTTTTGAGATAAGGGTTTGCTATGCAAACTTGCTGACTTTGAATTCATTTTGCCTTCTAGGCTGGCTTAGAACTTCTTGCCTAAAGCTTGTAATCTTCCTACCTAAGCCTCTCAAGTACTGATATTACAAGCACTCACTTCCATGTTTGGCTTATTTATTCTTTTGAAATTGTGTTTCATTGTGTAGCCTAGTCTCATCTCAAAATTATGAGCTCGAGTAACCCTCTTGCCTCCCAAATAGCCAGGATGATAGGCATATACTTCTGTCACAAACCTTGGGGGTTTATTTTATGACATATATTTGAAATTTTCTAAAATAGAGGAGTAAACTAATCACAGGATATTTTTATAATAGGTGCTATTTCAGAGAATCTGTGATCTGTGATCATTACAGAAATACAAGTAATTCTAAGATACAGTGTATAATAACTCAATGCAAACTCTAAGGAAAAAAACTTTTATTCATCATTGTTTTTCTAGATTTTTTTTATATCTATGCATGGCACATGGTAATTTATCTAGAAAGACTTACTAAATTATCATGATTAACTCTCCATCATGAGAATAAAATTATTAAAATTGTAAAAGCAGAGAGAAGAGGAGGTGTATTTGAATTTATAATTTTCTTATAAATTCCATCTTTGGAGTACGAAAATCAAGTATCATGCATTGAAGCATAGTAAGGAAGTAGCTCTGCACAAACTGAGGCTGGATTGTTGGTGTTCTTGGCTCCTGGATGCTAGTCTTTTAGTTTTCTCAGAATGTTCTGCCTGATAAGATTGTCTTTGTTTACCTGGAGACCTTGGGCCATGCCAGATACTCTATGTTTATAATGAGATTTTACGATCGGAACTCTGAGCCACAAAGCATTAACTTGACCTCAAAAATATTTGGAAGCTAAGGGCAGTCATGCAAGCAGTCAATAATGTTTATTTAATCAAACCTCAATAAAATCTCTGGACCACAAAGCTTGAGTGAGATTCTCTGGTTGGAAATACTCCATTCACATTGTCAAACATCATGGTGAGAGAAGTTAATAGGGTCGGACACTCTACTGGGAGTGGACAACTGGCGCGCTGGAACTGAGAAGGAAACCGGTTCTTTCTGGCTAGCTCTCCTAGTGTGGGAAAGTGCCACGGGAGCTGGTGAGGAATAATGGTCACCAACAGTGTAAATAAACAGGAGACCCTGCAAGCTGTGAAACCAGCCATCCAGGCATAAAGTACACACCGGTGTGACAGTGGCACACAGCCTTTGTGGGTTATCAGCTGACCTTTGTTTGGACATGACACCTTCTCAGTGAGAGAGCTCTCATGCCTGGTGCTGGGAACCAAGTCAGAATCCCACGGATAGGAAACTAATAGACTCCAAAGAGGACCTCCACTGCTCTTTGGTTAGGAAGAATAGACCCACGACATCAAAAAGTCTCTCAAATAACTATGCTGACCCCCTTTAATTCAAACTGCTCTCACTCTTGGTTGGAGAACCTGACTTATCTCACAGATGGCAGAGGATACTGGGCAGATCTAGGACCCATCAGTACAATAAGGAAAGATAGCCAACCGCCTGCCATGAGATGGGCCACTTCTACCACATCTGCTGGGGCCCAGGAGACATTGCACAGGAAACAGGTGGCAGTCATACTGCTCTCACTGTTAGCTTGACAGCCAGCTCCAAGGAGATGACAACGGACACTGTGGTCACTCAAAACTCATCAAAGCAGAAATCCAGAAGCTACAGAGAACTCAACACTAAATCAGACTTCTAACATGCCTGCCAGGGCTCAGAGAACATTGAAGAAGGGCAGAAAGATTGTAAGAGCCACAGGGTGAGTAGAATTAGCCTGAGGCATGGTCCCCTCCACAGAGATTGACTGAGACCTTCAAGACCCCACAGTGAATACCAATAACCCCACTGAGGAGGGCCCTCAGTAGAATGGGGATGGGGGAGAGGGGGATATAAGAGTTTAAAACTATTTATTTATTTATTTATTTTTAGGAAGGGTGTTCCTCTAGCCCTGGCTGACTTGGAGTTTACTATGTAGTCTTAAGGTGGCCTCAAACTCATAGCAATTCTCCTACCTCTGCCTCCTGATTGGGGTTGGGATTAAAGGTGTGTACCACCATGCCTCACAAGAGTATATAACCTTTTAAAAAATAACATTTAATTAAAAAACAAAATGGTATACATTCTCTGTTTCAGAAATTTTCATCTATGCAACTAACTTATAACCTAGAAATCAACGGTTTTTATTTCCTGTGTAGTTGCCTTGGAGTTACATGGCCAGAGACTAGTTGGCCAAACGCTGAATGGATTTTACAATTCTCAAGCCCTGAAACCGCCCTGGTTGAAATAGGGATGGATTACCTGGCAAAGCAATCATTGCAAATTTACAAAAGTGGGAGATTTCAACTGCTGTTACTTAATGCTATTGTAGTTTTCCACTTGAATATCCTATCTATCAGATTTTCTTTCTAACAGCCAATATTCATGTAGCTATGAGAAGTTTTGAGAACTGATGGAGGAAAACTTAATTGATGATACGTAAATATGGTTTGAATTGATTTGTTAGTGAGCTTCTCATTGCTGAGACAGAACTCCTGAATGAGAAAATTCAAGAGGCTTGCATCCATCACGGTAAGGAGGATGTGCAGAACTCTCATAGTGGCCAGGAAGAAGAGAGACAGGGAGAAGGAGAGGGAAAGAGAGAGGGAAAGAGAGAGGGAAGGAGGGAGGGAGGGAGGGAGGGAAGGAGGGAGGAAGGGAGCGAGCGAGCGAGCAAGAGAGACAGAGAGATATGAATTCATTGGCTTTCTGTGTTTTATTTCATGTGGGCCCTTAGAATATGGGATGCTACCATGTTTCCCAAGCCCACTTAGTTAACCATCTATGAAAAGCACCCACCCACAGGGATGCTTCGCTGGTTTCCAGGTAATTCTCTACACAATCAAGTTGACAGTTAAGAATAACCATTATCACCGGAGATATGCTTACAGTACAAACAATTTAATTCATTGATAGTCATCCTTGCATAAGAATGGCTTCTGGAAATTTTCCTGTGACCCTTGGCACCAACTCATCTAGTAAATGACATGAAGTTCAAGGCTAGAAGTCCAAACGCCAGTGGAACCAGTCTTATGTCACCTGACACTGGAAGTTCACTGTGCTGCAGAGAAATAGTGTTCGAAATTGTCAGAGTCAGAGGTTTGTCTGAGGCAATTCTTCCCGATCTCATAGTTTATATATGAAAGAAATGTAGTGGGAGCTTTTCTCTAATTTAAAACCAATCTAAAAATTTATATGACACAGCTAAAAGTGAGTTGTGAAACTGAAACTTTTTAAAACTATGAATAGAAACCCCACAGATTTTAATTAACCAACCCAGAAGAAAGATTAACTTATCTTTGTGTTCTTTATATAGAAAAATCATGCTACCAAATCATTTCATGTGAATAGGCAATCAAAGAAAATGTGTCTGGAGATGTAGAACAAAGTATTACAGAGATAATTTAATACAAATACCATTTAAAAAGAATTGGTGACATTTCTACTCTTTGCCAGCCTTTAAAATTTTTTTTTTAATAATCTTTTCTAGTGCTGCTTTAATATCTCTTTTATATTTGTAACTTTGTGACCTTGTTACTCTAAAGAACACCTAAATTCCGTGTTTCAGGGTAAAAGTAATTGCAGACGAGGTACAACACAGACTGCCCCTTGTAGATGAGGGTAATGTTATGATGGAATATGCAGTCTGTAGAGATTACAGTGGAACCACTCATGGCTATAGAGCCTTTGGTTTTGACCTCTCCATTAAAGGGTGATGCTTTGTCTAAGAACAGCGCAGTAGTGTGTTTTGAATACTGCTTCTGGCTGTAGAGCCATTAAGCCTTGCGGTTTCAATGGGTGTCCTGCAGTAGAGTCAGGAATTTATTAAAGCGTGTATTGCATTGGATCCCCAGCCAGTTTGCTGGAGGAGGTGTCACTGTGGGTGGAAGCTTGGGGTCCAGCCCTAAGGTGCGTTTGGGGGTGGATCTTATTTCCAATCAAAATGGTATGCCAAGCCGGGTGTGGTGGTGCACGCCTTTAATCCCAGCACTCGGGAGGCAGAGGTAGGAGGATCACTGTGAGTTCGAGGCCACCCTGAGACTACATAGTGAATTCTAGGTCAGCCTGGACTAGAGTGAGACACTACCTCCAAAAACCAAAAAAAAAAAAAAAAAAAAAAAAAAAAAAAAGGTATGCTTGTGGTGCCGCGGGCAGTATTTCTCTCTTCATGGACCTGTGAAAGGCAGCCAGCCTCTCCCACCATTGTGGAACTTCTCTTGGATCTGAAAGCTTCGATAACTGTCATTCCTCCCACAACTTGTGCCTGGTTTGGAAGTTCATCCCAGCAATGTGAAGCTGACTATGTCAAGCCTGATGCATTGACACTTCCCTAAATGTTAAGAACTTTCCACTATTCTTTAACAGACTCTGTTCTGTTTAATACTGAAGTGAGATGACATGGGTACTACTTTCTATTAATAATGGAGAGTGAGTAAAGAATATAGTGATAAGAAAAGAAGAGAAAAAAAAGAAAAGACTGTAATTGTAAACAACAGATCGCAAAAAGTCCTTAAAACTGGGTAGCTGACAGGATGTGATTAGAAAGTGTATCAGACAGCTTCAGGTTCGCTGAGATGAACTTCCAGACCAGGCACAGTTATGGAGGAAGGGATATTTATTGAAGCTTACAGATCCAGGGGAAGTTCCATAAAAGCCGAAGAAACTGGTCTGCTTTCACAGGCCCAAGCAGAGAGAGAGAGAGAAATACAAGCTAAAAGGTCAAAAGCCACAGCACACTTCAGGAACTCCTGCTAGGCACACTTTGCATATCTTTAGATTGAAATCTGAAACCCATCACCACACCTTAAGATCCACCCAGACATTGCCTCCAGCCAGATGGCTAGAGATGCAAACTACAAATAAGCAACTGAATATATTGGGGGCCATCTATTCTATTCAAACCACCACATTCCGCCCCTGGCCCCCAATAGATTTATAATCATCACACATTGTAAACTGTACTCAGTTCAATTTCAAAGATCCCCACAGTCTTGACCAATTTAAGATATGAAGACCTGTAAAATCAAACAAGTTAAACACTTCTAACATATAAAGGCACAGAGTACACATTTTCAACTGGTATAATGCATAGCAAGGAGAGACTAAACAATGCAAACTCAACCACCATCAAACAAACATCAAACTTCTGCAGTTCAAGTTCAATATATCCAGAGACTAACAGTATCCAGACTTTCCAATTCCGCCCCTCCAGCTGGGCAGAGTAGCCGGGGAACACTTCCATCCCAGGCCAACAATGCGCTCTATGGTAGCCCTTGCACAGTCCTGGTATATCCAAAACATCTTGAGGTCTTCATGCAAACCACGGTCCATCTTCCAAAGGCTCTTTTGGCCTATCAGGGCATCATGCCCTGCCTCATGCTGCATCTCAGCAGCAGCTCCTGGAACCGTGTGCACTTCATAACCACTCCTCACATTTTCCAAAGGCTCTTTCAGCCTATCAGGGCATCAGGCCCTACCTCATGCCACGTCTTAGTGGCAGCTCTTGGAAGCATGTACAATTCACAGCCACTCCATGCATTTTTCATGCTTCTGAAACCAATACCAGTTGTTCAGGACACAGCCATATTCTTAATTCAGGGACGAAACAAATCATAGCCTTGAAAAGCAGGTTCCTTCTCCAGTCAACTCTTTCCAAAAGTGTTTGCATTTCTATGATAGTCTTTCCTCAGTCATCTTTTCCATGGTAAAGCAATTGGACCATCTTCCTTTAAGATTGCTAGTGTGTTTGACAATAGCAGATTCAATAACCTAAAACCAGTCTCAGTGCCTGTAATTTTAACTTGCTTGAGGTTTTCCAGCTTAAAACCTCAAATCTCTCAGTCCAATATCTTCAGCCAAGCACATCAGTCCATTACAAATTTAACCTTGATCAAACACTCTGGACCTGGGCAGCAGGACGCAGCCAGCCCTTATGCCAGTAGCCCAGTTCCAACAAAGTCCTCTGCAGTCTTTCCTTCCCCTTAGAAAGCTCATAAGCCAAGCCTCTAAGTTCAATGCTGTCTGCACTTAGCATTCTCAGACTCTCATCAGAATAGTCCATAAAACTTGGCTTACCCCTCCAGAAGACATCTTCAGTTGCAAGCACCAAGTCCATGCCTATGCCTCCAAAACAAAGGTTCCAAAAGATCAACATCCACGTAGTAAGGTTCATCTCACCCCACTCCCGGTACCAAGTTCTGTATCAGACAGCTTCAGGTTCGCTGAGATGAACTTCCAGACCAGGCACAGTTATGGAGGAAGGGATATTTATTGAAGCTTACAGATCCAGGGGAAGTTCCATAAAAGCCGAAGAAACTGGTCTGCTTTCACAGGCCCAAGCAGAGAGAGAGAGAAATACAAGCTAAAAGGTCAAAAGCCACAGCACACTTCAGGAACTCCTGCTAGGCACACTTTGCATATCTTTAGATTGAAATCTGAAACCCATCACCACACCTTAAGATCCACCCAGACATTGCCTCCAGCCAGATGGCTAGAGATGCAAACTACAAATAAGCAACTGAATATATTGGGGGCCATCTATTCTATTCAAACCACCACAGAAAGCAAGCAAAAGTTAGCTGCTATCAGAATCCAAGGCCCGGCAGTTATGACCAGTGAGCACCAAAATGATATGACTGCTGAAGGCAAGTCACTGGAGAATGGGAAAGTCCCGGGTACTATTGAGCTTTCTGTCACTGAATCGAAATGTCTGAGGTAGCTAATGTGTCCCCAATAAACTTAGATATTCTGCATACTAGGTTCCCCCGATGATGTCACATTGGAAATTAAGCCAACTTCAATCAAGAGAAACCTCATTTTGGCTACTCAGAAGCTATATTGGTCTTGAAAAATGTGATGTATATGGAGAGTGAATAATTAAGACATTATCTACAGCAAGAGACTTGGATGCAAAACAGAGAACTACTTGGAATTATACTGAGGCAATGTAATAAACTGGTGTTTTCTCTGTCAACTCATGAGAATGCTATGACATGACATATATCCTTATTAGCAAGTCGCACATTCTTAGAAGGCAGGAATCTCCACAAAGCAGCCACTCCCTCACCCTCCAGTGACCTTTGTTTCCCGTGACAATGAATAAAGACAGCAAAAGTTAAAAGTAGGGTCACTGCACTGGAGAGACGGTTTAGCAGTTAAGGCACTTGCCTGCTAAGCCTAACGACCTGAGTTCAATTCCCCAGGATGCAAGTAAGCCGGATACACAGAGTAGCGCGAGAGTCAGGGTTCGTTTGCAGTGGCTGGAGGCCCTGGTGCATCCATTCTCTCTCTCTCTAAATGAATAAATAAGCAGGATCATTATTGTTGTGATGAGAAGTGGATGGTTGCAATAATTTAGCCTCAAGTCAGAGGTGGTTCATATGACTCAGATAATCCTCTGAGTAAATATATTAGGTAGTATATCTCATTTAATTTAGTCTAATAGAAAAGATACCTGGTGTGCGCCTTTTTGATGATGTGTGGGGAAGTGCTAATGACTTTTGTGGATAATATGGGGGATTTTTTTGTGTTTACATATGTGTGTGGTATATATGCATGTGTTTATGCATGTTCACATATGTGTAGAGGCCAGAGATTGACATTGGATCTCTCTCTCTCTCTCTGTGTGGGTCTTATTTATTGATATAGGTTCTGTATTGAACCCAGAGCTCAATGATTTGGTTAGTCTAGCTGGCCGGCTTGTCCGGGGAAATCCCCAGTTTCCACTTCCCGAGAGCTGGGCTTACAGACGTACTGCCCCACCAACCCAGCACTTACGTGGTTACTGGGGATCCAAATTCCAGTTTCCGTGCTTGTGCAACAAGCTCTTTAATGACTGAGTCATCTCTGTAGCTCCCTGGGGGATCTCAGACAACAGACAAAGGGGTTTGGGGAAATAAGGCCTGGGTATGGAGTGTGAGAATACTCGACTATCAGAAACTATCACTTTAGAGGTGCTCCTGATGATTAGATTTGCATGATGACTGCTTCATCCTCAACTGTTCCCCAACCACATGGGTGCTTGCTCAGTGAGCTATTAACCAGAGGGGCCAGGACAGCAGAGCGGAGTGGTATCCCTTACTGCCTGTTTAACAGCTATCGTTGTTGAATACTTGATTTTCTAATCACAAAGAATAGCCATTGTTTATGGGAGAGGGGCATGACTGCTAAATGTTCAGTAATTTTGTGTCATCTAATTTACCTCTATGTCTCTCTATGGTTGCCTTACTGTGTTACCTGTTTAATTTCACTACCACTAATAGCGACAGGTGAATCTTCTCTTTTATACATATGTTGAGAACTATTAGGATAGAGTTAATTGGCCTTAGAGTTTAGCTGGATATCACAACCAATAGTTTGCTGGTTGTCCTTTGTTTCAGAGAAAGAGTAAACATCCTTTTTGTTTTTCTCCAAAAGGAGTACTTGCATTATATTAGATATCAATGTTTGTATAGCGTTTTTGATGCATGGACAATCAGTCACTGGAAAATGGAGTATATTGATGTAAGATAGAGACTGTATTAACATTTATCTTGTTTATGGTCTTCCTTTTGAATAGTCCTCCTAAAAATTTTCACCTTATATCATTTTAAGATAGAAGTCAAAACTGCTTTCCTGTTTTCTACTAAAGAACACATGTGGGAGGGAACTCACCTGGGACTCATTTCAGAAGAGTGTGACATAAAGAGGTCACACAACAGAGGATTAATTCTTTTTTAAAAATATTTATTTATTCTTTTTCATAATTGTAAACAATATCCCATGGCAATTCCCTCCCTCCCCCAATTTCTCCTTTGAAACTCCAGTCTCCATCACATCCCCTCCCCTTTCAACCAGTCTCTCTTTTATTTCAAGGTCATCATCTTTTCCTCCTATTATGATGGTCTTATGTAGGTGGTGTCAGGTACTGTGAGGTCATGGATATCCAGACCATTTTGTGTCTGGAGGAGCACATTGTAAGGAGTCCTACCCTTCCTTTGGCTCTTACATTCTTTCCATCACCTCTTCCGCAATGGACCCTGAGCCCTAGAAGGTGTGATAGAGATATGGCAGTGCTGAATACTCCTCTGTCACTTCTTCCCAGCATCGTGATGCCTTCTGAGTCATCCCAAGGTCACTGCCATCTGAAAAGAGAAGGTTCTCTAACCAAAAGTGAGAGTAGCATGAATATATGGGTATGAACATTAAGAGAAGTGCTTACTGGGCAGTTTGATAAGCATAGTATATACATTTAGCCAGACAGCAGCAGATGTTACACCCCTAGGGCTCATGACTACCCCTGTTATAGGCTTTTAGTATCAGGGATGTATTCCCTCCCATGGAGCCAGCCTCCAGTCAAATTAGAGAGTGGTTGGTTTCCCCCATAACAGATGAGGTAATATTGCACCAGTTGGCTCATCTGGCCAAATATAAGGCTTGCAGTGTCCACTGTTGGGTATCTTCACTGGTGATTTCTGTCTCTCCCATTGAACTGCATGCAGCATGGCTTTTTCCAGATTTCTGTCAGCTGGTCTACATGGAGGAGGTTTTCAGCTCAGCTCTAGCAGGGTTTCTCAGTGACCTTGCAGCCCAAATATGTAGAGTCTTCAGAAATAGGGTCTTACAATCTATTCCTGGTGGGAAACCAAGGGCCTCATCAATAGCCTGTAATGTTTTGGGGCCATCAAGGACCTCCCTGGCCAACAACTCACTGGAAGATATTCCATCCCTGGCACTGAAAATTTTCTAGTAACAATCTATGGCTTCTGTGTGTTTCATTGTCCAAAAAAGTAGGTTTCCATATGACTTATTGATATCCTCTTAGATTTTGATTAGCCCTCCCTCCACCTTTTCTTACTTAGTCTCTTCCCCTGACCTCACTTAGGCCTATTTATTGATTGATTGATTTGGAAGAGAGAGAGAGAGAGAGAGAGAGAGAGAGAGAGCAAGAGAGAGAGAGAGACTGGGCATGTCAGAATAGCCACTTCAAATGAACTCCAGATGTATACAACACTTTATGCATCTGGCTTTACATGGTTCCTGGGGAATCGAACCAGGGTCCTTTGGCTTTTCAGGAGAAAAGTTGCTGAGCCATCTATCCAGCCCTAGAAGTGATTTTTTAATGCACTCTACCCAGAGCTAAAAGGATTAGGTAATCTCACCAAAGTTCTAATTCATGAAAGTAGAATTATTTTTCTCCAGACGAAGGTATGCCAATCCCACCAGTTTAGTACAATGTCACACACAAAATATAATTTAACAAAAAAGGTGTATCAAAAGGCTCTTTTTAGTTTATCCATGGATTCATGTTATACAGGGATTTACTATGTATTTCACGTGCCAATTTAAAAGTTATCTACTTCGATGTATATTTTATTTAAAAGCTCTTACTGTATAGATATGCTCAAAGGCTAACAGAGGATTTCAACCAGCACTTTCAAGACTGGGACACTTTTAAAGCAAATATTAATGTTGTGAAGAATGTACGGTGTTGAGGTAAAGGTTTATTACGTTGAGTTTTTAAAGAAACCTATACAACATTTATCTAACTAAATAACTTCACAAAACAGTGTACCATTGAGTTCCTGAATGTTTTTGTGTTAAGGTGAATAGCTATTGATTTTGTACAGCCACTATAATCAATTTTTGTAGCTATTTTTCAGTTGGAATTTTTTTTCTAAAAAATATTTTTTAGCATCGAACGTCATGTACAAGCGAGTTTTACAGCAACGAGAATGTAATGGCTCTGCCCTCATGGATGTGTGGGATGAGGGTAGACTGTGCTACACTGAACTTATAAATGCTTCTAAATCTCTCTGAGTTCACAAGTTCACAACTGATGTGGAACACCTATTAGACTTTTAAGAGCATCATAAAAAGACTATATTTGGAAGGTTTTGTTTATGCCTGGAATAGATCTCCTCTTCCAAGGCAACTTGAAAGCCTACTTAGAGGATTTGATCTCAGCCTCTGTGAGCCGCTTTGCTCTCTGTCAGTAGCAGAGGTAGTTGTCTCCTTAATTTCTTGGGTTTGGGCTTCATAATAACCCCAGAACAGAAACTGGACATGTAACATTATGCCACAGCTAGAGAAATGTCATAGTTTCAAAAGAAGTATTGGGCTTTTTCTGTCATCCAGGACAACTGGAAGGTATGTTCAAGTAACATGTTTTAATTCTATCCAGATAGGGCTGAGTTTCAGATTATGTAATAACACCCTGCTATTTCAGCTCTGCCTTTATAGCTCACCAACGGTTTTTTTTTTCTTCCATAAATTGGATTGTATGAAATAAATATATTGGCTCTGTTGTAGTTCTCTTCTTGTAGCTGGGACAGGGCACCCGACCAAAAGCAGCTGAAGGGAGGAGAGTTTTCATTTTGACTTACGGTCCTGAGGGCAGCTTCATGGTGGCAGAGGGAAAGCATGGACATCACCTCTGCCACAGGAGGCGGAGAACAGCAGCTGGAGATTGAGCCAAGCTCTAGCAAGGCAGACCTGGCTATAACACCCGTAAGCTCTCTCCCAGTAACACACCTCCTTAGAATGGCTTCATTTCCCAAACTGCCACGAGCTGGGGACAGCGCACTCAGAGCACATGAGTTTATGGGGGACGTTTGATTCAAACCACCCCAGGCTCACATATTCTTTCAGCTGTACTTTATGTAGAGATTTACCATGTTTGAGCAACAATAGCAAAAGGCTTATTGAATATAGTTTAATTGTTCAAATTCCTAATACCACTCTAACTGTCAACATCCTGACCCCCAACCTCCTCTTCTCAGCTACTAATTTCCTAAAGGGCTTTAATTAATTAGGTGCCTGCAAGTAACCAGGGCTGAGTGCAAAAGCTCTAAGGAAGAGTTGAAGCACAAACGTTGGTCACTGATGAGGAGGAATTAGTTAAGGTTGTCAAATGTATTTAGTCTGAATTTGACGGTAGAAAAGCTGAATGTGGAAATTAGTGGTCTTTGTCTTTATGTTATCCAATTAGCTTTTGTCTATAGTCTGCAGATGTGGGTGTGGCTATGGTAACTGCAAACTCCAGTGATTCTGGTACATTTGTGTTCTTTTATCTTCAAGATGAGTTTTATGTCATATATTCCCTGGCATTTCCATGAAGAAGACATGCTGGGTGTTTCCAGTACCACAGGTCTATGTTTTTCTTGAGTCTTCGCGGCCTCTGTGATAAGCTCCAGGTGGACTTCTGCTTACAAGGGCAAGGTTTCAAAACGTTTAGCACTGAAATTTAGGCTGACAACAACATTGCCTGTCCAGCTTCTTGATTGCGGCGTACGTCATTTGCTCTCATGTTTCTTATAGAAGCCACTTGCTGGCTGAAACACCATTTGTGTAGAATTGCCTTAGTTTCCACATCTGCAAATTCCAACCAAATTAAAAAATATATATATATATATATAATTTCTTTTATAGCCCTTCTTTCTCATGTACTCATTCATTACACTTCACTCATTGATTGATCTGAAGTCTTGATCCTTTCAAATGAGGTACAAAAACCATGAATGGAATTACTGTTACCTGTAAATGAAATTCAGATTCAGCATGGTGTGTTCTGTCAGCCACTCTGGGTTTACTGCTCCTACTTGTCCTGCTGACGTTATTTCTCACGTGTATCTTTCCTGTCCTTTGCCTGAAATACTCCTGTAATCTTAGAGGACTACTTCCTATGCATTCTTTCGTCCACTGTGGCGGTTTGATTCAGGTGTCCCCCATAACCTTAGATGCTCTGAATGCTAGGTTCCCAGCTGATGGAGATTTGGGAATTAATGCCTCCTGGAGGGAGTGTATTGTTGGGGGCAGGCTTATGGGTATTATAGCCAGCTCCCCCTTTCCAGTGTTTGGCACACTCTCCTGTTGCTGTTGTCCACCTTATGTTGGCCAGGGGGTGACCCTCTGTTCATGCCATGGTTTTCCCCCTTGAGCCTGTAAGCCAAAATAAACCTCTTTTTTTCCCATAGTCTGCTCTTGCTTTGGCAATTTCTACCAGCAATGGAAACCTGACTGAAACATCCACCTTACCTATTTGTTTATTTTTCTTTTTAAAACAGGGTCTCTCACTCTAGCCTAGGCTGACCTGGAATTCACTCTGTGAACTCAAGTCATGGTGATCTTCCTACCTGAGCCTCCCTAAATGCTGGAAATAAACAGGTGTGCCACCACACCTGGCTCCTGTACATTCTTTTAAGGTATATTAATTTATCTCCAGCACATCCCTTCTGGTGTCTGAGACGTGGTTAAGTGCCTCTCCTTGGCCACCCCTGACATGCTGTGTGTGGCCATCCTGTTGCATCACATTAATGTTTTATACATGAGCATCTGTATTGCCTTGCATTCTTTTCCACTTGTATTTCTGAGCCATTTATAATTCATGATGGGTACCCCAAAAACATTACCCAAGCGAATTAAACTCATCTTATCCTTACCTTCTCCCGCCCTTCCTCTGGTTCTGTTCTCATGCCGTGTGTCCGTCTGCTAGACGACCCTGCATCTCCAATTACCATCTCTTTTCTGTCTTCATGTAATGATTTTGGTACCATCAGGCTTTCCTAGAGCCAGGCGAGAAAGGTTGGTCTGGTTTGGATTTTGGAATGTTTTCTTTAATGACAGACAGAAATCGGGAGCTTCTTAAAGAAGCCTGGCTTACTTGCTCAGGAGGTGAGATGCTGCTAGGCATCCTGAGGCAATCTATGTATGATGACATTATTTACAAGAACTGTATGAGTGTGTGTGTGTGGGGGGGGGGGCTGGAGAGATGGCTTAGCGGTTTAAAGCATTTGCCTACAAAGCCAAAGGACTCAGGTTCGATTCCCTAGGACCCACGTAAGCCAGATGCACAAGGTGGCGCATGCGTCTGGAGTTTGTTTGCGGTGGCTGGAGGCCCTGGCATGCCCATTTTCTCTCTCTCTCTCTCTCTCACTCAAATAAATAAATAAAATAAAACATTAAAAAAAAGGAATTTTAAGCCGGGCGTGGTGGCACACGCCTTTAATCCCAGCACTCGGGAGGCAGAGGTAGGAGGATCGCCGTGAGTTCGAGGCCACCCTGAGACTCCATAGCGAATTCCAGGTCAGCCTGGGCTAGTGTGAGACCCTACCTCGAAAAAAAAAAAAAAAAAAGAATTTTGCAGGGGAGACTTTGACATTATAGAAGTTTATGTTTTATGTTTTTGGCCTAGAAGTCATCTTATATTGGCTTCCCAAGATGTAAAAATAAAGACCTAGCAACTACATAAAAATTTACTGTTTAGGTATTTCTTCTGCCCAGATTCCCAGTCCAATTATAACCTATTTTGAAGAAAAGAACATTTCTGATTTTTAAATGTTCATTTTGAAATTATCAGTCTCTTCAGATGTCAAGGTAATTGTGAGACATATCCTACTAAATCTTCTCTTTACTACCTAAAATTTTATAAAAACTGCAAAATAAACTTGAGGTTTTAAAGCTTAATTTTTTTGTGTGAAGTTTTCTCCTCCAAGTACTTCTTTCTATACCAATTTGCCTAAGTGGTATTAAGCACTCAGAGGCATTTGACCCAAGAAATGAGCAATTAGTTCAACAGTTCTCTACAGCGAGCTGATGAATTTTTCATGCATGCAGTGATTTGTAAATTTACGCAATCTTAAGCTGAATAGCTCTTCCCATTCCTCAAGTGACTAATGAAATAAAGGATGTTGCGGCATCGCACATTCTCAGTATGGTAACGATACCAGTTTGTACAATGGACTCAGATTAGGGTTTTCTGCCAGAGAGTGACTTCTCTAAGGACAGTTTGCTTTGCAAGATGCTTTTATCCCCAGAGTTTCAAGTCATTGTGATATTTTAATTTCTCGAATCAAGACACTGATTGCAAGTAATTCCTCTTCAGAATTCAATTTTTTTTTCTATGCCTCTCAGCAGCTTTCTTTCATAGCAAAAAAGAACTCCCATGGTATGAATACTTTTCTGTGTAATTTTGATTTGTGAGCAGGTGCGTTAAAAAATAAGATTCTCTTGAGCTAGTAGAAGTTACTTAATCCCTTAGCATTCTGAAATTAACATCCTATTAAATATGAAAGTTACCAAGTTGTGCAGTCTTCCTTCCTGGCTCTCCTACTTGAGGGGTTATAAAGGAAACTCCTCTAATTTTAACCCCTATACTCATCAGTTTTGTTCACACGCATGCCCCCCTTTCTCCTAAATGGTCTCTGACTCATTTCAATCAACCTATATATCAATTACTTTCTCATTGCCGGGATAAAATGCCTGACCAGAAATAGAAAGAGTTTATTTTGGTTTGTCTGCAGAGGGTAGAGTCAATCGTGGTGGGGAAGCATGCCGGGATCAGGAAGCTAGCAACACATCACTGTTTCAATAGGGAGAAAGTAGAAAAAAAGAATTGCATGTAGCGCTTGGCCATAACCTCTCAATGCCCAAGCCCCTCAGTGATGCACTTACGTCAAGCAGGGCTCCATCTCTGAAAGTTTCCATGTTCCCTGACAGCACCAACCGAGGACTAATTAATCAGACATATTGGTCTCTGAGGGTATTTTACATTCAAACCATCACAGCCTGTGATGATACTCTTTCTTTTTAAATTTTTTTTTTGTTTATTTTTATTTATTTATTTGAGAGCAACAGAGAGAAAAAGAGGGAGAGAGAGAATGGGCACGCCAGGGCCTCCAGCCACTGCAAATGAACTCCAGCTGCGTGCGCCCCCTTGTGCATCTGGCTAATGTGGGTCCTGGGGAATTGAGCCTCAAACCGGGGTCCTTAGGCTTGACAGGCAAGCCCTTAATCGTTAAGTCATCTCTCCAGCCCGATACTCTTTCATATGTCTCATCTTTTAAAGACAGGAATGTAGATGGTGAAAGTGGAACCCTTGGCTTCACAGCACCTCTAGATTTTGCACTCATCTATCTATTGCTTTTTTTTCTATTGCTTTTTATAGCAAAATTCTTCAAAATAATTATGGGTATACTTGGTATTCTCTATTACCTTTCTTTTTATTTTCTCCTCCTTTTCCTCCTCCTCCTCCTCCTTCTTCTTTTAAGTCTCATGTATCCTACCTAGGCTGGCCTTCAATGTGCTATGTGGCATACCACTTCACCCATACCACCATGCCCAGTTTATGTGGTGCTGGGATTAAACCCAGGGCTTTGTATATTCAAGTCAAGCAGCCTTAGCCGCCTCCCTATCTTTCTTAATTAATTGTGCTGAATGTTCTAAATAGTCACTTCTGAGTCACCAATGCCACTTGGTCTGTTACCTCTTAGTTCCCACCCACTTTCATCCTGGAAAGGACTTGGACTTGCTTTTGTCAATGAGATGTAGGAGAAATGATAAGGTGCCAATCAATGGCCATCCAAGATTTCAACAGGCCCCGTGTCCTCCCATCTTTCTTGGAATCCTGCCAACATTCTGTGAACAATCAAGTTATGGCTGTCTTTAGAGCAATCAGTGTCACTGAGTTGAAGCCATTATACAGCACCTCATCTTACTGGTTACTCATTGGTTAATTGCAGGTACATGCAGAGATCACCTTAGCCTGATCGAATTAGCAGAGCCAACTAGTTGGTCCATAGACTTGTGAGACATTACAATTGTGTTTTTTTTTTTTTTGTTTTTTTGTTTTTTTGTTTTTTTGTTTTAAGTACTGAGTTTTGTGGTAGCTTGTGTTATAACAATAGCAAGCCAACATATTCTTCTCGTAGAGCCTTTATTACTACTAGATGCCAGAAATGTTCTTATCAAGGTCACCTGGGCCTAACAATTCAGTACCTCCCAGAGTCAATTCTCTCTATGATGCTCTTTCTCAGTCCCTTCCTTCTCTTCTTCTTCTGCCAGATTCTTAAGTATTGGTAGCCACAGTGGTCTACGGTGGCCACCTTTAATCTCTGTATACTTTTATAATTATGATATAATTCAATTCCATAGATTTATATGATAGTAACTCCCAAATGTAAGTCTGATGGCTAATCTCTGCTCATCAACTTGATAGGATCTAGGATCACCATGGAAACAAATTTCTGGTCATACCTGCAAGAGAGATTATCTAAATTGAGGCTAGAAGACCCACCTTAATGGTGTTCTATCCCATGGGTGCATTCCTGGATTGCATAGGAAGGAAAAAGCTAGCTGAGCATTCACAATTCATCGGTCTCTTGACGTCTTCCATGCTGACGTGATCATGTGAGGCCATCTTTCTTCTTCTGTCATGCTTTTCCCACCGTCATGGACTCTACCCTCTGGATCTGTAAGTTGGATTAAATTTGTTTACTTCCCTAAGCTGCTTCTGGCGTAGTTTTGTTCCAGAAAATGAGAAAATAACACAATCAGCCACACTATTTTCCAAGTCTTTCTTCTGAATTCCAGGATCAGTAAGTCTTTCATGACATCTTTATGCAGATACACACTTTATACATATTTATCACAAAGTGAATATGACAAAGCGACTGATGTTATCACCACTCACCAATGACTCAGCACATCTCTTGCTTGCACAGCTGTGCTTTTCTGTTTTTTATTTTTTTCTAGGTTGGGTCTTGCTCTATTCCAAGCTCATCTGGAATTTACTCTGTAGTCTCAGGATAGCCTCTAATTCATGGCAATCCTCCTACCTCTGCCTCCTGGGATTAAGGACATGGACCACCATGACTGGCTACAACTGACTTCTAACTGATCTCTGCTTTCATTCTTTTCTAACTCTGGTCAGTTCTTTTCACAGTTGGCATGTCACGTTTTTCCAAATTTAAATCTAATTGTATAATTATCTTGCTCGTGTACTACCAATTGTTTTCTTCAGCCACTCCACTCTATCTCAGAGCCTTTATACCTGCTGTTTCCATTTGTTGGCATTATTATTATATTTACTTTTTAGGGAGAGAGAAAGTGTGTGTGTCTGTAAGGGGGCGGGGGAGAGAACTGGTGCACCAGGGCCTCAGCTATTGCAATTGAGCTCTAGACGCTTGCGCCACCTAGTGGGCATGTGCGATCTTGTGCTTGCCTCACCTTTGTGCATCTGGCTTTGGTGGGAACTGGAGAGTCAAACATGGGTCTTTAGGCTTTGCAGGCAAGCACTTTAACTGCTAAGCCATCTCTCCAGCCCACCTGGCATTAGTTTTGCTAGATTCTTTGTAGTTAGTTCATTTTCATAATTCTGATTTTAGATTAAGAAACAGGCATACTTTTCCAGAGGGCTTTTGGGTTCATCTTGACTAACACACCTTGCTTCTCAAGACTGTTATGCATTCTGTAACCTACTACTGTTTTATTTTATTTACTTTCTACATAACATGAATCATTATTTAAAATTAGCTCTCTTACTCATTGTTTTTATTTGTTGTCATTCTTTATTATAATATGGGTTTCCTGGAAATAGAATCTTGCTGCCCTTCTTGACTCTTCTATATTTCACTTCCAGAATTATACTTGGCACTGAGTGGGCACTCAGTGATGACATATTAAATGAATGAATATAGAAAGGCAGGCATGATGGCTCACGTCTATAGTTCTAGCACTCTGGAGGCTGAGATAGGAGGATCACCATGAGTTCAAGGCCTACCTGGGGTACGAAGTGAGTTCCGGGTCAGTTGGGCTAGAGTGAGACCATGCCACAGCAGCAGCAACAACAAAGCATTAGTGAGTTATGTGTCAGCACATTGAATCTTTTTAAAAAAATATTTTATTTTTATCTATTTATTAGAGAGAGAGAGAGAGAGAGAGAAAGAGGCAAATAGAAAGAGAGAGAGAATGGGTGCACAAGGGCCTCTAACACTGCAAATGAACTTCAGACACATGTGCCACCTTGTGCATCTGGCTTACGTGGGTACTACGGAGTCAAACCTGGGTCCGTAGGCTTCACAGGCAAGTGCCTTAACTACTAAGCCATCTCTCTAGCCCAACATGTTGAATCTTAACCTAAGGGAAAAAATAATGACAACAACCCATTATATATTAATTCCTAATCCTTAGCATCTTGAAATGTGTGAAAATTAGTAATGAGTAAACCTGGAGAAACCTCTGTCCGTATTTATGATGCTAATCATGTCATTGACAAAATTTTTGCCTCAGCCAGCCTGGGGACACTGATTTGAAGATACATGTGTGCGCTGCCCTTGCAACCGGCCTTCTCTTATACAGTGTTCTTTCAAGCACCATTCTCCAAATAAGACAGCTCTGCCACTAATGAAGTTTAATTGTCTTCATGAATGGGCTTCCCCCGCCCCAAGATTTGCATATCTGTGATATACCAAGTGTAGCAGTCACCTTCATGATGGTAGGGGAAAAAAAAAAAAACCCAACCAGAAGTAGTGTACAGAAGGAAATGGCGTATTTATTTCTGGCTTATACTTTTGAGTAGCTGAGTAGCTTCCTCATGGTGGGGAAATGCATGGCAGGATCAGATAGGCCAGTGTCACACCAGCAGGGAGGACGGAGAGAGAAGGAGATCACTAAGGGCGGCAGGTGGGCCTGGGCTATAAACACCTCAAGTTCTGTACCCCAGCAGCACGCCTCTTCCAGCAAGGCTCCACCTTCCAAAACCTCCACCAGCTGAGGCTATTGGGAACGTTTACATTCAAATCACCACACCAAGGAAATGCCAGATACAAATCAATAAGCTTTACGTTAGAAGGAACATTTATATTTTCAAGTGAAAAATGTCAACTTCACAAAAAAATATTACTGATTTTTACTTTAAAAAAAAAATTAGCGTTTGCATTACGTCCCTTGGCAAACACTCTTTTGGTCTTATAGGAAATGAGAGTGGAAACTTTCCCTGGGGTGTCCAGTGTCTGAATGCATGTCTACCTGAGAACTTTAATTGGTAATTGACAAGCTGGTTCCTCATTAGCCTTGATAGTCTTCAAATGGATCCCAGGCCTCTTTCATCATTCTTCTTAAATACAGAGCCCCCCCCCAAATAACCAACTTTACCCTCCACTTTTCATTTTACTTTAAGATTGCCAGTCTGAAGCTTTAAAGCCAGACTAAACCAAGATCTACAAGACGACGTTCAAATTAGAAGAGTTTCTTACCCTCTGTCAGTTTGTTGTTTGATTTTTTTTTTTTCCCCTCTAAGGAGAGTTAAATAAATATCTGGTCACTCCCAGACAGGGCATCAGTGATAGACCCAAGAACTAATTCCATCCAAGTTGGCTTGGGTGAACTGAGTTTACTGGGGTCACACACAGGGACATAGGTGAAGGATGATATCCAGGAGCATGAGTGACAAAGGCAGATGCGGCACGGAGCAGGCTCCCCCAGCCTGGATGACTGCTCACGGAAGCTGGAGTTCCACACACCCTTTGCAAGCAGCTGCGGAGCCTGGAGTCTGCTCACTGCGCAAATTGTACAATGATCTTTATGAATTTGAGGGGGAGCCTTGAGAACCTTATAACTTTCTGAGCTTCCTGGGTCTGACAAATTTTCTTCACTTCTTGAGTCTTACAATCCTTAGCCCTCCGTCTCAGAGGGAAGGTTTTTAATTTGCAGGAGATAGCTACGTAACACAGGTCAAATGGAAACATCTTTCCTTACCCCCCCCCCCCATGGTTTTCCATTTCAATTCTAAGAAAGCAGTGGGAAGTACATTTGAAGGTGGGAGTTTATGTGTCTTTCCTTCTGATTTGACTTTAGGCACCTGGGATACAAGGCGTGGAAGGGAAGGTTAGCTGAGGTGAGAAGATCAAGACAGTAGTTGTTCAGTACCTAAAAATACTTGCTGAGTGAAATTCTTTTTCTTTTTTCTTTCCCCTCCCCTCCCCTCCCTCCCCTCCCTCCCCTCCCCTCCCCTCCCCTCCCTCCCTCCCTCCCTCCCTCCCTCCCTCCCTCCCTCTCTCTCTCTCTCTCTCTCTCTTTCTCTTTCCATTCTTTCCTTCCTTCCTTCCTTCCTTCCTTCCTTCCTTCCTTCCTTCCTTCCTTTCTTTCTTTCTTTCTTTCTTTCTTTCTTTCTTTCTTTCTTTCTTTCCTTCTTTCTTTCTGTAAGGTGGGATTTCACTCTAGTCCAGGCTGACCTGGAATCTACTATGTAGTCTCAAGGTGGCCTTGAACTCACGGTGATCCTCCTACCTCTGCCTCCCGAGTGCTGGGATTAAAGCCCTGTGCCACCCCACGCCTGGCGGCTGCTGCTGCTGCTTCTTCTTCTTCATACAGATGTTTACTTTTGTAGAAGAATGTTTGGTGGAATGGTTTGTTCTTTATATCAGAAAACAAGGTACAGTTTACAAGAAAAGAAATATTAGACTGAGATAAGCAGAAATCTCTACTTGTGGACAAAATATTATTGGTTACTGTGATGGCTAATCGCCATTGTCAACATGACTGCATTTTGAATCACCATGGAAACACACCCGTGGGTGTGCTTATGAGGGTGTTTCTAGAAAGGTCTTACTGAGCAGGAAAAAAAAAAAAAAAAAACCCACTGTGACTGTGGCACCATCCTATGGATCTGGGACTGAATACAGCACAAAGCAAATTGAGCAGCAGCATCCCTGTCTCTCTGCTTTCTGACTCGACTGAAGTGACCAGCTGCCTTACACTGCGGCCACCATGCCTTCCTGCCTTGATGGGCTATAACCCCTGGGCCTGTGAGCTAAAATAAACTTTCTTCCTTAATTTTACTTTGTCAGGTATTTTCTCACAGCAACGGTAAAAGTAACTAACGTCGTTACTTTGGATGCGTGTGCTCAAAATATTTAGGAACTGAGCTGCAAAATAAACCAAAGAGTTCAGTCAATTCCATGTCATAGGACTAGATTACAAAAGGCCGTGGAAGCTTCAAGAAAATGGAACCTATTTAATAAAATCTACCAAGATTTTAGCAAGGGAAGAATTATCTTTTTAAAGTTATCTTCCTTAGAGTTCATGAATCTATAGCTTTATAATTATTTTAGTTCCCACTGAGGAAGTAAGCTGTGCAAATTCCCTTTTTAAAAAAACTGTTTCTTTCAGACTTTTGTGGACCTGAGTTTATCATGTATTGATTGAGTCTTGCTGGGTGAATCAATAAACATATATTTGTCTTAGTCATCAGAAAAATATACCTTTTGTACAGAAATATGAGATCATAGTATAAACAAAGCCATAAGACATACACAAATAAACTATAGATTTTTTCTGCCTATTCCTACTAAATCATATTCTTAGGATTGGAGGGATGGCTTAGCAATTAAGGTACTTGTCTGCAAAGCCTAAGGACCCAGGTTTGATTCCCCAGTACCCACGTAAGCGAGGTGCACAAGGTGGTGCATACCTCTGGAGTTTGTTTGCAGTGGCTGAAGGCCCTGGTGCACCTCTCTCTCTCTCTGCCTCTTCCTCTCTCCTCTATGACTCCCTCTTTATCAAATAAATGAATAAAATATTTAAAATCATATTCTCAGTTAATTTAAGATATGTATTATATAAGTAAGTGATCAAGTCTAAATAATAAAATTATTATACTATAAATCATGTTTACACTTCAAAGATGGAAATGTCTCAAATTTTACTGACCGTGGTACATGGAGAGATGAGGGTCCCACTTCTCCATGCTCTTACACTGCTAATCATAATTATAGCTATTTATATACTTATAAAGCTACTCTCATATTTGAGTAATGAGCAAGTTGATCTTAAGTTGAAAATTAAGTGCTCTAAAGTGGGAATGATTTCAGATCTCCCACTGTGTTCACTATTCATATCTAGCATTTTTTTTTACATCTATCAATTTTCTCTTCTCCTTACAATGTTATGCTCTTGTTTTGTTTATATGTATGTCTCAGGAGTGAGCATACCTACCAGCCCTTTGCTTGGAACCACATCAAAATCAACAATTTTCTTCTATAATTTAATATAAAACACATGGTTCAAGATCTGTCATGTGATCTGTAGAAAAGGGGTGTTTTCTTCATTTAGGTAGCGGAAATAAGATGGTGAGTCAGCAATGGGCCAAAAGGAGCAAGCAGATGTTATTATTTGTTGGTGAGCTTTAGGGTATTTAAAGGAATAACACTGAAATTTAGAAATTGAACTTAGAATTTTAAATGCCATTCTAGTCATGATTATTGTCTAGTGTTTTCAGGAAGTCATTTTATAGATTTATTTATGTGAATAAATCTTTCATTTTTTTTCCCAAAGGAGATAAAATATGAAGGCTCTTTGTTTTTGTTAGTTGAGACTAACTTGTAGATTCTGGGACATGGGGTTCTAGTAGTGATGGAAGGACTGAGTTCTTGGCATTTTAACCCAGTTTCTGTAAGGTTGGTGGCAGAGTTCTGAGAAGGTAAGTGGGGGGGGGAGGGGATGATGCGCTGGGAAGACATCAGAGGCGGCTCATGGAGAAGCCGTTGCTGAACCACCCTACGAAGATAAAGATGATGGAGACATTTCTCCAAAACACAATTGATTCATCCCTGGAGGAATATTTATTGAACCATTACTGTGAGATATAAAAGGTGTGAAATGGGGTTGGAGAGATGGCTCAGTGATTTAGGTAGTTCTGTGCAGAGCCTAATGACCCACACTCAGTTCCCCAGTACCCATGTAAAGCCAGATGCGCAGGGTGGTGCATGCATCTAGAGTTTGTTTGCAGTGATTGGATGCCCTGGCATGTCCACTTTCTCTCTCTCTCTCTCCTTGAAAACAAACAAATGAAGAAAACCTTTCAATTCTATAAAAAAGGTGTGAAATGATGGAGAGGATATGGGAAAAGTGTGCTTAATATTAAATAACAATAAAGTCTATATACAAGATGAAATCTAATAATTCAAGAGAGCATTGAGAGACCCAGAGTAAATGTCTAGAGGGAATCAGAAAGGCGTTCTGTAGAAAGTAGAATAATTGCTGAGTGGCAGACCTAAAATACAACTCCTTCTTTCACCTTATCACTGATGGGACACCCTCCTTTTTAAAAAAATATATTTTATTCATTTATTTATTTGAGAGAGAGAAAGAGGGAGGGAGAGAATGAGTGCGCCAGGGCCTCCAGCCACTTCAAACAAACTCCAGAAGATGCATGCACCTCCTTGTGCATCTGGCTTACATGGGTCCTGGAGAATCGAACTGGGATCCTTTGGCTTTGTAGGCAAACGCCTTAACTGCTAAGCCATCTCTCCAGCCCAGGACATCCTCTTTTTTTTAAAGCTAATTGTTTCTCTTATAAAGAAAAGGAGATCATGTCGTAAATGGCTTTCTTAGTTATGCTGATTGGATGGGCAGTATTTGTTCTTTCACATAAAATACCCTGAAAAGGAGAGTAAATTCAACAAGCTCGTTGGCTTATCCTCAGCTGCAGTCATGGGACCTGAGTCATTGTGTTTACCTTCGCAGAAGAAATTTCAGTGGGACTCATCCGCTCTTTAGGAGCACGTCACAGAATAAGGGAGAGTTTATAAGAAAGGCAAGTATCAGACTGAGTGCTGTGGTAGGGAGATGCCTCTCCTCGTGGGCAAATCATATTACTGTCCAACCCTATGACAGGATCCTTCATCTACTTAGAAATACAGTCTCTACTTCCAAATAGGTCTAAGTGTTCTTAAGTGTTCTACTTCTCTTCATTTCCACTTAGTCCCACTTTCTTCATGTTTTCTGCTGCTGTGTCCAGTTTCCATGTTGAGTCCCACAGATCCAATGTCACCAGAGTCACAGTGCACTTATCTGAATAGGAGATGGAGCCATGCTACTGTATGCATAAAACTCCTCATTAGCTCCCCAAACTTACCAGCAGCCATAGCACTGTCTGACATCAGCTCTTACATACTTTCTGTTGCTGCCTAAGTTCCAAGCACACTAGATAGCCACCTGCTTTCCATGCATCGTGGACGTCAGTTCTCTGCTTAGAACCGGTGTCTTCTCCTGGGTTTTCATGTGACTGGTGATTTTCATGAAGCTCTTCTACAGTGCCTTTCCTTCACCCAGTCAATACCTAATGGGCTTCTGAAATTTAGGCCGATTTGCTAGTACCATCCAAAACTTTTCTCTCATTTATTTGCTGTATTGTGTCCCCCGCCCCCATGACAACACCAGAGTCATAGCTTTGGGATCCTTTCTTCCTTCTCCAAGGATCCGGGACAAGGCTTTGCTCCTGGCAAGCGCTTCACATATATTTATTGGATGAATGTTAAATTACAACGAAGTACTTTCTTCCCATCCATCTTCTGCAGTCCAATGCTGCAACGTTTACAGCCATGGCTTGATTCCCAGAGGATGAAAAGGGAATTAGTTGCACCAGAATTACTGCTTAAGATGCTTTTTAGCTCAGCATGGAGGGAAGTTCTCTTTTAGAAGTCTGAGCTTGCGACTCTGAAACTTAATGTCCACAAGATGAACCTCATCAATGGATGGTAAATTTAAAATAATTTACAAAGCAATAGAAAAGGGAAATGCAAGAGGAAGTTGCAAGTAAATTACAAATGTTTCTAATACGGTATGAAAATTGTTAGTCATGAAAATGGAATGGAAAACATCTAGTTGTCTGGAGGCTTTGATATTATGCGGGATATGCAATGTGTATGAACTTCATATTATCTATTTTTCTTAAAGTAACATTATTAGGCTTAACTATGATATCAAAATGCACTGTGAGCAAAATTTTCTGCTTATTCCAAGAGCAATTTTGAATTTTATTTACATCTATAATGATCTGGGTTTTTATTTAAATTCATGACAATTGCTTGTTTGATCACCCCTGTTTCTGCTAGACAGTCTGAGGGTCTGCTAACACCTTACTAACGAATATTTTATGTGCCACATGCTTCCTTGAACTAAACCACAGATCTACCTTAGCAGAATCAGTCCAGAAGAGCAGGAATTCCAGGAGGGCTTCACAGACATCCTCTTTTTGTTTTTTTCTTCATGTCGCGCTTTCCTTTGTCGCTGCTAATGAGCTTTCTCCAGTGAGTTAATAAAGGATGACTCCGGGGCTAGATTCTCCTACAGAAACAAGCCTAACATCCCATGAGCTTATTCCTTCATTATTCGACATCCATTTAACCAGTGTTGACAGAATATCTTTTGTGTCAGGTTAATTCTGAAAGGATTTCTGACTATTATAGGGTTCCTGAGCAGAAAAAAAAAAAATAGGGTATGTGGAGAGCACAGTTTGGGAGACTCCACCAGGCCTGGAGAATAAAGGCAGGCCTGTTATTCTCAGTCATAGGAAGATAGGAAATCTGGAGAACAGAATTCCTGGGTCCCCTGCTGTGGTGGCTGCATGTGCAGAAATCTGCTCTTCTTTTTCAGAAGGTAGCGAGACCGGAGGAGATGAAACATCCCTCGCACTTCAGCCAAGCTACAGCTGAATCTACAGAGGAATTGGGGAGATGAGCAAGAGTGCTGCTTCCGTGCTGAACCTGATACTCAGCACCAGGGTGTAGGAGCCAGACCCTGAGGACACTCAACACCTACCAAAGCAGAGATCTAGAGGCTCCTAAGAGCTCATCGCTGAAGTAGACTTAAAACTCACCCACCACTACTCAGGGCATTTTGCAGAAGAGGGGGCGGAAAGATTGTAAGAGCCACAGGTTGAGACATCATGCCCAGAGGTATTTCCTAACCCCCAAAATAACTGTTTGCTGCTTCCACAACACGTAACTCACAACTCCATGGGGAGTACCTGCAACCCCACTGAGGAGCGTCCCCAACAGAATGGGGGCAGGACAAAAAAAAAAGAGGGTCCCAACACACGATGTGTCCATAAAGGGTATATTTCATTAAAATGATGTGGGTCCTATATAGTTAATGAGCTGGGAATAAAGTTCGAGGGAAATTGACAAAATAGAAAAAAAAAAACCTATGGTCACTTTTTCTGTCTTTATTTAATTTTTTTTTTCAAGGTGGGGTCTCATTCTAGCCCTGGCTGACCTGGAATTTACTATGTAGTCTCAGGATGGCCTTGAACTCACAGTGATCTTCCTACCTCTGCCTCCTGAGTGCTGGGATTAAAGGTGTGAACCACCTCGCCTGACTCAATATCTTTATTTTTAAATATTATTTTGGATCAAACGCTTGATGAAGGTTTCTTACACACTTGTTTTCATTTCCCAGCTGGACTCCTTACCCATTTCTCTGCACCATTTAAATGAGATGCAGTTTAAGCTTTGCAAGTCTAGTTGGACTTCACAAGTACATAAAATTAAAAAAGGAAATTCCCAAGTGACAGCCATAAAGCAATTATCTCTGTGCCTTACAAACATAATGCTTGATTCTGTCCATCTTAACATTTACATAATTCTACATTTGAGTGAATTGGCCGCTTTCCAGACATTTCCCCATAATTCTGCTCTAAATACTCATGACTCAAATTTACATTTTTTTATGTATTAACAACTCAGCTTCTCCTCATTCCTACATTCACTGAGGTCTCTTTCATTATCTCATAGTTTTGATTCTATATGCTTTTTCACTCCCTGCAACAAATATGCACTATAAGCCATAAATCACATATCTGGCTAAACTAAAGGAGTAGAAATTGTTTTCAATAATACACTTTATTAGTTATTCCTAATTAGACCTCTTCCCTCCTACTCCCATCTCCAGTTTATACAGGAAGACTGTAGCATAAATGGCAAACTTATTTGAGATTTAATGTCTACTAACATACGTCCCTGGATTTATATCACCTTTTCCAATTGCCAGTGCATTCACCTGAACAGATTTTCCCCTTAGGAAAGTATGTTAGATGGTTTTAATCTCCTCATGCTCATCTGAGTGTTTTCTCTCTTCTACTCATTTCTTTGACATCTGCTTGCCATTGCTACCTGCGCTGGTCATGGGTGGATTTGGCCATGTGAACATTTCTTCATGAAGGTCTGTTTACTTCCTGCCCTTCCTTCTGAGGAAGTAAGATAACATTCCTACCAAAAGGTGAAAACATTTCTGTTTTGGGGTGTTTTCTGAAGGCATTTGAACAAGTAATGTGGTTGACTCTGAGGTGATATAGATCCTTAGAGATTTTAATTACAACAAAATTAATAATATTGTGATAGAAAATGGAATTTTCACTTTCTTCCCAAGGAATATATTTTTGATGTTTTTAAAAATATATTTTATTTATTTATTTATTTGAGAGAGTAGAAGAGAAAGAGAGAGAGAGAGACAGAGAATGGGCATGCCATGGCCTCCAGCCACTGCAAACGAACTCCAGAAGCATGCGTCCCCTTGTGCATCTGGCTTACATGGGTCCTGGAGAGTCAAACTGGGATCCTTTGGCTTTGCAGGCAAATGCCTTAACCGCCAAGCCATCTCTCCAGCCCTTGACTCCCTTTAAAAAAATGTGCTATTTATTTGACACAGAGAGAGGGAGAGAGAGAGAGAGAGAGAAAGAGAAAGAGAGAGAGTATGTGTGTGTGTGTAAGAGTGAGAGAGAGAATGGGCATGCCAGGGCCTCTAGTCATTGCAAATGAACTCCGGACATGTGCCATTTTGTGCAACTGGCATTATGTGGGTACTGAGGAGTCAAACCTGGGTTCCTAGGCTTTGCAAGCAGGTGCCTTAACAGTCGAGTCATCTCTCCATCCCTTCTCCCTCTTTTTGCATGTGTGCATGTGTGCTGTTCATGGATGCATGTTTGTCTATGTGTGGGTACGCATGTGTGAGTACAGTGTGTGTGTATGCATGCATGTGGAAGCCAGAGGTTAACATCGGGTGCCTTTTCCAGCCACTCTATACTTTCATTATTATTTTTTTGAGGTAAACCCAAGAGACTGACCTTTTTTTTATATTTTATTTTTATTCATTTGAGAGAGGGAGGCAGAGAGGAAGAGAGAGAGAGAGAGAGAGAGAGAGAGATACCAGGGCCTCCAGCCACTGCAAATGAATTCCAGACTCCAGAAGCATGCACCACACTGTGCATCTGGCTTATGTGGGTACTGGGGAATCAAACTGAGGTCCTTTGGCTCTGCAGGAAAGTGCCTTAACTGCCAAGCCATCTCTACAGCCCCGATCTTCCTTTATTTTATGAGAGAGAGTGAGAACAAGAGCAAGAGCAAGAGAGAGAAGGAGAGAATTGGTGTGCCAGGTCTGCCAGCCACTGCGATTGAGCTCCAGATGAATGCACCACCTTGTGCTCATGTGTCACCTTGTGCATTTGGCTTACATGGGATCTTGGGAGTGAAATGTGTGTCTTTAGGCTTTGGTCATCGCTAAGTCAGCTCTCCAGCCCTACACCTTATTTTCTGAGAGAGGGTCTCACACTCACTCTAGCACTCACCGATCAAGCTAGACTAGACAGATAGCAAGTGCTAGGGGTCCTCCTGTCTCTGTCTCCCCAGTGCTGGGATTACAGGTGCATGCTGCCACACATAGCTTTCACATGGGTGCTTTGGATCTGAACACAGGCCCTCAATGCTTGCATAGCAGGCACTTTACCCACTGAGCTATCTTTCCCACTCAATGCTTTTTTTTTTTCCCCACTCAGTGCTTTTGTCTTTCTTTTATTAATTTTAAAAACTCTTTTTCTTCTGGTTTCCCCTCTAGCCAGTAAGGGAAATGCGTTTTGTAATATTTTGATGATGTTCTTCTATGATCTCACTGTCTGTCTAACACATGGCTTTTTCTCTCTGTGATACTCCTTTTAATATTATTTTGCACAATTAAGATTGCACATTTTTAACTGAGGGAAAGGTTTGGTTTAGCTCTTTTCATATTTTCTTCATAAACATTAACATGTGAACATTTCCCCAACACTTAATAAGGGAAGAGTTGCAAGAGGGAGAGCCTTTCTCTGGTAAGACTGGCCATCCTAACTAGAGCGTGTTCCAAACAGGCTCCCTGCTGCTTTGACGTGATGGGACGTGCGAGCAGGGGCACAAGGGTCCTCCTGGACCCTGACGGAGCCTGTCTGACAGGATGAACAAAGACCTAGCCACTGCCATTGATTTTGGATATTATGACATAAAATGGTGAATGTATTGAAATGGAATTAGTGACCTCTTCTCCTGCCTTGGTGTTATATCGACCGAGTTACTTTCTTTAATTACTTCAAGCACTTTATTGTCAGTGTCAGGAGTTTTCGTGCCAGTTTTATTTCAGACAATTGGGCAGTGCACGTTACCTTTCTGTGACTCAATAATGGGGCCAGGATGAAGGATCTCTGAAGCTTATTATTGCTAAGATTTCAATAAATTAATAATAGGCAGTGTGCTTAATATCTGTTATCTTCAATCGCTGCTTCCCCTTTTCTTACTTGTAAGTATCTCCACAGACTATTCAAGTTTTCTGTTCTTCTATGTTCTCCTACCCAGGGGTTTGTACACAAGGCTGAGTAGATTGCTTTGATAGGGTGGATGTCATTCAATGGAGTGATATTGATGATTCATTCGGCTAACTATGGCTTGGGGATCATGGTGAGGGTTTTCATAATTACCACTACTCTCTCTCTTTTTTTTTTTTTTTTTTTTGGTTTTTCAAGGTAGGGTCTCACTCTGGCCCAGGCTGACCTGGATTTCACTCTGTATTCTCAGCGTGGCCTCGAACTCACGGCAATCCTCCTACCTCTGCCTCCTGAGTGCTGGGATTAAAGGTGTGCGCCACCACGCCTGGCTTAGTACCACTCTTTTGTAGATGTCACTTACCCTTTCTTGTATCTGCAGAGTGTAAGCTCTACCCACCAAAGGCTACCCACCATCAAACCAGTGGCTGTATTCTGGGGGCTGTGATCAGGTTGTGTGAACCAGCTCAGCTTGTAAGGATTGTACTTGGTTTCTATGACAGTTATTTTCTTGCTGCCGGGGGAAAAACACCCAACCAGAAGCAGCTCTTGGCAGGACAGGGTTTATTTCAGCACATTGTTTTAAGGGGAGGAGGCTTTATCGTTGCAGGGAAAGCATAGCTCCAGCAAGAAAGCAAGGAGAGGAAGAAGTCTGAGTGGACTAACTAGCGAACACCCAGTAGGGCTGGACTCATAAACCTCAAGGTCTGCCCTTCCCCCAGCCACACATCCTCCATCTAGGTTCCACCTCCCAAAGGCTTGACTGAGTGGAATTTATGAGGCTTAATCACAAACACATGAAGCTGTGGGGAACACTTTACATCGAAGCATTTACAGTTTCTGAAGCTGTCTTTGACCAGTGACAGAAATCACAGAACATAAGACTTCACACCACAAGACTTCATTGTGGGAGGTCATGTCCCCTCAAATTCCTAATGTCCATCATCTGATTGACAAGCTCACCAAATTACAGTGTTTGAATTAACCCTCACTGCCCTCTAAATAGAAAACGTACAGGGAAGAAATGGGTCCAGTGGTTAATTTATCCATGCCTTAGCGCAGCAGCGTAAATAGCTTGTTGCCTAATTTTTCTAACTAGAATCACGGAGGCAAACATATATGTTGCATACAGTTTTGTGGATAAAAATAAAAATAAATAAAAATGTGAAAGGCCCGTGCACCAGGGAAAGTGTTTCTGAGGGTGTGAAGTAACAATTTGGGGCAGTTTCTGCACAGCACAAGGGTCATCAAGAAGATGGCAGGCATAAGAGATAAGTGGTAAGGGAAGTGTGTATTAGATTCTCAATAAATGAAATAACGAGAAAGCGTATAGAGCATAGAAAGGACATTTGAACTATAAATAAGGTATTTGTTCTGAGAGAAGACACGGATACAAATATGCTGTTTTCATTTTTCCCCTTTTTGTTCAATTTTATTTTTCAAATTATTTTTCCATTTTTACAGTTTCATTCGTGTATGTGATCTGTTTTGATTTTATTACACCCCACTTGCCCGGCTTTTATTCCCTCACTCTCCCATAGTATCCTTCTTCTTCTCCAGTAATCCCTGTCTTACATTCTTACTTTCATTACTTTTTTGGAGTTAATCCACATTTATTAAACTATAACTTTTATTAAATGTTGTGTAAATTCATCACTTTTCTTTAACCAATTAAACTAAATTAGGGTCACTTGCATGATTATTGGTGGGAGGTTATTTACTGTGGAATGGGCAAAATGTTTTTATTTTATGAAAAAAAGTTTCCTTATTTTAGGTAATTGCTAGCCAAAAATTGAAATAGATTCAGTAATGAAAAATCAAATTACTTGCTATTTACATAGTCATTATTATTCCACATACTCACTAGTTCACATTAATGATCTTAGAGGTTCAATAATTTGGAATAGGGAAAGTAAACAAGATGAATATTGTTTTAATTTCATATTATTTTTCATGCTGCTTACATACGAGTCCATTCACTCTCACTCTTTTGTAAAGATAATTATTTGATCTATTTTTAATATAATTAATTCCTGAAGTCTGGACTTAATTGAATTAGTACATTTATTCAATATATACACATCTCATTTGTTAGGAACAAATGCATTTCATATTATCTTTCTCAGTCAGTAAATATAAGTTTATATATAAATAAGTATATACGTAGATATTTCCTAATATAGGTAAACTTCACATTACAGATAAACACACCATTTTCAAGCCTGAATATGATTTCTGTTTTTCTAAAAAGAAGTTTGAAGGTCACATTTAAAGTGTTATTTCCTTCTCATTGTATGAGGATATTTATGCTTAGCTAATAATGTTGATGTGTTCTATTTGCTACCTATCTCTTTCCACCATCTCCCAGGTTTTTCCAGGTAATGAAATGCATGACCTACCACCATAAAAAATGCAATTAGGGGACAGATGGTATCATAAAGTGCTAATAACCAAATTGAATGGAACTGTGTTATTACAGGATATGCACATGCTAAATATTGATTGAAATTACATTACATCCACTGCTCTTTTAGGGGTTGAAAACTCAAGACAAAATACATTTCAGTTGATTATGTTAAGGTTGCCATTAATGTGAAGAGATAATGAGGAATCTCAGAACTTACGCAGAGCACATAAAGTGGCACATATAAAAGAAGACAGTTAATTTGGGTTATGAGCAGATGGCTTCTGTGTGGTTGATAACCCTGCAAGTACAGTGACCTGGGTAAGTGGATTATTGAATATAAAGAAATATGAACCAAGAAGCCATTGGAACCTTTGTCATATCACTTCTTTTTGTTGCCAGGTTAGTGACAGCTGATTAAAAGGTGCCTTTTTCCAGTAGATAAATTTGTCTACCGGAGCAGCAATCTTAACAGTAGCTTTGAACAAACAGCAGTTTATCCTAATGAGTTCAAAAAAAATCAATCCAACAATTTGTTTGATGTACTACAAGCTCCTTGCAAGTCTGATTGTGTAGATGATTTCCTGGCTCTCAGCTTATACGAATTACTTTTTTTTTTTTCCCTTTCTTCCAGTTGTCTAAGAAGCCTTCTGTTAAGCATGTATCAGAGGCGATGAACTCCATTGACTTAAAAAAAAAGCACTGTGGATGCTTGAATAGTATATTCTTCTATACTCCAAGACTACCCTAATGGGAAGCTTAGATTAATCAGGCATTGGGGAAAACTACTGTCACTCAGACTCATTTCCACCTTCCTTAGAGTGTGCTCATGGGTTATCATCATATGAATCCAGTGGATATTAACCAATATTAATCTCCTCCACAGCTCTTGGTCTTAAATTATTGGGCATGTATGGGCAACTCCCTTCACTTCACCACCTCTGATGGGTAGGCTGTATGCGACACCTGACTTTTCCTCTTCCAGGTCTGTCCTGGTCCTAGAACAGTTGCTGTGATCTTTCGTTATATCTGTACTGGGATAGAAAGACAAGTAATAAACAGACTAGAGATGACTTTACGGAGAGTGGAGCAGGAAATAGCAAAGTCTGAGGAAGGCGGGAGTGGAAGGCATTCCAGAATCTGTGGAGGGAGATGACGCAGCGCAAGAGGAGATCTCTTGACGTGGAAGCATGGTTGGAGGGCCCAAGGAAGAGTAGCTAGGGAGGGAGGGAAATAGGGGGTAAGACCTTGGGACATTCGAGGACTTTGTGGGCCAAGTTACATGGGGTCTTGTAGTTCCAAGGGTTTTGAATGAGACGGAAAGTCACTGAAGGATTTTTCAGCAACAGCCCAAAATTTTCCTAACGCCCTTTTCTAGTCACTATTCCCCCTGAAGTGTCTATAGTGACTTTTAACACCATAGTCTTATTTGGCTTGTGCTTGAACCTTACGCAAATGGAATTATACAGCGAGCCTTTTTAAGGGTTCATTTCACAGAAAGTATATTAGAAAATATTGTATCATTGGATAAAGTTATAATTTACATTTCCATCGTACAGACTTCTCATGAGCAAATACATCCGGCTTTGTTCATCTGGTTTATTAATGATTGACATTTAGGTTGGCTTGGCTGTGCATTTTGTTTGGGCATCTACAAAGGGGAGGGGTTGCAGAGTCAGATTTTGTAGATCCTTAAGAAATACTGTCAAATGTTTTCCGAAATGGCAGTAATGATTTACACTACCATCAGCAGCGTTTGAGGGTCTTGGCTGTGCTGACAATCGTGTCTTGATGTGTAACGCTCCCTTTTGCACGAGAGCTGGAAGGGATGGAAATGAAGACTGCGTCCCTCTTCTGACACTGTTTCGCTTGCCTGTTTTGATGAAGCCAGCAGTCTTGCTGTGACCTGTGCAGAGACACCACGAAGATGAGGAACAGAACAAGTGGGTCTTTTATAGCCCACCAGCCAGCAGGAAAGAGAAGCCTGCCAGTATCCCACTGGAGTGAGCTTCAAAGCCAAGCCCAGATGACTGTGACCTTGTGGGATATTCAGCCAGAGAACACCCACTACAGGAATGCCAAGCGTATGTAAGTTAAACCAATGTGCTGTTTCCGTAAGATGGGGGTAATTTCTGACATGGATTTACACTAGCACGTTTGGATAACACTGAGCATTTGGCTCATGCACGTATGTATCTTTCTCCCATTTTCTGTTCAAGTTATATGCTTGCTTGCTTATTTCTTTTTGTGCTTTATTATTTTGTAGGAGTTCTTTAGAGATCTTGAACGTGAGTCCCTAGCCTACATATTGTATATCCCTATATCTCTTATGATTTTGTTGTTTGCCTTCCTCTTTTATAATGGCTTGTTAATTTAATAGAGACCAATTCTCGAAATTTTAATTTTTTTTTATCATTAGTGCCTTTTATGTACTATTAAAAATTTCTACTTCAGGAGCCGGCCGTGATGGCGCATGTCTTTAATCCCAGCACTCGGGAGGCAGAAGTAGGAGGATCGCCATGAGTTCAAGGTCACCCTGAGATGACAGAGTTAATTCTAGGTCATCCTGGACCAGAGTGAGACCCTACGTCGGAAAACCAAAAAAAAAAAAAAAAATTCTACTTCAGGGATATGAAGATATTGTATCCTTCTTCTGCAAGGTTAATTATTTCACCATTCACTTTTTTTTAAATGCAGGAGAGAGAGAGAGGAGGGAGAGAGAGGGAGGGAGAGAATTGGTATGCTAGGGCCTCCAGCCACTGAAATTGAACTCCAGACATGTGCACCATCTTGTGGGCATGTGCAACTTTGTGTGCTTACATCACCTTCTGTGTCTGGCTTCCATGGGACCTGGAGAGTAGAACATGGGTCCTTAGGCTTCACAGGCAAGCGCCTTACCGACTGAGCCATCTCTCTAGCACACCATTTACTTTTTGATTATAATCCATCTGCAACTGATTGTGTTTCTGCTGTGATTTAGGCATGGTGATTTACTTTTTTCCCACATGTATAGCCAATTGATCCAGGGAGGTTGGTTGTAGACATTATACTTTTTCATTGTACCACGGTATTATGTTTACTGCAAATGATATGAATATTACCCGTTAATTTAGTTAATTGTGGTATGTTAATTCGGCTAAGCTAGAAACCACGTTGAGCAGGATTTTCTCTGGGTGATTTTTCCCTTTTGTGTAGCAAATGACGAGCTTGAGCAGATCGTGAAGGAGACGACAGAGAGGTGTCTCTCCCTCCATCTCTGAGGTTGTTCGTAGGTTGACGTAGTAACGAAAACAAGTGGTAGTCCCTGCGGAATCTTCACGCTTACCTTCACATCAGATTTTCACCCTGCTGACCAATAGCAGCCCTCGGCCCTCCCTGGGACGTGGCAGCATGCCCACAGGAGTGGTGACCCACTTACACAGCGGCTTGTCTTCAGAAGACTGTCTTCGAGGCCGCGGCTGTTCAAGCCTGCTTCTTCAAGTCACCTTGCACTCTGACTGTTTTGTTTTTGTCTTTCTTTCTTTCACCATGCCCGAGAATCAAGACAACTAACTGCAGACTCCTCTGACCCTACAAATTTCCTTTTGCAACAGAAATCAGAGATACTGGGGTGATATGTGAGATCCCTTTCCAAGTGCAGGCTGATGTAATGCACATGTGATGTGTGGTCTGGTTCCAGGCTCCTGTGACCAAAGCAATAACCATGCTTTTTTTCCCCCCTGTTCTTGAATCAAACTCACAATAGTTTAATCATTATGCCTTTATCATAATTCCCGATGTCTGGTAATAGAACTCTGCCTGCTCTATTCTTTCTCAAGATTTCCCTGGGTATCGTTAGCCTTAGTTTTTTTTTTTTATTTCTATGTAAATTTTGGAATCAGCTTGTCAATTTCTAAAACAAGCAAGCAAGCAAGCAAACAAAAAACACCTGCTGGGAGTTTATATTGAGATTTCACTGAATCTCCAGTTTGATGGGTAGTTGACATTTTCCATAATAATGTATCATCTGAACAATACATAATTTAAGAGCTAAAATCAATCTTCCACAAGTGAAGCAAGCATAATGTTGATACCAGAATCAGTTAAAAGTTGGATAGTCTAATTTCAGGAAAAAAAAAAAAATGATACCTAACAATATGCTATCAGGGTGCAGGCATCTGTTCAGCTCCCTGAGAACCAAACTGTGATTCTTTCCCTTGCTTGAGAATGTAAAGTCCTGCCACTGACCCAGGTTGTTGTAATTCTCTAGGATCATAAATCCCTACATTCCTCTCTGAACAGGTTCTAGGAAGCATCATTTTCCCTGTGATAAATCTTAGGGCAGAAAAATGGAGCCAAAGCTTTTAGATCTGTAAAAGATGACCAGACCGTCTGTAGGCTTTCCTTGTGACATAAGAAAGATTCTTAGAATGGTAGGGATGGAGTTTTCATCTTAACCACAAGGATTCAGTAATGTTGGATGGCCATGCCAGGAACCCTTGGGACCTGTCCTCAAGTGTCTTGAGTCAGAATCCCCCATTCTGTGCTCCTCAGACACACTGTAGTCTCTCTGACATAAAAACTTAACTCCTCAGTTTTTCTTCCTTTCCTCCACTTCACTAAGAAGAAAGCAAATATTATCCTCCAGATTCAAGTTTAATATGCATTAAAGGATGATGTAGAAAAAGAAAAAGCCAAGTCTTTAAGATAAAAAGAAAACCTGTCTTTGAGGAACATTGAAAAACATCAAAGAGGAAGGGACTATCTTGAAATTTCAGAATGGGATGAGAAGAGGGACACAATGAGAAACGAGACGGTTACCAAAGAGCCAAGAAAGCACCTACTGATTGATTGGTGGTGATTGATGCTGGTGATGTATCTCAGAAGGCGCATCCAGTGTGTGCCCTTGCTAAGATTCCCTGTCGTTAGAAAGTGGGGCCAAGCTGCCCCTCACGTCTTCTATGCTTCATGGCTGATGTCTGTGTGCTCTGTCATAATTAGGCTACTCTGTCAGGGTCCACTGTATGATAAGTTTCTTACCTGCTCCTCATCTTCTCCCACCCCATTAGACTGGGACTTTTAAGCACAAATAAGTAGTCAGCATGTTTATTTCCCAGTGATGTTGTAGAATCACTCTTGGGTTTCTTGCCAGGAGAGGAAATGAACAAGATAGATAACCTCTGACCTAAAAAAGCAGTTGTGAATATTCCTGTTATCTTCATTTTTGGTAAAATAACAAGCAATCTTAATCAATGCATTAGTAGTGACCTTTCTCACTAGAGAATTCCTATTTCCTATTTCTCAATTTCCTTATTTCCTGTTGTAGTTTGAATGTGATAGTTTGAATGTATGGCCCCCGTAGTCTCAGGCATTCTATTTAATAAGTTGGGTGCGAATCTTGGAGTCCAGCCCTAAGGTGTGTGGAGAGCAGTTTTTGGAGCTCTGGTGGTTCATGCTTGTTGCTGCTGGTGTTTGCTGGCTGCTGATGGTGTCTCTGAGCTTGGCTCTATGAAATGGAGCCAGCCTCTGTTGCGTTCATGGTGTTTCCCCTGGACTTGTAAGCCTGAAATAAACCTCATTCCCAAAGATGCTTCTGGTTGGATGTTTGTCTTAGCAACGAGAAGCTGACTTGAGTGCTTTTTCTCACTGGAGAATTCTTATTTACTCTTAAGGACTCAGCCCAAATGTTTCATCTTCTGAGAAGCCTTTTCTGTCTCTCAGGTAGAATCTTTAAGTTCTCCCTTAGTGTTCCATTCACCTCAATTACAGACTTACTCACATGATTTTGTGATGATTAGTAAATTTATTTTCTGGGTTTTGGAATACTTGAGGATGTTCTTCTTATCCCTGTAAATGGTGCTTCTCTGATAGGAGCTTAAATTGTTATATAACAAAACATTCATACTTGCAGAATCCAGCACAAAATAAAGATGTGGTTACTAGTTACTTACTAGTAATAGTAACTAGTAAGAATTTGAAGATAGAAACAACCAAGCATGGAAATGAGAATATGAGGCCTCCTGTATTCAGGGCCACATCTTAGTTTGGATGATTATGAAGATGACCCTGATGGGAATCTCATACTTTGATTCAGATAAACAGACAATGTCCTATAATTTCTATCACATTTTTTGGGCCCAGTTGCAGAATTGACACTACTCGGTGGTACTTGGTTTGATATGTCAAGGGACAATATATTTGAACATCATGAAGAATTGTCCTGTGAAATTCATTTTATACACACACACACACACACACACACACACACACATATATATATATATATATATATATACATACATATATATATATATATATATATACACACATATACATATACATACACACACACACACATATATATATATAATGTAGTAATGTATTAATCATACACACACACATATATAGACTGGGCATATATTTTACCAACTACCATGTACTATATTCTTATTTATGATAATTAGGGGAAATTTGCCTTTTAGTATTAGGGTGAAGAATAGTTTTACTTTACTTTTATTTTTTTGGTATGTGTGTGAAGATCAGAATGTCCTGTTCACATGCATGCAGAGGCCAGAGGAAGACATCAAGTGTTCTCCTCTATCACACTTCTGCCTAATTTCCATGAAATGCGGTGTCTTACTGAATTTGGAGCTGGTGTTTTTGAGTTCAAGTGTCTGATCAGTAAGCCCAAACAATCTTCCTGTCTCTATCCCACTCAGTACTGGGATTGCAGGTATACAACGTTGCCATTCCTAGCTTTTTATGTGAGCGCTAGGAATCAAACTTAGGTCCTTATGTTTGTACAGCAAGCATTATTACTTACTGACGGATCTCCCCTATTCTTCTGAGTTATGTGAACTATTGCTGAGATTCATGTTTATTCTTCTTTCATTCAACGAGTATTTACTAAATATATATTTTGTTCTAGGTGCTTGATGTTAGATAATATTTAAAATAAGACAAATCATCCTTAGACAAATGGTATGTCTAATGGGAATGATTGGTGTTAGATGAAAAGGATTCAGTAAACTGTAACTTCTGTAAAACTATGACATGATTCAGTGACATGGGCTTTTGAGATTATCTAGGGAACATGGAAGTTTTCCCCAAGGAAATACTATCTAAGCTGAGTCTTGAGTTGAATAACAATAATTAGAAGACAAGAGATGGAGAATCACTGAAGTGGCTAGAAGAAATAGAAATTGAAGGCAGAAACAGCTAAGCTTGCTTAAAGGAAGTATGAAGAAGAAGCAAAAGTGGAATGCAAAACTTAAGGTGTTGTGAATAAGCCATATGAAAATCTACTTCTTTGGACAATGGTGCACCCAGAAGCAATAGATTGTTAATAGAAAAATTTCAGTGCCAGGAATGGGATACATTTCAGTGAGTTGTTGGGCAGGGAGGTCTCGGATAACCCCCAAACATTACAGGCCATTGCTAAGGCTTTTTGTTTCCCACCAGATATATATGGTAATACCATATTGCTGAAGAGTCCACATGCTTGGGCTATAAGTCCCTGAGAAATCAAGCTGGAGCTGAGCTGAAAACCTCCTCCCTGTGGACGAGCTGACAGAAAGCTAGAAGAAGCCACACTGCATGCAGCCCTGGGGGAGAGACAGAAGTCACCAGCAGTGAAATCAACAATGGACACTGCAAGCCTTAAGATTGGTCGGTTAGGCCAAATGTGCCAACTGGTGCAATAGTGGCATGTCTGTTATGGGGGAAACCAACAGCCCTCTAATTGGATTGGAGGCTCACTCAATGCTAGGGAATACATGCCTGGTACTGAAAACCTAGTCAAAAACCTATGGCAGAGCTGGGCATGGTGGAACACACCTTTAATCCCAGAACTTGGGTGGCAGAGGTAGGAGAACCACTGTGAGTTCAAGACCACCCTGAGACTACATAGTTCCAGGTCAGCCTGAGCTAAACTGAAACCCTACCTTAAAAACAAACAAACAAACAAACCAACAAACAAAAACAAAACAAAACAAAGCCTATGGTGGGGGAGATCATGAGCCCTAGGGAGTACCACCTGCTGCTGTTTGGCTAAATACACATATTATACTCACTAAACTACCCTGAATGTACTTTTCTTAATGTTCACACCCATATATCAATGCTACTCTCACTTTTGGTTGGAGAAGCTTTTCTTTTCAGATGCTGGAGACCACTGGGAAAACTCAAAAGGCACCACAGTGCAGAGAAGTAGAGTGTTCAGCACTGAGACAGCTCTATGGCACCTTCCAAGGCTCAGGGTCCATTGTAGAAGAGGTGGTAGAAAGAATGTAAGAGCCAAAGGAAGGGTAGGACTGCTTACAATGCAATCTTCCAGATACATAATATCCTGGATATACATGGCCTCACCTGGCACTATCTACACAAGACCCCCATAATAGGAGGAAAAGATGATGACATCAAAATTAAAGAAAGCTGGGCATGGTGGCACACAACTTTAATTCCAACACTTGGGAGGCCGAGGTAGGGAGGATTGCTATGAGTTCAAGGCCACCCTAAGACTACATAGTGAATTCTAGGTTAGTCTGGGATAGAGGAAAACCGTACCTCAGAAAACTCATAATAATAATAATAATAATAATAATAGGGCTGGAGAGATGGCTTAGCAGATAAGCACTTGCCTGTGAAGCCTAAGGACCGTGGTTCAAGGCTTGATTCCCCAGGACCCATGTTAGCCAGATGCACAAGGGGGCGCATGCATCTGGAGTTCGTTTGCAGAGGCTGGAGGCCCTGGCACACCCATTCTCTCTCTCTCTCTCCCTCTTTCTCTCTCTGTCGCTCTCAAATAAATAAAAAAAATAATAATTAAGACAGACTAATTGAGAAGGAGGGGCGATATAATGGAGATTGGATTTATGAGCAGAAAGAGGGGGAGGGGAGAGAATCATCATGGTCTACAATCATGTCAGCTGTCAATAACAAAGTTAAAAAAATGGGAATAAGAATCCCTGAGAAGAACATTAGAGTCAAAGTGGAGAAATAATATAAAATGCTACACTGGAGACTAAACAGACTTTTGGTAAGTAGAACAGGCTGACACCTCACATGTCTATGAGAGGCCATAGGAGCAGAGGTTAAGATTAATGAATACAAAGTAATTCTGGAGAAGAAACTGGAGATGTGAGAAGAAGATAAAATCAAAATTTGAAGCAATCATTGATGCTTACCATCACTATGTTAGTTTTTTTTTTAATGCTACTATAACAAATTAAGTCACTGTGGCTTATAAACAACGCAAGTGTGCCATCATTCAGTTCTGGAGGTTGGAAGTCTCCATGGGTCTCACAAGACTAACACTATGCTGTTGGTAAGGTGAACTCCTTCTGGAGGTTCTAAAGGAGAATTTTTTATTTGCTATTTCTAACATATAGAGGTCACTTGTAAACATTAGCTAATGGTTTCCAGGCAGCAATGTTGTATTTCTTACCTTTGCTTCAGTCATAACATCTGCTCTGTCTCCCCTGCCTCTTTCATTTCTAAGAATCTACATGCCACAGTACTAGGCCACCTTGAATACCCAGTTTGCTAACTCCATCTCCAGATCCTTAGCTTAAATGCATCTGCAAAGCTTTTTGTGGCCATGCAAGGTAACAAATTCATGAGTTACAGGACTAGAGCATCTTGGTGTTGGGAAGGAGAGGACATTTTTCCATCCACTACAATTTGTTTTTTTTTTAATATTTATTTATTTAGTGAGTGAAAGAAGCAGAGAGAGGGGGCAGAAGAGAGAGAGAGAAAGAGTGAGAGCGAGAGTGAGAGCGAGAGCGAGAGCGAGAGAGCAAGCGAGCGAGAGAGAGAGAGAGAGAGAGAGAGAGAATGGGCATGCCTGGGTCTCCTGCCACTGCAAACAAACTCCTGATGCATGTGCCCCTTTGTGCATCTGGCTTTATGTGGATACTGGGGAATTGAACCCAGGCCATCAGGCTTTGCAAGCAAGCATCTTTAACCACTGAGCCCTCTTTCCAGCCCTACCCACTATAATTTCTGTGCAGGATTTAGGTGTTATTTTGTTAGAAGAAGTCACTTTGAATACATTGATACAACAAAATGATTTATGCTATCTAAATAATAAGATAAACTGACTTTGAAAATGCAATACACAATACTTATGACAAGAAGTAAGCACTTCTTCTTTGGAGGTCAAGAAAACAAATCAGAAATGTGGTGGTGACATTTTCCACCTGTGCGAACCTTAACATTATTAAATCTCTCTGCATTTCAGTAATTGCATCTGATGATAGTGAGAAGAATATTGTGCTATAAAGCTTAAAATTGACATTTAGTACCATCACTAGCCTTGTGTCACCAGCCTTGGGACAGTTAATCTCCATTGCCAATTTGATTGGACCAGGAATCAAATAAGATTTAGCCTCTTGTGCAGGCCTGGGAGGGCATTTCCAGGATGCTTGACCGAGAATCATGACCTTCCCTCGGAGTGGGCACCTTTCTGATGGCAGCCTGTTTATATAAAGGGGGTCCAGGAGAATGCGGTTCTGTTTGCCCGGCTGACCTTGCTACTTGGTGGTAAATGTATCTACATTGTTGCTGCCGTCTTTCATGGACATCAGAGACAAGCTTCTTCAGCCCTCCAATCTAGACCAGCAGCTCTCCAGGAATGTTCTAGGCCCTCAGAGACAGATTGGGACTGCTGTGGCATCCAGCCTCATGAATTGAGCAGTTGCCAGGTTCTCAGACTCTTCAGCCTGCAGACAGTCATTGTTGAACTTTTCAACCTGTATTGTGCAAGCCAACCTAATATACACTAATAATCTGTATACCAAAATATACTACAGATATGATCTAATATGTATACATATATGTTCATCCTATCCATTCTGTTCCTCTAGAGAATTCTGATGGATGCATGCCTTGACACTTGGCTAAATTAGAAGGACTTCAAATGTCTTCACTCAGACTTCTTCTCCCAACTCTGACCCTGTGGATAAGGCTCCTGGTCACACAATCTTCCATGTCCAGTGAACCAGGTTCCTTTCCTACTTCAGAAGCACTCCTGTCTCAACTCACAGAACTGGTGAAAGGAGCTAATCTTACCCCCCCCCCCCCTGTGACAATTATATTATGGCTACAAGGCTGGCCTCCATAGTTTTTGTCTTCACACACTGCTCCTTAGGGAACCCCCACGTGGTCTGTGGAACAGGCAATCTTCATGTCCTCTGGGCTGTCATACACATGACTAGTCACCAGCTGTCTGTCTCATCCTTCCAGGAGTGGGTGTTGTATTTCCAGCCAACCTCATGCACTTTTGGGAATCCCTACCTCATCAACACAATGCAATTAAACGTCACTCCCACAGGATTTTAAATATTATTTAGTTAGCTGCAAGTAGAGAGTAAGGGAGACAGAATGGGCATTCCAGGGTCTCTTGCAAACGACTCTCACTGCAAATGACTTCCAGATGCACGTGTTGCTTTGTACATCTGGCTCTACATGAGTAACAGGGAATCAACTCTGGACCATTAAACTTGGCAAAAGAGCACCTTTAAATGCTCAACCATCTTTCCAGCCCTCTCAGAGGATTTTCAGAGTGCTACTTTTTAAAAATAGTGTTATTTTTGAAATATGTTAATGTTTTAGCAATGAACTTGGCAAAATTTTACTCTATGAGACAACCTCAATACCTTATAGCTATTATTTAATGGCTAAAGTATCATTATTATTGTATTTTAAAATATCCATGCACTTGGGCATGATTTGAAATCATGTGCTTTCCTGAGGATTCAAATAATAGTAATTCTAAAGAAAAGAGGAGACCAAGTGTGCATAAAGACACACCAGGTGAACAAAATGCAGCTTAGGGTTAGCGGCATAGAGAAGACTAACCCGTCATTTCCTACATATTCTAACCAGAAGGAAAATTTCCAGCAAGGCCATATTTTAATACAGAGGCAACAGACAAAAGTTGGATTTATCAGACAAGTGACAATTATTACATACTGTACACAAACAGACTTCAGCTCTAGACATGTAACTATGTACTTCTGATTTGTGCAAAGAAATCAATGGTTCACAAACAATGCTGCAAAATTTAGTACTCTGACATGACCGGGAAGAGATTTTGGATTTGGGTGTTTTTTTTTTTAATTTTTGTCTTTTATTAATGAGTATCTGAAACATGGCACGGTCTTTCTCTCAGAAGGGAAACGCAGGCTGGTTCTCAGTCCCATGCTGCTCATAGATCCCATCTCAGCAAATGAATTTCAAAGGCCAAGCATTGATTAAACCCAAAAGGACATGGCAGATGTCAGGGGAAAATGTGTTTGTTACCAGGATGTTTGAAAAACATTTTGTAAAAAGCCTGATGCAATTGGCGGAGAAATTGGTCATGGTTATACAGTGCACAGCAGACCTTTCCACGGGAGAAAATGAAGACGGAACTCTCCAGTTGCTGCCCGTGATTGTGAGCTGATCTCTGCATGCGCTTCCGCTCTGCTCCATTTGTACAAGAGCTCTTTGTAGAATATTCCATCAAGCTTGCCATCCTACAAACTTGCTTCCCTTTCAGATACAGAGACCGCGGCTTCCTCTCCGTGTCGTGCAGCATAGAAACATTCTACTTTTTATTCCTTCCCCTCAGACCACGTTTAATGGAGACCCCACCACATTGTGTGCAGAGGTCATCGACTGGATGGCACCTTCAGGTCTACTTAGAAGGAGGAACGTTGTGATACAATGGCTGATGGGTGCAACAACTTGACAAGCGAAGTTTGGGTTTTCTACCGAGAATGTAGTTTGCAGTCTTTTCAGACTGAGATTAGGAAAATTCCTCCTTGGAAAAATGTCAGGTGCCTGGGGTCAGAGTGGGCATACCCTTAAATGGTTTCCTCATGGCCCTTTGTAGCAAGTTTTTTGAACCCCAGTGATTTGAGAATATATAGGCTCAACTCAACAGTGACCGAAGCAAAGACCTAGCCAGAGTTAAGGAAGAAAATGTGTTAAAAATAAGAGTGAGGTTTGGCATGGTGGTGCACGTCTTTAATCTCAGCACTTGGTAGGCAGAGGTAGGAGGATCACTGTGAGTTCGAGACTACCTGGAGACTACATAGTGAATTCAGCCTGGGCTAGAGTGAAACTGGACCTCAAAAAACCAACCAACCAGGGCTGGAGAGATGGCTTAGAGGTTAAGGCATTTGCGTGCAAAGCCAAAGGACCTCAGTTCGATTCTCCAGTACCCACGTAAGCCAGATGCACAAGGTGGCACATGAGTCTGGAATTGTTTTGCAGTGGCTGGAGGCCCTGGCATGGCCATTCTGTCTCTCTCTCTCTCTTAAATAAATAAATAAACAAATTCATTAATTAAAAAAACCAGCCAACCAACCAACCAACCCACAAACAAAAAATTACAGTGGCACAATTCTCGATTCTCCTCTGATCTCCATACCCATTTATTCAACTGTTAACCAACCGCCGATAGACTATCTTCTCCTAGAGAGCTCAGCTGCCTGCTGGGTAGTGTTCAGACAGTTCTAACAATATCTCAAGCGGAACTCCTCGTTTGCCTCAGGTGGTCTCTCTTCTGGTTTCTCAATGCATGTGCCCTCATTCACACGCCATGAAGCTTGTCTGCTTGATTTCTCAATTTTGGTAACTCCTTTCTGCCTCCTCCCTCCCCTTTCCTCACCCAAGTAAATCAACTTTTGAATCCTACCCTTGATCATTTTCGCCTATCTGTCTCATCTATCAACTCTTGTCCCTCTCCCAGGCCATGTGTCCATTCACTCTTTCTAGGATAAAGTAAGTAACTTCCTGTTGGATTCCTTTTCTTCAGTCTTGCTCCTTTGCACTCTACATTTTTGTTTTTTTCCAAAGCAAACACAACAGGTCATTCTAGAATTTGATTCATGGCCCTTCTTCGATTGAAAAGCTGTGTATATGCTTCCCATTGCTCAGCAACAAAGTCCAATCTCGTTAAGAAATCCTCCTTTCCTGTTCTGGTCCTTCTATTTTGCACACGTTGTATTAAAGCCACCAGTCTTTTCTAAATGCAAGTTCCTTCACTTTCTGAAATCACATCCTTCCTTCCCTCAGCTGTTTTCTCATCCCAGAACAATTCTTTGCCTTAGTCGGCCTGACCAACGTAGCATACTTTTTAGCAACTTATTCAGCCTTCTGCTAGGTCAAGACCACGGCCTCACCAAGCTCCCTGCAATCCCATTATTGGAGCACTAACATGATTTATTATGGTTGATTATTTAATTGTCTTTCTGCTAGATGTCAGACTCTAAAAGGATAGCTGATAATCATTTGGGTCAACATTCTGTCTTTATCTCATCTATATACCAAGGGGAAATTGGGAGGGGGAGGAAATTATCATGGTTTATTGTCTATAACTATGGAAGTTGTCAATATAAAAAAGTAAAAATAGAAGAATTAGTAAGTTCTCTAATACTCATGGCAATCCTGCTTCTTCTGCCTCCCAAGTGCTGGGATTAAAGGCATGTGCCACCATGCCCAACTTTTTTTTTAAAATACTTTTTAGAAATATATAATGTTCTTTCTTTCTTTCTTTCATTTCTTTCCTTCTTTCCCTCCCTTCCTTCCCTCCCTCCCTCCCTCCCTCCCTCCTTCCCTTCCTTTGACAGGAACTTGCTGTGTAACCCAGCCTGGTTTCACACTATGTAGCCCAGGCTGACAATCCTCTTGCTTCAATCTTTTGAGTGCTAGGATTACCAGTGTAAGTCACCAGGCCCAGCTAATGCCAGGTATTCAATATATTGACTCCTGTACTGTGTATCTAATACTACCATGTTCATAATCACCTCTGTGATATTTAAAAAAATTTTTTTTTTGTTTGCAAGCACAGAGAGCGAGTGAGCGAGCGAGAGAGAGAGAGAGAGAGAATGAATGGCCACATCAGGCTGCTTGTTGCAGTGAATGAACTCCAGATGAATGTGTCACTTTGTGCACCTGGCTTTGATGTGGGGGCCAGGAAATCAAACCCAGACTGTTGTGTGGAAAACAAAGCTGGGGACTTTTGACTTCAGTTCAGTGCCACATAGAAGGTTCCAGACTAGGCTTTAGGCAGCACATTTTCTTAGTTTGCATTTTTTTCTAACATTGACTTCTGTAGTATGGTACTTTAAAATAGACTGAGAACGACTAAGGAGAACAGTCTCAAAATGGACTCTGTCTTTTAGTGATTCAACTCACTGCAAATGGAGACTGAAGCAGACTGAACGAAGAATCTCAGAATAAATCATCATTAACCACACATGACATGTTGCACACCAACTAAGTTCTGATGCACAATTAGTCACCTAATTAGCTTTAAAAATTCATTTAGATAGATGGCTTCAATCCCTGGCCCACCTACTTACTTTTATTACTCCCATTTGAACATTGAGGACAATTTAAGGCTCACAGCACAGAGCTCTGCGGACGGAACAAGTGCCTGCTGGAAGGAGAGAGAAGCAACCTGCCTGGCTGAGCGGTGAGTCAGTGTTTGTGGAGACCTGTGTCTCACAGGGAGCAGCTGAGCAGCACTCTGGTGGACTCCCACCCTAGTGCCCCCGAGCTAAGCTATCCTCCCTACTTGCTGCTCGGGTTAACATATTGAAACAGGAATAAGGGAAACTGTAGTCAAATAAAACATTTTCAGTGGAAGTGTGTATAGTCTTTAGGGCTACAAGGATGTCATATAATATATTACAGGTTTCATTAATGACTACACACATACACACGTGCACACACACACAATTTTTCACATTTTATTTAACCATCCTAGAAAGTGGAGTATATCTTTTGCCAAATGGTGGTGTCATATTTTTTTCAATTTTCCTTTCTCAGCAGCACATAAAATAATGGCTCATCTTAGTCCTATAATCATTGGCACCTCAGATTCAATGGAATATGATATATTGCTTTTCCAGCAACCGTAAGTGGAGTTTCTCAAGGTAACCTCCATATAGGAATTCACTTCAACTTAGTAGATAAATATTTATTCACCCATTCCTTTACTTCAGCATAGCAGTAGTGAGGTAAATGAAGAGACTAATACTGTTTCCTAGTAGCTTAGAGTCAAGCAGGGGTGACGGATATATGAAATATATAATGGGTTAGTTTTCTTCTATTGCTATAACAAAATATCTGAGATAATGAACTTAAAGGAGGAAAGGCACATTTTAACTGACAGTTTGGGAGGCTTCAGTCTGAGATGGGGTTGTATATCCCAGGAGGAGTATATGTAGAGGAAGTGTGTTACATCATGGCTGGTGGGGGGGTGGTGGTGGAGAGAGAAAGTAAGAGAAACCATGAACCCACAGTTCTTTTTGAGATTAAGCTCCCAATGACCTAAGACCTTTCACTGGGCTCCACCTCTTCAACCACCTCCCTATAGTGCCCTGGCCTAAGCCTTTCATACTAATACCATGGAGAATATTCAAGATCCAACACAGCACATTATAGAATACAAAATGTATTCAATGCTGCATTCAAGACTAAATACAAGGTGCAGAATGGGATCGTAGGAACTCAGCATTGTTTTTCTGAGTAGCTACTTTTCAACATTTATAATGCCATGAAATGCTGGTTGTTTAGTTCCCCTTGTTAGTGATGTCAACTCACGGAGATCTTTCTCTCTCTCTCCAGCAAGGGTTCTTTGACTTGACTGTGAGGCTTAGACTTTTGGTGCAATAGAATCACTGGAGGTATTTAGTAGTAATGATTACCTTAGTTCCCATCACAAAATTCTGGCCCAGTGGGTAGGGATCTGAGAAGTTGTTTTTCTCATAAATTACTTCTTAGTCCAGATGATTTTGACATTTATGACAGCTATTAGTCTACACCTGAAGAAACCTTTAGTTAGACAGAGAAAGATAGCAATAGAAATAGTTGCAATAATTTTAACAACGTAACATTTCACGTGCTTGCTATTAGTTTCAACACTCCAATTGTGACCCATTTAAATAGAACATCCAAATGACGGCATTGTGAGGGGTCTGACAGAATGCAGATTTATCCTTCTAGCTTCCAGCACCTTCTATTTGGGAACCAAGAAAACAATTATATGTTTTTTAAAGTGTTCATGGTGAAACCAGTGCTTTGTTAGACTTTTTATGCAAAGGTGAAATGGGAAGGTGGCAGCCATGAGGGAGAACGTGGGCAGTGTGGTGTTGATCTAATTTTCGGAGGTAAGGAGGGAAGGGATCACAGGGAGATGTGGTGGGCACAACTGGAGCCAGATGACTGCCTCCTACCAGCCTACTTCTGCGGCAGGTGCAGAAATTATTATTACAAAGGGAACCAGATTGCCAAGGGAGGCAGCTTATAGAACAGAATGAAGGCAGAGTCCACTACCCAATTCAGGCTCTTGCAATGAGTGAGCACCTATTGATTTCAGTAGCCAGGCTAACCAGGGGTTTTTCCACTTACTTTAGTTGGGCATATTTTGCCTTCATCTACTATCAGGATTTAACAGTTTAGTCTCATGTACAGATTATATAGCCAAAGTATACTTTTTTCTTTTGTTTCTTAAATATTTTATTTATTTGAGAGAGAGAGAGAAAGAGAAAGAGGCAGATAGGGAGAATGAGAGAATGGGCACGCTAGGGCCTCCAGCCACTGCAGATAAACTCCAGACGCATGCACCCCTCTGTGCATCTGGCTTACGTGGGCCCTAGGGAATCAAACCAGACTCCTTAGGCTTTGCCGGCAAACGCCTTAACAACTAAGCCATTTCCCTAGCCCTCAAAGTGTACTTTTGACCACTATATACCTATTTATACACTTATTATTTTTCCATTGGGCAGTTGTGAAATCTTTTATATTAACTTTAAGGTTATGAATAAGATATGGAGATCTGGATTCAGTGAATATATCTGTTGAATATTGCACTTGAATATTTCACTTGGATACACACACACACACACACAGTAACTGTCGCTGATCATGCATTTTTATGTCCTGATTTAGGTACCATAAAACAACAACAACAACAACAATAAACCCTAAGTATTTACTGTTGACAAGAGCCAACTGTAGCAAACAAATTGCTTCTTACACTCATTGACTGGTTAAGTGGACAAAATTCTTTGATGAAACCACAAATATTGAACATCTATTTAATTCAAGTAAACATACATATTTTTAAATCAAGGACTATCAGGTATTTCTTACATGTCAGAACGAAAAAAGGTGTATATATTTTTATAAAGACCCTATACCACACACACACACACACACACACATGCCTTTTTGTGATTCTGTTCATTCCGTGAATGCTTGGCCATTGCTCTTCAGCCTTCTGTATATGTTAACATAGGAAATCTCCATGAAATATGAAAGAAAATGCAATGGAGTTTTCTCATTATCACCCACATACTGCTCATATTCACTGGATGTCTTCTCACAGCATTTAATATTATATCCCCCAATCATCTTCAGATTATTCAGTTTCTTAAATACAGTGGTGTATTTTTTTTTTATAGCTCTGAGTTCTCTTTCCATTTACTTGTTTTCTTTTTATGCCACTACTCATGTTTGAGCTATTTACATTTAAACAAGTGTTTGGTCATTTCTGAGCAGGATTTTTCCTTATTGGCTAATTTCATTCACTCAGGTGATATAAGTGGGTTTTGATCTCTTGGGAAATGCTACACAATTTTCATGAGGATTACTGAAGAGGTCTCTGTGATGGTCCATTTTCACTAACGTGGTTTCACTAGAGATTTCAGACTTCTTCTGAGAATAAGGTACATTAGGTAAACTTGGGCTATTATCAAAAAATGAATAAAGGGACTTAGGGATTTCCCCACATTCAAAATTACTGATATTTTCTCTGCATTTATAGCATTCTTTAAAACCTCTAAATTTCATTTTGTTTCTTTTCAGAGGTAGCCGAATGATGTACTTCTTAGATTTAAGATAATAGCTGCAGACAATTTTCTCTATAACTAGGAATCTTGTGGCTGAGACTTATAATGACAGAAGACATTTTTAAATTGATTGGTAATTTGTTTCTATGATGTTTTCTTTATTTTTCTGGCCACTCAACAGTTTCATTCTCTGAGTGCATGAATAAATTTCACTTACAGAAAAAAAATCACTTTCTCCGAATTAAACTCTCAAAGTTTGCATCTCCTGCTTTCTGCCAAAGGTTTACATCACTTCAAGTCATCTACACTGATAAATATAATCAATCAACAGAGGAACATGCTCTGTGGAATTAATTGTTGTCAGTTGATGTATTTAATGGGACATCACACTTCATTAACTTAGCTAACTCATTAAGCCTAATCAGACATGTAAAATAAAAAGTTAATGATCAAAGTTACAAAATAAAGTCTGGACTCAAGAGTCTTCATTTGGAACACACAGCATAATGGTTCACATTGATTCCAGAAACTTCTTTCTGTAGTGTCTGCTTCTGTACCAGGGCATTATATAGTTCTCTCTTCATTTGTGGTATATAAATCATGAGCCAGCAGAAAGAATTAGAAAAAGAAACTTAAAGGAACCATTGTGTTTTATTTATGAGAGAGACAGAGAGAGAGAGAGAGAGAGAGGGAATGGGCATTCCAGGGCCTCTAACCACTGCAAACAAACTCTGGACATATACACCACCTTGTTCATCTGGCTTATGTGGGTACTGGGGAATTGAACCTGGGTCATTAGTCTTCATAAACAAGCGCCTTAACTGCTAAGCCATATCTCCAGCCCAACCATTGTGCTTTATACCAATGGTTCATGTGATATATAATTCTGTGGAGCTAGTTATGATTTAGCAAAGGTAATATGACATGTAGAAAACCATGGAAAGTTGTAGGTTTCTACTCTGAAGCAAACATGTTCAATTAATGTATACATCCAAGTTAAAAGGCTTACTTAGAACATTATTTTTGTTTGCCTTTTTAACATTTGTTTTAGTTAATACCATTTTGGTTTAATTGTTGATGTTACTTGTCTCTTTCAGTGTCTTTCAACTCAAGAGAACCCAGAAGTAGTGTATCTTCCAAGGACAGGAACTTGCTACCTTGCTTTAGCAAAGCCAGCAGGTTCAAATCGCAGGTCTCCATTGAGCTGTGTTTCCTACAGAATGAGTAGAACGGGGGTGGACAGACCAGTGGGAGTGGGGATGGATGACTGCTCATTCCCAGTGTCTCCCACCTACTGCCAGTCTGCCATGTGGGTTTGTGGAGAGCAGCTACGGTGTGGCGTGACTGCTCTGTTAACCTGGCTTCGAGGCTGTGCCACATATGTGAACCCCATTATTCCCTGATGGGTCTTTTTCATGCACGTTTATCCCAGAGGCAACACATGTACCTCCACTGAGTTCAGATGGCCCTACTGGCATTTTTACTATGTCACTTCCTACCTCATGAGGAAAACTTGGCCAGGCTTAAAGTGTTATCTTCTGGTTTGTTTGTTTGTTTGTTTATATCACACATGGGGAGGTAAGTGAATATAAAGGAACTTGGGCTGAACAGATGGCTTAGCAGTTAAAGCACTTGCCTGCAAAGCCCAAGGACCCAGGTTCGATTCCCCAGTACCCACATAAGCCAGATGCACAAGGTGGTGCGTGCTTCTGGAGTGCATTTGCACTGACTGGAAGCCATGGCGCACCCATTTTCTCTATCTCCCTGAAATAAATAAATAAAATAAATAAATGTTAAAAAAAAAGAAACTTCATTCTGTGAATATCATGGGCTTATGTTTGGTTCTGCTGTGGGTTCACATCTCAGACAGCATGAAGGGGCTAGACAGGACTTTGAAGGTCCTAGTTTAACAGCCTCATCTGTGACATGGGGATAGCAAAGTTCTAGGACATAAAGTGGCTTATTGGAGATTTTACAAGAGGTAGTCTGTTATCATATTGTTCCAATCTAACTTTCTTTATTTTATTCGTTGCTTAGAGGCAGGATCTCACTCTAGCCCGGGATGATAGGGAAGTTGCTCTGCGGCCTAGACTGGACTTGTGGTTGTCTCCTCATTGCTGCCACAAAGCACCCAAGCAAAAGCAGCTGATGGGAGGAAAGTTGTTTATTTTGGCTTCCAGCCTGGAGCGGAAGTTCCATGATGGCAGGGAAAGATGGTAGAACAGCGGCTGGACATCACCTCTGGTAAGGGGACGTCAGCAGCCAGACTGACCTGGAATTCACTTTGTAGTCTCAGAGTGGCCTTGAACTCACAGCAGTATTCCTACCACTGCCTCCTGAGTACTGGGACTAAAGGTGTGCACCGCCACACTCGGCTAATCTTGAGTTTTCTATTGCCCCATGCCAACATTTTAAAATTTACTTTAAGGCATGTTAACTATTATGATGGTAGGGAAGATTTCTTTTCTCTAGGGGTTCTGGTTTAATTTTTATCATAAATTTATCAGGCAGCAATTAGCAACCAAGTATTATAGTAAGCACGGGGGAGCTCAAAGAAGAGTCAGACATGCACTGTGCCATCCTGGAGCTTAGAGCTCGTGTGCGTCTCTGAGCGCCAGTGCGTTCCAGAGCTCCGGGCATAGCCTCTCCTCCTCACTGAGCTGGGCTGAACAATCTCCAGCACAGAAGAAGAAATGGTAACACATCTAAATAGCATTCTGCAGCACGTGTGTACTTACAAGTCCTCAATCTCTGCTGATGTGAAAGTCTTTTTGGTTTCCCCCTCAGAGAAAGAGCATGTAGTTTTCTGGGGCCAACGTGAAGCATTTGACATTTTCAATGAATCTTTCCACAATCTTCACACAGTATTTTCTTATCTTATCATGCATTTTTTTCCCCTTCTGTTGTTTTTTGATAGTTTCCATATTTCACTCTCTGGGATCTTTGACATATCAATTTTATATATCTCTTTCTGGGTTATACAAGGCTCTTGTTTAGTTGGAGATTTTTATCTTTCCATTGTACAAATTTGTTTCCTAAGCTTTCAAAAGCATATCCTCTGACTGCTACGCCTTAGAGAATTCAAATGATATCTTTTAGAGTCTTGTAGGTTTCAATTGTGTTTCCTCCTTATGTTGTCTGGTCTGTTGATATTGCGAATATAGCCTTTAAAATAGTGTTCATCGTCACTGAATGCTTGCATTTGTGTAATGTCATTCATTTCTAGCCAGTAGTTTAGGACAGAATTTTTCCCCCTTCAGCAAAACATATTTCACTGTTCACCTTTTGTTCATTTTGTTGTCAGAAAGAGATCTTATGGTGATGTAGATGGTGTTAAACTGATATGCAGTATCACGATGTGCTATAAACCAAAGTGCTCTTTTTCCTGTCACCCTTCCTAGCCAAGACTTAAGTGCTGCTTGTGATGCCTCACATTACAGATCTCAGGGTATCTCAAAGGCACATTTTAATTCTATTCTTTATCTGCTTGTCCAGAAAATTTTCTGTGTAGTTATCCATTGATTCATCTGTGGCTTTAGCTGTGACATCATAATCTCAGCACAAAAAGAAGGGGACATATGCAACCATTTATTTCAGAAAGAATGCAAATAGGAAAAAAAAATCACAATGAATTTGATACAGCACAAGTCTGTCTTCCCTACATTTACTCACAGTTATATTATGTTATATTTTCTTCCACCTTTGCTAAATTTATTAGGATAAAAAATCCTTTTAAATAATTACCCTAGCCTTATTTCACCCAAACCCTCCTGAGAAACAGCAACTATCATGAGCTTAACATGCACATTCCTTATCTTTCATTTTCCCTAGCAATTATCAAATACTCATCATGAATAAAGGACACATTTATATTATACAGAAAAAGAGCCAAAAATGGTTCTTGTCTTTCCTACCTGTTACAGCTTTCATCTGAACTCTCCTCTACAGATGCCCCTCTCTACATGTAGAGCAACTTTGAAGGCTTTGGCACCGTTAAGAAGTGTGGCCAGGCTGGTGGAAGTCGGCCACTGCATAATAACCCTTGATGTTATACCCACCTCTGGTTCAGTTCTTGTGTTTGCTTCCTAGTTGGCTTGGATGTGAACAGACACTGTGTTATGGTGTCACGAGTACAGACTGAGCCAGTCCATCATGCTCTTCTGGTTTTGATGAACTGCAACCCTCTGAAACTGCGAGCCAAAAGAAATTCTTCCTCCTTATTCATATTTTAATTAATTAATTTATTTATGAGAGAAAGAGAAAGAGAGAGGAGAGAGAGAGAATGAGCACTCCAAGGCCTCTAACCACTGTAAATGAACTCCAGACACATGTGCATCTGGTTTATGTGGATTCTGGAGACTTGAACCTGGGTTCTTAAGCTTTGTAGGCAAGTGCCTTAACTGATAAGCCATCTCTCCAGCCAAGACATTTTTTTTTTTAAATATTTTTCGGTTCACAAAGCAGGATCTCGCTCCAGCCCAGGATGACCTGGAACTCACTCTGTAGTCCTAGGCTGGCCTCAAAAGTCCTACCTCTGCCTGCTAAGTGCTGGGATTAAAGGCGTGTGCCCCCATGCCTGGATTCTTCCTCCCTATTAGTTGTGCTCTCCGGCATTTTGTCACAGTGATGCAACAGTAGCTAATATACCATCCATCTTGAGAAGGAGAATATTAGTACTGCTCATTATTAGCCCCATCTCTCTGTCTGTTCCTCTCTCTAGGACACCGAGGCTCAGAAAGCCGTGTTTGCTAGTCTCTTGTTCATTGTCTTCCTCATTTTGCCACACATACTGAAATCACATCTTACTTAGTTTTGATCTAAATGGTTCTACAAAGGGCTGGAGAGATGGCTTAGTGGTTAAGCTCTTGCCTGTGAAGCCTAAGGACCCCGGTTCGAGGCTCGATTCTCCAGGACCCATGTTAGCCAGATGCACAAGGGGGCACATGCGTCTGGAGTTCGTTTGCAGTGGCTGGAAGCCCTGGTGTGCCCATTCTCTCTCTCTCTCTATCTGCCTCTTTCTCTCTCTGTCACTCTCAAATAAATAAATAAAAATGAACAAAAAAAATTTTCGAATGGTTCTACAAAATTCCTGCTATCCAATAGGTGGCCTTTTATGATGACTTTATAGTATCGGTTGTGACGGTTGACAACTCTAGAATCGCCTGTGAGGGATCATCTTGATCAGACTAGTTGATGTGGGGAAGGCCCACCTTAATTGTGGGCCACACGATTTTATGGTCCAGGGTCCTGGACTATATGAAAAGGAGAGAGGTGGCTGGGCACCAGCGCTCCTCACTCTGCTTCCTTCCTGCGCACTGACTGTGGCCAGATGCTTCAAGATCTGTCTGCAAGGCCTTCCCTGTCACGATGGACTGCAAGCCAGAACAAACCTTCCCTCCTTTAAACTGTATGTTATGTGTGTGTGTGTGTGTGTGTGTGTGTGTGTGTGTGTGTGTGCGCGCGCGCGCGTACACATCAGAGTCTCCTGCGGGTGCAATTAAATGCCTATCTGACTTTAAGTGGATAGGGAATTGAACCCCGGGGGTTGGCAGACTCTGTAATCAAGCACATGTAACCACAGAGCCTTTCCCTCATCTCCCCTAAAGTGATTTTCTTTTGTCCCAGCAGCAAGAAATGGTGACTCACACGGGAGTCACGTCAGCAAGTTGGTGGAGAAGGGGGTCACGCTGTTTTCATCTCGTAGAAAAAGACAGTTACGTAGCTATCCACGAATGAAAAGGGCCCGGGGAAGGCTCATGGGTGGATTCAATCAAGAGCCTGCAGCGGCATAATGGAGAAAAGAAATGTATAATGCACGCCGGGAAACTTCACAGAAAGGATGGCTGTCGTGATGGACCTTCCTTAAGACACCTGGAGTTGGCTGGAGACGGAGAATAAGGTGGGAGCTGCCAGTGTCAGTGAAGCAATGTGCGGCATCACAGTTCCCGTCGCCTACTCTGCAGAGGGCATCAGCACCTTTTGCCACTGAAGTACCCATAGCCAGCGCTGCTTGTTACATGACAAATTCCTCCCAGGTGAAATCTTCCCACCTGACGGGAGGAGGGCGGCTCTGGAGACTCGGGAGGTAGGACTGAGAGACCCGAAATTTACAAGATAACAGGACAACTCCTCAAAATTATTAGGAGTGGTAGACAACGGTTGAGGGGCGGACTTAAACCAGTATTGTGCAACAATGGAAACATTCCTTCCTGGGGGAGAGAAAGGAAAGTTTAGAAGACTCAGGAAGTCAACAAGTCTGTAAAAAGGGTGGCATGGGCAGGAGAGATGGCTTAGCAGTTGAGGTGCTTGCCTGTGAAACCTAAGGACCAAGGTTCGATTCTCCAGTACCCACATAAGCCAGATGTACAAGGTGGCCCGTGTGTCTGGAGTGTGTTTACAGTGGCTGGAAGCCCTGGCATGCCCATTCTGTCTCTCTGTCTCCTCTCTCTCTCTTTGTAAATATTTTATTTTGGGCTGGAGATATGACTTAGCGGTTTGGCCTGCAAAGCCAAAGGACCCAGGTTGGATTGTCTAGGATCCACGTAAGTCAGACGCACAAGGGGGCGCATGCATCTGGAGTTCGTTTGCAATGGCTGGAGGCCCTGGCGTGACCATTCTCTCTCTCTCTCTCTCCCTTCCTATTTCTGTATCTCTCTCTCAAATAAAATAAAATAAAATAAAATATTAAAAACAATTATTTATTTATTTATAGAAAAAGAAGCAGAAAAGGATAGAGAGGGAGAGAATGGGCATGCCGGGGCTATCAGCTACTGCAAACAAATTCCATACACATGCACCACCTGGAGAATTGAACCTGGGTCTTTTGGATTTGCAGGCAAGTGCCTTAACCTCTAAGCCATCTCTCCAGCCCCCCCCCCCACCCTCTTACTAAGAAAACTAACTAAATAAAATATTTGAAAAAAGGGTTTCACGACTCCTCCATAAGATTATATGAAGGGATAAATAACTGTTTTGGGACAGACTTTCCCACTTGCTGGGAAGCTTCCAGGCTGTGCAGTCATTTGGTGACAAGCAGCATCCTTGAGTCATCACCTAGGTAGGGGTGGGCTTCTTTTTTAGGCGATGTATCTTCCTCTGAGTCTTCACTGCTCCTGTAAACAGCCTGTCAGCCTGCTCTGTAAGCAAAACTGGTTTTGGTGCAAGCCATACTTGAGCTTGTTGTCTGATCCCTAGCTGGGGTGAACAGACATGTGTTCATGTCTCTCCAGGGCTAAACTTTCCCATGACACCGCTGCAGATGCTGGGAGAGGGAGCTGCTGTTGCGTCAACCTGGCACCAAAGCTGCTAGCCTTTCCAACCTTGGATTCACTTGGGGTCTTGGAGAGGGGACCCTTCCCCGTACATCTGCCCTCTAGGGCTGGCCCCATTGCTAGTTCAAGAGTGTGCCAAGAGTGTTCTAGACCCCAGCTCCATCATATGTGCTCCCACCGCGAGCACCAGAGCTACTGCTACCAACTAAGCTCTCCATTGGGCCCCGGAGCTGGTTGATCCATGTGAACTCACACTCTGGGACTTGGTTACACTCTCTATCTGCATTTATTATTTTATTATTCAGATCATCACCATAGAGAGCTAGCCCTCTCCCCAGTCTCTGGAGAACACTGACACTCCTCTTGGCTTATCCAGATTCTGTGTCTACAGACAGCACATATGTATCTGCCCTTCAGACACCAAAGTCATTACTATGATAGGCCATCCTGGACCCAAGAACCCAAAGCCATGGTCTCTGCACGTGCCTGTGCTCTATCTAGGCTCTGTGTCCACTGTCACAACGAGCCTCCCATGACCCACACTCTGGAACTGCTGGAGCTCTGTGGATGACTTGGCTCCAGAAGGTGGGTATCTAGCTCTTCTACCATCTCCTGCCACGTAGGTAATTACAAACACAACAGTATAGGTGCCTCTGCCCCAGGCAGGCAGGCTGATGCCAGAGCTAAAGCTTCTCCATGTGCAGCTATTCTCCAGAGCCTGGCTCCGCGTCCTGGTCCATCGATATTGCATATCAGACTCCAGAGCTAATGTCTCTGAAAGTGTACCTCAAGCCATCCCCGGAGCCAAGAGAGAAGCTTGGAGCTAAGACTATCCCAGTGGGGTAAAGGAAACCAGGAGACTCATAGCAGTCTGTCCCTGAACACTCTAGACAGCTCTTGTGACTGCTGGGACATCTACAGCCTTGGCCTTGTTCTGCTAATCTCTTTTTAAGTCTAATTAAGTCCTTGCCTATGAATAATTATCTGGAGTAAGCCTGAATTAAATTCTGTAATCCAAAGACACACTGTAGCTGATTGCACTGAAAAGCAAGACCCAACCACATGCTGTTTATAAGAGATGGGTTAGCTTTAGAGGTGCATGTATGCTGAAAATGAAGGAGATGGGGCAGAAGGAAGAATTGTATGAAAGAAAACCATGAAAGAAGCAGGATCAGCTACACTTCAATTAGAAAATACATATATATCTTTCGGTTTTTTTGAGGTAGCGTCTTGCTCTAGCCCAGGCTAACCTAGAATTCATTAATTCACTATGTAGTCTCAGGCTGGTCTAGAACTCACAGTGATCCTCCTACCTCTGCCTCCAGAGTGCTGGGATTAAAGGTGTGAGCCACCATGTCCGGCCAAAATAGAATTTTGTGTCCAAAAAACTGTCACTAGAGACAAAAATGCTTATCTGTGATGATACATTTAGTATAAACACATGTACAACCAATATTGGAACAACTGCACAAAGCAAATGTGAACGGACTGGAAGACAGAGCTTTATCACATTACAGTAACAGATTTCAACACTCCAACAGGGAATAGATCAACCAGAGGGAAAAATCAATGAAGAAATGTTGGACTTCGACCATAACATCACAAATCCATTCACAGCATTCTACCTAACAGCCACAGAGTACGTATTCTCAAGTGCACATGACACATTCTTCAGGGAAGATCACATGCTAAGCAAGAAAAGTCAAGTTAATTTAAGAAGACTGAAATCATATTGAGTATTTTTTTTCACTGTGAGGGAACTAAACTATTACTCATAAGTAGGAAGGAAAAGGTACAATATTGGTACGTTAATCAATAAACTTGCAAAGAAATGGATTGAGGGAGTGATCAAAAGGGAAAATAGAGCACTCTTGACCTAAGGGAAAACGGAAAGATGACATACCAAATACAAACATCTTTCAGTAAAGTCAAAGGAAACACAAAATCAGCCTACAAGTATCAGTTAATGTTTTAATTCACTAGTAATAAAGTGCATGAAAAGGAAATAGAAAAGAATCCTTTTCATAATAACATTAAAAGGGCTTTTGTGCAAAGACATGAGAGCTATGCAGACTGAAGATGGTAACACATTAATGAGCCAAATCAAAGGCACAAATAAAAGGTATACCCATGTTCATGGACTGCAATAATTAATTTTGCTAAAATGTCCACAGTATCCAAATCCACCCACAGATTTAATGCAAGTTTGCAATTGGTCACTGTGTCTATTTTTATGCTAATAATACAAAAAAAAAAAGGACTGAGTTCATGAGCGCAAAGTTGGAGCCAAAGGGGAAACCTGTACAACTGCCTTCTGACTGTGTTAGTTTTCTCATGACTGTAGCAAGAAGGACAATCTTCTCACAGCTTCTAAAACTGTGGGTTGTGAGGCCAGATCGGTCATGTAACTTAAGGCGGGGGTCATGAACATGGTGACAAGAGTAAGAGGCTTCTGGACATGTAGTGACCAAAGATGAATTCAAAAGTCAAATAGATTTTCTGTGATGTGTCTGGCAGCACTGACCTGTGTTGCATTGCATGACTTCACTGCTGCTCTGTTTCTGAACACTTGACCCTGACACCACCTAACACCTCCTGTTTCTGAATACTAAACCCTGGGTGTGTCATTACACCACCTAACACCTCCTGAAACGTCTTGGCTCAGATTTTTTTTTTTTTTTTTTTTTTTTTTTTTTTTTTTTTTTGGTTTTCCGAGATAGGGTCTCACTCTAGCCCAGGCTGTCCTGGAATTCACTATGGAGTCTCAGAGTGGCCTCAAACTCACGGCGATCCTCCCACCTCTGCCTCCCGAGAACTGGGATTAAAGGCGTGCGCCACCACGCCCGGCTTGGCTCAGATTTTTTTAAAAATATTTTTTGTTTATTTTATTTATTTGAGAGTGACAAACAGAGAGAGAAAGAGGCAGATAGAGAGAGGGGGAGAATGGGTGCACCAGGGCCTCCAGCCTCTGCAAACGAACTCCAGACACGTGCGTTCCCTTGTGCATCTGGCTAACGTGGGTCCTGGGGAATCGAGCCTTGAACTGGGGTCCTTAGGCTTCACAGGCAAGCGCTTAACCACTAAGCCATCTCTCCAGCCCCAGTTTTTTTTTTTTTTTACTGGACAAAATTTTCAGGTCTTATGGAAACATAGGCATTTAATTTTTCTTACTGTCTTTCTTTAGCATATAAGCATCAAATTAATATATCTTTGGGCTGTATTTTGTATGCATGATTTCAAAATTTGCTCTTTGAGTTAACTTATTTCATAATAATATTAAAGTAATTTTGGTTTAAGACTAGGACATTTTCTGAACAAGTTTTGAAATGGCCTTAAACCTTCCTCTGCATTTTGTACCACACATTTGTATGAAGTGGTATTTTCAGCACTGACAGTTAGAAGCCTAAAATACTGATCAAGTGAAAAATATTGAAGATGCCTTGTGTTCTTCACTATTAAATTCAGGCAATATTTAATTCTTTATGTGAAAACAAACAAGTACATCAATCTCATTAATATGCAGATTTGCTTTAATCATTAATAATGGTAAATTTATAGGTACACCAAAGAATTGTTTTAAGTTTTTAATAATTCATCATCAGTAAATATTTGACTTGTATATCATATATACCTGCGTATCTGTGGGTTCCATAGGTTTCTTGGCAAAACTCAGTTGCAAGAGGGAAAAGTTGAAGACGATCTGGAATAGAATATGTTTGAAGTATTAGGAGAAAATTGTAGGTTATTATTTGAGAAAGTAAGACTATGGAAGTTTGGTTGTGTGGTTTCTCTGTTTGCCACATGGGTTCATCTGCAGAGGTACAGGTGAAAGAGAGTTGAATGAGTCAATGTGATTATGTGCAAATAAGATGGGAAAATAATAATTATGGCAGAAATTCGAAATCCTTAAAGAGATGGTCATTATGTTGCAGTTGAGTTTTGAACAATATTTGAAATAAAAGAGTGACTGAATGAAGGGAAGATAAATGAGGTATATTTGAAATGAATTAAATAAATAATTTAAGTAATTTGCTAGGCAATGACAGACTTAAAGGTTTGATGGAACTAAATCATTCAAGAGTGTCACAAATATGAAATTGTCTGCCCCTAAGGGGCCTGGTGAGTTTTCCTTTTGTTACTTGCTGGGAACTCTTTTGATTCCTGTTTTCATTTTCACTTAATATTTATCTCTGATATGAAATAAAATGTCCTCTTACTACCCTTTCCACAAAATTTTTTTTTTTTTTTTTTTTTTTTTTTTTTTGTTTTTCGAGGTAAGGTCTCACTCTAGCTGAGGCTGACCTGGAATTCACTATGTAGTCTCAGGGTGGCCTCGAACTCACAGCAATCCACCTACCTCTGCCTCCCAAGTGCTGGGATGAAAGGCGTGTGCCACCACGCCCAGCTCACCACAATCATTTTTTTGTGTTCATTTGCTTTCTAGGTTTCTGTCCTGGTCAGCTCCATGCTGCTGTGGTGAGCCTCCAATCCTGACACAGTTTACAGGAGACAAGGGTTTATTTCAGGCTTACAGATCCAGGGGAAGTTCCATAACTGCAGAAGAAGCTGGCCCCTTTCACAGATCCACACAGAGAAAAGCCACCACCAGCAGCCAGTGCCAAAAGCAAGCAGCAAAACCAACAGGGATCCCAGTCGAGCTCACTGCACATATCTTAGGGTGGAATTCGGATCTGACCCCAGTAACACCTTAAAATCCACTCACAGCGACACCTCTTCTAGCCAGGCAGCTTGAAATCCAAGTTATAAGCTTTAATAAAACATTGAAGCCTCTTGGGGGACATAAATTGGAATTACCACAGCTTCTAGTCCACTGTTCCTGGGGTGAGATCACAACACACAGGATCTAGCCCAAAGTCAGGCATGGCTCCTCTTCTCATCCAAGTGCTAACCAGGCCTGACCCAGCTTAGCTTCTGGGGTCAGATGAGGTTGGGCGCATTCAAGGTGGTGTGGCCTTCAGTGGCTTGCTCCTTTTCATAGCACTTAGCCCTAGCTTTCTTTTCTCACTATGTACGGTCCTTTGATACATAAAGAGGTAACCACTACGAAGTATCCTTTAGGGTCTTGGCTCCTTACTACCAGTTAAGTTTCTGAGCTCAGTAGAGAGGAATTCTCTGACCTATATCTGGAGGCTGTGCACCTTGTCTTCAAAGGTCCGGGTCACTGGTCTTGTCAAGTGAGGTGCTTGGGAGACTTTGGAGAAATAAGTTATTTGATCCTTTTTGATGTTATCCCAGGCTCTCGCATTTGTGAAAGGATTTTGTGTAAAGTTAATTACCTCTTCTTGTAACACAGACAGAAAAGAATGCATGGTGTGGTGAATTCCCATATTCTTAATCTGGTTAACATTTTGAGTTTAGAACATAACATATTCTAGGGAAAGTGTATTTTTTTTTTCATGTCAACAATAAATACTTCTCCTCCTCAACCTCAAGTATCATCTAACATGCCATTGACAGATAACGTCTGCCTTATAGTCAATACTCCCTCACGCAGACTGAGGAAACCAGCTCTACTGGTGTCATTTGCTTTAGGACAGAGTCTTACACAAAGCCCTCCTGTATTTGATAAATTGATCCCTGTGACCCATGAGACAGGGAATCCATGAGCTCACAGCTTCCTGATGATCATTAGGCTTGTGACAATAGCCAGATTCTGAGATGCAGTGTTTGGTCCCTTCTGCCTACTTTTGAGATACATACTCTCTGTGCAGTGCAGTTCTGTGTGTGTGTGTGTGTATGTGTGTGTGTGTGTATTTGTGGAGCAAGGATAAGATGGGGTGATCAAAAAACAGTAGGCCATTAATAGCATTTTATGTTAGTTTTACAATTTTGGAACAATTTATTGGCAGTTTTATTGAAAAGTGAAATAGAAAATGCGTATGCATGGGAATGTATTGGACATAAGAAGGATAAGTATGGTCATAGAAAAATTTCGTTTCATATTATGCAGTTGGTAACATCATTACTTGTTTCTCTTCTTGTAGACTAGAGTCAAAAGCATTTGAAAATCATTAGTCCGAAGTCACTAAAATCTTGAGTAATTTGTTTCCAAGATTTGTTATAAGGTTTGTGTGTAAATATCCACAATATGAAAATAAGCTCTTAATATAAGATATTATATAAAACATAGAATAAGTAAACAATTATTTGATTCTAAGTAAATGAACTCCATTCTTTTCTTTCTTGCCATAATGAAATCATGTCATTTTGTAATAAAGCCTTTTTAAAATGAAGGCTTTCCAAGAATCAAGTACCTAAAAATATAATTGAGACTTCTTTTGTTTTTTCTTTGAGAACAAAACACACCCTTTTTAGTAAAAAGGTTTCTGAGATGCCCGATTTCAAGGGCCACAGAATGTGCCACATTTTTAGTGGTTCTACCTGTCACTGATGCCCCTCTCAGGGGTGGCGGGAGCAAGTTCAACAGGGCCACTGGCCAGGAAGCCTCAGGTGACACCGGATATCAAGCATTAGAACGTGACCAACAGTCAGCCACAGGGCTCAGAGAGGACAAGGCAGGGCATTCCGAGGTTAGGAGCCAAGAAATGGGAACATCTCTTAAACCGTGAGGGTCAAAGGTGATGATCACGATGACAATGTAAGAGCAGAGCAGAGAGGAATGGTTGAAACAAGGTGAGACAATGTGAGAACCCCGCTCCAGTGAGAGGGAGTCCAGGCAGCTTTGTTAGCTCGTAGGGTGACTGGGCTCCACAGGTAAAAAGCAGAAATGTCCTTAAGTCTGTTCTTGTAATCTCCACTTTACTGGAGATCAGAGAAGGATCTCTCCACTAAAGAAGTGAGTTAGGTCTGTTTTTCCATAAACAACACCAGCCCCTCCTGGGAGGGAGTTCCGCTTTCCTAGAATTTAAATCTGAGTGGTTGGTTTAGTGCAGCCCCAAAGTTGGCTCCATGGCTGGCCTCTACTTTAACCACCTCCTAGCCCAGACCCATCAGCCCTCACTCGGGCTCACTTAAGCCTGAAGGTACACGACAAGGTTTCAAGTAGCCACTTACCAGGTGGACAGGTCTCTTTTCTAGTTTTTTAAATTTTTATTTATTTACTTGAGAGAGAGAAAGAAAGAGAGAGGGTGAGAGGGAAAGAGAAAGAGAGGGAGAAAGAGAGAGAGAGAGAGAGAAAGAGAATGGGTGCCTCAGGGCCTCCAGCCACTGCAAACAAACTCCAGATGCATGCGCCCCATTGTGCATCTGGCTTACATGGGTCCTGGGGAATCGAACTGGGGTCCTTTGGCTTTGCAGACAAATGCCTTAACTGATAAGCCATCTCTCCAGCCCAACAGATCTCTTTTTGCTGGTTGTTCATCTTTCCTGGACTTCCAGGTTCCTGTTCTGGCAAGCTATCCCTCGTCCCAGTTCAGCCTGGGCTGAGATGAGCGAAGGTCTCTACTCTCCCACGGGCCTTCCACATGGTGGGAGCTCTCTGTACTTCCTCCTCCTTCCCTCTTGTAACATCCAAAACTCCCATTTCACTGGGACATAAACTCAGTCCCTGCACATCATGGATAAGATGTAAGGGAGCTGTGGCACAGCAGGATAAAAGGGCACTGGTAATAGAACCTAACTCCAATACTCTGTTGGCCCAGCCCCTCCTCCCAGTAGGGTTAAGAGTAGGCTGGGGCTAGAGAGATGGCTTAGTGGTTAAGGCGCTTGCCTGTGAAGCCTAAGGACCCAGGTTCGGTTCTCCAGGTCTCATGTAAGCCAGATGCACATGGGTCTGGAGTTTGTGTGTAGTGGCTAGAGGCCCTAGCGTGCCCATTCTCTCCCTCCCTTTCTTCCTCTCTGTCTCTTTGCCACTAATAAATAAATAAAGATAAAAACTTAAAAATATTAAAACAGAGCTGGAGAGATGGCTTAGCGGTTAAGCGCTTGCCTGTGAAGCCTAAGGACCCCGGTTCGAGGCTCGATTCCCAAGGACCCTGGTTCGAGGCTCGATTCCCCAGGACCCACGTTAGCCAGATGCACAAGGGGGCGCACGCGTCTGGAGTTCATTTGCAGTGGCTGGAGGCCCTGGTGCGCCCATTCTCTCTCTATCTGCCTCTTTCTCTCCCTCTCTCTCTGTCACTGTCAAATAAATAAATAAAAATAAACAAAAAACATTTGAAAAAAATATTAAAACAAAGAAAGAGCAGCCTTGTAGCTTACTGTTGAGCATAGACTTTGCCTCCTGTTAAGAAGTGTGAACAAATTATTCTCTTTCTTTAGTTTCTTCAACGTAAAACGAAGATAACATAAGATTGTTCTGAAGATAAATAAGTTAATGTTTGAAAAGAGCCTAGCACAGTCGCTACTCATGTTAAGCACTACACATAAGGGCTCAATAAATAAATGCCTCTGCTTTTCATTTGTAGTAGAATATAACGTTTTCCTCTCGTTTGTGCCGATGTGACAGGACACCGAGGCTTGGTGATTTATAAAGAACAGAAATTGCTTTCTGAGACTTCTGGGGATCAGGACATCCTAGGTCAAGGTGCTGGCATCGGTGGGGCTGGTGGAAGCCTTCTCGCAGTGTTCTTCTTTGTGGAAGTGTGGAAGGGTAAGAATGAACACGGTGTGCTCGGGGACAAAGGGCAAACCCTTCTGAAAGTCATGTTCTAGGCTGCCTTGATGGATGTAGTACTGTGGACCCCCTGAAGCCACTTTAGGCTCCCCCCCAAATATTACATTGGAGAGTAAATTTCACAAGAGTTTTGGAATGTACAAAAATCATTCAAACCATAGTGCATGTTCACTTGTTTCTTTCTTCCCTCTCTTATTTAAGCAGAAGTCGGACAGAAATGTTTGGATTCAGGATGACTGGGGGCCTGTATAAGGTAGCGATTACATTAAATTTTTCTCTGCTGAGGGATGGGAAGATAGCTCAGTTGATAAAGTGTTGGCCACACAAGCATCCGCACATGAGTTCAGGCCTCCAGAATTCACATAAAAGCCAGATGCCCTGTAGTCCCAGTGTTTCAGGGCAAGAAGACAGTTGTCCTTGGATTGTCACACGTGAAAAATGCGTGCCCTCGCACCAATTTTGTTTTTGTCTTTGTTGAATTATTTCTTCTAAAACTCTTTGAGGACAGCAAGAATATAACAGTACTCTCTCCAGAGGGAAGAGTGGAGGTGCTAATGGGCTACAACAGCGGAGACTTTCCCCTGCTCTGTAACTCCGTTCTGGAGAAGAGTCATCTAACTGCTCTAGGCAAGGCTGAGAGATGGCCCCTGGGGAGGCTGAGTTCTCAATCTGGTGGCTCCACCCTTTTCAAAGATTTCCCAGCCCAGCAAAGGTACACGAACATCACACTCCCAAGATCTGGGGCTGGACAGGTTGCTCAGTGGTTAAGGTGCTTGCCTGTGAGGCTTAAGGACCCAGATTTGATTCCCCGGTACCCACATAAGCCAGATGCATAAGGTAGCACTTGCATCTGGAGCTCGTTTGCAGTGGCTGGAGGCCCTGGCATGCCTATTCTCTCTCTTCCAACCCCTTTTCTTCTACCACACTGTGCTTTTCTCCCCTAAGCACATGTGGTAAGAATTTCCTGCCATCCGACCTTAACCTCCTATTCAAGGCCTCAGACACCCCTAGACCCTCCTGTGGATGTAGTTCAGGCTTTTGCCTGAGGCTTTCGTTAACCTCCAGGAAAACCCATAGACACAAAGAAACTTGCGGATATGAGGTGAGCTTGTGCCAGCCTCAGTTTCCCTCAGGTGACATGTACTTAGGCCAGGAATAATGAAAATATCAGCCAGCTCTTTTGAACTCTGTCATGTGCCTGGTGTCATTTTGATTCATTTTCACAATACTACTGTGAGGCAGTAATTTTTGTGTCCATGTGAACGACAGAGAAGGACGCCCCGAGGATCAGAGACATTGAGTCATTTGCTTCAGCTTCTTTGGGGGTAAGCGGCTGGATGGGCGTTCAGTTTCAGGAAGTCTGAATTCAGGGTCGAGCAGTGGGCGCTGTATCTCGTGGCTGGGCTCTCTGCACTATCTATGGGAAGAGAGGTTTCTTTTCTTACTTCTGAGTACCTATAAATTCACAGTAGTCCCAAACCTGACCCTTCCTGCCTAGGGGAGAAAGTGGGCTAACCATCCTTAGCAAATAAGATTTAACTAAGTTATTTATTTTGTTCTAAAAAAGGAGAGTCAGGGAACTAACTTTTGGGTTATGTGTCAGTCCCTCCCTGAAGGAGTGCCCACTGTTCTCTCTCTGTTTTTTGTTTTTAATTTTATTAAAAAGGGGGGGGGTGAGAAAGAGAGAGAGAGATAGACAGAGAGTGTGCGCGCCAGGGCCTCCGGCTGCTGCAAATGAACTCCAGACACATGTGCCACCTTGTGCATCTGGCTTATGTGGCTCCTGGGGAATCGAACCCAGGTCGTTTGGTTTTGCAGGCAAGTGGCTTAACCACTAAGCCAACTCTCCAGCCCCTCTCTCTGTTTTTAATGATAATCAATAGTGCAAAGATATTCAGTAGGCACGCTGCTAAAGATGAAAGTCTTAACTTGATTGTCTTGATTTTTCAGAGGTGAGGCAAATGAGAATGAGTAAGCCATGTCATCGACAACTGAATTATTGATATACAGTGAAACAGTATGATAACTGTGTTATTTATTAGATGGGTCAGTGGAAGATTGGAGAGATTACTTTCTTTTTCTGTTTATTTCCTCCCGTTTCAACAGTCATCATAACATTTTAGAGTTACACGTAAGAAACAGATTCCACTTCCATGACAATATACACTGTGACAAATTTTGTCAGTCAACAAAACTAAAGGGCATCGTGGGCTGAATACAAGGCATTCCAGCTACTCGCAAAGGATGCTGGTTCTCAAGTTCCTTGAACTGAACGGAAATGCCAGAAACATCACCTGTAAGCAGTTCGCGAGGCTTCTGCTAATTGTCGGCTAGCCACGATGACTCCTCTGAGACGCTTTCTCTGTGGCTAATTGCGGGGTTTGCTAATGAATTAAGTATTTGATTTTTATAACCACTACCTGTCTTTTCAGTAGAAAAACCTTGAAATTCACCACTTTCTCCAGGTGATCCTTAGAACTGCTGGAAAAAAAAGACACAGCTCTCACCTTAAAGAAGATAAGCGGTAATTTATTCAGGAACCAAATATGAGTGTCCATGGCCCGGAACAGTCTTAGGTTACCCCGACTCCATGTTTCAACTTGTTACCAATGTCACGAAGATGTTATAGCTATAGAGCAAAATAAAGTCATCAATCAAGGCACTTTTCAGACACACTGGCTGACCATCGGGTAGGAGGGTTTTCGTGAGGTGGGGAAATCTCCACCGTAGGCTTCAGATGCTGCCTGATGATATTCTCAGCCCTTGGAAGCTGGTAGTCTGCTGGTACATTCCGTGGAGGTCGCACATGATCAGCTACTAATCATGGTGGATGCTAGGTCAGACACCGAGGTGGGCAATGCTGGCTACTGAGGGCCTGAAGGAGCCCAAGGAAGTCTGGCTGCGCTCTTGCTACATCTGGCCTGGCTGGAAGTGGGGCCAGCAGATACAGTTCTTCTCTGGGAACTCTAGTTCACAAGACTACAGCTCCACTTTAAAAACAGGAAGGCAATTTCTAACTGTTTAATTATTAATGACGGTAACAAGGAAAACAGGCAAATGATTGAGGCACTATTGAAGTGCGTTCAGTGTGCTTTCAAATTTAGAATATCTGTCTTTCACTACCTTACCTCATTATAGTACTTCCATGCTACTCTTCCCTCCTCCGCCCCCCAAGGTAGGATTTCACTCTAGCTCAGGCTGACCTGGAATTCACTCTGTATTCTCAGGGTGGCCTTGAACTTACGGCAATCCTCCTACCTCTGCCTCCCGAGTGCTGGGATTAAAGGCGTGTGCCACCATGCCTATGCTACTCTTAATTGTTGTTACTTAGAAATAAATCAATTGTTTTTTTGTTACACTCATTCTAAAATTTATTTATTTATGAAAGGAGAGAGAGAGAGAGAGAGAGAGACAGAGAGAGAGAGAGAATGGTTACGGCCAGGGCCTCTAGCTACTGCAAACTCCAGACACATGCACCACCATGTGCATCTGGCTTATGCGGGACCTGGAGAATTGAACCTGGGTCCTTAGGCTTTGCAGGCAAGCACTTCAACTGTTAAGCCATCTCACCAGCCCCAGATACACTAATTTTTTTTGAAAGGAACATTAGTCCTTGTTCCAAATGTTCTATTTGATTAGTTACTTGTGAAAACATTACATCATAAATTACAAAATAAATGCATCTCAGGAACACATTTTTGTTTACAAATGGCACTTGCATAATATTTAACATTTGGTTAATAGCTGTGAAAGGAACAAGGTGTGTATATCTCTAGTAATGTATGACAAAGAGCAGCATCTGTAGTTGACAGGCCTTTCAAAATGAGGCTACGGAAGCATTTGAAGTCTTTGCTCCCATTTGTATAGTCAGAGCAAAACAGTTGTTTCCCAAATGTTAGTTATTTATTGCTAGCTTTTTTTTTCTGAGCAAGCGTATTTTTGCAGAGCTGACTTTCAATGTGACCTTCTTTTGCCAATTGCTTTCAGCATTTTGAAAAATGTCTGTCTTTAAATGAAATTTTAGAATATATTTTTCATATCTTACTGTTACTTTGCTTCAAACATTTTTATCTAACAGAAAAATAGTCATTGTTTGCTAAACCTGCAGAGTTTTAATCTTTATGGTAGATATACTTGGAATAGGCTGAAACTCCTACAAACAAGGGCATCCCCCCCCCCCCCCCCCGTGGGTTCCAACTCCATTTAAAACGCACGTGCGATCCCTCCCAACATGACAGTATTTATGTCTTGGTACTCAGCCATCACAATGCGCTTTTATATTTGGCCTGAAGTTATCATGATAACTTGGGACATATATTCAGTACTGTCCTGGGCTTCTTTAACGTCTCTCTTGTCCTCTCATGATTTGTGTCACAATTCCTGAGCTCCATATGATGGCCTAAAAGACATGTGACTGATAGCACGTAGCCTCCTGAAGGTAGGAGCTTGAAAAATGGTAAAACCATTTGAACTAAGGTTATAGAAACAGGCAGGATTCAAATACATAATAAAGAATAGCATTATATGGTGCCACAGGTGTGAGGAATTAAATCAGCATGCAGAGAGAGAGGAGGGCATTGCCAATACCAGTAATTATGCTTCTGACAGGCAATGGGGATACACTACAATCCCCGCCCTGGAAAGATATCAATGAGCACTGTCATGTGTAACAACAAGCTATCACCGTATTTGGACAGTAATGGACATTAAATTGGAAAAACATTCATAGTGAGTGAATAGTATCGTATATTCCAAGAATTCTGCAGCAACTTCTCCCCATAAAATTGTGAACACTTTCTAGGTGGTCTTAGGAAAAGTCTTGATACACAGTGACACCCACCCCAGATATTTATTAAATTAGTATATAGTGTCAGGTTCTGGGTTCAGGATAGAGGGGAACCAGAGACAAACGTTAAAAAAATATTTTTATTTACTTATTAGATATAGAGAGAGATAAAGATAGATATAGAGATAGACAGATAGATGATAGACAGATAGATGATAGATAGATAGATAGATAGATAGATAGATAGATAGATAGATTGATCGATCGATAGATAAATACATAGATGATAGAGAAAATAGGCATGCCAGGGCCTCTAGCCAACTCAAATGAACTCCAGGCACATGCATCACTATGTACATCTGGCTTATGTAGACACTGGGGAATTGAACCTGGGTCCTTAGGCTTTGCAGGCAAACACTTTAAGCACTAAGCCATTTCTCTACCCCGAACTTTTTTTTTTTTTTGAGTCCAAGACTTTTAATGCCAGGAGAACTTTAGTGGAAGCCAAAGCCATGGGGAAAGAGAGACATCAGAGAACCCTAGGTAAAGAGAGTGGGAGAGAGAGAGAAGAAGGTGATGTATTGAGGTGGCCGCTGGGGAAAGGTGGCATTCCTGCTTCTCAGTATGGCCAGGCGGCAGGAGGGAGAGACGAAGATGGGAAGGGGACAGCTCTGGAAGTCTTATACATGATAATGTTGTTAAACAAATGCTGACTGTTTGTGTATATTGAGATCTTACTTTATGAAGGCACTGGCCAAATATTTTAAATACATCTTCTCTCTCATAACCCTGTTTAAAGGAATGATAATTTATTTTACTTTGCAGATGAGGAAACAGAGATTCAAGGAGGTTAATTAAATTTCTGTGGGCCACATAGTTAGAAACGAGAGTTGACATCTCATCTAATTCTATGCTTGTGAAAGTACAACTCAACAGTCTCAACTACTAAAGAACAATGAAAATAAAATTAGTTTATGAGGACAATTGCAGTTTAATTCTCTGGCAAAGAACATGGAAATATAAGCATAAATATATTAAGTACAGATACAATAAAAGTATAACTTAGAAGGCATGTTGGATTATATTTGACCAACTTTATGCCATGTATGTGTTATAAACATAATACCTATATCTATATCTGTATATTAATGAAATATAAACCTAAAACATTATATATAATACATGTGGGCCAAATTTACATATATAGAGAGTATAAAATAATCAGAATTGAAAATAGATAGCAGCTTTCATCTACTTCATCCTTTATCTCCCTCAGTTTTACTCTTAGAATTACCAGCAGAGGGCTGGAGAGATGGCTTAGTGGTTAAGGTGCTTGCCTGCAAAACCAAAGGACCCAGGTTCGATTCCCAGGGCCCACATAAGCCAGATGCACAAGGTGATACACGTGTCTGGAGTTCATTTGCAGTGGCTGGAGGCCCTGGTGCACCCATTCTCTCTCTTGCCACCTCTTTATCTCTTTCTCTCTTGCATGCATGCTCTCAAATAAACAAATAAAAATGCTTTCCAAAAAGAATTACCAGCAGATACATTATTTTTTTAGTTTTTCAGGTAATTATCTTTAATTACAAATGAGGATTTATAGTACTGTGTTCTGCTTTATCAATTAACCCCCCCCATGATGAAAGATGCACATTTACTCATTTAAAATAACTCATTTCACCTCTCCATATATTCCAATTTTGAAAGAAAAAGTATTATTTTAGCCTCTGCGCTGCTTAATTTTCTTCTTTTATCCTTCATAGCTGCCGTCCTCTTGGGTCACTTTTCCACGGCTCCTCTTGGCTTCCGTAATGATGCTTGCCCGCGCCCTTCCTTACCACCTCCTCTTTCCCTTCAAACCATCAGTTCTTACTGTGTCTTTCCCAGTGTTCGGGATGGTACCTGTCACCTTCCAGTCTCCAGGTAGGATATTTGATGGTGTGTGCACACTTGAGAAAATATAACACATACCTTGGACCTTTTCTGCTCATTGCAATGACATCAAACATTTTGTTCATTTACTCTGACTAATATGTTATTTTCTCATTCATTCACACACATACAAATCAGGTAAGCTACATAATAGCATGTAAGACAATGAACAGTGACATAGGGACTGTCTCTGCACAATCTATGCTTGAAAATAGCATTTACACAGTCGTTGCTCATACAGATCCTCTCACCTGCTTTCCTAGCTCATCTGTCTTCTATACCATTTCACTCTGTATTCTGTCTTCAACCCTATGTATTGAATTGCTAAATTCTGTTATACTGTGACACTTTCTTGAAATTTTAACTATTTAAAGGTATCTGTGTCACTTTTTTTTTTCTTACTTGTTTTTTTTCGCTGTTGGTTATTGAATCCAGAGCCTTATGTATGCTAAGCTCTTATATCACTTGGTACTTTCTAGCTCCCTGCCAAAGTCTCAAGCTTGACCTGTAGCTGGTTGTCTGTTGTGATCTACGTTGGTTCTTCCCTGTGACTTCTCATTCCTACATTGCTAGCTATCTTAGCTTCATGCTGGTCGTTGTAGCTTGAAAAGCTAATTATGGAAATAATTCAAGTCTGAGCCTTATGTTACTTCTACCGAAGAGCATTTTCATTTGCTTTTGTCCGATGTATGGGCACTAGAAGTCAGAGAGGACTTTAAGCTAGTTCCGGCAGAAGAGTTCCCACGCCATTTAGATGGCTCCATCCAGAGAAAGCTTTCTCCAGGACAGTATCTGACAAAGATACTTTCCTCCACTCTCTCTGAATATGACAGGAACCTCAGGTAGCTATGCTTCAAGTTCATACAAATTTAAGTAGGATGATGACAATTGGAAAAATCTTTCTCATTGAGTGATGTGAAAGGAAAAAAAATCAACTCATGATGCTCATTAAAACAGGAAGACTATTTAAGGCCGTTGTGATAGTGTGAGGTGTCTGCTATGGGACTTTACAGTAAGGGAGAGAAGTCGGCCCCAATTTTTAATACAACAAAATAAGGATTGATGGTCACAAAATAGGGTTGGGGCAGGGAGCTTGGTGGGTGGAAAATGACTAAGAGGAAGCATTGGGTGTAAGGGGAGGCTGGGTCAGACAATCTAATAAGATTCTTGCTAAAGGAAGACCAGGGTGGTCCCATAGCATCTGAGGGGTGGTGAAGGACGGAGGGTGCAATCCAGTGCGCTAGTCAGGTATCTTACAGAGGGCATGAGTTCTGGCATAACCAGCTTGATAAGATTCTTGCTAAAACTTGACTCTCAGTGGACTATCCAAGGACTAGGTCTTGTTGGTTTCACAGGAGTGCCAATAGAGTCTGATCATGGTATGGATCATCGTCATGGAGAAAGACAATGCAGTTATTAATGAAGGAAAATTAGGAATTGATTTCATTGTGAACAAGAAACAAAATATGATTATTTTATTCATATCTATGTATAAGGATTACGAGACAATAGGTTTCTAATCTTCCACAAGAGAAAATTATACATTTAATGAATCAGTGATTACATCCATTAGAGGAACTTTGAAGGAAGATACAGATTTCTTCTTTCAAGTACCACGTCCAGGGAGACTTTTTGTCCATTCTCCTTACACTCTTCATTGTCAGTCACTGAGGCAGAGACACTGGGGTGTTGTGAGCCAGTTGTACATGTCCCCTAGTGCCCTCAGGAAGGGTTTTGGTAGGAGATCATTGGTTTTGGGTGGCCTCATTCAGACGCAGAATAATAACAACGACTTTTACATTTGTACACTGCTTTCTGTTATTTCAAAAAGCTTTCAGTGAACTGACACATTGTGATATAGATGGGTTTGCTATTGGCAGAGTGGTTTGATTAATTTTCATTGTACAGTGGATAAAACTGAACTCCCTAAAGGTTATTATGTCATTTCCAATTGCTGGCAGATGATCTAAAACATGGATTTCTTGTCTTATGGACACTTTGACACGGATGGACCACGACCGTATGAAGGCATATGAATGCAAACAGTATGCTTGTAGATACATACAAAGGCGCAGTTCAGCTATGCAAGTCCTAAATGTCTGTGTAGTCTGTTTTTATTGTCTGCACGCTGAATAGGAACATTGAGATTCTTTTCCTTGTCCAAGTATTTATGTAGTTTCTTTGTTTTCTCTCAATTGAAGCATTCTCATATGGGACTTTGGTGTTGCTATTCTTTATAAACATTTGTTATTGAAGCTTTTATTTATCTTTAAAAAAAAATCTTCCTTCCTTTGGACTTTTACTCATGCCTTTTCATCCAGTTGGAAGTCATCACGGTTTGCCTCCCCCTCCCAAAGACACATCGATCATCTGGTTTAGGCTGACAGTTGCGTAATTGGGGAGATCTTTTCTGCTAGCTTAAGAAATAAAATCTGCATGGAAAACTAGATTTCCTTTTCACTGCCATAGGAATGGGATTCTCAGTTTGACTGTGGAAAGGTATGACCTCATAGACTCCGCGTTTTCCTAAAATTAAACTTGTCACTCAGGTCTCCAGCTGTCAGGCTGGAGGAGCTGTCACTTGGGGGTGGATCTGAATTCCAGCCCAAAGGTGTGGTGAGAGCACCCTGACCTCAGGCAGCGTGCTGGCTGTTGGTGTCTTCTGGCTGTTTGGTGGGTTTTTCTCTGCTTGGAAGTGTGAAAGGAGGGAGAATGGGCATACCAGGGCCTCTAGTCTGCAAATGAACTTCAGATGCATGCGTCACCTTGTGCATCTGGCTTACATAGGTCCTGGGGAATCAAACCTGGGTCCTCAGGCTTCTTAGGCAAACACCTCAATCACTAATCCATCTCTCCAGCCCTTAGTGTGGTTTCTCGATACTTCACTGTTTGTGTGCAACCTTTCAGATTCTTCGAGTCAGGGCTCAAGGACCTGGTAACATTCAGAGACTGCAGGTAGTAGTACTACAATTCCTATCTGTGGCAGTTTGATTCAGGTGTCCCCCATGAACTCAGGTGTTCTGAATGCTGGGTTCCCAGCTGATGGAGATTTGGGAATTAACGCCGCCTAGAGGCAGTGTATTGTTGGGAGAGGCTTATGGGCATTGTAGCCAGTGTCCCCTTGCCAGTGTTTGGCACACTCTCCTGTTCCTGTTGTTCACCTGATGTTGGCCAGGGGGTGATGTCCACCCTCTGCTCATGCCATCTTTTTCCCTGCCATCATGGAGCTTCCCCACTGCCCCCCGCAAGCCTTTAAGCCAAAATAAACCTCTTTTTTTCCCCCCACAATCTGCTCTTGGTTGGGTGATTTCTACCAGCAGTGCAAACCTGACTGTAACACTATCACAAATAAGAACTGCCACAAACAACAATAATAAAAAAAAATCAGGCTTCTAAATACATTTCTTTCATGAACTGTTGGACTGGTGTGACATTGTAGGAAATGAAGAAATATAGCATTGACTTGGGAGGCACGCTTCTGGCTCTGCATTGGCTTGGGATTCAAGGTCAGAGATCCCATTTGAGAATAGTGTTTGCCATTCTGTATGTATAAAGATTAATATGTCAACGGTGCCTAAAAGGTTATTTGGCTATAGCTATGACAGTATAAGAAATATTACTTTCGGGTGAAATTAATATTTGAAATAACATCTTGAGTCAGGGACTTCAACAGGTAATTCTCCAAATTTTGGGAATGCCTGGACAATGTCATCGGGGAAGAGAGTTTTCTAGGTGTGTCTCTTTAAAATATGAAATTGAGTTTCATGATCATTGGACAACATATTGTGCTCCCAGGAGCCTCAGAAAGAATATTGTGGAGATTGTAAAGACAGCTTCGAGTAGAACAGCTTAACAAACCATGATGCAGATACAATTTTTGCCTATGGTAAAATAAGTTTGATTTTGTTAGGTTGGGAGCGTATTGTATATACAGGAATCATTGTCTTTTCTCTCTTAAATAGTTGAGAAATGGTTCCATAAGAGTGAATGGATTGATATCAATTGCAGCAAGGCTGGTAAATGATTGAATCCTATTCAAGAACTGTGCAAACTATAGTGTGACATTTTTTTTTTTTTTTTTAACCTCAGCACTGGCCACCTACGAGTCAGGCCAACAGAAGAGTGCAACTATGCACTTGGACACTGTTGATTGAGGAGTTAGGTGCTGAAATAGCAGGCAGTACATAGAAATTTAAACAAATTCACGTATCCTTTGGGATTAAAACCTCATCAATAAGATGAGCTGAAAGAGCCACATGTTGTGTGCTTTGAACTTGAGTCTGGAGGTGGAAGGAGAGCAGTGCATTTTCACGGACAAGAACTCCGCCACGTGAAGGGCAGGGTGGCGCTTGTCACCTGCATGGCCGGCAGCATCAGAAAAGGAGTTAATTCTTCTGCTGGCTGTGGAGGAGAAGCAGCTGAGCTCTTTGTTCTTGATGGAATCGCAGAACTATTGACCATAAGTGGCCGAGCCTCACATTTATGTCAATACACACTTACAGCAAGCTGTGTGCTCTCTTCGTTAGAAAAGTGAGACGCCGTGTTTTCTGCGATTGCTTAAGATTTTTCTCAGATGACCAGATGAGGCAGTAGTCGTCTTGGGAGATCTAACAAAATCATCAATGAGGGTAATTTAGCTACAGGACATGCTAAAGAACATCCAGTTTTTTTTTGTTTTTTTTTTTTTTTTTTTGAGTCTTGAAAGACCTGAATCAACTTTGTCTAGATGGCTCTGTTTTACTTCCTGAGCTTTGACTACAAAGCTCAATGCATTTGAAGTATAATTACTAGTATTGAGGGTTATGGTCACCTTGCTTGACACCTGATTGCTCCTCCTTTGGCTCACTCCTTTAATCAAAGGCATTTTAGGGGCCAAGTGAGACAGCTGCCTTGCTGGAGACAGATTGGGAACAAGGCTTGGGGATGAGATACATTTTCTCTAGCCTTTGTGCCAAAGCCATTGGCAATCTATTAGAAAGTTCCACTGAGTGCATCAAAGGCAGAAGGCTGTCCAACACCATCACTCTGGCCCAAGTCACAATAGGACAAAATGGTTGTGAGCAAATCTCACTATATTCACATCTATGGGATCAAAGAAGAAGAAAAATGGCCCATTCTTTTATTATTATTATTATTATTATTATTATTATTATTAAGAATATACTTTGTATAGACACATCATGTGCTGGGACCATCATTTCTCTCCTCCCTGCTCCCAATCCACCGAGAGCCCACCTCAGTGGGGTTGCTGGCATTCCCCACGGGGTTGTGGGCTATGCATTGTGAGAGCAAGCGGGGCAGTCAGTCATTGGCAGGGGGTGCCTCTCCCAACCGTTGGCTCTTACAATCTTCCTGCCACCCCTCTCCCGCAAAATTCTGTTGTTACCTGGACTTATTTCTCTGGGTGTTGGGAGTCCTCGAGCACCTCAGCTACGACGTAAGGCTGGTTTCCTAGGACTCCAGGCTATGTCCGCTGTGTCAGAGGCTCCCATGGAGTAGCAGTCCCAGCAGGAGCCAGGGCACAGTGGCAGCGGTCACAGCAGGCACACAGGATCCCTCCTTCCCGGCCCAAGACGCTGGGTTGCTATGAGTCACTATCTCTGTCACACCAAGTTATTTTGTTTTGTAACCAAATTCATGAGTTTCCAAAGAGGCAACTAACCTTCCTAATTTCTTCTTAATGTGCCTTTTAGCAATTTTTGTTATTGCTGAAATTAAGACGTTGTTATCTAGGCTGGCCTTGAACTGGAAACTCCCCTGTTTCAGCTCCTCAGAGCTGGAATGACAGGCAGATGTCACAATACTCATCTCTTTTTAGCTTTTCCTTTTCTTTTCCTTTTATTTCTTCCTTCTCCTCCTTCTCTTCTTTTTCCTTCTCCACCTCCTCCTCCTTCTCCTCCTCCTCTTCCACCACCACCTCCTCCTTCTCTTCTTCTTCTTTTTCTGCTTTTGCCTGCTGTACTGCCTTTCATTTTCTCGTTGTCTCTTCAGGTGCCAAAAACCAGCCTCGTGTAATAATCACATGTTTGTTTTCCATGATCGTGGGAACTCCGTGATATAACTGGTATTTTAACTCAGTTCTCTAGTTGGCCCATCCATTTGTGTCATCATAGCTACATAAACACAGAGTGTTCAGAGTTGATGGCAGCTTCCTTCTGGACTGAGAATTGAATGCTTTTCGGGAGTAAAAGAAGTCCAGGCCTCCATTTGGTGGCAGACGGTAAGAAGGAGATGTAGACTTGGGCATATCACTACCCCTGGCTCTCCTGTTACCGGGTTCTCAAGGGATCATTGTCACCACCTCATAGCTCAGTGGTGTGTAGCTCTATGTCTTCTTTATCTGTGCTTAATAGGTATTTTTGACACTTTCATACTTGCATATAATGTATTTTTAAAAATTATTTTATTGGGGCTGGAGAGATGGCTTAGCAGTTAAGCGCTTGCCTGTGAAGCCTAAGGACCCCAGTTCGAGGCTCGATTCCCCAGGACCCACATTAGCCAGATGCACAAGGGGGCACACGCATCTGGAGTTCATTTGCAGTGGCTGGAGGCCCTGGCACGTCCATTCTCTCTCTCTCTCTCTCTGCCTCTTTCTCCCTCTGTCTGTCACTCTCAAATAAATAAATAAAAAATGAACAAAAAATTAAAGAAAATATTTTATTTGCTACACACACATATACATGCATATATAGGTGCACTAGAGCTTCTTGCCACTGTTAACGAACTCCAGAGGCATGCACCACCTTATGCACCTGGCTTTACGTGGGTTGTGGGGAATCAAACTTGGGCCATTAGCCTTTGCAATCAAGCATCTTTAATTTCTGAGCCATCTCCTCAGTCCTATATAATGTATTTTGATCTTAATTCCCCCATTGCCCTCTCTTGTCTCCCTCCCTTCCAGTAGCACCCTTCTTCTTCTTTTCCATTAATCCCAATCTTACTTTTATCTAGGGTTGCTTGCAAGATCATGGGTGGGAGATGTTTCCTATGGAGTGGGAAACTAGCCAGTGGTTACACACCACTGATGTATATATATATATATGACTGTCTCTCTCCCAGCAGCTATTAGGTGCCATCAACTTCTCTGGGAGGTATGGGCACCTCTGAACCCTTTCTATCCACGATGGACTCTTGGCAGGCTCAGTCTTGTGCAGGAAACCACATCTGCTGTGAGTTCATGCGTGTCATGGCCTCGTCTACTCCAGAAGATATCATGCTGCGGTCCTCTTCTCTATCCTCCTGTTCTTCATTCTTTCCACCCGCTTTTCTACGAAGTGCTTTGTACCATGGAAGGGGTGGTTTAGATGTCTAATCTTGAGGCTGAGCATGGAGAAATAGTCTCTTATTCTTTTTAAAAACTATTTTATATTTATTTATGAGAGAAAAAGAGGCACAGAGAGGGAGAGAAAGAGAATGGGTGTGCCAGGGCATCCAGCCACTACAAACAAACAGGGGTCCTGGGGAATCAAACATGGGTCCTTTGGCTTTGCAGGCAAGCGCCTTAACTGCTAAGCCATCTCTCCAGTCCTAGTCCATTATTCTTTTTTTTTTTTTTTGGTTTTTTGAGGTAGGGTCTCACTCTAGCCCAGGCTGACCTGGAATTCACTATGGAGTCCCAGGGTGGCCTCAAACTCACGGCGATCCTCCTACCTCTGCCTCCCGAGTGCTGGGATTAAAGGCGTGCGCCACCACGCCCGGCTTCATTATTCTTTTTTTTAAAAAAGATTATTTATTTATGTATTAGAGAGAGAGGGAGAGAGAGAGAATGGGAACACCAGGGCCTCTAGCCACTGCAAACAAACTCCAGATGCATGTGCCACCACGTGCATCTGGCTTACATGGGACCTGGAGAATCAAACCTGGGTCCTTAGGCTTCACAGGCATGTGCCTTAACCACTAAGCCATCTCTCCAGCATCCCCCCCCCCACTCTCTTATTCTTGACAGTGTAGTCAGCCATGCATCTCTGTGTTAACCTTTGCCTATCATGGTAGGAAACTTCTGTGATGAAGGCTTTGAACAGTGCTAATCTATGGGAACAAACATAGATATTTAGACATGCCTTCCAGACTTCTAAGAAATGCTTTGGCTAGGCACGCAGCGAAGGAACGTTGTGGTTGAAACTAGTACCCCCCTTGGTGGAAGAGCTGGGATGAGCGTTGCTGATAATTGACTCTGCACACAGTCTCAACAAAGAGCTACAGAAGAGGTTAACTCCCTTCTCTTTACAATTTACAGTGGGCCCAGAGATTAAAGGACTGTTACAACTTAATTTCTGATCAGGTAATTTCTCCTGTGATAATTATATCAGCTTATAACTGCTTTAATATATGCTCTTCAGTATTGGTTCAAAAAAACTTTTTTTTTTTAATATGAATGCTCTTGAAACATGACATCTTGTAGAACTTTCAACGATATAATTATTTTAATTCTGGAGATTTAATGAATAAAATTTGAAACTGAAGCCTGGCTCATTACTTTCTTGAACATTCTTTCTGAGCTTCCTTTCTTGAGGTAGAAGGTTAATTGCTAACTCTTCATCATTCACACTGGCAGTCTCCTTATTCCAATGCTAGATCATACACGGGAATGCTCTTTATCTAACATGACTGTCTAATTATTTTTTTAAAGTTGTTTTTTTTTTTCTCCAGCTGTTTTGTTACTGAGTAATCAAATTGTTAAGTTCAACTGGTTGCCATTGACACTTCATTTCTTCATGACAGGAAATACTGTGTAAAAATGACTTGCCTCTGGGTATTTATATTCTCCAAGGGAAAAAGAATCAAATGTATGTGTGATTTCTCGAGTTTAAAAAACGAAAAGCTAAACTTGGCGTGGTGGCCCACGCCTTTAGTCCCAGCACTCGGGAGGCAGAGGTAGGAGGATCACTGTGAGTTCGAGGCCACCCTGAGACCACAGAGTGAATTCCAGGTCAGTCTTAGCTAGAGTGAGACCCTATCTCGGGGGGGGGGGGGGGAAGCAAAAACTAAACTAAGCGCTAGGTTGGAGAGATGACTTAGTGGTTAAGGTGCTTGCCTGTGAAGTCTAAGGACTGAGGTTTGATTCCCAAGTACCCATGTAAGCCAGATGCACAAGATGGCGCATACATCTGGAGTGTGTTTGCAGTGGCTAGAGGCCTTTGCTGAGCCATTCTCTCTATCTCTCCCTCTCAGATAAATAAGTAAGTAAAACAAAATTATTAAAAACTAAAAGCCACCCTTGTCAGATATCTAACACATTTTAAAACTATCGTACCATGTGACTTTCTAAACTTTACAAAGAGAAAGCATCCACTCCTAGAATCCCTCTAGTCATTCATTTGACATTTGATGATGTGATTGTATTAAAGGGAAGTAAAGCCGTCCTCTTTAGGTAATAGAATCAGCAAGAATCAAGGACATACCAATGCTGCTGTATGTCAACAATGCAGAATTGATCTACATTCTGACTAACCGGTGCTATGTGATTAAAGAGTAAAGAGGAGAGCTGATTTATTTTTCAACAGATTTGGTCTGCTCTTGTCTGATTGCATTTCAGAGTCTGTAGACATGGAATCATAATGCTGCTACGGTTTTCACTCTCTCTGCGGAGTCTGGGAAGCATGTATTTTAACAGACAATAGCACTGCAGCTTGGGGAATTTTGCAGCTCTCATTACTGACTTATGGGAAGGATCTGGAGTTTTGTTTTTCCCATTATCCTCCAGGGAAAGGATACAAGGTAGAGTTCACCTTCCTTTAAGAATGGGACTGAGGAAAAGAAGAAATTAGAAGTGTTATCTAGGGCAGTAGTTTCCATTTCTTTCTGTAGACAAAAGGGTCAGGAGACTTCTCTTTGGAGCCTGACACATTTGGATGAGCAACACAGATTTACCAGTGTTTAGTTCTATGATGCCAAGTAAGTGACCAGCCTCTAGTGATGGCTTCTACCTCATCAAATTGCTGTGTAAATGATGTAAAATAGTGAATATAAAGTGATCAACCCAGAGCCTTATGCAGATGAAAGCTGTAGAAATTGTTAATTATTATTTTTCATTATTATTGTTAATAGATGCCATTTATCACGTGCTCAAAGCTCCTTCCCTGAAATGTATATGAGAATTTCTTACTCTTTTTAGGTTTTTAAAATCTGGTGACATGCCAGGGCTACAAACCACAGCTTTTTCCATGCATTAATGAGTAAGGTGATAGGATTAGAGTGAGCCTGACAGAGTTTGTGACTTTGGGAAAGCGAAGGCTCACCTCAATAATGACAACAGCAATTCATTTGAATTGATACGCATCTATTTCATTTCATCCCGTTGTGTAAGGAATTGCCTCATCAGTTTTTCTATGTTCTTTTATTTTGACAGCGTCATAAACTTATATAATATATTTTGGTTATATTCAGCCCCATTACCCTTTCATGTCCCCTCCCTCTCCAACTGTTGCCCTTCTTGAATAAATCAAGTTTCAGATGTGCTAAATAACCTGCCTGTTAAATCAGGTGTGCTAAAATTGAACTTGTGCTTGATTCCAGTTCCTTTTCCCTTTTGTTGTGCATTGCTGCCTCTTTGCTTCATTTATTTTTGTTTGAGACAGAGTCTCCCTTTAGCTCCAGCTAGCATAAAACTTGTTAATTAGCCCAGGTTGGTCTCAAGCTCATGATTCTCCTGCCTTCAGAGTGCTAGGAATGTAGGTTTGTGCCAACATTCCCTGTAGATGTCTCTTTTGACATTGACTTTTCAAAACCATCTTTAGATACTGAGATTTTTCAGATTCATAGCATGACAGTTTGATAAATTGAAACACAGAAAAGCACAAAAATGATCCAAATGCAATCTGTAAGCTCACGCTCATCAGGTAGAACCCTAACTTTGGGGGTTGATTTGTCAAACACCCAATTATTGTTTCCTTCAATGCATGCCAATGCTGTTAGTATTTTCAGGACCTCATTCTTCACTCCTCTGAGCTTTCCTAGACCTCCTTCAAGGCGCGTTTGGATTCTGAACTTTTCCTTCTGCCAACTATGGTCGTTTGCCTTTGTTTTCAGTTTGCAAAAACATCACGTTGACAAGTCTTAGACTCTAGTTGTAGTAAGGATAGAATTTACTCTGTAATAAACACATGTAGGGGAAGAAACCCTGTTTGTTGTTAAAAATTAGACTAAGGGCTGGAGAGGTGGCTTAGCAGTTAAGGCACTTGCCTACAGAGCCAAAGGACCAAGGCTCGGTTCTCCAGTACCCACATAAACCAGATGCACCAGGTGGCGCTTGCATCTGAAGTTCATTTGTAGTGGCTAGAGCCCCTGGCGTACTTACTCTCTCTTTCTATCTGCCTCTTTCTCTCTGTCTCTCTTCCAAATAAATAAGTAAAAATAAAATATATCTTTAAAATTAGACTGAGAAAAACCATATTAACAAGAAACAAGCTTGCAGAAGTTTATTAGTGTGTGCATGTGTGTGTACATGCACACACACACACACACACACACTCACACACACACACACACAGGAAAACTCAGAGATGAATAACCAAAAAGGGTAGTGCTGGGGTTTGAATGTTAATGTATCCTGCAGAACTCACGCTGAAATTCAGTTGCACATGCAACCATATTAATGGTGTGGCCCTTAGGAGGTAATTAGATGAATGAGATAAGCAACATTGGAAAAGGACTGGAGGAAGTTGGGTAGGTCTCTTCTACAATTATGTGTTCTTATGATGTGATAACTCACCCCTTCTAGTGGATGCTGGGTATGAGAAAGCAGAGCTTGCCAATTCACCAGAACCCGGCAAGCATCTTGATATTAGAAGGCTCAACTTCCGGAGCGATGAAGAAATCAGTTTTTCTTCTTTGTAAATGACTCAGTCCATGACATCTTGTTGTGGCCTCACAAGCGGACTGTTGACAGATGGGTTGGATATGGGCTTATAGCGCATCCTTTGAAAACGTACTATACGTGTTCAAAGATGTAAGTGCAAAGCACAAGCTCTCTGGGTTTCTAAGGGAGTGCATTGTGGGGAAGAGTAATGGTGAATGAAGGCTAGTTGGAAGAAAACATATTGATTATGTATCTGATTTTCTTTCTGTCCTGATAAAAGTTTAGAATTTTCTGTGTCCTCCCTGGTAGAGAGGGAAGGGCAATATATTTACAAATTTTTGTTTTTCTTTTAGGAAAATGGGTATGTGTGGGCGGGGGGGGGTGGAGCGGGGAGGCAAGAATCAGAGAGTTTCACTTTTATCTGATTCTTCTCTATTGCCTTCCATTCCAAACCAATTCTCTGCCACAGTGGCATACTTGGTGAGAGAATACTCTGTCACTGCTCACGTTGCAATGGGAGGGAATGTCTGGGGACTTGGCCTTAGCTTTGATGATGCATGTGTGACTTGGGCATTTTGAAAGGAAAATGAGGGACTAGGGTGGGGAAAAAATAAAGCTTTGAGCAGAGATTTAGCTGCGACATTTTAATTAATGAATTATCTGGAGGAAAAATAAACTTCTCATGACTTTTTTTTTTTTTTTTTTGTCCCAAGACAAAAATGGACTAGGAGGAAAAATGGGAATGATGTATTGGAATGACTTTTTTTTAGGGCTAGCTTTCAGAACTATAAAATAAGTCCTAAGTGATAGAAGGCATTTGAGAATCTCAAAAGGAGAAAGGAGGCAACATGGTATCATTGCAAGAATTTCAAAGCTACTGTTTTTAAAAAATATTTTAATTTTTGGAGAGAGAGAGAGAATGGGAACATCAGGGCCTGCAGCCACTGCAAATGAACTCCAGACGCATGCACCACCTTGTGCATCTGGCTTACCTGGGCACTGGGGAATTGAACCTGGGTCTTTAGGCTTTGCAGTAAGATCCTTGACTGCTAAGCCATCTCTCCAGACCCAAAGTTACTGTTTGAAGGGGCTCTTTGGTGGTATTACAGTCAGCTCCTCAATGCTGGGACAAACATCCAACCAGACACAGTTTATGAGCGGAACAGGTTTATTCCAGGCTTACACATCCAGGGGACGTTCTGTCAAGGGCAGAAACAGCTGCTCAGGTCCACAGACCCAGGCAGAGAGGAACAGCTGAGGCAAGCGCTGCTCCTCTACACACCTAGTAGGGCTGGACTGAAGTTCCACCCCCCCCCCCAAACACCTTAGGGCTCACTTCAGGATCCGTCCACTGTGACATGCACCCTTGTAGCGGGAATCTGCCTGCTGTGAGCTCAAGTAGAAAGTTTTATCAAATATACCCAAGTCTGTGGGGCCACACCTGCAAACCACCCCAATGGATAACTCCAGAGTCTGTCTGGAATGGGCTGCAGATTTTCCTAGCCACATTGAACTGTCTCGTAGGCAGGCATGCTAGGGAGGTGCTAGGGTCACTTTGGGACTGTGCCTTGAAATGACCCCAAATATGGTTGTTGAAGGCTCAGTTTAGGGCTGGGCGAGTGCTGGTGTCCCTTCCACTAGAACCTGCAGTGTTTGCAGGCAGTGCTGAAGGAAGTCATAAAGAGGTTCAGAGGCGTCTTACTAGAGAGTTTGGTCAAGGAGAGAAACTTTATCACAAGTGACTTGATACGTGAATAACCATCTTTATAGCAACAACGTCAACTGGCCAAAGTGAAGAAGATGTTATGCTCAGCCTTGTAAAGAAGAAAACAAAAGCAAGGGCTGGGGAAATGGCTTAGTGGTTAAGGCACTTGCCTGCGAAGCCCAAGGACCCAGGTTCGACTCTCCAGGACCTACGTAAGCCAGATGCACAAGGGGGCGCATGCGTCTGGAGTTCGTTTGCAGTGGCTGGAGGTCCTGATGCACCCATGCTCTCTGTCTCTCTCTCTCTCCCTTTCTCTGTCTGTCTGTTGCTCGCAAATCATTAAATAAAAATAAGCCAAAAAAATAAAAACTTAAAAAAAAGAAAACAAAAGCAATAGAACTGAAAGTCCAATTAGCTGTATATTGCCTGTAGGTGTTTTCTTGTCCTTACGTAATTGTATAACAAGAATATAGAAGGTCCAACCATAGTGTACTCAGCATGTGCAATGGGAAGACATAGGAGAGGAGGCAGTGCTGCCCTCTGGGTAGGGAGATCATTGAGTACCATCTGCTTACCCTCTCAGTAGTCCCCTATGCAAGGTAACTCTGACCCCTAAGTTTGATTCTTGTTTGTGGGCTTTGATTTCTACCAAAGGGGTGCAAGGGTGTAGAAGGGCACACGTGTGTGTGTGTGTGTATGTGTGTGTGTGTGTCTGTGTGTGTATCTGTGTGTGTATGTGTGTGTGTGTGTGTGTGTGTGTGTCTGTGTCTGTGTGTGTGTGTATCTGTGTGTATGTGTGTGTGTCTGTGTGTGTGTGTGTGTGTGTGTCTGTGTGTGTGTGTGTCTGTGTGTGTGTGTGTCTGTGTGTGTGTGTCTGTGTGTGTGTGTGTGTGTGTGTCTGTGTGTGTGTGTGTCTGTGTGTGTGTGTCTGTGTGTGTGTGTCTGTGTGTGTGTGTGTGTGTGTGTGTGATGTGGGTGTCTGGCAGGCAACATGATTTGCATTTATGCTTATTTTTAAGCTAATTAAGAACCTTGTAGGAATCAGTAGGAATAGGAATACAAACTAAGCCCTCTTTGCATATTATTTTGCCCTCACTTTAGCTCATGTTAAATATTCTGTTGCCTTCTGTCCTCTATAAAATTTTGAATTTCTCTTAATTTTTTCTCAAATTCTAATTTTTTTTTTTTTTTTTTACAGATGGTCTTAAGGGATTTTTATACTAACAACTCCCATAGCGTGGGGGTGGGAGAACCACTGCTGATTGTGAGGTTTGGATTTGAAGCCAATTTTTTTTTTCCCCAGCTCTTTAAAAAGCTTAGCTTTTAGTCTTCCAAATCCATAAATGCTGAATGCCAGAATTTTAATGTAGAACTGACCTTGATCTCTATTTATACAATGACAACTGAAATAGAGCCCATGGAGATAGGATATCTGAATGATGGGATCTGCTGATAAATCAAGAACTCTGAAGAAGGAAATAGATAATGACAAAACATTTCTAAAAAGAAAAAAAATACATTTATTTTACCCACAAGAAAGTAGATATCAATGAAGTTGGGCCAGCATGGAAAAAGAAAACAGTGGTAGTTAGATAGATAAATCATGTACCTTGTACTGATATTTGATAAGTCTTATGGGGGGGGGGGTCTTGTCCTTTAGTCATCTTGGGGTGCTGGAACACTGATTCTTGTCTTCAAAACTCCACTTCTCTTTCAAAACCACTCATGCTCAAAAATGCAATGAGAAACGTGCCTCATATTCCATTATAGTCTCATGGCTTAACATTAGGTTAAGTACTAGACTTATATATATTGTGAAGCAATGAAAAGATAATACAAGATTCATATTGGTGGCACAAAGTCTATTCTTTTGCATTGTAGAAAAGCTTTGGGGTGAAACAGTTTCAGAGATGAGAAAAATGCAAGGAGACATGGAAAATATAACCATTTCTTTACATGTGAATTTATACGTGATTCTCAATTTGTTATAAAAATTGGAATCAGATATTTAGCTATATAACTACAATTGTATTTGAATGGCCAAATAAATTACGTGCATTAAAATCAAACCAAATCCAGGCGAGGGGGCACAGGCCTTTAATCCCAGCACTCGGAGACAGAGGTAGGAGGATTGCCATGAGTTCAAGGCCACCCTGAGGCTGCTGAGTGAATTCCACTCAGCCTAGGCTACAGCGAGACCCTACCTATAAAAGCTAACTAACTAACTAAATAAAAATAAAAGCAAATTTCTCTTAACTTTTAAATCAAAATTTCATACTATTTGTGTGTGTGTGTGTGTGTGTGTGTGTGCTGTCTCAGTGCAGGCGTGTGTGGGCCGTGGTGCATGTGTGGGGGTGAGCAGACAATCTTGCGTGTTGGTCCTTGCCTTGCTTGAGACAGGGTCTCTGTGTTGTTTTCTTCACTGTTATGTACACCAGGCTAGTGGGCTCATGAGCTTCTGTGAACTTTCCTGTCTTCACCTCCCTACTTTTCTATAGGATAGGAGTTCTGGGATGACAGAAGCATGCTAATGCTTCCAGCTTTTATGTGGGTCTGAGGATCACTTCACCCACTGAGTCATTGCCCCATCCCCTTATACAATGTAGTTTTTTAAAAAAACAGAAACTGGGCTGGAGATATGGCTTAGCGGTTAAGCGCTTGCCTGTGAAGCCTAAGGACCCTGGTTCGAAGCTCAATTCCCCAGGACCCACGTTAGCCAGATGCACAAGGGGGCGCATGCATTTGGAGTTCCGTTTGCAGTGGCTGGAGGCCCTGGCACGCCCATTCCCTCTCTCTCTCTCTCTGCCTCTTTCTCTGTGTCTGTCGCTCTCAAATAAATAAATAAAAAATGAAGAAATAAATAAAAATAAAATAAAAAATAGAAACTACTTTCTTCTTGGGTTCCCACACCTTTTTTTAAATTTTTTTTTTTTTTTTTTTTTTTTGAGAGAAGAGAGAGACAGAGAATGGGCATGCCAGGGCCTTGTAGGCACTGTGTACAAACTCCAGATGTGCGCACCCCCTTGTGTGCAACATTGCATGCCTGAGTCACTGTGCATCTGACTATGTGGGACCTGGAGATTCGAACATGTGTTCTTAGGCTTCGCAGGCAAGCACCTTAACCACTAAGCCATCTAACCAGCCACCTTTTCAGCTTTTTTTGTTTTGAGGCACAATTCACAAATAAGATGTGACATTATGTAAAATGTTTTGATGTATGCCAAATAGTTGCCATAGGCAAATTAATTAGTATATTCTTACCTTTATATGGTTACTCTTTTAGTGAGAATATTTAGGAGCTATTCTTACAAATTTCAGTTATATCTTGCAGAAATTTTGTCCTTGCCATGTTGTACATTAGGTATACAGGATTTATTCACCCTGCATAACTGACATTTTGTGTCCTTGGCTGAGTACAGTCCCATATATCTCATCTCTTAACCTCTAGCCACTGCCATCATATTTTATGCTTGTATGAAATCTGTTTGTTTAGATTATGAATGCAGATGAGAGTGTGTGGTCTTTGTTACTTTGTGCCTGGCTCTTTCATTTGTCATAACATATCCTATTTAACATAATGACACAATTTCTTTTTTCATAGCAGAATAATATTCCTGTAGATGTTTGTATGTGTGTCCAATATCTTTGTTGGTCAAAGGCCATTTAGACTGACTCCATGGATGGACTTTATGAATGCAGTGAACATGGGAGTATGGATACCTCTGAAACAATTACCATATTTCTTTTAGATAGATGCCCAGAAATGGGATAACATGGCTGCTGTGATTTCAGTTTTTTTTACTTGTTTATTTGAGAGAGAAAGAGAGGGGGGGGGGGAATGGATGTGCCAGGGCCTCTAGCCACTGCAGACGAACTCCAGATGCATGTGCCCCCTTGTGCATCTGGCTTACGTAGGTCCTGGAGAGTAGAACTGGGATCCTATGACTTTGCAGGCAAGTGCCTTAACCACTAAGCCATCTCTCCAGCCCCCTGTGATTTTAATTTTTTGAGGCATCTGCGTATTGTTTTTTATAAATACTAGACAGCATTCACTCCCACTGACAATTTTCAGGGCTCCCTTTATGTTCCCATTTCTCTTTTCGTTTCTGGGCACATTAGATATTCTAGCAGGTGATGTATAACGTGGTTTTGATCTGTTTTCTAGTGGAGCTGAACATGCTTTCATCTACCTCTTGGGTATCTTCCTCTGATAAGAGTCTAATTGAGCCCTCTTTCCATTTGCCCATTGAGTTATTTCTTTTCTTGCCATCAAGCTGTTATATATTTTGGGTATTAATTTCCTATAGACACGTGACTCACAAATATTTTCTATCATTCATTAGGTTGTCTCTTCATTCTGAGTTTATATTTATGGGCTGGAGAGATGGCTTAGTGGTTAAGGCACTCGCCTGCAAAGCCTAGGTTCGCTTCCCCAGTACCCACATCAGCCAGATGCACAGGGTGTTACAAGTGTCTGGCGTTTGTTTGCAGAGGTTAGAGGCCCTGGCATGCCCATTCTCTCTCTCTCTCTCTCTTTGGCCTCTTTTTTCCTCTCTCCTTCAAATAAATGAATAAGTTTTTTAGAGTTTATATTTACTTATTTATTTTAAAATATTTTTGTTTATTTATTTGCACATGTGTGTATGGCCATGCTAGGGTCTCTTGCACTATAAATGGATACCAGATACTCATGCCAATTTTTGCATCTGGCTTTACATGGATGCTGGGAATTGAATCTAGGCTGACAGGCTCTGCAAGTAGGTGCCTTTAATTGCTAAGGCATTTCCCCAGGCCCATTCTAATCTTTATTTTTCTATACAGAAGCCTTATAGTTTGACATAATCCCAGGTGTCTACTTAGTTTTCATTACCCATGTTTTAGGAGACAAATACAAAAAAAAAAAAAATCACTACCCAGACCAATGTTGGTAAGTGTTTCTGTTTTCCTCTGAGGGCTTTGATGTATCTTAACATATATATTTTTAATAATGCTGGATTGTTTTTATATATGGTATGAGATCATTGTGCATGTAGATATCTAACATCCTCAAAATCATTTGATGAAGAGACAGTCTTTTAGTACTTGTATGTTCCTGGTATTGTTGTGGAAGATTAAGTGACCATGGATCATGGTCCATTGTGTTCCATTCTTTCATGATCTGTCTTTTTTTGTTTTTTAATTTGGTGTTTTGAGGTAGGGTCTTGCTCTAGTTCAGGCTGACCTGGAATTCACTCTGTAGTCTCAGGGTGGCCTCAAATTCATGTCGATCCTCCTACCTCTGTCTTCTGGGATCAAAGATGTGCGCCACCACGCTTAGCTTCATGATCTGTCTTTATTCCTATTCCATTCTGTTTTGGATGGTACAGTTTTAGAAGATATTTTGTGAGTCACATTTTGATGACTCCAGTTTTGATATTTTTACTATTACACTGACTAAACAAATATGAATTTTCTATATGAACTTCAGGATTGGGTTTTGTTTTTATTTCTCTGAACAGCATCACTGGGGGATGGTGAAACACCTGTGGGTCGAAGTGTTGTCATACAAGCGTGAAGACCTGAGTTCCATTTCCAGCATGCATGTAAAAAACCGGGTGTGGCCACACAGGCCTGTGATCCTGGCCCTGAACGGGGAGAAGTCAGGAGACTCATTGGGGTTCACTTCACAGCCAGCCTGATAGAAAAAATATATACACATCTGCAGACACACTGTGTGAGTGGGCGTATCCATCTGCACACATGTTATGTGTGAGTGGGATGTTTTCATCTGCACACACACGTGCATACATACACACCACACCACACATACTGTACACCCCAAACAAAAGGAAGAAAATCATCAATGGGATTTTGATAAGGATTGCATAGATTTGTAGATCCCTTCTGATACCATGGGCATTTTAATAATGTTCATTCTTCTCATCCATATACATTTATTTCCACTTATTTTTGGCCCTTAAAATCCTTCTTTAGTTTATTATACTTTTCAGTATGTACTTTTAAAAAAATCTGCTTGGTTCAATTTATTCCTACAAATTATTGTTCTTTTACATGGTTCTATAAGTGTACTTATTTTCTTTAGTTTTCTTTTTCATTTTCACACTTTATTCACTTTGAGAGTGATATTATCTGATACAAAAACAAGCTATTGAAGGGCTAAGGATTCTTGTTTCTTTCCTTTTTTGATTTATTGATTTTATTTAACTAAAAGGTTGCACACACAGACCCCCTTGGCCCCTCCCCAGTTCTGCTGAGGGGCTTCAGTGGGGTTATTGGTGTTCACTGTGGGGACCAGAGGCTTCAGTCAGCCTCAGCAGGGATGGGGGAAACATGGCGTCTCAGGCTGTTCCCGCCCACCCTAAGGCTCTTACAATCTTTTCTCCCCCTCTTCCATTATACTCCCCGAGCCTTGGTGGGCAAGATGGAGATTTGATTTAATGTTGCTTTCTCTGTAGATTCTGAATCTGTTTTCTATGAGGTTTGAGTAACCACAGTGTCTGTTGCCATCTCCCTGAAACTTGCTTTCAGGCTTGCCGTGAGAGCAGTATTTGTATCACTGCTTCTCCTGCAATGACCTCTGGGCCACACATGTGCCTATTCTATACATACCCATACCATACCACACCTAACACACTCTCTCTCTCTCTCTTTCTCTCTCTCTCTCTCACACACACACAGAGCCAAAAATTTAAATATTCTGAAAATAATTTAAACAATGAAATGAACATTTTGCTGGACTAGAAATTAATGTCCTTGAACTTGGTTTGAGCTAGACATCTGAGAATAAAACATTTAGCAAATGCTTTAAGAACTTACTGAAAACCTCCAAGCCAAGTATGATATATTGAGGTAACATTTTCATGCTTATGACTATAGACAAAGTCATGTCTCATAGATTTGTGCTTCAGAAATAAAGGTATGCTGGAAAAAACTAAGCATTTAATTAGTATTGCATCGGGAGTTGAAGCGAGTCTATTTATTTGTGAGAAATCAGGCACTACTAAATGACTGGCTAGTTCTAAAGAACCAGAGGTTCTGAGGTAGAACAAACCTTTTGAATAATTTTGTCTGGCTTGTTAGTTTTATAACTGAAAAAAAGTTGAGGCTCACAGAATGAAACGAGTTGCCCACGGTCACCTGGAGAATTAGCCATATAATAACTCATGACTTTAGGTTCTCAGTCAGATCTCCTTTCTTGGGGACATTACCTCATGCCGAGTTGTGTGTCAATAACACCTTTACTAGGAGTTACGTGTGGAATTGAGTCTATGCCCTGGCTGAATAGATTTCCATTCTTAAGAATGATTAGGTATCATTACACGTAACAAGATTTATTCATTGCCTCATTGTGTTTGGCATTCTAAAAATTAGGCATATAATGGAATACTCATTCTCTGCTCTAGTCACGTATGAGATTACCAAAACCTTAGGAACACGGGGGTTTTTTAAGACCCAGGTCATTTACATTCATTGCATTTTCAGCAATTAGCATAGCCCCTGGTATATGATAGATGATCAAAAACTCCTGGGTGGCTTAACAGGAAGCTCATCTCTAGCTTTCCCAACGATGGGCACAGAATGTTTGAGAAGAAAATTCTAAACAATTGCAAAAGAAGAAGAGGCCTTGCTCACACGGCATCCTTAGTTTTAAGCAATGGAGAACACTTTTTCCAATTATACACAATGTGGTAATTTAGTTATCTTCATCCATGCTTAATTTCACCTCCTTAAGTAGGAAGATGGGAAAAGCTTGCCTTGGCTATTTCCACAGCACGGCAGGCCGTGGAAATAGCTGTCAGAAAGAGAAGCCAGTATCCCCTAGCATGCCTGCGAAGTATAAACGACCCCTCAGAACCTCCTGACCTGGGTCCTGACCTGTGGCTGCTGTAACAGTCTCACTAACAAGCATTGGCTTGGGGTGAAGGAGGAGAAGGCCTTGAAGCTTCCCCACATTATTTCCAGCACTCTGTATCAGTGGGCAAAGGGACCCATATCTCATGAGCAGTTCTCCATATAGAGTCACAGTAAGGCAGTTTGTAGAAGGGTGTGAATTCCAGGGGACAGGCACACAGAGCCAGCACAGAAGAGGATCCGTGTGGGGGCGACAGTGTCTACTGCAGAGAGAGTCAGGAAACTTCTTCTGTTAAAGTTCATGTAATTTCCGTTGCAATGACTCAACTCTGCCATTGTAACCCAAAAGCAGCCACACTCAACAGACAAATGAAAGAGCGCGAGTTATATGGTAAAGACTTACTACAGACACTCAGATTTTAATTTGATAAGATTTAATTTGGTAATTTGCACTTTCTGGAATATTATCTCTGCTTTGACCTTTTTTTTTATGTGTGTGGTGTGCATGCATATGTATATGTATGTGGGCACATGTGTGTGTGTGTGTGCGCGCGCACGCTTGTACGTGTGTAGGCCAGAGGTTGGCACTGGGTGTCTTCCCCACTTGCTCTTTATCTTATTTACTGAGATCAAGCTGAACAAGCTAGCCTCGCCAGCCAGGTTGCCCAGGGTGCCCGTCTCCACTTCCCTAGTGCCAGGATGGCAGGTGTGAACCACTAGGCCTGCCATTTGACATGGGGGCCAGGGGTCCAAATGCAGCTCCGGATGCTACATGGCAGACACTTTACCCAATGAACCATCTCTCTAGCCCCGCCTCCAGCTTTGTTTTACTGCTAAAACTGTCACGATCCTTTCTTCGTTTTGGCAAAGGCCAGTGTAAGTGGGGCGAGATGATAAGTTACTGTGATTTTGATTTGCGTTTCCCTGATGTCTAATGACGTTGTACATGTTTTTTCACCCCATTGGCTATTTCTCTGCTTTACTTTGAGAAATGTCTATTTAATTCTCTGCCATTTTAAAATTGATATTGCTTTCTTTCTTTTTTTTTTTCTTTCTATTTTTGTTTATTGAGTTGTTTTAGTTAATGATATGTTCTGGCAACTAAAGGCTTGCCAGATATATATGGTCTATGAATATGACTCCTCTCCATTTTATTGATTATTTCTTTTCTTGTGTAGAAGCAGCTTAGTATGGTGTATTCTCATTTGTCTATTAATTCTTCTATCCTCTTGGTGAGAATATCAATTAGTAAATCTACCATAGAAAACAATGTTCAGGTTCCTCGCAAAATAAAAAAAAATAGCATTGACATTACTTAGCAATATAATGGAAGGTAATAAGATCACTGTCAGGGGCTGAAGAGATGGTCCAGTGGTTAAGGTGCTTGCCTGCAAAGCCTAAGGACCTGGGTTTGATTCCTCAGTACCCAAATAAAACCAGATGTACAAAGTGGTGAATGCATCTGGAGTTAATTTTCAGTGGCTGGAGGCCCTGGCACTCCCATTATTTCTGCCTCTCTTCTCTCTATCTCTCTGTGGTTGCAAATAAATAAATAAATAAATATTTTTTTTAAATCACTATGTCAAAGAGACATCTACATGCCTAGGTTTGTTGGAGTACTGTCTGTGATGGCCAAGCAATACAGTTCACAAGCCCATCAACTGAAGAATACACAAATAAAATGCATATATACATGATGGTCGTATTATATGCTTTTCTGACTGCTGTGACCAAATATCTGAGAAAAGCAACCTAAAGCGGGAAGAGCTTACTGTGGCTTACAGCTGGAGATGCCATCCACTGTGGCAGGTAACGCGTGATGCACAATGCGTCTGCAATCAGGAAGCAGGGAGAGACGGCTGCTGGCATCTGGCTTTCATTAAGTCCAGACCACCCTCCCATGTAATGGCACTGCCTGTTTTCAGAGTGGGTCTTCAATCCTGAATTAACCTAACCTAGACAATCTCTCACAGATATGTCGAGAAATTCATCTCGTAGGTGTTTCTCAATTGGGTCCAACTGATGTTCAAGATTCTCTACCACATGGGCTAGAGAGATGGCTTAGCAGTTAAGGCTCTTGCCCGCAAAGCCTAAGGACCCACATCCAACCTTTCAGACCCCATGTAAACCAGACACACAAGGTGACACAAATGTGCAAGGTCACACATGCACACAAGGTGGTGTGAGCTTCTGGAGTTTGATTACAGTGGCTGGAGGCCCTGGCATGCGAATTCTCTCTCTCTCTCTCTTCCTCTCTTGCTTGCTCTTGCTCTCTTGCATAAAAAGAAAGGATTCAGGCTGGAGAGATGGTTTAGTGGTTAAGCGCTTGCCTGTGAAGCCTAAGGACTCCGGTTCAAGGCTCGAGTCCCCAGGACCCACGTTAGCCAGATGCACAAGGGGGTGCACGCATCTGGAGTTCGTTTGCATGGCTGGAGGCCCTGGCGTGCCCATTCTCTCTCTCTCTCTCTCTGCCTTTCTCTGTGTGTCGCTCTCAAATAAATAAATAAAAATGAACAACAACAAAACAAAGGACTCACTATCACAATGGTATATTATTCAGATTTAAATATAATGAAATCCAGGTTGTGGAGAGATGAGATGGTGGGTGGCATGCAGGCATCGTCTGCTAGAATCTGTGAGGAAAGGCAGATAACAACTAATAGCAATGGGAAGAAAAATATCTCTAGCTTCAATAGCAAGGTAAAGTAGAAAACTTCACAAAGCAGAACTGGAACGTCCAGAGTCTACCCTGAAAGGACTCGTGCTAATTGTGGGGCCCTCCTCCCCATGAGAGGAGGGTGGCAGCAGACAGCTTGAACCATGGCACCACACTGTGCATTCAGCTACAGACTTTGTAAATTGCAGAAAACAGGGAGAAGGAGACAAAAATGTCAAGCAACTGGGGCACTACCAGAGGGAGGAAAGATACTAGGTGAACCATCCTTTATATCACTTGACTGGAGAAGCCAGTATTTATTTATTTATTAGAGAGAGAGAGAGAGATAGAATTGGTATGACAGGGCCTCAACCATTGCAATAGAGCTCCTCACTTGCACCACCTAGTGGGCATGTGCGACCTTGCGCTTGCCTCACCATTGTGCGTCTGGCTTATGTGGGACCTGGAGAGAGATTGAACATGGGTCCTTAGGCTTCACAGGCAAATGCCTTAACCACTAGGCAATCTCTCCAGCCCAAGAAGCCATTTTTTAGACTATTTCTGATTTGGCAGCATAGCCACGCTATACACTCTCTGAACCACATACACCCTAGGAGCCCAGAGCAAGTGTCATGGCACTCCATGTTGAAACTTAGCCTATACAGTAACTCTAGTCAGCAAAGAAGAAACTTTGAATCTAGGAATAAACTCATCCAAGGAAGTGAAAAACCTCTACAATGAAAATTTTGAAATGCTGAAGAAGGAAACTGAGGCAGACACTAGAAGATGGAGAGACCTCTCACATTCACAGGATTGATATGGTAAAAATGGCCGTATTAGCTAAAGCTCTCTCCAGATTCAATGAAAACCCTCTTCATAATTTAAATGACATTCTTCAGAGATATAGAAAAACAATCTTAAAATTCATAGGGAACCACAAAACCCCCTGTACAGCCAAAGCAATCATGAGAAAAATAAATAAATAAATAAATAAATAAATAAATAAAGGGTTGGAAGAATCACCAAACCTGACCTCAAGTTATACCACGGAGCCATAGCTTACCATAGTAATAGCTGGAAATAGACACAAAGATCCACAGCGTAGAACAGAGAGCCCAGAATCAAATCCACATATGCTACATCTTCCTGATTTCTATTTTAGAAATATGTCAAAGCATACAATGGAGAAAAGATAGCCTCTTAAACAAATGGCATTAGGGAAACCTGGATAGTCACATGGAGAAGAGTTAAACTGTGAAAACATCAGAGGAAAACATAGGCAAACCACTCCAAGAAACAGGCATAGGGAAGGTTTTTCTGAAAAGAAACTCCAATAGCTCAGGAAATAATTCCCAAAACTGACAAATAGGATTGCATACAATTAAAAACCTTATGTGACAGCAAGGGAAATAAATAAGTGAAGAGATAGCCCAAAGCATGGGACAAAATCTTTGCTAGGTATACATTGGATAGAAGATCAAACATCTACAATACATAAAGAACCTAAAAATCTAACCACCAAAATACTCAATATTTAAGTCAGTAAATGGACAAATGAAATGGACAGTCAGTTTTCAAACTTTAAAGTACACATGACCACTAAGCATGAGAAAAAACTTCGGACACATTCAGGAGTCAGGGAAATGCAAATTAAAACGACATTAAGATTCTATCTCTCCTCAGTCAGGACAGCTGCCATGAAGAAAAGAAACCAAGTGCTAGGAAGGTTGGCGAATGTGCCAGTCTTCATTCATTCCTGGGACATAAACTCGTAGGAAATGATCCATCATCATCATCTCTACCATCTCTGTCAAGAGTTTAAAATGCCACAACTTTCAATTTCTATCAGCCAGAAATCTGATAATTCTGGCTGACTACAAAATCCTGAAAGCCGAATTAAGCCAGTTTTTAGAAGAATAACGGTGAGTTTTACGCAGAAGGCCATCCTTGAAGCCGTGAGTGGCACAGGTTGAATGGAGAAAGATTGTAAGACTAATTTGGGTCAATGCTGGTCAGAAATCCACTTTTTTATTTTAAGAAAACCCTCCCAAATAACCAGAAATAAACACATTTTGTGAAATAACAGTGTGAAAACGTATTGTTCCTTTTGCTGTATTTTTTTATTGAGCTTTGGGACTGGGTTTACTCAGCTATAAAATTTTTAATAGAGTATTTCTTGCTTTTGCTTAGGAAACTAACAAGAATATGATACTTTAGGGGTTATTTGGTGGAAAGGAGAAGTCCTTAAAATTTGCTGAAACAAGCTGTAGTGACTGCACTCAATAAAAATAAAGTTTCTCTTTACTTTGATTTCTACATAGCAAGTAAGGTCCTTTCTCTGTAGCAGCAACGTTTTAATTAAATACAGACCTTTAAAGTCTTCCCACATTACTAATCTCAAATGCTAATCATACTTGGAATTTATGTAACATCTCTCTAGGGTTTAAAAATCTATTTTGTTGACGGTTTAAGTGCTGATATATGAAGAAGTACTTCGCCTTTTAAACCTATAATGACAAAGTTTGAATTTCCCCCAAAGCTATATACTTCCTGGGATTTCATTTCATGCTACTTAGTCAACTCAGGCAAAAAATAAATAAATAAATAAAATAAAAATAAAATAAAATATAAAATAGCATGGAAAGTCTGCACAGAACATCATGGATAGGAATTCTTTTTTCATTTAAATGAAGTGTGTTTTTGGAACTCATAATTTATGCTAAAATAAGCTCTTGGAAATAATAAACTCAGCATATCTCTCTTTCTTTTTTGTTTTAGAATTTTTTTTAAAGAGTAAGTACATGTTTTATTGCATATTGGGGCAAGTAGTTTCCTTAACAATGGGCGACTATTTGGGTCCTGTGGTTAATGTAGAACTGGGAGGCTCCATCGAGTGAGAAGACTTCAGATACGCCTAAAAGTCAGAGAAGAGACTTATAAGAGAGATTTGGTACTTTTCTTTCATACTTTCACATCTGGGTGATAAGAAATAATGTTCAGGCAGCCAATTTTTATTGGCATGTTTCAGGATGAAACTCACTCAATTTGTATTCACATTTTATTGACTCTTTCATAATACCCCAAATCTTCAATGTAAATAGCCGTTAGCACTCTATTGCCATCATTTTGCTGAACTTACTGTTTTACTGTTTTGTGTTATCTTAGGAAACAGACTCTCTAGAACCATTTTCTTAGCTTCTAAAGAAGAAACCATTCCAGCTTCCTTACTTTTCACATTTAAAGAAGTTTGTTGATCTTTGCTGGAACTCACTTCACAATAATTTAAACTCTATACTCACATCAGGATTTTTTTTTTTTTTTGTAGCATTATGTTTCATCAAGCATGGGGAAACAAGGTAATAGAATGAAAATGACCTGCATAATAATTTTTATGCTGTGATAAGGATGTTTGAGTTAAGATTTTTGTGTGTTTAAAGGCATCAAAGCAAACCTCATCTCCTAGAGAGAAATGGGCAGGCCTGGAAAAAAGGAAAGGGTGGGGGACTGTCATAGAGTAGAATTTCAATAATGAAGACAAAATATCATTTGAGCTATCACTATGATCATAGCACCTTGCTGAATGACATGAAAATACTAGAGAGGCTTAGTCACTGATGCCTACTTCTGAGGACTTTAGCACTCGGTTGACTTCTCAATGGTTGCTTCTTTGAAAAAAAAATTGTATATTTATTTATTCATTTGGCAGAGAGAAAGTGGGAGAGGAGAGAGAGAGGGAGAGGAAGAGGGAGATAATGGGCACATCAGGGCCTCAAGCCACTGCAAATGAACTCTGGACACATGTGCTACATTGTGCATCTGGCTTACGTGGGTTCTGGAGAATCAAACCTGGGTCCTGTGGCTTTTCAGGGAAGCATTTTAACCACTAACTCTCCATCCCCAGTTGCTTATAAACATGATCATAATTCACTGTCTCTTTTTTCTAGAAATTTCTCTTTTACATAAATTTTGATCACTGGTTCAATGATGAATGAGAATATCTATGCTTTGTCTGGTGTTTTGTTTATTTACTTTTTTTGACTTATTCAACATCCACCTGGGTGAACTACATGATGCACTCTGAATTTTAGTAACTGTCATTTAATTAACAAATCTTTCTGTGTTCTAAGTACCAGTTCTTGTGGGAGGATGTGATAGGTTAAGCACAGCCAATGTCTGCCGTTCCCTCTGTTCAACCCTAGTCTAGTCATCTTTGGCTGAAATGCAGGTTTAGGCTCATAGCATCCATGAATGGTTATTTCTCCTACATCAGCAGGGGCTGTGGGGAGATGCACCTTGTTCTGAAGGGGCAGCTGGTCCAGGGGCACTTGAGCAGCTCAACATAAGGTAGACGGGTTAACCTGTGGAACCAATCTATATACACACGACTTCTGGAAGGATGCCTAAGAGTAAACATTCAAGTTTATCAAGACTCCCTTACTCCCAGATATGCTCTTTTATTTTATTTATCTATTTATTTTGATCTTTTCAAGGCAGGTTCTGGCTCTAGCCCAGGCTGACCTGGAATTCATTCAGTAGTCTCATGGTGGCCTCGAACTCTCGGCAATCCTCCTACCTCTGCCTCCCGAGTGCTGGGATTAAAGGCGTGTGCCACCACGCCCGGCTCTTTTGTCTTATTTTTTTAAGTTCCTTTTAAATTAGAATACAAAGAATTCATTTTTATTATGATGTTTGTCAGATGTGATCAGGTACTGTCAGAGTGGTATGGCCATAGACATCATCATCGTGCTTTTCAAACATTTATTTACTACACAGAGAGAGACAGAGACACAGAGAGGCACACAGAGAGAATGGGCACACCATGAGCTCCTGGTACTGCAAATGAACTCCAGATGCATGTGCCACCTTCAGCATCTGGCTTACGTAGGTCCTGGGGAATCAAGCCTGGGCCCTTAGCTTGCGCAGGCAAGTGCTTTAACTGCTGAGATATCTCTTCAGTGCCCCCAGTTTAATTTGGTTTCTCTACCTCACTTTGCCCTCCCCCTCCACCTCATGCCCTGCACCCAACTCAGACACCTTCCTGCTTTCATCCTACATGGTTCCTTTTGTCCTTCCCTCACTTCTCATCATCTTCTCTTTTTGGGTAACAAGTCATAGCCCACACTCAGTCTTTGTTTCTCCTTTAATAAGTATTTTTTTTGCTCTGTAGTTATGTTGGTTGTTGCTGTAATAAAATGGAAAAGAAGAGAAGGAACTTTATTAGAGTGGAAGGAGGCAAATAACATCCATTAAATAGCATGAGAAAATGTTAAGTGCTAAGAAGAAGATAAAACAGTGATATGATACAGAGTGAATGGATATTTAGATTAGGTTGTCAATCAAGTCCTCTCTCAGGCAGGGAAATCTGAGCTATTACCATGATAAGGCACTGAGGCCCAGATCAAGTTTTTATTTATTTAATTTTTATTTATTTGAGAGAGATAGAGAGATAAAGAGGCAGAGAGAATGGGCACACCAAGGCCTCTAGCCACTGCAAATGAACTCCAGACCATGTGTTACCTTGTGCATCTGGCTTACATGGGTCCTGGGGAATTGAACCTGGACCCTTAGGCTTATGTGAGTTAGCTCACCTTCTCGTATATTGAGTTCATAAAGTAATAATTAATGTTTTGCACATTTGATATATAAGGAAACCAAAGTAGGAAGACCTACTCACAATATGTAACTTTTTCCAGGTTTCATAGGTGTAAGTCATAGATCTAGGGTTCAATTCCTGGTCATAAACACAATATGGGCTTCTCAATAATCATCATTAGCAAGATTAACTGGTCAGGGGCTGGAGAGATGGTTTAGCAGTTAAGGTGCTTCCGTGCGAAGCCTAAGGACCCAGGTTCAATTGTCCAGTGCCCATGTACGCCAGATGGACAAGGTGGCACATGCATCTGGAGTTCATTTGTGTTGGCTAGAGGCCTTGCAATGCCCATACTCTCCCTCTTTCTCTCAAATAAGTAAATAAAATATTTCATAAAAAGCGCTCCGACTTTCTGTTTCTTTCATATTTTTTAATGCAATAATTTGAAATTTATTGTTTGATTTTTCTAGAAGTATAGAATTATATTTCTGTTTCCTCCCATTTCTGACCACTTATCTGTATATATTAAGTAAATCTATTCTGATGATCTGTGTGCGGCAAGCATTAATGTATAAAAGAGCTTTAATTGGTAGTTGGCGGGGCAGGGACGATTGCACTCCCTGCAAATCTGAAAGAAAACTTTCGAATCTGTGAGTTCACACAGAGTTGAAGAGAACTGGAAAGCACAGGAGAGTTGCTGTGGGCAGCAACCCATGAGGGAACAGGTCAAATACAGAAATATTGATCACTATAAAGAGTATTATAGACTGTCACCTAGGGTGTTAAACCAAAAGGTGGGGGGGGGGTCCCCTTCACCCTTGCTCTGAGTCTGTAAACAAAAGAGAAACGCAGAATCAGACAGTGAAAAGCACATTTTGGGTCACAGACCCACAAGCTGCTTGAAGCCGACTGGGACACCACCCATTGCCATAGTCCCCCCCAGCGTGCGGAGGAAGGAGGGAGCTGCGCTGGACACAATCTGCAATCAAACTGTTCTGCCAGGAAGAGGGGAAAACTCTGCGCAGCCACTCTCAAAACTCCAGGACTTCCTCAATAACCAGTCAGAGCACGAGATCTGGAGAAACACAGAACCACGAGAACACCGCACGTGAGACGTCCTCAATGGAAACTCAGTGGAGCAGGCCCACTGTGGTAGTTTGAATAGATGTCCCCCAATAGATTCATTAGTTTTAAATAATACTCCTTGGATTTCCCCCTGCCTGGCTGGAGGAGTGTCACTGTGGGTGGATTCTAGGGTCCCTCCCTAAGGTGTGGGGGTGGATTTGGAATTCCAGTCCATAGATATGCAAAGTGCCCAAGCTTTGCCTGGAGTTCCTGAAGTGTGCTTGCTTGCTTTGTGGTGGGGATTCTCTCTCTCTTTCTCTCTCTCTCTCTCCTTGGTCCTGTAAGAGGGGGTCAACTTCTTCCACCATTATGGAACTTCCCCTGGATCTGTAAGTTTCAAATAAACCTCTTCTTCCTCCCATAAACTGTGACTGGAGGTTCATCCCAGCCACCTGAGTTATCTACTCAAGTTCAGACCATGGATACAGAAAGCCTGAGCCCTGGCTAGAAGAGAATATCATCTTTACAGATAAGTCCAAACTTGGATGTGGGCCCATCAGAGCCTTGGGCATTAAAATCCAAGTTCCAGGAAAGCGAAACCACCTAGAACACGCTGAAGACGGGAGCCAGCTGGGAGAGAAAGAAACTCCGAAACAGTTTCGCATGCTGGAGGCTGGCCTCTGTTGACATCTTGGGAAAAGCTCAATACTACAGCAACCTCCTGTTGTACTTCTTTGAGTCCCTGTGTGGGAGTCATAACAAACCAGCAGGCTTAAATCCATGGTGCAACTCAAGGTGGGTGGGGTTATTGACCAATGCTATAAGCAGGGAAGAGATATTAACTGATGCTATAGTTTTTAAAAATATTTTCCATTTTATTGTTATTTATTTATTTGAAAGTGATAGATAGATAGATAGATAGATAGATAGATAGATAGATAGATAGATAGATAGATAGATGATAGATAGATAGATAGATAGAGAGAGAGAATGGCTGCACCAGGGCCTCCAGCTACTGCAAACTCCAGACGCGTGCGCCCACTTGTGCATCTGGCTTACTTGGGTCCTGGGGAATTGAGCCTTGAACTGGGGTCCTCAGGCTTAATAAGCAAGTGCTTAATGGCTTAACCATCTCTCCAGCCCCTGATGCTATATTTTTATTTTACTTTAATTTACTCTGCTATTTTCTTGCATAAGTGTTTGTTTTACTTTTTGTATTCCTTGATCAGAACAGATTATTCTGTCTATTTCTATACTTCCTCCACTCTGTTCCTACTACTTTTGTACCCCAAATCCATATAGTCTTCCTTTCATTCCTACTTTTAAAAATCTTTCTCTATCTCTTCCTTTATATACTTATGATTTTCTGTACCCTAGCAGTAACCCAAACATCCTTGTATATGATTTACCATTCTATATATTTTTCACTGTTGCTCTTAAACTAATTCCTAGTTTTCTAAGATTATTTTATGTCCCTTCCTACTCATACTAACAAGCAATATTCTAGTAGACATTGCATTATCCTTGTTCCTTTGTTCTTCCAAAGTTATTGTGATTTGATGGGACAATTTTTTTTTTTTTTTGAGGTAAGGTTTCACTCTTGCTCATACTGATCTGGAATTCACTATGTAGTCTCAGGGTGGCCTCGAACTCACGTCAATCCTACCTCTGCCTCCGAAGTGCTGGGATTTAAAGTGTGCGCTATCACACCCAGCTCAGGACAATTGTTTTTAATTGACTATTACTATAATTTTATAGTGGAGCCATCCATCAGCTGTGATTGCTTCTGTTGTTAGTATTCCATACTTGGGATGGTGCTGGAGAATGTCTGGTGGTTCCTGGAAGTGTCAGGAAATTTATTGAACAACATCCCCAGAGGGGGTTGGCACCTCAACACTAGTGCACTGAATCCCACTTGCACTTTGCAAATACTTCAACTGAAAGCATATATATGATTCAAAAAATCCAATGGCCTACTCCTGGATGCACCAATTCCCAATGCAGAAATACATGAAGCAGGAGAACTCAAAGGAACATGACCCTTCCCCAAAATGACCAGTTCTACAGTAATGGGTTCCAATGAGAGCAAATTAGATGAAATCCCAAAGACTTCGAAAGAACAGTTATAAGAATGTTCAGTTAAATCAGTGAGTACCCAGACCAACTCCAGAATGAATGTAAAGATAATATAAATAAACAGCAAAGTCAATACAAAGTATGAAAGAGGAATAAAGAGCTGGAAATATGAAAAGTATCAAATTGAAATTTTGGAAAGAAAAACGTAAGTCAGGGCTGGAGAGATGGCTTAGTAGTTAAGGTACCTGCCTGTGAAACATAAGTGCCCAGGTTCAGTGTCTCAGTACCCATGTAAGCCAGTGCACAAGGTAGCCTACGCGTCTAGAGTTCATTTACAGTGGCTTGAGCCCCTGGCATGACCATTTTCTCTCCTATCCTCCAATAAATAAACAAAATACTTTTAAAAAGTATGTAAAAAGAACCTAATGGAAAGTCCTATCCATAAAGTGGATTAAATGAAACCCAGATTGTCAGGGCTTGGAAATGAGCTAAGATTTTAAAATTCATACAATGCTAAAGATAAAATAAGAAAAAAAAATGAGTGAAACATGTGCCATTAGGAATCTAAAAGACAAGATTTATGAATCGTGGACACAGAAGAAGGAGAAGCACAAACTCAAGGTATAGAAAATATACTCAGTAAAATCAGCAGAAAATTACCCAAATCTATAGCAAGTGGTGGCCATCTGGACATAGGAGGCATTTAGAATTCAAAGTATAACAAGGACCAGAAAAAAATCTTTTCAATATCATGCTTAAAACAGTAAATATACCTAACAAAGAAGACTATTGAATGCTAGAAGAGAGGAAGAAATACCAAGTCAGACATATAAGCAAAACCATCAGAATAACTAGATTTCTCAGCAGGAACTCTATAGTTGGTGATGTATAGAATGGCGTATTTCAAACTCTGAAAGGCCATAGGTACTGAGCCCAATTACTATATCCAGAAAGCTGTCCTTTATAACTGAAGGATAAAGAAGTTCCCAGGATAAACACAAACTAAAGGAATTTATGAACAGTAAATTTATGACTAGCACTATAGAAAATACTTAAAGGAAACCCTCATACTAAATGGAAAGGTAAACATATTCATGTGGCATAGAAAGACTAACTCAGGGTGTGGTGCTATACACCTTTAATTTCAGTGCCCAGGAGGCAGAGGTAAGAGAATTGCCCTGAGTTTGAGGACACCCTGAGACTACATAGTAAATTTCAGGTCAGCCAGGGCTCAAGCAAGATCCTACCTAGAAAAACCAAGCCAAAACAAAACAAAACATAAAGTCCTCCAGAGGATTATGATAGTAACAAACAGTACCCAAACAATAAAATGGTAGAAATGAATACATATCTTTGTATAATTACTTTGTTAATAGTCTCAATACTCCTATCAGAATAAATGGATTAGTAAAGGGGATTACAAAACAGGATTTGTTTTCTGCAGAAAATGAACCTCACTGGCCAAGTTAAACACAGCCTTAGTAGAAATGGATAGGAAAAATGATTGGAGAATATTAACCTAGAAAACAAGCAGATATTATAATCCAAAGACTGACAAATTAGAATTCAAAGCAAAATTAGATTTCCTCAACAGATGAATGAATAAAAAATATGGTATATATACACAAAACGTTTTATTCAGTCATAAGTGAGAACAAAGTAATGCCATTTGTAAGAAAATGGTTGCAGCTGGAGATCATTATATGAAACCAAGTAAGTCATATGTAGAAAACCAGACATATGTTTGCCTTATTTGTGAATTCCCAACTTTATATAAGCATATAAAATCATTTATGCATTTTGATGACATGAAATTTGAAGTGAGACCAAGGGAATGAGTAGACTAGCAAGAGGAGGAAGGAGAAGAAAGTAATACTATGTGTGAATAAATTTTGTCAAATGACACGACATACCTTTATGAAAATATGGGACCATCTTGTAGTTCTCATGCATGGCCCTCATTAAAAAAAGATATTATAGGTTTGGAAAGATGACTCAGCCATTAAAGGCACTTACTTGCTGTTGCAATGAGGTTCGCATTGCTGGTAGAAATCATCCAACCAAGAGCAGCTTGTGGGGAAAAAGAGGTTTATTTTGGCTTACAGGCTCAAGGGCGAAACTCTGTGATGGCAGGGAAAACAATGGCATGAACAGAGGGTGGACATCACCCCCTGGCCAACATAAGGTGGACAACGGGAACAAGAGAGTGTGCCAAACACTGGCAAGGGGGAGCTGGCTATAACACCCATAAACCCGCTCCCGACAATGCACTGCATCCAGGAGGCATTAATTCCCAAGTCTCCATCAGTTGGGAACCTAGCGTTCAGAACACATAAGTTTATGGGGAACACCTGAATCAAACCACCACACTGGCAAAGCCTAATGGTCCAGGTTTGATTCCCCAGTACTCATGTAACGCCAGATGCACAAAATGATGCATGCATCTGGAATTTGGAATTTGTTTGCAGTGGCATGAAGCCCTCATGTGCCCATATTCTCTTTCTGCCTGCCTCTTTTCTTCTGTCTCTCTCTTTCTCTCTCTCTCAAAAAATAATAAAAAATTAAAAATATATTATAAATATGTTATAGTTGTATTATACACTTTCATTAATGTAATTTTAGCTACTGCAGGGCATTCTAGAAAATGCATATAATTAAAAATCATCTACCCATTGTTGGATATTTTGGCTGCTTTTAATTTTAAATTAAGTTTTATATTATAAGTACCATTTGTATATTGATTAAATAAATGCATTCATAATATTTTGGAATCTGTGTCCATATCTTGATAGTCTGTGCACATAGCACATGTATTCTCTATGTTTGCCATTTAATGCATATACATACTCCATAAAGTAGAATCACACCATGGTTTTATTTCTTCTTCCCTGATGGAAACTTCTAGGATTTAAAGAAGTCATGCCGAAATATTTGATCATTGGAGCTTTCCTATCTGAATACCTGTTTTTTTTTTGTTGTTGATAAGGTTTGGCTGTGTAGTTCTGGCTAGCTTGGAACTGATAATGTAGCCTAGGCTGACCTCAAACTTACGACTCATCCTGCTGTCTCTGCCCCCCGAGTGCTGAGACTACAGGAAGGTACCACTGGACCTATTTAATCTCTCTCACTCACTCTCTCTCTCTCCATCTCTATATATTCTTTTCATTATAAACCAAATCTAAAACTGTGTGCTTGCTAAGCAAGCACTCTACTGCTTAGCATAGTTTTTTGCCCCCTTCTTGTATTTTAACAGATTAATTTTGTGTTTTAAAGAGCCACTGGCTAGTGAAGTAGGAGTCATCGACTGCTTTTGACGTTCTTCGAGGACTGCTGCCTCCACCATTTCCCAAGTTCACGAATTGTAGGATCATGACTGTGTATAACACACATTGTTTTTAAACTTTTCCCCGGCCTTTCCCTTTATGTAGTTTGAACAAGCTGTCATCATAAGGTCACAGAACAGACTCAGCCCTATGTTAACAACTTTCTGGAGTTGAAATTGAAATCCCCAAAGAAGGTTGCACAGCAGTGCTTGGCTCATGAACAAAAAGCATCAAAAGAAAGCATGACAGACATCCCATGATGGGTGCACACTCTGCATTAAAGAGTGTAGGATATTAATTATAAAGTAGAGGGAGGCTGAGTCGGAAAGAATTCATAAAACACAAATGCACATTTCTAATGCAGCTGAGACAAATTAATTTTCCCACTGGTTGTATTTATTTTATAAGAGGTCCTTGCTTTATGCCTCAGGAAACATTTCTTTCCTTGGTAATTTTTAGGACAAATTTGACGGATTTCAAGTGAAAGGCTGTAGAGCAGAGGGGTATTTCCTCTGAGTTTGTTACTGTGACGGTTCAGTCCATGACACCATCAGAATTGAAGAAAATGAGTCTACATGAATTGATAGATGGGAGGGAAAAGCAGGAGTAGGTGGTGAATGAATATAGGCGAGTGATGTGTGTGTCTTGATATGGCAGACATTTTGCATGTGTGGTACATGACATGCATTGCCTCATTAAATCTTAGGTAACATTTAAAATTGATCATTACATTTCTAGAACATGTAGGCTCATGAGTCAATCTTGACTTGGAGAATACTATTCAAGGTCCTCCATGACTTGACCCTTGTCTAACACTCCAGACTCGTTTCCCATAATCCCGTTGTAACCTGCCCCTTGCTTATTATTGGATCAATTCTTGCTTAGTTGTCTTTGCAAATTCTGATTATTCTAACCATTTTCAAAATTGGCTATCCAATACTTTTTATTTATTTATTAATTTGAGAGAGAGATTGAGAGAGAGAGAGAGAGGGAGAGAGGGAAGGAAACACAGAGAGAGATTGACAGAGAGAATGGTCGTGACTCCAGACACTGCAAATGAACTCCAGAAACATGTGCCACCTTGTGCATCTGGCTTATGTGGGTCCTAGGGAATCGAACGTGGGTCCTTTGGCTTTGCAGGCAAATGCCTTAACTGCTAAGCCAACCTCTAGATCAACTCTGCCAACACTTTTTAAAGATTTTACCCAATCTTCCTTTTTCCTTTTCTTTTGGGAAAGTGCTATTGGTAGGATATGGCTAACAATATTTTTTGTTCATCCAGTATAATTCCCTGCTCCATCCTTCTACTAGTCATCTGAAAGTTCTGATTATAGTAGGAAAGACATGTCAGAGTCTCTCTGTAAAGCCATTATGACAGGAATTGGAAAGGGAAGATCCTCTTTCCTATCTGGCCATTGACATGAAAAGAAATGAGGAGAAATTGTACTTATGAGAAATTAAAACATGCATTAACATTGTATTAGTTATGTTTTCATTATTGGGACAAAATAATTCATGGAAAAGCAGCTTAACAAAGAAGAGTTTATTTTAGGGCTTATAGTTTTCAAGGGAAGTGTTCATCATGGCCAGGAAGGCCTGATCAGGAAGCTGGTGTCATATCTTCATATCGGCAGGTAGCATACAGGACAAACAATGACTGCCAGTAGGGTTGTATCACTTTAAGACCCACTCCTAATGACACACTTCGTCCACCAAGGCCCCATCTCCTAAAGGTTTCACAACCCTTCCAAGCAGCACTGGGGATTAAGTACTTAAAACATGATGTTACGGGTGATATTTTATACTCAAACTACCACAGACAAGACATAGATTTATAATGAAGTATTACTTCCTCTGCCTAGTCTCTAAGGCTTTGATTCCTACACTGTTATTTTCTGATGCTTAGCTTAGTTTTATTTACATTCTCTGTTCTATATCAAAATCCTTCTGCTATTCACCCATAAACTTCAATTCACTCATATCTCGGAAAGTTACATTTTTTATTTTAAAATTTTGTTTATAGACATCTGTATTTTATGATTTTCTTTATCTTGGTAGTAAACCATCACACTATGTATATCCTTAAAAACTGAGTTGTTTCAGACTGGGGTCACGTCTTAGCCACCAGGCAAAGAGAACATCTTGTACACATTGCCATTTAATAATACTTACTAAATGCAAACCTGAATTACAACAAAAATCCAAAGTCTTTGAAGGTTCTTTTAATATTGAAGTACATACATTTCTCCTCTATGTATAATGTCATATTGTGACTGTTTGACTTTACAGTGGTGGAAGGATAATATGCTTTCAGTAGAAAATAGAAAATACACTTTCAACTTTGAGTCTTGATTTTTAGCCTGGCTTAGCAATACGTGGCACAGCACTAGAGATGCTGAGCAGTGGTTACAAGCCACAGTGACCGGCCAGTCCCACGTTTACCCATGATGCTGCAGTGTGCCTGTGACGGGGTTATGATGCTTTGTGGGCTAATTGTATTAAATAAAATTCAACTTACGATATTTTTAACTTACAATGGATTTACAGAGGTATAATCCTATTAAGTTAAGAATCACTGGTGTATAAAATTGAATATCATTGTAGAACTTATTGGCTAGAAATCACCAACTTTTTGAAGTGAAAGTCAATAGTGAATCACAAAGAAATCTAAGATACTTGCCCTCAATGAATCTTGATAAATCAATCTTGATAAAAAAATTATTTTCTACCCACCAACATTTACCAATGGCTACTAGTATGTGGGAAAAAAAACAACCAATTAAACATCAAAAATAAGTTGGAGAATTTTGTTTTCCTTTGTAAGTCAAAATTTTATTTAAAAATATTTTTGGTCATTTCCTTGGCACATTTGTATTTAAACCTAAAATCCTTGTAAAACCTCAAGAGTTAAAATGTTGACATTTCACTTCTTAAGTAAGTCTAGCTACTTCCAATTATTTTTTATGTTACTTGTGGGACACTGGAATTGACCTTTGGAGTCTGCTAGAGACATTAGGTGGTTATTCTATGTGTCTCAAGGATTAGCATGAAAAATAATAACAATTATGCTACATAATGACTTTTCTTTGCCATCTGTAAATGACCACAGTTACAGCACTGAATACCCTTAGGAGTATATGTATGTTAAAATGCTAAGGTTGTAATGAGTATTAAATGGACAATCAATGAAAGTTATTTGCATCGTGGCTAATAAATAGATAGCAAGTGCAAGATTCTACCATTTGATGGTGGCTTATGTACTGAGAAATGCATTCTTGGGCAATTTTTTTTTATCATTGTGTTCATTTTAGAGTATGCTACACAAACTGAGATGCCTGTAATACTATTGGTCAATAGCATGATCATTGTCATTTTTAAAATTTTATTTAAGTTTTGTACATGTATGAACACATGTACCATGGCTCATGGGTGGGAGACAGGACAATTTTTAGGACAGTCCTTGCCTTCCATTTCATTGGAGCCTGTCTCTTAGTCTCACTACTACCTTCATGAGCTCCAAGGAAGTTCTTCTTCTCCTGCCTCTCTTCTCTCTGTAGGCACATTGGGATTACAGAAGCTAGTCACAGCCTCCGGCTTTTTATGGGCGGTCTGGGGATCTGAACTCAGATACTCTGAATTGTGCTGCAAACATTTTATGAACTGAAGCAGCTCTCCAGCCCTTGCAATATAATCTTATGGGACCACCAGTGTCTTTGTGGTTGGTCATAGACTGAAATGTTGTTACACGGCACATGAACATACTTAACACACGCTGGCCATTGCAAGCATGATTATTGTTTGCTAGGTGAGAGACCAGTGATAAAAGTCAGAAAACATTATGCAGCAGATGCAGCAATGGTAGGGTTCTAAAATTAGTCCAAGCCTAAGTTTCCTCATACTCGAAGCTAAGTGATAGGGATGCCAAGAAAACCTGAAGCATTAAAAACTACATTCTAGAAGGTTCACAGGTTGTCATCTTATTATGGGAGAAACCCTACATGCTTTTGTTTTAAAATTACCAGTGATTTGAAATTTTATGAAGTCTATTTAAGTTAATAATAGTTATAATAATTAGTTTTATTTTTGTTTTTTTTTTTTTTTCGAGGTAGGGTCTCACTCTAGCTCAGGCTGACCTGGAATTCACTCTGTAGTCTCAGGGTGGCCTTGAACTCACAGCAATCCTCCTACCTCTGCCTCCCAAGCTGCTGGGACTAAAGGTGTGCGCCACCACGCCCGGCTATAATAATTAAGTTTTTAATACTGCAATCAAGCCTGCTGCCAGAAAATTATCCTCATTATTCACCATGTTGCTCATTTTTTTTTCCATGGGAAAAATTCTAATTTCTCTTTGATATAGTATATGAGATCAATTACAGTGCCTCACCAAGCTTTCTCTGTCTTTGGGGACTTCATCTACAGTGCAGATGCCATTACGTTGAATCTTTTCATCCTTTTGGATGCTTTTCTCAATGCCTTCCCCCCCCCCCAAAAAAATCTTATTCATTCTGATACCTTAAGCCTGCACTTAAGTGGGTTTTGATGAATGCAGGGTGACATAGCACAATCTTCTTTGTTCTGGTAGTGCAGTAATGCAGACACAGTGCAGTCGTTTCTGAGAACCGGCACATCTTAAAGATGAAATAAAGTAGACCTTATGTCTCGACAACTTGCTCCTTTTTAGATTGTGGTAAAGCACAGGTAGACGGTTGATTCATATGAATTATAAATTAAAGGCTATGAATGGGGTGCTACATTTTTTGGACTTGCTCTAAATTTTTATTTATCCATGCTAACTCAGAGTTGGATGCACCTCATAGTTAGAGCCTAATGAATCTTTTGTGGTTCCTAAATCTAGCTTCCAGTATGCAAGCAGTCTCTCTAGTTTCATATTCTCCTCCAAGTTCTTCTTTTTCAAATTTAATTACTATTCTATCCCTGTTGGCTTGCATTTTAAAGGCATCCATATTCTGCCTAAAATTTAAGTTGTGTGTGTTTAAATGTATCTAGAAGAATTTATTGATTGAGAAAATGCTTTCATCGGGGTTGTAGAAATTGATAGATTTGTACTGGAAACAGGAATTTAGGTTGATGTCACATGAATGAAAGAGAAATAGGGAGAGGTACAAAGATCCTTTAATGTGTGCATTTGATGCCAGACTCTCTCTCTCTCTCTCTCTCCCTCTCTCTCTTTCTTTTCCTCTCCCCACCTCTCTCTGTCTGTCTCTGTCCTGCTGTACTCTTATGAGGAAAGCGTTAAGTAATATGATTTACACAGCATGAAGATGGTGAGACTTAAAGATATAGGTATCTGACCTCCAGTTTTCTGAAGAACAAATGGGGTGCTAGTCTTTGAGTCATGATATATCAGCCTTATTCCTCTTTCCGAAGCTGAATTTCCTGGTAAATACCAGAGAGACTAGCTGTCACCCATTCACACTGTTGGACAAAAGTCAATGCCAGTTTTAAGGTAATTATTTTTCTCTTCTCTCTAGAGACAGAGAAGGAAAAGACTCCCGAGATTTAAAACAAGTGTAGATCCTGCTTGGTTTTAATAAATAACTAACAAGTCTGACAGGAAAATTAGCAGAAAGGAGACAAGCTTTAATTTCGTACTTCATTAGGGAAAAATATCTCAGCTAGAGGAAGAATTGTCCCACTTTGACTTAGCTCTGGGGAGACAAAATGAGATTTGCTTCTCCATTGTCCGTCGGAGATTAGTGGCAGCTCTCTCTTCAGAGCAGGAAATGTAGCTGAGGCGAGGAACGCGAGCGCGTAGTGAGAAATCAGCCGCCTGGCATCTTCCAAATCAGGTGAGAATAATGAGATCAGATGTTGAGCAGAAACACTTCTGACAAGTTCTAAGAGTTCCTCCAGGGCAATGTTAGAACTGAAGACAGACAGTCCGTCAGCTACAGGTGATCTCTGAGGAATCAGACACCGGGCACAGTTGTTAGTGCTAGCGAGCTCAAGTCCAAGCTGATTAAGAGTGTGTATTGTAGTTCTTTGGGATAGAAATACTTTTCAATTCATAAAATATTAATGTGATGCAAAGGAAGTACTCAAGTCTTTTCTTTTCTGATTGTGTATCCTTCTTCTTTTTATTTTTTTTTTTAAATTTTGTTGTGTTAGGAATCAAACCCAGGGTCTCATGCAATGCCACAGAAGCATTCTTTCAACAGATCTATATCCTCAGTGTCCTATTGTTCATTCATTGAGTAGTCTTCAGATACATTTCTTAGTTTACCCAGTTCTCCACTGCAATAACAGTGTAATAAAAATCATATCACAGACTACCATAATGATTAAATTATATATTGCATATGCAGAAGGTAATACGAAAGCTATCATGATAATGATATTGAATATATTTTAATTCCAAATGACTAATAAATAAAGTATCTCATTAAGTGTGAAGATTATGCTAAGGATAGAATGAATAAGAAATTCCATTAATTTTCTTTTGGAAACAAGATTAAGAAATACACATAGTCCACATGTTCTAATAGTATGGATATAACTTCTAGTCTTTGGAGTTACATCACTGGAGTTTGAATTCTGGACTTTCCTGATACTAGATATGTGTCTTTGAATGAATTATTAAACTCTCAAGATCAATGTCTTCATTTGTCAAATAATAATGGTGATAAATAACAATAAGGATTTATTTGAGGATTAAGCATTATGAGCAAAATGTTTGTCACTGCGCATGAGATTAGCAAAGTAATGAGAGCAAGATCCACTAGCTTCCTTTATGTTTGCATGTCTTCTTTTCAAATTACGTTTCCTGAAAGTCGGGCTGTCCTAAAAAATCTTTGAACCCTTTTGTGTTAAGAGTTGCGATAGTCTACATTGTGGGTTGTCATGTATCTTTAAATTCTCCACATCTGTGAATTCTCCATTGACAAAAATCACAGAGCCAGTTAGTTTACATTCGTGCTTACTGAGCTGCTATAGTTGAATTGTTTGTTAAGATTTTTGAAGATGAGTCCTTGCAGAAAAGTCTTTGGTCGAGTATGTTACATGAAGTGGTCAAGTGTGCAAAATGGTAAGAAGATGATGATAGGAAAACCCTTCGGCTGCCATTTTGATCATGTTCCTGGATGTATGAGGAGAGGCAGAGGCCGTGCTTTGTGCAAAGTGATCCTGGGCATTTTAAGGAGGAAATTTGAAAAAAGCTTAATTGCATTGAGCAGCACGGATATAGGTTACTGAAAGGTTTGCATGATATCACATATATATATATATATATATATATATATATATATATATATATATATATATTTATTTACATATTTTGTATAGTCCTTTTCTATTTTTTTTTTTTTTTTTTTGAGGTAGGGTCTCACTCTGGCTCAGGCTGACCAGGAGTTCACTATGTAGTCTCAGGGTGGCCTCGAACTCACAGCAATCCTCCTACCCCTGCCTCCCAAGTGCTGGGGTTAAAGGCGTGAGCCACCACTCCCGGCTGTCCTTTTCTATTTTAACTATCAATATTTAAATCTTTTGTTGTTGTGTTTTGAGGGAGGGTCTCACTCTATCCCTGGCTGACCTGGAATTCATTATGTAGTTTCAGATTGGCCTCAAATTCATGGTGATCCTCCTACCTCTGCCTCTCCAGTGCTGGGATTAAAGGTGTGCACCACCACACCCTGCTGACATTTTAAACTTTTTTTTTTATTAAGTAGAAACTTATATGGACACATCATATGTTGGTACCATTGTTTTTCTCCTCCCTGCCCCCCCTCCACTCCCTGAGGGCCCTCCTTGGTGGGATTGCTGGTATTCACCATGGAACTGTAGGTTATGGATTGTGACCGCAGCAGTCTGTCACTGTGGGGAGTGCTATATCTCAGGACATTCCTCCCCACCCCATGGCTCTTACATTCGTTTCGCCCTTCTTCCGCAAACTTCCCAGAGCCCTCGTGGCTGTGCTTTAGTTCTACTTTGGTGCGGACTTCTCAGCAGCTTTGGATGTCCACTTCGGTGTGTTGTGAGGATCCTCAGTGTCTGTCTGCATCACTTTTAATCTGTAAGAAGGTTGTGGTTGCTGATAGGGATAGAGGTTTAGGAAGTGAAGAGCTAGACAGAGTTGGCAACAAGGAGGAATCAACACAGAAGGTGTTGGACAATGGGAAGAATTTCTAGGCACAAATAACATGTTACATGCACTAAGCAAGATATGTCTCTGAGGATGATTTGGATTTTAGAGCAGGATGAAAGTGCTTAAAGCCATTTTTAATGTATTTTATTTTTGTTTATTTAGTTGAGAAGGAGAGACTAAATGGGTGAACCAGGACCTCCAGCCACTGCAAACAAACTCCAAATGCATGTGTCACCTTGTGCATCTGGCTTACATGGGCCCTGGTAACTTGAACCCTAGTCCTTTGGTTTTGTAGGCAAGTGCCTTAACTGCTAAGCCATCTCTCCAGCCCATTAAAGTGTATTTTTTTGAACAATTTCAACATAATATTGCCCACAATAACTTTTGTTGAATTTAGTACACAACTTTTAAAAATATATGTAACTATTATATAAATACTGCAGAAAATGTAGAAAGTGAAGTTTATAAAGAAAAAGTATCATAATTTCATTAGTAAGAACAATTATAATCAATATGTTATTTAGCAGATCGAACTTAGTGAGTTTTCTCTAACAAAAATTATAAATGATATTCTTTATAGACTTGACACATTTCATGGTAACAAACTTATTTACATATTACGACATAGTTTTATAAAATGTGATTTGTATTATTGTTGGCATTTTTATTGGATTTAATGTATATGCTATTGAATATGAATGTTTTAGTTGCATAGTATTATTATGGGCTTTAACAAATGTACACGCCTGGAAATATCTTTCAACTGAAGATGAAGACCATTTCTTTTCCTGAAACCTATTCTCATAAATTAGTTTTGCTTGTTCTGAGTTTCAAATAAATGGATTCATACAGCATGTATTCTGTTGTGTGTGTGGTCCTTTCTTCCATCTCTCTCTCTCCTCTCTCTCTTTCTCTCTCTCCTCTCTCTCTTTCTCTCTCTCCTCTCTCTCTCTCTCACACACACATACCTGAGGAAGAACACACTGGTGAACTCTTTAGTTTTCTCTTGTTTGAATCCAATATTAAAGTAGCAAACATTATCATGCACTTTCTAAGTAACATGCAAAACATATTGAGCAAAGGGTCAGATTTTTATGTGCACTTGAGGATGGGTGGGAGCAGGGGAGAATAGGAAAAGTTGAGCCTCTTCATGTTATCCTGGAAACAGAAGTCCATTTTTTTTTTTCTTATGAGGCATCTCAGGATCATTTGGTGAAAAGACTGTTCCTTCATCCTCAAATTACCCTGGTGTCTCTGTCAAGAATCAATTCATTGTTTTTGCGAGGGCCGGTCGTCCAGGCATCCATCAATTCATCCCTGTCTTGATTACAGTGGTCTGTAGTAAGTCTTGAAATCAGGTCGTGTGGGCCTTAAACTACGGTTCTTCTCTTCAGCACTGTTTAAGTTATCTTAGATGCTTTGAATTTCCATATATAATTTACAATATTTGTCAGGTTCAGCAACCTATGATTTTGCAAGCACTGGTGCTGACTTTAGGTCTACAGGGAGATAAATCAGGAAGGTTAATTACGGGCGTATTATGTTTTGCCTGAGCTCTTTGGCTATTGTGGTCTATACTGTTTTGACCTCTGAATAAGGCAGAAAAAAAAAAAACAACATATTGTTATTGACTTTGCTTTGCAGTCATTGCCTAGGTAATTTCAGAGCTGCAGGTACTGACTCTTCAGCGTTTTTGATTGATAATAAATAATTCACTTATGCCGCAATGAGACTCCCCGAAGGGCCTGCTTGGGGGCAGGTGGTATTGGCAATGTATGCAGCAGACACATGGAGTCCTAGTTGAGATTCCATGTTGACCTCCCTGCTGTTGTAATGTTTTCGGACATTCTGGTGATTTTTGAGTTGGGAAAAAGTTCTTCTTTCTCAGAGAAAGAAAGTTGGAGTTTGCATGGGGCTTTTCTATGATGCGTAAAGTGTCTCAAAAAAAAAAATCTTTGAAATGTTTACAATATCATAACCCTTTGAAGGAGACTCAGGAGAAAGCTAGCTCGTTTTAGGGAAAGGAGCCCAAAGAGAGTTCCGGAAGGTGCCACCCTGACTTGGCCAAAACGGAACTCGTGTCTGATACAGTTTCGTCAACAATAGATGCAGCACTCCCTGCTATTTCCACAGTCTAACACACTACCAAGGTGGGTTGGACTCAGCAAACCAATTAGGTCTTCCCCTCACATACCTGAAAGATTCTGTTTTGAATGGACCGTAAAGGCTTGCTCATGCTCTTATCTGTACTTGCTCTGCACTGTGATCTCTCTCCGGGCACATGTAATGTCTGGCTTTTCCCTACCCAGCTGGGTAGGGGAGAGCATTGTTCCTTGGCCTGGGTAATTTTCAGCTTGCCTTCTGTTAGGTCAGAACAAAATGGAGTCACCAAGGACAGCAGGAGGGTGACAGAGACATAAGGAAGTGGGTCATCCACTTTCCTCAGGGAACCGCCCAGCCATCATCCCTTCCTTGCCTAACAACGCCCCAGGTATAGGTTTCCTGCCTCCTTATCTCTCAGGTCACCTGGTCACTGTTCTGGTCTCACACCCTGGCTATTTCCCTTCCTCACCTTCCCCAACTGAAGAGCTCTCTACAGCCCACTATCTGTAACCTCAAAGTTGATTGTGCTCCACTCTTGAGAGTCAGTCCTGACAGCTCGTGTTTTTCCCCCGAATAAAAGCTTCTATCTTTGCCTCAGAGTGGTCTTTGTGGTCATGGTCACTCCTGAACTTTACACCTTCTATCTGCTTTATGCTTTGAGGTAGTTTCTCACTTTAATTACATGTATGGTTTTTCTCTGATCTTTGAGTCTACAGTGTGTGCATATCCCTTACATTCTAGGTCTACTACATAGATATTTCTTCTAAACTCTAGGCCTGTCACCTGTAAACTTCCTCTAAACTTGGAATAAGCCTGTATATAACTCTATTTACTACCCACTTCTCATCTAAATTTCTTGGCCTCTGCTTTGGTACATTCAGTCTCCTATTCTTAGGCCATTACCACTTATTCTTAACTTTTTTTTTTTTTTTTTTTCCCCAGGGAGAAGGCTCAAGGTAGATGCTGTGTCTTCCAAACAAGTGTGTGTTTCTGCTAATTCTCTCTACATAACCTCCTGGGTCCTATCTTCCATGTGCTTTTGGCTTTGCTTCAGCCTTTTCATAGACCTCAGTTTTTCTTAAATGACTCTCTCAGACTATGCGGTGCCTTCCATGTAAGCTCCTAGATCCTATCTTCTACTCACTTGAGGCTCTGCTCCAGCCTTTTTCTAGACCTACAATTCCCTCAAATAAACCCCACAATTTATAATTTCTCCCTAGGTAAACTCAATGACTCATAACTGATCCTTGGTGAGTCTATTTTTAACAATTCTTTGTTAATAGGATAAGGAACAAAAATTGGGGTTCAGCTGGGCATGGTGGCACAGGCCTTTAATCCCAGCACTCGGGAGGCAGAGGTAGGAGGATCGCCATGAGTTTGAGGCCACCCTGAGACTCCATAGTGAATTACAGGTCAGCCTGGGTTAGAGTGAGACCTTACCTTGAAAAACCAAAAAAGAAAAAAAAAATTGGTGTTCATAAGTTTGGGAGACACCTTCTGAATGTAAAAATCCTGCATCCCTTTTACTGCAATAAACTATAGATTTATAATATTGTCATTTAAAAGACTGTGAATACTGTGGGCCTATTGAACTAAGCTTAAGGGCTCCTGGTGGGGACAAGATAATTGATATTTTACACTCTTAATTCTCACAATCCAGAAATATACTTTATCTCTCTTTTAATTTGTCTTTATTTTTCCCATATTCTAAAGACAATATTGAATGTCAAGTTCATTTTTTTTTCTCTGTTTTTGAGACAGAGAAAGAGGAGCATCCAGGGCCTCTTGTCACTGCAAAAAATCTCCAGATGCATGTGCCACTTTGTGCATCTGACCTTATGTGGGAACTGGGGACTCAAATATTGGGCCATCTGGCTTTGTAGCAAGTGCCTTTAACCACTGTGCCATCTCTCCAACCTTATATATTTATGTATCCAATTCTTATGTATTAACAAAAATTTCAAAGTATAATATTTGTTTGTTTTTCCATAAATTACCATTCCATAGTTATCTCCTCATTTTGATTGCTAAGTTACCAAAAGAAATGTTTTTTTAAAAAATATTTTATACCAACATGTTATCCTACAATCATGTTAGAGTACAATTGTTTTGTAAATTTTTGTTTTGCTTTGCCATACTTTTTTTTTTTTTTTTTTTTTTGCATGTGTGGGTGAGGTGTGTGTGGTGTAGTGTGTGGTGTGTGCAGAGACCAGAGGAGAATGTCAAGTGTCCTCTTCCATCACTGTTCCACATATTCTCTTCAAACAGAGTCTTACTCTGTAATCAAAAATCCCATTTCCGTGAGCTCCAGTGTTGCTCTGGTCTCTACTCCATAGAACCGGGGCAACAGGCATGAGTCGTGATGTGTGGCTGTTTATAAGGGTGGTGAGGGAATCAGACTGAGCCCAGTGGCCCAGGCCCTCCTGCTTGTGCACAAGCAAGCAGTTTTATCTGCTGATCCACTTCCCCAGCCCTTGTCTCGTATATCCATTAGGGCTTCCACCATTAACAATCATATAGACTGGAGGCAGTTTGAATTCTTTTTTCCCAATTGTCATGCTTCTTTATTTCTATTGCCTTCTCCTGTCTCCGTTACAGTGCTGAGCTGAAGAGTAAGAATGTTTTTTTAAAAAAATTTATTTATTTGAGAGAGAGGCAGATATATACATATATATGATGTATATATATATGTATATATCTTATATCTATATCTATCTATCTATCTATCTATCTATCTATCTATCTATCTATCTATCTAGCTAGCTAGCTAAAATGAGTGTGCCAGGGCTTTTAGCCACTGCAAACAAACTCCAGATGGATCTGGCCTATGTGGGTCCTGGGAATTGGAACCTTGGTCCTTTGGCTTTGTAGGCAAGTGCCTTAACCGCTAAGCCATCTCTCCAGCCCTAGACATCCTTGATTTGTTCTGGTTCTAGGGAAAATCAATTCATGATTTCTCATGACAGAAGTTGGACAAGGTGTTGTATTGTAGTGAAGTACTTTTATTCCTAGTTTTATAGAAACTTTATTATGTGTATTGATTTTTATTAGTTTTATTATTTTCTATAATCAATGGATCACAAAAAGGACCTTCTTCATTATGATAATGTGGTGAATTGCATAGATAGGTTTAAAAATATTACCATTCTTGTACTTGAAGCTGATCTTGTGGTCGATAATTATACTAAGCAAGGAAGATAGGAACATTTATTTTCAAAAATTTTCTTTACTTATTTGAGACAGAGACAAAGAAAAATTGTTAAAGAGTGATAGAGGACAGAGAGAGAGAGAGAGAGAGAGAGAGAGCTTATGGTTGTGCCAGGGCCTCCTGTCAGTGCACATGAACTCCAAATGCATGCATTACTTTGTGCATCTGGCTTTATATGAGCACTGGGGAATCAAACCTGGGCTGCCATGGTTTGCAAGCAAATGCCTTAACCATTGAGCAATCTCTCCAGCCCAGGAGATGTATTTTTTAGGTGAATATTTTAAGGGAAGGTAGCAGCTAGATGGGTGGTGACCTTTTGCAAGATAAGAACTTAAGTGTCCACTTAGCAAAGTCTGGTTAGGTTTGGCAGTGACTTATGCGGTGGTTTGAATGCTTCATGTCTGCATAGCCTTAAGTGTTTGTGTTCAAGCCTCACACTTAATCCCCAGCTGCTGAAGCCTTTTGGAGGTGGTGCCTTGCTGGAGAAAGTAGGCCGCTGGGGGTGGGCCTTGGTGGGCAGCCCTACCTGTTGTACCCAGCTCACTCTGTCTTCTTCCTCTCTGCCGATGTGGAGATGAGATGCTTGGCTGTCTGATCTTGCCATGCTTTCCCAGCCCTGATGACACTTCCACTCGAAGCTGTCATCTGGAAAGAAGCCCTGTCCGTCCATGCGCAGCTTCTGTTGGGTATTTTCCGCAGTAAAGAGAAGGTAACCGCTATGCCTTGAAACTAGCCACGTGTACGGGGCTAGTTGATTTGGAGAACAGTGACTAAGCATGAGTGGATGTAAGAGAAATGTCACCTTTATGCACGTAGCGCTTAAGTCTAACTGAGCTGTGAGGGCTTCTCCATTGATGGGACAGAAGTCTGCCCAGTGGTGCTATGTTTGTGTGTAAAACTGACAGGGGGAAACAAGAGGAATGGCCTGTCAACTTTCCATTTCAGATCTTCTTTGGCATTTTTTACATGGGGCTGGCCAGTTTCATTCTTCCTCTTCTCTACATAAAACGCAGTTCTTACTTTAGAGTGAGTGAGAGGTAAATGACTCCTGAGCCAAAAATGAGTAGCCATGGCCAAGGTGCATAGATTCAGGTGTCCTTGGAAGAGATGCTCCACTGGGAAAGTAGTTGCCAGAGATTTTATTACTAATTAGCAAAGAAAGTCATAAACTAAGGCACTCGCCAAGTGTATTGGTGGAGATTACAGTTAGGTGGGTTATATCAAAATACAGAAAACTTTGTTGTGAGATTTAGATGTTATCTTATGACACTCTTAACTTTTGGGATTCTGGGAGCTGCAGTCTACTAAGAATATGTTTGACCTGTTAGTCAAAAGGATATTATCACTGCGTGTGGTGGCGCACGCCTTTAATCCCAGCACTTGGGAGGCCAAGGAAGGAAGATCGCTGTGAGGCCAGCCTGAGACTGTATAGTGAATCCCAGTTCAGCATGGGCTAGAGTGAGACTCTGCCTCAAAAAACCAAAGCGGGGCTGGAGATATTAGGTTGGTGTAGCAAAAAACTGTTGAGGGTACTGAATAGCCAAGAAAATGTGGCTTTTGATATGTTACATTCCAATCATCGACAATTGTAAGGTTCTAGTCAGTCATCCAGCCTTGTAGAAACTTCAACACAATTATGGTTGGTCTCTTCCCTGTAACTTTATGTTTATGTTTTTTTTTTTTTTTTTTTTTTTTTTTCAGTTTTTCGAGGTAGGTTCTCACTCTAGTTCAGGATGACCTGGAATTCACTATGTAGTCTCAGGGTAGCCTTGAACTCACGGTGATCCTCCTCCTGGCAAACATTAGATATACAATCTTTCAATTTAATGGACTGGCCCTTGCTGAAGAAATAGTGTGCTGAACTGGACAGATGGTTGGTGTGAATGCCAGCACAGATGTGTTTCTGACCTTCAAATCTCAGGCTTTGATTCAATGGGATTCTGCATAAAGCAACCATATGATTTGTACTACAACCCAGATTTTTCTTTCTTTTTTTGAGAATGAAAGTATTGTCCTAACACTAAGATAACAGAGTTAAGCTGAGACAAACCAGAGCATAAGGCCACTTTAATTTAGGCTAGATTGGTGGCGTTCCATAAAGCAGTTGTCCACCCAGTGGACAGCAGCTCCTGATGTGGCTCTAAGTGCCTTTTCTAGAAAATGTCTAAAATGATAACATTCCCTCCTTGGAACATTTTAAATGCAACATCATCCGAGAATAAAACATCAGTAACAGAAGTTGAAAGAGGTGACCCAGAACAGCTGAGCCAGCTCTCGGCGGGGATGCCGGGAGGCGGGAAGATCTCTGTGGCTGCGGTTGTGTCTCCTGGAGAGTCAATCTGGCTGAGGGGTTCTCAGGCTCATGCTAGATATCTTGCATGACTTCAGCTCTCTGGTGCCTGGGATGCTGAATCACAACCTTCCGTTACCTGGAAGGAACTTCCAGTTCTTAGGAAAAAAGAGAAAGAAATGAGAGGGAGAAGATGACTTGGCTCAACAGCAGAGTCAGACCTGAGAGGGCTCTAAGCAGGCAGGTCAGAAACAACTTCCTTTTTACAGACCAGGGATGGGGCTGCTGGGTGGAGAGGTGGGGGGGGGGGCATTGGAATTCCACAGTCCACCTTGTCCTCAGGGCTTGTGCTACCGTGGGAAAGTGAAATCAGACAGGCGGTCTGCATCGTTCGGGGAATGAGATAGTTGGGAGGGGTGGTTAGGTCGCTCTTGGAAAGGTACGATGGAATGTCAGCCAGAGTCCAAAGATGGACTCATTTGGGTTCTAACACTGGTGTCTTTAAATTCCTTTAAAAGATGAAAAATCCCCACTCAGATATGTACGGCTGAACTGAATTACTTAGGTTTTCTCCAAAGTGACCTACCCTTTTCTGTTTTGCTATAAACCCACGACCCCTTTCAACCTACGATATGGAGCTTTTCTAGAAACTCCCAGTCCACCATAAGACCAGCGTGGGACGGTGGCTTGAGAAAGAAGTCATCAAATTTCCTGTAGTGTAGTCAACAATGGGTTAATGCTCTTTGGGTCTTGCCTGAAAATCTAATCAAACCTATATGGCAATATTTTCACAAGAAAAAAGGCATTTCAACTATTAACCAAGACTCACAAAGCATTGCTGTAGAAACTGAACTCCGGCACAGATGGCTTGGTAAGTGTGGACGAATTTATGAGCACAGAAGAGCACAGTTAAATAGGAACCATAAATACCAGAGACAGTGGGCTGAGTTCCAAGCGATCATCATAGGGGTGTTATGGTGGGACAAATAATAGAAGACTGACAAAACTACAGTACTGTCAAGCGTAGCAGAAATGAAAATTTGTGTTATCTGGGGAATAAGGTAGGGGAGAGCAAGACTGGAGACAGAGCCTAGAGAGCCTTTCCGGAAGGGATATCTGAGAGAAAGTTAATCTAGCCCAGCAATATCCGTGTGCACAAGACTGCTGGAAAGAAGGAACAGAGGAGGCCTGACCACATTGTTTCACGTGACTTCCTCATTCTTTCCGTCTAAACTCAGCTGAGCATATAATACAGGGTGACTGTTTTCGAAGATTCAATAGTCTACATTGCCATAGTCTTTCTAGGTATTTCTTACACTCTTTCTCTAGACACAAATAAGTTGTGCAAACTATGACACGGAACTTCGCCTGCTCTGAGGTCTTTGGAGTGCTGACTGAAACAGCTTCTATTAGACCTGAAGCTATTTTAACAAATTTGCCACGTTCGTGTGTGCTTATTTAGGAAGAGAAAAGGTCACTGACACTTTGAAATTTTGGGTGGAATCTATTTCTGTAAGACTCATGCATAATCAGTTTGACTCATTCAGATAGATGAAGAACTGTTAAAGTATTTAAAAAGCTAATTTTTCTGAACAGCCTTAAAATAGTTTGGAGTCCATTGCAGGTCAAATGCAGCAAGATGTGCAATTTTAGAGTTAGAGGGCAGCAATTAGAAAAATTATACCCATTACAGTAAGGATGAGCAAGGGTATTTTGGAATCCTACAAGTTCACTTATTTAAATAGAGCGTTGCATAATGTCTTTATGGTCTCCTTTGATTTTTTTCTGTGTTTTCTAACTTCCCTTCCTTTGATGAGATATACCCCTAAAAGAAAAAAAAAAAGTATCAAACCAAATCTTACTTTAGTCTTAAGATTAAGATGGCTGTCTTTAAGAAATTTAATATTTGTTTCTGACACATTGCATTTATTTGCATATGTATGATGCAATATAAAGTTCACTTATGGGTCTATGATGTATGATAAAAGGGAATTGTTCTTTTAAAATTTATTTTATTTATGAGAGAGAGAGAGAGGCATATATACATAGAGAGAGAATGGGCTTGCCAGGGCCTTCAGCCGCTGTGGGCAAACTCCAGGCACAAGTGCCACCTTTTATATCTGGCTTATGTGGGTCCTGGGGAATCAAACGTGGGTTCTTTGGCTTTGCAGGCAAGTGCCTTAACTGCTAAGCCATCTCTCCATTCCTGGCATTGTTCTTTTTAACTTACTCTTACTTTGTAGCCCAGGCTAGCTGTGAGCTTGAGATCCTCCTGCCTGCATAGTGCTGAGATTACAATTGTGAGCCCACACGCCTAGCTACAAGGGGTATTTGAAACTAAAGCTTAATTTGCTGTTAGGTTTAATGTAAATATAAGTATACAATTAATTTAATGTATTTTTTAGGGAAATGGCTCTTCCTCTGTGCCTTTAAGATTTCTGGCACTTTTTTTCTTAACCTGGCCATGACTCTTTTGCCTGTAAATCAACGTCTTCTTGCTATATATATTTATTTGGGTTTTGAAGTTACTTTACTGTAGTGTGTAAGTTATAATGCAAAGTGGGTTAAAGTAAACACTGTTCCTTATTTTTGTACACATAAAAAGTTAATAAATAATGTAAACAAATGCAGTGACGTAAATTTCACTGGACTATAGGCTTTGGTGGCTTTATCTGAGGTATTTGTAGATAATTCGGATGAATAGAGATATTGGTTACTGTTATTTTTTTCATAAGAAAACAATACCAGTCCATCAATGAGTGGCTAAAGGTCGTTTGGCTTCTGATCAGAAAGCGCGGTGAAAGCTGAATGTGGCTGTACCTGCTCGTGGCTCCGGCATCGCGAGGCTGTGCAGCGGGGTGAGGAACATGAGGCCCACTGTCGCAGTTACCTTTGCATGACCGGGAGCAGTTTATGGAAGGAAAGGGTTGATTTTGGATTATGGTTTTGAGGGGAAACTTCATCGTGGGCAGGCACTCCTGGCACAGCAGACATCTGGGGTATCACATCTTGTCCCATCAGCTGGGAGGGTGCAGCAAGGCTGAGCTGGATAGCACCAATGAGACTATAAAATTTCAAGGCCCGTGCCCCAGTAGTTATATATACCTCCTCCAGCAAGGCTCTGCCTTCCAAAGGCCCCTCCATCTGGGAACTAAGAGACTTAACCACAAACACTTGAACTCTGGGAGAAATTTTATATTAAAGTTACCATACCAGCTTGATCTGCATACTGAAACTCTGTCTCAGTCAAACAAAGCTAAGCCCTTAAAAATAAACAAACAAAATCACACTACTATGTTTAATTTTTGCTTTTTTAAAATTTGTTTTATTATCTATTTACTTTTTTATTTGAGAAAGAGGGAGAGAGAGAGAGAGAGAGAGACAGAGAGCGAGCGAGAGAGAATGGGTGCTCCAGCCACTGCAAATGAACTCCAGACGCATGTGCCACCTTGTGCATCTGGTTATGTGGGCCCTGGGGAATCAAACCTGGGTCCTTTGATTTTGCATGTAAATGCTTTAACTGTTAAGTCATCTCTCCAGCCCCAAGTTTTATTTTATAAAACACTAAAAATTGAAATGTAAGGTCGTTAAAATTATGGAACTTAGAATTGTACCTTTTGGCCAAAGATGCTTTCAAAACTAAACCAAGCTGAGTATATTTGTGAAATATGTGATTTCAGCACTTGGGGGAGGGGCTAGAAGAGGGAAGTCAGGAATTCAAGGTCACCTTCATTGGTAGAGCAAGTCTGAGACCAGCTAGAGTTATGTGAGAGCCTGTGTTCAAATGGCAAGCAGCCGCTGGGGAGATGGCTTGGTGGGCAAATTGATCGCCACACAAGCTTGAGCTCCTGAATCTCCAGCACAAGTGTAAGCAGAGGCTGGGCTGGTATCGAGCACAGAGGAGACAGAGGCCGGGAAAGTCCAGGGGCCTTGCTAGCTTGCAGGCAAGCCTGTCTAGCCTGATTGCTGAGCTATGGGTTCAGTGAGAGGCTTCTGGATGGTGACATCGCCGAGTTTCAGAGCTTTCCTTCAGTGATTGCTGACTATGGTAAGAGGATGCCTCCTCTTCCACATCCGCTTTTGTCCCGGTCACCCAGTTCTGTCCACTGAGGCTACCTGCATTGGAGGCAGGACCACTTTACATTTTTAGAAGGAAGCTTATTATAGCTTCCCCCCCCCCTATATTTTCATTCTACTATGTTTTTAGGCAATTTCAACTTCACATTCATATCTCTTGAGAATGTTTGTCCTTAAGCCTTGGAGCTAGAAATGCAGCAATGAAACAATGCGATTGGCTCTCATATTAGTAGACTCTTGTCTGAATTTCAGTGTGTACACAGCTTTTACTGAGTGCAGTGTCAGCATCTTCTGATAGACTACGGAGATGTCTGTTTGTTTGTTTTTCAGCAGCAGTTATCCCAGATGGAATTATAATCTCAGCATACATAAATTACCTAATTCAACAGCATGAGTTACTTGCTCTGCAAACAGCCATTAGTTCTTAGGTAAGATGTGAAATGTTGCTCCTTTCTTCTGCACCACATGACATTGAAACCATATTTTCTTAAGTAGATTTTAATATGTGACAATTACTTTTCCATCTGGTTTTCATAAGAATTACATTTTCCACGAGTCTTGAGTTTTGGTTCCGTCTGATCAAGGAGAGGCCCGGTATGTTCTGCATCAGCTAATTGAATCACACTGCAGCACAATTCATTTTTGAACCACAGTCAGAGACTATGAACAAGACATCTCCTTCAGTGATTTCTGAATCATCCATTGCTTTCATCGTACTGTCAGTGACACTGAATGCGCTTTTTGTTAGTAGCTTCCTGTGGAGTAAATATCAGTGAATCAGATTCACTGCCCTCTTAGTATATGTCATTGGGGGAAATCCCAAGGTGTTCCCCAAGATTCCTCCGTCTTGATATGCATAGCAGGGATTATGAATCTACAGGGACCTGAAGTGCATATTGGCTGAAGTACTCGGTGGCCTAGCATGCACAAGGGCCAGGATTCAACCACCAGCTCTGCAAATAAAAAAAAAGTCAACAAATAAATACAATGATTACGAGGGTTATCACTCCCAAAGTTATATCAAGCTTTATGGATGTTGTTAAGTTTAAGTAAAGGCCACACCTATTAGTTTTAAGATACAGAAATTACCCACTGGAACTGGAGTGATCACATGACTCGTTTAAATCTGGGTCTTGAAGCGAGGTGGACAGGGTCTGAGATTGGAGGCATGAAAAGAACTCAAACGGAAAGATTATGTTTCAGAGGACACGAGTGGCTTCTGGGAGCTGAGATGAGCCTCTAGGTGAAAACTAGATACTACGTCTCAACTCTGTGACCAGAAGAAGCTGACCTGCCAATGGCAAGCTTGAGCTCGGAAGAGGAGGACTTGATCCCAGGTCCTCCAGATGAGACTTCAGTCTGTGGATAACTGATTTCAGCTGAGAAATACCCTGAAGCGGTTAGCCCTACTCATGCACACTGGAGTCCTGATGCACAGAACCCCGAGGTTCACATGTGGGTAACCTTTGAAGCTACTAGGTTTGTGGTAGTGGGAGATGACCGTCAGACTCCGACATACTTTGTCAGACAAGTAAATCAGAAGCGAAGTGCAATTTCAGTGATATGGTTGGGGTAGAACCAAGACATAGAGAGGGGAGGACGAAGTAAGAGGGAAGCGTAGTGGGAAGATACAAATGACTGTATGGAGAGGACAGCCTTCGTCACTAAATTTTGTGTCCCTTTTGGATCTCACCCCCGATCCTGCATATTGTCAGCATTTAGCATAGGCTCTGGTTCACGAAGAGGACCCCCCGGAAGAATGTTTCTCCCCATGCCATTTGTTTCCTGCAATGGTGGAAGAAATTATATTTCCCACTCCTGCTCTTGGCCTCTCTTTTAAAATTTTCATTCTTCAGGACTAAAGGGGATTTGGACGGGTGTTGCTGAACTCTCCCCTGCCCTAGCCTCTGCCTCTCCTTCTCCATGATATAAGATTTAGAGGTGTAGTAGATTTTTCTGACTCAGCTCCATCTGGGAGTAATACATTTTTCAAGAAAAATTTATGGCTTTTGTAAGTCACAGAAGTCTACGTCTTCATCTACTGAAAATAAATTGCAGCCTATAAATAATCTTCTAAAAGATCTTGGTAAATTGTGACAGATATTTTCTGTCTTCAAACTTTTCAGTAGTGCCTTTATAACATTATAATACCATCTATTGTTTAAAGTTTAATTAAAATGTTGAACGTCTCATTTTTTTTCTTTTTCCTACACATTTAATTATTTATGGCACTTGATTTAATTCGAAGGTCTTTGTTATTATTTTTCTTCCACCTATTTTTGGAGTACATTTCTCCTCCATTCAAATTCAGTTCTTGGGTGTTATTTTAATAATTCTGTCATTATGATTAGTTTATTTAGGGGTGAGGAGGTGGCCCTGTCAGTAAATTACACACAAGCTTGAGGATATGATTTCAGACTTCTAGTGCCCACGTAAATGTTGGACAGGCATGGTGGCCCCACTATGATAACAACACTAGGTAGATAGAGACAGGGGATTCTAGCTGGCTAGCTAAACTAACTGAATTGACAAGCACTGGTTTCCAGTGAGAGAGCCTATCTCAGTAAATGAGATAGGAAATGATTGGGAATGACAGCCAATGTCCACATATTACCTCCACACACACATGCACTCACATACATGCAAACATGGGTACACATAGGCATGTGTCACATGCACACACACACACACGTTTACTTAATACTGGCATTATATTTATGTAGCATTAGTACATAATGCATCACTGAACAGTAACTATTTTATTGAACATCATATTTTCCATTATATACCTTCAGGCTTTTTCTTTTATTTGGAGTGCTTATAATTATGTCTTATCCCCCAAATCCATGCAGGTATTTTCTTTTAATTAGGGTTCAGTTCATTCATATTTGGCATCATTTTTGATATTGCCTGGGTTACAGTATACAATTGTTTTTTAATTTATCCTATATATAAATTTATATACATAATTATGTATGATTTAATAAATGTAATGTAGTTATATTTATTATATTATATATAACACACATATATAAATATAATAATTTATAAATATATATAATTTTGGGGTTTTTTTGAGGTAGGGTCTCAGGGTGGTCTCAAACTCATGGTGATCCTCTTACCTATGCCTCCCAAGTGCTGGGATTAAAGGCATGCACCACCACTCCCAGCTATCCTATATATTTTTCTTCCTCGTCTGTCTCTCCTTTCCTGTTTTTTATATTGAATGATGGCGTTTTTACACTTCTCTTTTACCTAGTCCATTGACTTTACAGCATTTCTTTTGCATTGTCTTTCAGTGTTGTTCCTGAAATTACCATGTACCAATATTTACTTTCCACAGTTTATTTAGAGTTTATGTCATGCCATGTATAAAATGTAAGGGACTTATGGTCCTGTAAGTCTTTGGATTGCTCTTTTTTATTTGTTTTCTAACACCCTAGTTTCTCTTCAGATCATGTAAATATTTTGCTCTTTTTTTTTTTGTTGTTTGTTTTTCTTGAATTTCATCCCTCGCTTTCCTGCTGCTAACCCTCTACTCTTCCTTCAGGGCCTTTCGCTTGGCAGACTCGTTTCCACCCTATTGTGTCACAGTGTTCGTGGAGCTGAGTGAGGGGGAGCCTCAGCCTTATAAATTAGAGCCCCAGTACTGATGTGCTTCTCTCACTTGTTGACTTGATTCTACATTTAATTAATTTATTTATTTATTTAAGAGAGAGAGAGAGAGTGGGTGCACCAGGGCCTTTAGCCACTGCAAACAAATGCCAGATGCATGTGCCACCATGTGTGTCTAGCTTACGTGGGTTCCGAGGAGTTGAGTCTGGGTCCTTAGGTTTTGCAGACAAGCACCTTAATTGCTCAGCCAGCTCTCCACTACTACGGTTTTTTTTTTTTTAAATCTTTCTATTCACTTATACTTGGCTGTTTTACCTTTTCTGGGGTTTATATCATTTTCTTGGGAGTGTTGGTCCAATAAAATGTGTGACGCCATTTCACAAATCTCTACAAATTCACTTCTTTCCATTTCAACATAATTGAATGTTTATTTTACTTCTGCTTTCATTATTTATAGGCATTTAAATTCAACGTGTGCCAGGAAATTCAGATATCTTGTGACCAATGTGAGTATCTCAAGTTGCTTAAATACCAGTACTACTGGTTAGTAAATCAAGATAATCTTGCCGGGCGTGGTGGCGCACGCCTTTAATCCCAGCACTGGGAGGCAGAGGTAGGAGGATCGCTGTGAGTTCGAGGCTACCCTGAGACTCCATAGTGAATTCCAGGTCATCCTGGGCTAGAGTGAGACCCTTCCTCGAAAAACCAAAAAAAAAAAAAAAAAGATAATCTTGAATTTCTCTCAAAAAAAAAAAAAAAAAAAAACGAATGGCATCTCATACCATGTTCAGATCTACTGAAAGATGATTCATGAGTTAGTTGTTTGAGCCTGTATTTTAAAAACTAAGACTTTCCTGATGGTGGTGTTTCAATATTTGAGACAGGTATTTAATGTCTAATGTAAATTGAGTAGAATTGTCACTCAGTATACTTAAATGTAAATTCTAAAATCTGAATTCTATAGGAGGGAGGCAAAAATGGAGAAAAAAAGGAATCACTAGAGTTATTTTGAGTGAAAAAAGTTACTGTTGTACAATTTGCAATAATTTGTTTTATATGTACAAAATATCTCAAAGGAAATAAGGGTTATTCATACTCACCAGTAGAGTTCTTTGATGACACTTTATAAGCTCAAGGAAAGATTAGGTTACTTTACAGTATTGGGTTATTCACAAACAACACTGACCTGTTCAGCTCATGCTTATACTGTATTCATTACATATTAGTCATATAAATATCATTGGTTTAAATTGTAGAATGTTATTTGATGGAAAAGCTAAAGTCTTAGACAAAATTTTTTCAAAACAACTTCTAGATTTTGGAGTGTTCTGATGGATTTCTTCTCCTCCAGGTTTCTCATATGGAAAAAAAAAACTGATGGAAAACGATGTTACTATTGCTCCATTTTTAAATATCAACAGGTTTTAGAGTTCAAATCAATAAGCTGTCTCAGAAACACACACACACACACATGTTCTCATGTGTGCACATACATACATACACACACAGGGGCACTCACAGCCATAGGAGTTAGGAACCTGATATATTACAGTAACCACCCAGGAGTTTTCTGGTTTCTACATAAACACATCAGTGAAAACAATGCCAGTTCAAAGCAATTCGTGCTGTGTCACCTGTGTTGTAGTTTTCTAGTATGTTTCTTGTCATTGCTTTCCTGCAATGAAAGAATCAAATGTATCACACTTCTGACTGAACTCTGTTTTTTAAAACAATTACATTTTTAAACACTTTTTTATATTTATTTATTTATTTGACAGAGAAAGAACGAGAGAGAGAGAGACAGAGAGGGAGGGAGAGAGAGAGAGAGAGAGAGAATGGGTGCACCAGGGCTTCCATCCACTGTAAACTAACTCTAGAGTCTTGCACCCCCTTGTGCATCTGGCTAACGTGGGTCCTGGGAAATCGAACCTGGGTCCTTTGGCTTTGCAGGCAAATGCCTTAACCACTAAGCCATCCCTCCAGCCCAACAATTACATTTTTATTTAGCTAACAAAGACGTATGTTTCTCTATAGCTTATTTATCACATCTTTAGTTTTGTGTGGTAGCATTCTGAAAGCAGGGGCAGAAAGAACATAAAAGCCACAGAGTGGAGAGGAGTACTTTGGGGCACTGTTCTCCGTGACCTCACAATAGATCTTACTAAGTCCATAAGTTCTACATAATATTGTGCCCCCCAATGTTTTTGAAATGGAGGATGAAGGAGGCTAGAAAGAATGAGACATCAGAACAGAGGAAGGACTACTTGGAAACAGGAATAGGTTCAGTAACATGAGGGGTTGGTGAGACAAGGGAGAGTAATGGAAAGGGATTATAGTCAAACTACTTTCTGCTAGCATATTAAAATTGTCAATGTGAATACAAAAATATCACGCTTGTGTGTGGGCTAGTTATCAAGACTGAATGGTGATAATATAAAGCAAGAGTTGAAATTTCCAATGCCTATAATATTAATAACTTATAAAACAGTTTTTATCCTTACTAATCATTTTGGAATTCACTTGAAGAGAATAGCTTGTGGAGAAGGAAGCAGGTACTAGGGTAAAATCAGACAAAGAAAAGTTTGGTATACAGCAAGGGTCATAAGTTGAACAGAATTCTCAAGACATAAAGCTGAATGGGTTCTCCTTGCACAAGACACAAAAGAAAGCCCAAGGGTGAATCAAACCACAATTAGTTTCCAGGAAAGATCAGTGAGTGGAATATGCACTCCTTGAGGCTGTGGGTCACAGTTTCTCAGGCTTTTCTCACCTGAGGCATGATGGGAGATTCAAAATCAGTCATTTCCAACATTTTTAAGACTGCAAATCACTTTAGGAACACCAAGCAGGAGATATATGATCATAATATATAGTGAGTTCTTGAAGCCAGCCAAAATCTGAGCTCTTGGTACAGGCAGAACATAAAATAGCTTTAAAACCTGCATTCTTTTATGGCCCCTTGTTGGTCTACAGATTGATATTTCTTTCAAATTTTCTTATTCATTTATAACTTCCACTTGTTTGTTTTTGTTTATGTAGTAGCCTGGTGAGATGAGAGCCAATATCTGGTCTGGGGAATAGTTTTTACTTTATCATTTTCAGACTTACAAAGCAATAAGTCAGACCTAAATAAAATACTCCCCTGAAATTTATGATTGGTTGCAAAACATTTTTTGTTATCTATTATTTTTGTTCTCAACTAATAAATAATATTGCTTAGATGTAGGTTACACATTGATAGAAGGCTATGGTCACCTGAAGTATATTCATAAGTTCCAAGAACTCAGAAATACTGTTTGAAGAGTACTGAGCTAATGAGTATGACTTTGCAACTTAACAAGACAAGATGGGTATTGGATTTTCCATTTCCTGAAGCAGATCTGGTTTTATATGTAGGGAGAGCAGTAAGCAGCTGAATCTGTTTGGGATGTGATATTAAATCCTTTCTCTGTCTCAAGCTGAAGTACAAAGTTCATCTTTCTTAACATTTTCAATAACAGAAGGAAAGAATCTTGGAGATTTTATAATATTACTCTCTCAAGTTTTGAATGAGGGAAAATTAGATTAGTAAGGAGTCAAATAATCCATCCAGCATTATTATTTTTCTTTTTAAATATTTATTTTAGTTTATTTTCCTGTTATTTATTTAAGAGAGAGAGAGAAAGAGAGAGAGAGAGAGAGAGAGAGAGAGAGAAAGAATAAGCACACCAGGGCCTTTAGCCACTGCAAAGAACTCTAGACCCATGTTCCACTGTCCCACCATGTGCATCTGGCTTACATAGATCTGGGGAGTCAAACCTGGGTCCTTTAGCTTCATAAGCAACTGCTTTAACTGCTAAGTCATCTCTCCAGCCCTCTTTTAAAATGTATATATTTTTATTTTTAGAGAGAGCAAGAGAGAGAGAGAGACAGAATTGGCATGCCAGGGCCTCAGCTACTGAAATCAAACTCCAGATGCTTATATTTATTTACATTCACGAGGAGGAATGGAGAGAGACAGAAAGAGAGAGAGAGAGATTGAGAATGGGCAGGGCCACTAGTCACTACAAACAAATTCCAGATACATGTACCACTTTGTACATCTGGCTTTACATGGGTACTGGGGAATTGAACCAGGTCGTTAGGCATTGCAGAAAAGTGCCTTATCCACTGAGCAATCTCTCCAACCCCATTATTATTTTTCAAGATGTTCAAAGAAAAATAGCAAGGAATCCATAAAACCTAAGAGGGGCAGGGGAGTACAAATATAAATCTGAGATGTTTGCTGTAACTTCAGCACTATCTGTGTAATTTCAAAATATCTTTTAAGAGCTCATGAAGAAAGAAAAATTGAGTCTCACAGTTTATAGTAGTCATGAAGTAAAAACCATTTACACCTGAAATGTACAACTATCTGTGTTCATATTCTCACTATACAGGAATAACCGAGACAGTACTCCATCCATTAAAAGGCTATAGTACAATAACAAATTTCCTTGACAATTCTTGAATATAACTATGCAATTCAGACAACTATTTTTGTCACTGCCTCTAACATAGATTGATGGTCACACCCCAAAGTACAGAAATGTAAAATTAATCCTGTAGGGGACCAGGAGGCTGGCGCCATATTCTCAACAAGTGAGTCTGAAGGTAAGAAGTACAGCAAGATATTTCCTTCGCATAGCTTCAGATGATTTTTCCCTAGAATCAATAAACTATTAGCAGTAGGTGGCATGCTTGACAAACTGTGACCTTTTAATACCATGATATAAGTCAAATGCTTCACTGAAAATGGCCATTCCTAAAATTCATTCTTAACACTTGCCTGCATTGTATACAAAGAAAAACTGGAAGTCAACTTCTAGGATACACATCCCAAGGGAAAATAAAGACAGAATATTTTAATTGGTAAGAATCTAGATTAGGCTTTATGAAGAAACAAGTGAACAAATTATACCTTAAGATTCCAATATGTTGCCACATATGTTCTGAGAGTGTCCCATTTTTATTTAGCGCCTTAAACGTGAAGCAGATGAAACTTTAACGTAATTTTTACCTTAGTAGGATTTGAAAGCAATCTTTTAAAGAGGTTAGCATATGCTCAGCTCATTTGAAGATTTCAAAGTGTAATTTCTAAGCATCAGAAATACAAAGTAAGGGCTGGAGAGACATCTCAGACATTAAAGGCGCTTGTTTGTTTGCCAAGCCTGAAAGCCCGGCCATCTGGGGTTTGATTCTCTACTACTCACGTAGAACGAGAGGCACAAAGTGGTGCATGTGTCTGGAGTTCGTTTGTAGTGGCAGGAGGCCCAGGCATGCCCATACTCTCTCTTTGTCTCTTTTTCTCTCTCTCAAATAACTAAAAAAAAAAAAAAAAAAAAAAAAAATACAAAAATATTAGAAATACGAAGTAGAAAGAAAACTCACAACACTATTCTTTTATAAGGTACATGGTTATGTAATGTTTTCTTGCATTAAGTTGGGTTTTATTTTTCCCATGTTAGATGAAGTCCATTGACTGGCTCAGTGAGGACCTTACAGCCTCTAGCAAGTGCAAAGGCCGCAGTAGGCAGTCTCTTCAACATCCCATGTCCCTCAGGAAGTCTTCTCGCTGCATTCAGTGGCTTCCCAGGTCTGATCACTTCTTCACAGCTTCACGTCAATGGCATTATCAACATCATCTTCCACTTTAACTACAGCCAAAAGCTCCTCATTGCCATCCCTGTCCCCATCCTCCAAACCCAAAGCCAATACTCAGCAATAGGATTGTCGGAAAATGTCTATCACTTCAAATCCTCGAAGCTCTGGGTGGTGGGGAGGCATTTCCCATGGTTCTTTCCTTCTATTCTGTGACAACTTCACCGCCCTCCCCTTAGCTCAGATGTCCAGGCCAAACCTGTACATTTCTAACTTCGAACGTGTCACATTTTAGGCCTGCAAGTCTCTGTTCTCTGATGTGTAGACTTTTCTACCATTTAGATCTCACATTGCTGGATCCTTAGAGGGCCCTCTCTGACAGCCCCACTTAAAGTAGCAGCAGCCAGCTTACAGCCTTTTTCTTACGGACATATTTTGTTTGGTCTTCCTTCCCTTTCCAGAACGTAACACTGACAAATGTAGATAATTTCTCCTGCTCACCGCTGTGTGTACATCTAACGAGAGCACTGCGTGAATAAGGAGGCTCTTGTCTCATGGCACAACGCTGCTGCTTTGGAAGCGGTCAGATATGTGTCACAGCTGTCAGAGGAAACAGTCACATCAGCTCTGCTGGTTTGGATTCAGTGTCTCCCATCAAACTCTGAAGGCGTGGTCCCCAGCTGGTGGCAATTTGGCATGTGGAGCGTTGGTGGAGGAGACATGTTTATGGGGGTGAACCTTGAGGTTTACCAGCTCCTCGCTGGACAGTGTCAGCTCAGCTCACTCTCTTGCTGCTGTCTTCCACCTGACGTGGCAAGGAGGTGACGTCCTGCCTTCACCTGACCGTCTTCCCCCTGCCAGCGTGAAACTGTCCCTTGAGGCTGTAAGCCAAAATAAATCCTTTCCTCCCATCAGCTGCTTCGGCTCAGGAGTTTTGTCCCAGTCATGAGAAGGTAAATGATAAAAGCAACACCAACTTCTGTTTAGGTTTCTTGTAACTAAAGGGAACGATTTCGAAGTGGTCAAAGTAGGACTTCAGTGCACTGGAAGCAGGGGAAGTGAGAGGGTGATTCACAGAGGCATAGTTAGTCGTGTCTTGAACTTGGGCTTGGCGTAACGTTCCCGTCTCTTCTCAGTGACCACTGGGAAGTGAACGTGGAGGTAAGTGGGACAGTCAGCAGTATAAATGGTCCCCAACCTACCATGTTTCAGCTTCATGACTTTCTGACTTGATAAGGATGTGGAAGTAATAACAGTTATTTAGTAGAAACTGCAGTTTGAGTTTTGACCTCTTCCTCAGCTAGTGATGCACACTGTGATACTATCTCCTGACTCTGGATAGAGTTGGCAGCTAGCAGCAGCTCTGCCAGCCACATGAACAGAAGGATGAGGGAGAGAGAGAGAGAGAGAGAGGTCCTCTACGGTATAGTGCACTGCTAAGCTATGAGGTTTGGTAGGTTAGGTATATCGAGTGGCTTATTGGCTTATGGTCAACTTACTGTAAAATGTATTGTGATGTAATCGCATCATAATTTAAGGAACACCTGTATAGCTTTCTCTTTGTGGCCTCATCATCTGGCTGCAGAAACCACTATCACTGAGGAGTGATCAATTTTAAAAGCCTCATTAACCTTGGGTCATACCAGGATGTGAGACCATCCAACCTTGTTTGGACGTCACTATGATTGCATGCCTCCCAAGGAAGTAGTTGATGCCCAGTTCCCCTTTCTGTTATCTTCTTCTTTGTTTTCAGAGAAAGGACGATTTTAAGCAATGAGATATGCAGTTTCCATGTTGATTTATGCAGCCCTGATATTTGTAACTCACTCAGGAAAGCGACGCTACTCATTAGAATGGAGCTCGAAATAGCTCTTGTTTGCTGAAGAGAAAGTCGCGTATTCTTTAATTCCACGCACAGCTTATTTGTAATAAAGCATTTGTCAACAACCTGACATTTGCTGTAGGAAAAAAAAATAGGACATTTGGATAACATTTCACATTTATATGTGTGAAGATAGCAGTGTAACAAATGCTCGTTGGTCCTAACTATAATCTTCAATAGATTTAACAGTCAATTTATGACAATGTATTATATCCGTTGAGCATTTTCTAAAATGCATGTTAGAAATGAATTGTCAGGAAACGATATTAATGAGACGAGGACACAGGGTCTTACCCTATCTTAACAGCTTAAGCTGTTCTGGAACTCACTCTGTATCCCAGTATGGCTTCGAACTTGACACAACCCTCATGTCTAAAGCCTCCTGAGAGAAGACATTACAGATTTGAGCTAGTGGACCTGGGTAGCGTGGAATTTTAGCCTAGTGCTGGTGGATGAAAAGTCCTGAGGTGAGATACTTATTGTTCTGCTCTCATGAACAAGCTCTTGGGGGTGTGTGGAAGACGTGTACCAAAATGATCCAAGAAGATCCCGTGCCTAGGATAGCCCACCGACTAAACTGTGAAGTCACTAAAGTATCTCCTGGAGACCTGTGGTCTCTTATTACCATGGCATTTTATCCTGTCTAGGGTCTACGCTATTCATCGTTTTCAGCAATTTTTATAATACTCAGGCTTCCGTCACTATAACAAAATGCCTGACAGAATTCACTTGTACAGAGAAGATGTTTGTTTTGGACTACAGTGTTTGCGGCTCCAGTCCATGGTCAGTTGGCCGTGTTTACTTGAGCCTGTGGTGAGGCAGCGCACGATGGACGTAGCGTGCGGCAGAGCAGCGCCACTCACGTCAGGAGCCAGGACGCAGCGAGGGGCTGAGCAAGATGCTGAACTCCTGTACTTGCCTTGGAGGGCACACGCCAGTGACCAAAGGCTTTCCTGAGAAAATTCTACCACCTCTAAATGCAGCCATCCTGGGGAATACCCAGACCTAAGCAATGGCCTCCAATGATAAAACTGAAGAAAAAGAAAAACCTTCAATGTTTCTCTCTTTTTTCCCACACTATAATGTAGATATTAAAATGTCACATGGGGGCTGGAGAGATGGCTTAGCGGTTAAGCGCTTGCCTGTGAAGCCTAAGGACCCGGGTTTGAGGCTCGATTCCCCAGGACCCACGTTAGCCAGATGCACAAGGGGGCGCATGAGTCTGGAGTTCGTTTGCAGTGGCTGGAGGCCCTGGAGCACCCATTCTGTCTCTCTTTCTATTCACCTCTTTTTCTCTCTGTCTGTTGTTCTCAAATAAATAAACAACAAAAAATTAAAAAAAATTCAGATGGTCTTGATTCAAAAGTGAGATCTATTGTTTATAAGGTTGTAACCTCCTTGTACCTCAAGTGCCTCCTCTGTGATGTGAAATAATATTAGTTTTCATGCCAAAGTTTTGTAGATTTGATTAAATTAATTAAAACATAGAATTTGAGAGAACCTTGTCACATAGTATGTACTCACTAAATGCAAGGTCTTGCCCAGGGAGAAAGCTCATTAGCTAAATATCCTAGCTTGCAAAATCTGCAAACTTGAGTTCAATTCCCCAGCACCCATGTAAAATCTAGACACAAAGTAGCTCATGTATCTGTGATCTCAATATGTCTCCAACAAAGGGAGGTGGAGACCATAGTATATGAAGCTCTGGGACTAGCTAGTCTGTCATTCATTTACAAAGCCAATGGTCTCCAAAAAAAAAAAAAATAGTGAAAGATGGGAGTTAGGGAGATGGCTTAGCAGTTACGGTACTTGCCTACAAAGCCAAAGGACCCAGGTTCAATTCCCCAGAACCCACATAAGCCAGATGCACAAGGTGGTGAATGCATGTGGAGTTTGTTTGCAGTGGCTGAAGGCCCTGGCACACCCATTCTCTTTTCCCTCTCCCCCTTTTTCTCTCCCAAATAAATAAATAAAATATTTAATTTTAAAAAAATGAAAGAAGAGCACAAACAGGTTGATGTTGCCCTGTGACCTCCATGTTCATTGTGGTACACAGAAACCTGAACATACATACACATGAACACAGACATACATATGCATAGGTAAAGACATAAATTTTTTTTTTAAGTTATGTCTTGTCAGATGTTTAAATATTATCACCAAGTATAGAAGGAAAAATTTTGTTTACTGTTGAATGAATTTTGTTCACTTATGCACAGTCAGTTGAGTAGGAAATCACTGGGATAGAGTCCTTCCATGTTGGCTATGAATTGTAATTAAGCCAATTCTCATTCTATAGGTCAATCAAGCTTGCCTCAAACTCTCAATGCTGAATTTGATACCACTGCCAAAACCATTGCCAGTATTTCATGTATAGATGGTGGGATGTGGGAATTTATCATAGTTTTTAGCATTTGGGTATTTAACAAGGGGAATGTTACAAAAGTATCACTCTATTTCAAACATTTCTGTTGCAAAATGGCTTAAATAACATTGGAAGAGAGCTGAGAATGAAGACCTCTGTGGCACTTCCACTGGCTTTTCTTTTTTCTTTTTTTTTTGTCTTTAAGGTCTTAAATGTCTTTATAAATTAAGTGACATTCACTGGCCATCCCATTGTACAATTTGATAGGCATCTCCATTATCTCCATGAGATATACAGGAGAGAAGAAATGATGGAACAGCATTATGCCAAGTCAGTGTGCAGTTACATTCCTTACGGAACAAAATCCCACGTGACAAACCCTGTTCTAGACTCTCCTGCGACCCCCCATTTGGTGGTGGTTGTAAGAAGATATGCCCAGCTCATGCTCTCGCTGCATCCTGCCAGCTGCTTCAGAAAATAGTGATGCCCAGCCTGTGCTCTACCACCCTGTCCCCACCATCATGAAGCTTCCTAACGACTGCAAGCCAAAATAAGTGCTTTCCGCCCTTCAGCTGATTGTGGTCAGGTGTCTCGTACCAGCAATGCTGAGAGTCACGACAAGAGTCCTCAAATCCACGCAACGAAGTGAATGACCGATCCTATTTTACCGTAATAAGTTGAGATACTGGAGGTGAAATGCCATGACGGTGGTCACACACATAGCCACGAGGCAGAGCCAAGACGCGACCCAGGCCTGTCTGTGTTTGATGGGCATGGTCGACGTTTGCTCTGGTAGCAGCTTGGGAGTTTCTCAAAAGTCTGGTATGGATGCGATGACTGGTTGGGTCAGAGTTTTGTTGTTTGTTTGCTCAGTGCTTCAGCAGTGACATGGATCTTGGCTTTGCAGTCACCCACGGGGCTCAGTCTGTTCCACACAGCGACGCTTCAGGATGGAATGGGAGACTCAGAAAGCAGCATTTAGGAAGCTTTTCAAGTGAGACGATTTCAGGAACTTTTCAGTCTGTTAAAGCCTGAATAAGAAGGACTTTGTGTCTTTTAACAGAGTGAATTAGGTGTTTCACTCATTATTTGTTTTCTTTGAGACGGGGATTAAGGTCCGACCTGCAAACACAAATGATAAAATCTATTTGCTATTGCATTTGTTGTAATTGAAATTTAGGCATAAAAAATTTCCAATTTACCATCTTTAAGTATTTTGTTAAAGTAACAAATTGAGAAAATACGAATGTAAATTAAAATGGAATTTTCTGGGGCCAGAGGGATGGTTCAATGGATAGCATGAGGACCCTAGCACCTACACAAAAGCCAGGTGAGGTTGTGTGTACCTGTAGTTTCAACTCCAGGGAAACAGAGATAGAAAGATGTCCAAGGTTTGCTGGTTGGCTAGTTTAGCCAATCTGGTGAGCTATATGTTCTAGTGGAGAGCAATTGAGGAAGAGATCTAGTGTCAATTCTGGCTGCCACACTTCTGTGCACACACATGTAAACACACACACATAGGCACGCCCACCACACACCACATGCCCGGACATACAGATGCAAAAGAAAATAGAGTTTTCTAGATTTCTTTTTCTTGTTTTGGTTTTTTTGAGGTAGGGTCTCACTCTAGCCCAGGCTGACCTAGAATTCACTATGCCATCTGAGGATGGTCTTGAACTCACAGCAATCCTCCTACATCTGACTGCCGAGTGCTGGGATTAAAGGCATGCACCACTATGCCTGGCAGAGTTTCCTAGATTTCTGAGAAGTGAGGGTTATAGGCAGAACCTTGAAAAACCAAAAAAAAAAAAAAAAAAAAAAAGAAAAAATCAGACTTTCTTTTTAATCTTTTCATTTTTGCTTTAATAATCAAACTCCAAATGGGCTGTGTAGATGTCCTCACTGAGAAGTCTTATGAGGATGGAGGGTGAATGTTATTTCAGTGTATTGTCCATTCTAGTCATATACTTGGACATTCTACATGTGTCAGTCTACTTGTTTTCTTAATAGTAACATTATCATTGACCTTACTTCATCGTTTTCTTGAGTCCCCAGTCTTACTGAATAACAGCGTTATTCAGAAAATGTCACCCTTCCCTCCCATATCCTTTTTTTCACCAGTGCAGCTCAGTTCCACTGCCTGTCCTGTGACATAATCTCAATAGGCGAATCTTTCACCAACAGTTACTCCAGCCCATCCTGTAGGTCACAGCGAAATTTCTATAAAACAAAACTAGTCATTTCACTCCCATTTATTTATTTATTTAATTATTTAGTTAAGAGGGGAGAGAGAGAGAGAGAGAGAGAGAAGAAATGGGCACACCAGGCCCTCTAGCCACTGCAAATGAACTCCAGATACATATACCACTTTGTGCATCTGGCTTTTTGTGGATACTGGAGAATCAAACCTGGGTCATTTGGCTTTGCTGGCAAACACCTTAACTGCTAAGCCATCTCTCCAGACTTTACTTATGTTTTTTTGATTAATTTTATGTGTAAAATGTAACTTCTTTACTTGGCATGGGAATTCTTCCATAACATGTCCTCAACTTAGTATTTCTACATACATTCCTTTGCTCTGCATTCTATAACTCACCAATATTAAATATGTCTCTGTGCCCCAGGACACTGGGCTCTTTTGTACCTGGAGCTTTGAGGCTGCAATCGTATTATGCAATGGTTTCTAATCCAATGTGATTGGTGTCATTAGAAGGATGAAGAGAGAGATCTAGACCCATAAACTGAGGGACAAACAAGATGTGGTAATGGATATGGTGGCACTTGGCTCTTGACCACCCAGCCCCTAGAACTATGAGAAAATTGTTTCTGTAGCCTACATGACTTCACTTAATCTGCAGAATTTTGCCATGGCAACCCTAGAAAATGAATATTCATGTTCAAATATTATCTTCAATTATTTTATCCTAAACCTGATGAGAAGTTTACATTCATATGAACTTATTTCTATCTCACCACAGTCTATAATGAATGTCCTTTTATGCCTACTTATTTTTGTCATTAGGAAGCTGAGGTACTTAGCACACAAAGAAGTGACTTGCTAAAAGTTATAAAACTTGAAGACACGGAGCTTGGATTTGAACATAAGTGTAGGGAATGGCTCTGAGACCTAGAGATACTTAAGGAAATAATGATTCTATATTTGGTAAGGCTTGTTAATATGTGTGCTGTTACTTTTGTCATAGTTATATTGAATAATTATATAATAAATTCCTTACAATTAATCTTAGCATTCCATCTCTGTGGGAACAGAGGCAATGTCTACCTTGTTGGTCATTATATCATAAAGTCCCTGATTCACTGCTGTGACAAGGGTCTTAACGACCGTCATGACATGGAGGTACTGTGGAATGTTCTAGAATAGGAACTCCAGATCTGCAGCTTTGGTTCCTAGCAGAACCCTGATCAATAAAGGCGCATTTGATCAACTATTAGTGAAAGAGCTTTTCTAAAATTTAATTCCATATTGCACTGTCTTCTCTTGAAGTTGAAGCATATCTATTTTGATCAGGGACAGAGGGACATGGGTGTGATCGGGTGTTGGTGAGGGTGAGCAAAGGGAGCTGCCTATCTTCTCTTCCAGAGGAGGTTCTGATTTTGACTTATAATGTAGTATATGGGGAAATCTCAGGGGATAGGTTGGAAAGATTTTCTAAGGTTCTGTCCTTTGCTCCCTCATATCCTCACTCCTTCTCTGCCTCCCTCATATTCTCTTTCCCTTCTTTTCTTCCTCTTTCCCTCCCTCTCTTGTGTAGGCTGAAATCTTTAGCAGTTTTCTGTCTCTTCTTTAACTCTCATTCTCTTTATACTTAGAATTTTCCATTTTTATGCAATGTATATATTATGAAAACTGCCTTTATCGGAATCATTTTCATTTATTTTGTCTTCAGAATTCCTGACTCATCTGAGACAAGGGGCTTTATGAGGCATGATTTTAGCAGTACAGATATTAAGAAGGATGATACTGCTACCTTTGGGTTAATATTTTACTCCTGCCTCTAATCCACTCCCTCTGAAACAATTAGGAAGCAGCTCAGAGACCTTATGCACAGACCATCTGCATTGCAGCACGGAATGGGAAGTAGCAGAGATTACCCAGAATGCTTCCACAAATCCGCACCTAATGAGGGCTTATAAGAAGTGTTTAATATTTGAAAAGTTTTAAAAATGATCTGTTTTGTTAGAATAATCCAGAATCTCTTAATGAGCATGTCTATAGAAACTATACATTGAAAGATTTTCAGTAGCGATTTAAAAAAAATTTTTCTCAAAGAAGATTTTCCATCATCAATATGTCACTCAAAATGCACCAAAGCAGAAACCCAGAGCCTGCTGAGAGCACAACACTGAAGTGGACTTAAAACACACCCACCAAGGCTCAGGGAATTTTGTGGAAGAGGAGGTGGAAAGAATGTAAGAGACACAGAGTGAAAGGGAATGTCCAGAGGCACTGTCCCCATCCTCTTACAAATGACTGACTAATGTCCTCACAGTTTGACCCTACAAACCTAAGGGGAATACCAGCAATTCCACTGAGGAAGGCCCCCGGTGGAATGGGGGCAGGGAGGACGGAAATGATGGTACTAACATATGATGTATCCACACAACTTTCTACTTAATTAAAAAAAAAATCCATGCAAGGCAAATCAACAGCTTCACAGTAAATAACATCCTCATTTCATGTAGTTCACTGTGATTGGCTTTGTTTAATGATTTTGTAAGTGAGTCGTAAGATGTTCCTATTTACAACCTCTCATGGATGCATAATGCACGAGTTCAGGAATAACTGGTGAGGCAAGAATGATTTTGTATTTCAAAGTCTTCATATTTGATCTGGTGGTGGTAGTGTGTGTGTGTGTGTGTGTGTGTGTATGAGAAGGAAAGAGGGATACAGAGAGAGAATATTTTGTGCAAATATCCTTCATTCATGTGCATTGACCGTGTGCCTACGTTTCTACTTCCTCTGTGTTAGGTGAGGGATCTCACCTAAGGACATCACATGAATCAGTGTGGTGATTCATACTGATTCTCACATCGACTGGATTGAGAAGTATCTTGGATACTTAGCAGTTAAGGTGCTTGCTTACAAAGTCAAAGGACCCAGTTTTCATTGCCCAGTACCCACATAAGACAGACGTACAAGGTGGCACATGCATCTGGAGTTCATTGGCAGTGGCTTGAGGCCCTGGCATGCCCATTCTCTCTCTCTCTTTCTCTTTCTATCAGAATCTGCCTCTCTCTCTCTCTCCTCAATAATAAAAAAATAAACTATTTTTAAGAAAGAAGTATCCTAGATATCCACAAAGCACAGGTCTGTATATCTCTATGAAGGTGTTTTCAAAAATGATTAAGTAGGGGACCCATCTTAAGACGGGTGGTATCACCCTATAGGCCTGTGGGAGTGAAAGGGAAAAATGCCCATGACACAAGGATTATCTTTTCCTATTACCTGACTGCTATGGTGTGAACTACTCTATGCCACCACTCCCTTTGGCCATGATGGGCAGAAATCTGTAAAACTGTGAGCCAAAATATTTTTTTTCCTCAGGAGTTTGTTAGAACATTAGAATCATTAACACCATTACATTCTTGAGAATTGAACCAACACTTAATATGCCGTATTTAAGGACTATTGAGAAATATTTTTGCTTTGGTAATAAGGTTACTGTTAAGATTGATACTGGAATATATTTGAAAATTTTTAGACCTTGGGGGGAAAAAAACCCTAAATTTTATACTTGTCGCGACCGCCTCGACCAGCAAGGAAGACGCAACGCTCGGACTCTTCTTTAAGCAGTTTATTCAGGAACCTTGAACAATCTTCTGACTAACCCCGAGGAAAGCCAGCCCATCGTATATAAGGCCTTTGGGTAGCCAACCCCAGTACGTCACGTGATGAATGCAGATAGGTCCACATAGGAGGAAGCAAGCCAGATTCTCAGCCTTAGCCATATATGGAGTTGTTTACGACAGAGAGCACTCACCATCGGGGAGGTGGAAGGCGGAAGCCAGCGCCCTCTTTAAGGCGCGGCACTTCGCAGCTCTCTACATATACTGTTAGGGTTAATACCAATAATACTTTTCTTTCCAAGCTACATTAGCAAAATCTAGAAAAATAGCATAAAAGCATGCTATTACCATAGATAAAGAAGTCTCACGCACCCACACCAAACACCTTAAAATAGGCCTGATCAGGGAGGAATCAGCTACTCTTGGAAAAAAGAGTGTCCCCGAGAGCAAATCGCCCAAGTTTACCTTCCCCATGTTCATTTGCAAGGTTATTTTTCAATTGGGAAAGAATATCCTGGAATCTTTCTTTTTTTCCCCCCAGTTTTCAGTATTGAACCATAGGAGATTAAAGATCGGTACAGAGCATTAATGCCAAGAATGAGGATGCGGTTCCAGTAAGGGCATCTGGTGTCTGCTCTCGCCCTGAGGTCAAGATACCTGATATTCGGTATCTGCTTTGCACCTGGTGCCAACTGCAAAAAGTCTGCTTTTGTAACCATGCTAGCTTGTTCTTGCTAAAGACAATTGTGGGGAAGGAGAGGTGGCTGGGGGGTTTTCAGATCATTGTAAAGGAATGTGGTTTTTGCCTTTAAAATCTCACTGTAGAAGTAGGACGGGGCTGCTCTCCTTGCTGTGAGGGGATAATTGCCAGCTGGCTAATAAAGATGCTCCTTTAAAATCCTTATTCTGGTGGTCTTGAACCTGATCTCTCGTCTGGGACTCACTACAGACCTTTCACATACAAGAAGAACAAGTCCTCCTTTGGTTACCTTCAGTAAAACCATCCAGGGAGTCTTGGGATTGCCATAGTTTCTGTTTTAAATTAGCTTATAAGGGGAAAAGTATATATTTTTGGTTCATTCTCTAAAGTTCAGGTTTTAAAACAATTATGTTTCTCCAAGTTAATGACTCAACTGCATTCCAGGGCCCACCTCAATTTTGAATGTATTTTATTTAGTTTGATAATGTCCGTGACTGACAAGAGCGTTAAGAGTTTGAACCAGTTTTTAAAGTCAGACAATCTCCTTAACTGTACTGTACTTCCCAGTTTCCGTCTGCTTTCTCCTAGATCAATGTTTTGTTCTATTTGGGGTCATTTTTAATATCTTGTATATCCTTCACTGTTTGTACACACACACACACACACACACACGCACGCACACGCACACATGCACACACATGTTTTCTTCTGTGTTGTACTTCTTTCCTGCTAATGTCACATTGGGTTGCTAGTTTCCTGATTCTGCCATGCTTTCCTCACCAAGCTGAATGATCCCTAGAAACAGTGGGCCAAATATATATATATATATATATATATATATATATATATATATATATATATTATTGTTTTGCTTTTTATATACTTTTATTTATTTGCAGGGAGAAGAAGAGAAAGAGAGAGAGAGAGAGAGAGAGAGAGAGAGAGAGAGAGAAAGACAGAGGAAAGAATGGGTGCACCCACCAGGGTCTCTAGCCATTACAAATGTAATCCAGGTTCATGTGCCACCTTGTGCATCTGGCTTTATGTGGGTGCTTTGCAGGCAGGTGCCTTAGTCACTGAGCCATCTGCCTAGCTCAGTTTTGTATTTTTTTAAACATATTATTTGAAACTTAGATTTTTTTCTCAATAGTTTGCATAAACTTTGATCCCTAGGGACTCATTAGAGTTTATGAATCTATTCAAAATCGTTCAGTAAGAAAATTAAGCTAATACTATTTATTGCCTCATGAATTTGGCATAATTTTCAAATAAGTTGCCTTTATTGTAATTTTTACGTTAAATCCTTATATTTCAGGTTTTTATCTATAGGACACTGAGAGAAATCAGATCCTTGTGAGGTATCTCAGCTGATACTCAATATTTATTTACTCCAATCTATTTTCCTCTTCTTTTTCCTATTATTTTTCTCATTCTGCCCTTTCTTCAGAACTGGATAAGATGATTAACGGAATGAGTTAAACCTCCAAGCAGCCATGCTCTGTGAGTCGTTCTCACTAGCTTTCTAGTTTTTTAATTTCTTGCCCAAGCTGCTCAGCTTTTTTTCCTGGGAGCAAGAAATAAGAGGAAGACCCACAGGGAAGGCCATAAACAGCACACTTCAAAGCATCTTAGCTCCCAGAGAGACAGAGAAGCAGGTCCTAAATCACATTATTAAGGTGGGTAGTGACTTCCCCGCTCTGTAGCTGCAAAATTTGTTTCTGGATTCCTTTCACATTTTGGAAACTGAAGCTCCATGGTCTTACCCTGACCTCTTTTCTTTCCTTTTGTTTTTTCTTCAGGACTTCACTATCCCAGTATTCACATAAAGCCAGATGCACTAAGTGGCACATCCGTCTGGCCTATCATCATTCTCAAGGTTGGCCTCTTTTCTTTCAGATAAATAATTTTTTTTTTTAAGTCTTAGATGAGATCACGGGTAAAATGAACCTGGGCACTTAGCTCATCAATTGAAATAGCTTCTTATCTGGTTAGCCAGCCATCTGCTGCCTCCCACCCACCCTCATTCACTTCAGGGCTCATCTGCCTTAAGTGAACTTCACCGTACTGGATGATTCCCTATTGCCTCCTAAACCAAAAACAAAAGTCTCCCCAGCTCCCGAGACTCTCCACAGGGTCTCTGGAACATGTCATCCTCATTAATGTCCCAGTGATTGCCTTTCTGTGACCTGTGTTTGAACTACAAAGCACTGCTCATGCAGGGTTCTGCGCATGGTTGTGAATAGTCTGTGTACTGCCCAGAAACTGAGGCATGGCTAACGCTTACCCAGCTGGTAACTTCCAGTGTCGTGTCCGTCCAGAGTGAGCACATTTTCCTACCTTGCACAAGATGAGGAAAGCCTGAGAATGCACCCATGTGGTAGTTTGAATAGATGTTTCAGTGTATTCAGTGTTTCACTAGCTTGTAGTTTGGGTCTGCAGCCACCTGGCTGGAGGAGGTGTCACTGGGCAGATCTTAAGGTGTGGTGGTGGGTTTGAAATTCCAATTTAAAGACAATGCAAAGTGCCTAGTTCCACCCGGAGTTCCTGAAGTGTGCTGTGTGGCTTTTTTGGCTTTTGGGTTTGGGGCTTCTCTGTCATTGCTTGGACCTGTGAAAGCATGGCCTGCTCCTTCTGCCAGAATGGAACTTCCCCTGGATCTGTAAGCTCCAATAAATCCCTTCCTCCATAACTGTGCCTGGTCTGGAAGTTCATCTCAGCAACCTAAAGCTGTCGGGTACAACCTGCTAGTACCTTACCATTTCTCTTGCCTGTCTCATTGTCCTTATTATGATCTATAATCTTCTGACCTTCTTTATCTAAATTAGTTTTTTTTGTTTATTTTTATTTATTTATTTGACAGCGACAGATAGAGAGAGAAAGAGGGAGAGAGAGAGAGAGATAGGGAGAGAGAATGGGCGCGCCAGGGCTTCCAGCCAATGCAAATGAACTCCAGATGCATGCTCCCCCTTGTGCACCTGGCTAACGTGGGTCCTGGGGAATTGAGCCTTGAACTGGGGTCCTTAGGCTTCACAGGCAAGCACTTAACTGCTAAGCCATCTCTCCAGCCTCTAAATTAGTTTTTGTCCTACACCCCACTGATCCCATCAACGCTTTACCAATGAGGTTATGTTAGGCTCCATGTATTTAGTCATCTCTTAGCTAATTTATTTGTTGACCCTTCTCCTTACACACGTTTCTGTTGGTTTCTATGTTACACCACCTTATTTTTACGTCTCTTATTAAAAATATGCCCGCCGGGCATGGTGGTACACGCCTTTAATCCCAGCATTTGGGAGGCAGAGGTAGGTGGATTGCCGAGAGTTCGAGGCCACCCTCACACTACATAGTGAGTTCCAGGTCAGGCTGGACTAGAGTGAGACCCTACCTCGAACCCCCCCCCCCACAAAAAAAAATATATATATGCCTGGGTTCCTCCATATCCATGTCATAGCCTTCTCTTAAATGTTTTTATTCCTCACATTAAAAAATTGTTTACTTATTTATTTGCAAGCAGAGAGAAAGAGAGACAGAGAGAATAGGTCGTGCTAGGACCTCTAGCTGCTATAGATGAGCTCCAGACACAAGTGCCACTTTGTGCATCTGGCTTTATGTGGGTACTGGGGAATTGAACCTGGGTCATTAAGCTTTGCAGGCAAGTGCCTTGACCACTGAGCAATCTTCTCAGGCCCCATTTCTCACCTTTTTAGCCATCATCTTTTTCTGTGCCTACTCTGTTCCTGGTTGATCTCATTTTTTAGCATGTCTTAGACTATTCTGCAGGTCTTAACTCCCAAATTTAAATAAACAATCTTGACGTTTTTCTTTTGATACCTCCAACTACCTACTTAGTCATCTCACAGACTTCTCTAAATCAATAGGTATAAAATAGAATTCAGTGTCCACCTTCAAGCAAACTTTGTCTGGGTGTCTGGCAACATCACCTATCACTTTCCCAAATTACTATCCTTCTACTCCTAAGGCACTTCCGCTTTGTCTCTCATCATTCTCTTTTGCAGCTCTTCTGAGACTCCACTACCTCCACCATCCACCTGGGGGTAGACTACTGCAAAGGCCTCCGAACCATTTCCATTCCTCACAATATTGTTATGCTTTTCCACTTTCCATATTGCTTCAACAATTAATCTTTCTACAACACCAATTAATCCTGCCATTTCTCCATCTGCCAGCATCTTATCTAGAAAACAGGTTAATTGATTGCCTATTATCTGGGACACAGAGCTAGAATCTTCTCCTGTATTTGTTGTCTCCTATAAAGTGTACAGTAATCCTAACGGCTCAGAAAAAAAAAAAAATCATTTTCCCACACAGTAGTGGAAAAGCAGAGTTTCAAAGACAGGTTGCGATCATTATAAAACCTTTCATCTTTCTTTTAAATCTTACTGCCCTAAGAGATCTGAAATTGACTGTTAAGATTCCATGTTATAAGTTGCTTGCCAAATCACTTAACTATAATGACAATAATGACAACATAAAATCAAGGACTTTTTTTTTTTTTTTTCGTTCAGGAAAAATGCAATGCATGTGAAGAGCTTGCAGTATTAAATGCTGTACAGATGTGAGTCATTACTACAGGCCCTTCCCGGACTGACGGTGTTCCTTTCCTAAACGTTTCTAGATCTGCTAGTTTGGTGTGATTCTGACTTCTTCTGTGGGTGAGTTCGGTGCATTGAGTGCATGTCCCAGAGTTTATGGTATTTACTTTTGAGCCATTCCTGGACTGAACTGAGCTCTGCTCCAGCAGTGGTTCTATCAGTGTCTCTGATGCATACCCCAAATCCCAGGTTAAAACTATAAAACATCAGAATAAAAGACATTTAAACCAAGAGAAATGGCCTGGCCGGGCGTGGTGGTGCACGCCTTTAATCCCAGCACTTGGGAGGCAGAGGTAGGAGGATCACCGGGAGTTCGAGGCCACCTTGAGACTACATAGTTAATTCCAGGTCAGCCTGGGCCAGAGTGAGACCCTACCTCAAAAAAAAAAAAAAAAAAAAAAAAAGAAAAGAAAAACAAAACAAAACAAAACAACAACAACAACAACAACAAAAAGCGGCCTGTTCATTTTCAGTCAGCACAGGATTGTCAAATAGACACTGAAATGCAGGGAGAAGATTGTGATTTACATATAGAGAATTTAAAATGTCACTGCTGCTGAGCTCACTAAATAGAACATTAGAAGTTTCAACTCTATTTCAGTTATTGAAAAAAAATAAAGGAATAGGATCACCTTGGTTCTAGATATGGTATCTTGTTTCCCAAATCTTCAAAGGTTCAGTAATCTTTTGACTTGTATGGAATTAGCCTTTGGTTTTGCTAACAAAGCATATATTTTTGCTATGGGTTAGAAGGTCAGGTGCATGTTTCGAAAGTACTAAGTAATGGGGCTGGCCAAGTTACTCAGCAGTTATAGGTGCTTGCAAAGTCTGCCAACCAAGGATTCAATTCTTAAGTCACCCATAGACCCAAAAGTAGTGCAAGCATCTGGTGTTCTATTAGTGTGTCCTCCCAATGCAAATAAATAAATACATTGTAGTAAAAGAAAGTTGTACGGAATGACTGGTACTAGTGACACTGTGGAAATTATCGGGATCTGTTAGCATATGAGATACTGTGGGTAGAAAAGCAGTCAGATGGCCACTGCAATGAACTGAATATGTCTCATGTGTGGCCATCCTTGAATACAAGTGCCGAGTGACAGCTGAAATGAGTCACTGCTAGCCTTCAAAAGTTGTGTCTGTGGAACTAATTTTATTCATAATGAATAATTTAGTATCATTACTGCCATGTTGACTTATGAGATCATAAATAATATGAACCAAAAATTATACAGCATTGATTAAAACCAGAATGGGTATAAGAAAAAAGCTTAACTACACTAGTGCTTGTATTTTTTCAGTAAATCCTTTCAGATTATGGTGGCTATGCTTGGGGATAAATAGCAAAAAGAAAACTTCGTGGTGATAATACTGACACTTCTCAGTGAAAGCAGATAGTTCTTAAGAGCCTGAGAATCTTACATTTTGTCATGTGAACCCACCAGTGTAAGAGGCTAAATGAAGACATTGAACATTACCAGAGCCTTCAAAAACTCACTTATGCATCACCAAAGTTCTTACTTTCAAGTTCCGTCCAAAGGCTATCACTGTTCAGATGTCAATACCACAGAACAGATTTTTCTCTATGTGTATTTTGTGAAAGAAAATGTTCCAGTATGTGTTTTCAAATATTTTATTTATTTATTTGAGAAAGAGAGAGAGTGATAGAAAGAGGTAGATGACAGAAAGAGAGAGAGAGAGTGAGGAGACAGGTGTACTAGAATCTGGCATACATGAGTATTGGGGAATGGACCCTGGGTCCTTAGTCTTTTCAAGCAAGCACCTTAACTACTAAGCCATCTCTCCAGCCCCCAGGATATGTTTTTGCCTCTGACTTTTATTCTCTGTAGTATGTGGTGGTGGCATTGTTTCACATGGTGGTGTGGAGTATCTAGTAGAAGTATGTTCTTAATAATAATTTCATAGCTCTCATTATTTGAATACAGGTCAAATCTGTTCCCTTGTGGATGGACATTTGAGCTACTTATGAGTTTTAGGCATCACTACTAATGATGTTGGTGTGAGTATGCCCCATGTGTCAGTTGTTGTCTATTTATATACATTTTCAAGGAGCATTTGGGCTGGAGAGAGGGCATTGTGGTTAAGAAGGTTGACTGCAAAGCCAAGGAACCCAGGTTTGATTCCCTGGGATCCATGTAAAATCAGATTCACAAGGTGGTGCATGTGTCTGGAGTTCGTTTGCAGTGGCTGGTGGCCCTGAAGTGCCCGTTCTCTTTCTCCCTATCTGCCTCTTTGGTTCTCTGTCTCTCTCTCTCTTGAATAAATAAATAAATAAATAAATAAATAAATAAGGTTTCTTAAAGATGGAGCATTTAATTAAGAGTGGAATTGTTAAGCATGGAAATGCATGTGCTCAGAGTTGGGTGATTTTACCAATTTTTCACTTCAACTAGCAGAGTATGGAAGTTATAGATACTTTACGTATTAATGATAATAGAAGGTTTGTTTGTTTATTTATTACATCTCATCCACTCTGACAGTGTTGGTAATATGTTATTATAAACTTAGCTACTGTTCCCTGACCTTTTTCATCTTTTCATAAATCATGCTTTGTTATGAGTAGTGTTTCTTATTTATAGCAGCCATTGTTTCACTTCCTGTTTTCTTACTTGTTTTACGTTGGACTAATGTCTATCAATAAAGACCACCTATTGTTGGTGGTGTACTTGAAATCTGCGTTTGTCATGAAACAGACATTAGCTTTGTATTATTTTACATATTTATCCCAATTTATTTGGTGTGATATTGATATAGATATTTACATAAAATGGGATTGAGGAATACATACTAACTTAGAATGAATTTTTATTTTCCCAAGATAATTTGGAAATTATAATTCACTCTCCTTTGAAACTTTTTACTAATGTGTGGAGCCGAGAAGACATGGATACCAGGGTGTGTACAGTCAGTAAGAACTGAACCCTTTTAACAAAAGTATGTACTCATTGTTATATTCTTCTTGAAATATGAATGTATGGCATATGAGATTTTTTTTTTCAAGGTAGGGTCTCACTCTGGTCCAGGCTGACCTGGAATTCACTATGGGGACTCAGGGTGGCCTCGAATGCACTGTGATCCTCCTACCTCTGCCTCCTGAGTGCTGAGATTAAAGGCATGCACCACCACGCCCAGTATATGAGATTTTTTTTTTAAACAAACTGGCTTTTTTCTCTATTTTCCTTCCAGTAACTAAGTGCAAGCCAACATGGTGCCCTTGGAAGACATTGGAGCTGTATTCTCATTATCTGAATTACTATTCCTAGTAGAGTAGTCCAAAGATAGATCATTTATTTTGAAGTTTATAGAATGATTCATAAACTAAGCACAAATGCATTTGTGTTATTTAAAACATTGCATTTGTTACACCAATTAACTTTTCTTCAACGAAGCTAAAAAAATGGCAAGAACATTTATAATGGAGGATAGAAATAGGGAAGCTATATTATAATCAAAACTTCTGTGGCATGGCTGCAAAACAGTTAGGAAGACTGCAGTCATGTGGAAACCAATCTGCTGTTTATATGTCTTACTCTAGGGGTACAAGTAGCGAGTTTTATGTTGGCTGTTTCTTATTGTGCAAGGCATGTTATTATAAAACAAGTCAGAAGAGCACAACTTGAAGCTGAAATAAGAGAGCACAGAAAGTTCCCAGAAATTTTGTGTCCTACAGAATTAGAAAATTAAAAAAAATTGCATTCTTCTATACCCTAAATTGCAAGAAGTGTACTTGAATATTTCATTGAACAACAAATAAGAAAAGAGGACAAGAGAGGATAATGGATGGGGAGGAGAGAAAGAGAAACATTACATGTGATATATATATATATATATATATATATATATATATATATATATATAAATTGAAACCTAGGTTTGGGCTGGAGAGATGGCTTGGCAGTTAAGGTGCTTTCCCACAAAGCCTCAGGACCCAGGTTCAATTCTCCAGTACCCACGTAAGCCCGATGCACAAGATGGTGCATGTGTCTGGAGTTCCTTTGCAGTGGCTGCAGGTTCTGGTGCACTCAATCTCTCTATATGCCTTTCTGTGTCTCTATCTCAAATTAAGTAAATAAATGAAATATTTAAAAGACCCTAGGTTTAACAATATACATGTATATTAGACATGAAAGCCAGGGCTGGAAAGATGACTCTGTGGTTAAAAGTGCTTGCAGAGTCTGATGTCCCAGGTTTGATTCCCTAGTATTCATGTATAAAGTGGCACATGCAACTGGAGTTCATTTGCAGCAGCAAGAGGCCTTGGTGGGCCCATTCTCCCCCTCTTCATTATAGCTAAAGAAAAATATTTTAAAAAGACATGAAAGTAGAACAGGGACTGTGGAGGGGTGCTGTGTGGGTAAGAGGTGGCAGGAAGGGTGGTGAACATGAACAAAGTGCAATGCTATATGAGAATGGTGGAAATGTTAGAATGAAACCTCACTGCTCTGCATGCTAACATGAATAAGAAGCAGTCACTAAGAATTTCTGGGACCAAGATCATACTATAAGAGTTGTTTTCTCAATTAAGCACAAAATACCATAAGACCTTGAGTTAAACAGCCATGAACTGGGAGAGAGTGTTACAAGAGTAAGGAAGTGATCACATGCGTGTGAAAATCATGCTCTGATGAAACTGGTCATGGTTAATAACATGTGGGCGTTACTGGGAGGAAACAAATCGGAAGGTAGTCAGCTTCGATGGGATTCTAATGGGCAAAGCTCCACCTTGACCTTATACTAGAAGAAGCTGTGACCGTGAGACGATCTTCTGACCAGCCAGCAGGCAGCAGGTTCTACAAGTTGCCCAGCACACAAAGATGACTCCCTTCATGATTCTCAAGGAGGGCAAGATGCAGATCCCCGGATCTGGAAGCCATGGAAAGAAATGACAGTGGTGAAGATAGAGCCTGCCAGGCAGCTGGAGAGCAGTTTGATACAGGAGTCTTCCTCCTCTCGGGAAAGAAAGGCTAAACTGAACCTAGCAGGGAAAGGCTGGTGGGCGGGGTGGGGGTGGGGAGTGAATATGTTGGTGGTCTTTTTTTGGGGAAAGACTTGACTATGTCCAGTGCTTATGGAATAAAGAAAATCCAGAAGTGTTAATAGCACCACGGGATTTTCTCCTGCCTTCTGTAGTATGGAGTTGTTGGGATGTGTGCTTTTTTTTTTCCCAATATTTAATTAACTAATCTATTTGATACAGAGAGAAAGTGGCAGATAGAAAGAGAGAGAACTGGCACTCCAGGGCCTCCAGCCACTGCAAAAGAACTCCAGACGTGTATCACCTTGCGCGTTTGGTGACGTTATGTGGGTGCTAGGGAATCAAACACAGGCTCTGAGACTTTGCAGACAAGTGTCTTAACTGCTGAGTCACCTCTCCAGCCATGGGGTGTTTTCTGAGTCATCCATTCCTTCAGCTCTGCATTTCATTTGTCAGCAAGGTTTTTTTTTAAATAATTTTTTTATTAGTTTTGTACTCTGTGTATACAGTCAAGTTGGTACCATTGTTAGTCTCCTGCCCACCCCCTCCTCAGCAGGGACCCTCCTCGTTGGGGAATATGGGTCTTACATTGTGGGATTAGCCATCAGTTATTGGTAGGAAGCAATGTGTCCGTGTATCATGACCCAACGTGTGGCTCTGACATTCTTTCCGCCCCCTCTTGCGCAAAATTTCCCTCAGCCATGTTGGGTTCATTTTAGGTCTGCTTCAGTGATGAGGTCTTGGGAGCCTCTGTGTCTCTGGATATCTGGTTTGGCAGGAGGTGAGTATTCTCTATGTCTATCTCCTTCACCCTTGTGCTGGTAGCGGGTTCACCAAGGAAGCAGAGCTCTTACTCACTTCCCCAGTTTTTCTTAGTTTCAGCTGGGGCCCTTCTGAGATGTGATGGGCTGGGTCTCTCCTTAGAATCTGCATCCATCTGAAAAAAGAGAAGCAAATTCTCCAATGGAGAAGTTTTTAAAAAGCGTGTGTGTCTTGTTCACTGGCCTTTTTTTCATCTGATGAAAGCGACTGAAGGGAAGTTGCCAACTTTGGAAACATGGGATTTAGCGTGCCCAGTGACAGAAGGAGTCTGAGTCTCTGAACTGCGCCTTGGACCAAAGCTACCAGTGCGTCTGGAATATCTTTTAATCTTTATAGAAGCAAGAAATACAACTTTAATGTATTTAAGCTGTTTTAGTTTCATTTATTACAGTAATTATATCAAATTAATTAAGAACTGGGCGTATTATAGTTAAGATTTACTTGGGTGGCAAATAGGTGCCTAGATGTCGATTTGGATAGGAGGCATTAGTGTGGCGCTACGGGAACCTTTCCAATCTGATTTGTAGAATGTGCTTTGTGACTAGGTTCCGATTATTTGATTAGAGCCCCAGAAGCAAGTCAAGTTCACCAGGCCGTCTAACAATGATCAAAGATAAGTGATTACAAAACAGATTAAAATTTTGTTTTCAGGTGATAAAACAAAATAATTAAATTTAACACAGGAAAAAGAAAATAAAGTAGCTGTCTTTAAGCCCAAGAAAACGATTTGGCAGAGCATGTAGAAGAAAGGACTGGGAAGCAGCTCATGTAAAATGCCTTCGGGATTCTCACTGTTCAGAAATCCAGTACTGACAAAAACTATGAAATGGCTAGGGAAGAGAACCAAGCCACTTCATGGTCTTGATTGAATAAAAATTGGGGGCATGATATGGACATTTTACTAGGGGTGGAGCCAATCATAGCTGAATATTCAGTTACAGATCATGCATTTTCAAAGGAAGCACTTCATGCGGAGGGGCCTGTGGCCAGTCAGTGGAAGGCCCTTGAGCCTTGTCATTTTAGAAACATTTGAGAGAAAGGAAGTTCTGGAAAAGCAATAAGTAAAGTAAGACTGAATGTCTGCTTTTCAAGATTCAAAGCTAGCTCACGAAGTCAAATTCATATTAGCTTCAGATGTCAATGTTTGCACCAATTCAGAAATTTGGAATTGGAAAAAAAAAAGGTCGTTCACTCTAAGCAAGCCCTCTTAAAGTCTTACTTGACAGAGTACTGAGAACTATGCCTTGGAAAACATGCTATGAAGTTCAAATAGCCTGTGGGAGAATCACTGGAGTGAGCACTCCTTTTGAGTAGTGAGGTTAGGTGACATCCAAGGTAGTGGTCCCCCACCTTTTCCATGTCACAGCACAAAGACTATTTGTGTCACACACTGACGGACTGGAACAGGGCAAGGAAGACCAGCCAGCTGAGGGGAGCTCGGTGATGGCGCTCTGTTGGAGCGGGAGAATGCCCGTTCCACCTGCCCCAACCTGTTTAGAGCATGCTGTAGTGCCATGGCAGAGCAGTTGGAAGAACCCTGCGAAAGGGTCATAGTTAAGGCTGGGAAGATGGCTCCCTGGCTAAAGGTACTTGTTTGCAAAGTCTGCTTGTTTGCAAAGCTTGCTGGACCAGAGTTTAATTCCCAAGCCACGTATGAAAGCTGAATGATGTGAACGCACAATGTTCTTTTACAGCAACAAGAGGACACACATAAACACATAAGTAAATAAGCAAATAAGCAAATAAGTAAAAAAAAATTAAAAAAACATTCTATCCCAATGTAAGAGTTCATGAGTCTCCAAAAGAGGATTGAAAGACTTTAGATAGCCTTCTGTCTCCCCAGCAATAATAATTATACAAATAACAAAAACTAGTAATAAGTAATATTAGTGACGGTGTTAATATTAGAGATATGTGTCAGGAAACAGAACAAATATGGATTAAGAATTTCTTCATAGCTCTTTCCTTCACAATGCTACCGTCTGCTGGTCCTCAAATTTGGCATTGGACAAGATATTTAATATTCTGGTCATTCTGGGAACTCATCTCTCAAACGAGGCTGCTATTCTGTTATAAGTCAATTGATTTTTTTAAGCCAGTGTAGAAAAGCTCCGAGAGGCAAATCAGAATATTTGTTTGCAGCAAGGCAGTGAGAGCTCCTGCAGATGACAACATGGCACACACAATGACAGAAAGACAAATGACAATATCCTGCCCTGAGGGAGAAAGTGGAGCCACGAGATCCTGGCCTCTTTCCACCTTCACTTTCCCATATCAGTTCTAAATTTTTAGTCATCCATCTCGAGATTTTATTTCAGCCTTAAGGGTTATACTGCTTGTGTCATAGGGAGATATCAAGTAAGTCACCAATCTGTGGTTGCATATCAAAGGGAGTTACATTACACATTCAACCAATTTTAATCTACTAAGGAAGACATCCTTATGAGAAGACCATTCATCCTTTTTACAAGCATGCCTTTCTGGATCCCAAGTCTGATATCTTTAGTTAATGGAGAACCACAAAGGATCTTGTCAGAAAGAAAAAAAAAACATCCGTTTTATATACAAAATGTTTTGTATTCTCATCATTTAAAACATTTTATCATTTTATATACTATTTTATTTATAATATTTTATTTATTTATACTTGCAAGCAGAGAGAGATAGAAGAGAGACAGAGAGAGAGAGAGAGAGAGAGAGAGAGAGGGAGAGAGAGATTGAGAGAGGAAATGAGAATGAGCTTAGCAGGACCTCAGGCCACTGCAAAAGAACTCCAGACTCAATGTGCCACTTGTTGCATCTGGATTTATGTGGGCATGAGGGAATCAAACCTGGGTCGTTAGGCTTTGTAGGCAAGCACCTTAACTGCTGAGCCATCTCTGTGGCCCCAAGATTTTATCATTTTTTTTTAAAAAAAACAAATTATCAAGCGTTTTCTAACCAGGTTGTGTTTCATGCCCTGCCTGTTGTATAATGGCTGCTATAGTTTTCAGGTCTGTTGTGTTAATATTGACTAATTAATTTATTGATTTGTCAAGTATTTATTTAGACCCTACTGTCTGCTCAACACAGAAAAAAGATGTTGGGATGGTCTGATGATCAAGAAATAATCCTTGACTTGAAACAAAAAATCATGGTGTAGGAGAGGAGATAGGTGTACATGCTGACGTGTTCATAGACTTCAGCGTGTACCCGATTCCATGTATTCAGGGCTTTGCACAGAGTGAAGCGGAACCCTAATAAGTGGAGCAGTGAGCCTGAGGCACCATCTTCATGTACATCACCAAGCTGAGTCCCACACTGGCTGTGCAGTATTCTATTTAATGTAACTATATTGGGCTATTCTCACAGATCACCTTCTAATATTATTGTAAAATATAAGGGCAAGCCTGACTCCTTCCCTTGGTGTCACTCTCCATCATCTGCCTTGGTCATCTGCTCCTTATTCATCTTCCTCAGCCTGGGTCTTCATCTATGCCCTTTTCCATAAACATTTCTACATTAAGATGACTTACCCAGTATACCCTAATTTTATTAAAATGTTGCAGAAAAATAAAGCATATTAGAACATAAACAAAAATATGAATCGTGCAAAAAATTTCCTATATGCTTGTAGCCAGATTTATTATTTGTTTATATTTTCCCAATTTGTATTTCAATTTCTCAAAGAATAGGTGTGCCAGGGCCTGTAGCCACCGGAAACAAACTGCAGGCAAATATGCCACCTTGTGCATCTGGCTTAGGTGAGTAGTGGCAAATGGAACCTGGGTCCTTAGGCTTTGCAGGCAAGCGCCTTAACCCCTAAGCCATCTCTCCAGCCCCTCAGCATCGTTTTCACTTTGCTGAGTGTGTACATTACACTGTGTACGGGAGCACCTGTGTGTGGGGGAAGTGCATGGGTGTCTCTGTGCATTCACATGTGCAGTGCATGTATTCCTGTGGAGGCCCGAGGACAACCTCATGGATGGACGTCACCTCCTTGGCAACATCAGGTGGAAAACAGCAGTAGGAGAGTGAGCAAGCGGAAGCCAGCTATAATACCCATAAGGCCTGCCTTCAATAGCATGTCTCCCCCAGCAAGGTTCTGCCTTCCAAATTGCCACCAATGGGGGACCTGGAATTCAGAACACATTGCTTTATGAGGGACACCTAATCCAAACCACCACATCAACTGTGCTATTTTCCCAGTCCATCTTTTTTTTTTTTTTTTTCCTACCCCCATTGGCGTGTTTAAGTGTGAGGATATATACTGGCTTTTTATCTGTATTGTTATGTGTTGATTCTGAAATGCCCTGTCTCTGAGGCTCATATTTGGAATGCTTGTCCCTAGCTGGAATGTAAAGCAGTGCTCAGGGTCTAGGAAAGTCTTGAACCCAAAACCCTATGTTCCTTTCTAATTGTACCACTATCAAACTCCAGATGCTTGTGCCACCCACTGGGCACATGCAACCTTGCACAGTCTTCGTCTCTGCGTGTCTGGCTTACGTGGGGTCTGGAGAGTCAAACATGGGTCCTTAGGTTTTGCAGACAAGCACCTTAACAGCTAAGCCATCTCTCTAGCTTTCATTTCTAATTTATTTATTTATTTTGTCTTTTCAAGGTAGGGTCTTGCTGTAGCAAGAATTTACTATGGAGTCTCAGGGTGGCCTTGAACTCATGGCAATCCTCCTACCTCTACCTCCTGAGTGCTGGAATTAAAGGCATGCACCACCATTCCTGGCTTTGTTTCAAATTTTAATCGACTAATTGATTTAAACAAAAGACTGAAGATTATTTATTAAGAGAAGTACAGAGCCAAGGAAAGACCCCCCACATGGCTAGAGATCTCACCTGGAGGGTCTGGAAAACCCATGCAAAGAAAAGAAGAAAGAAAGTTCAAGGAGCTCCTGCCCTTTGAGGAGCTGGGGGGCATAAAGAACCCATGTGGAGAGTAAGGGCTGGCCCAGCTGAGGGAAAACCTCACCAGCAAATGGAAGTTCCCAAGTGCTCAGAGAGCCTGTCCTCCCCTTCCAAAAGTACTTATAACCTCACAGAGGTGGGCTGTCTTCTGGCTCAGATGAACCAGAGGGACAGCTGGTTGGTCAGGGCTAGAGGCTGTCTCAGGAAGAGGCACCAAGTTACCAGGGTTGAACTTGACTAACTATAATGTTTAAATCCTATGAAAGACCTCCCTCCCAGGAGGGCTCCTGGTTGTTTGTGGAAAAACAGGTCTAGGGAACTAGGCAAGAGATAAGAAGTCAGATCATCTCTGATTTCTAGCAAGTGTAGACTTTCCTGCCGGTCAAGTCACCCTAACTGTGCCCCTTTCTCAGGAGGACAAGGCAGTGGAGACTCACTGGCAGAAGTAGGTCACTAGGGGTGGGACCTTGGAAGTTAGACCCAAACCTTGTTCTAGCCTGATCACTGCCCTTCTGAGTCTGTGAGGAGCTGCCATCACATACAAGCAGATGGGGCCAAAAGCAGGGTTTACGAGATTTATGAAACAAACCATGTACGTGATCCTGTGTACGTGAGCTGCCAGGCACTCTGCCCTGCTCTGCCCACCACGATTCACTGATACCTTCTGCAGCTGTAAGCCAAAGAAATCCTTGGACTTTAGCAGTTGTTTCTGGCAGGCATTCGGTCACAAGATGAGAAACTTAACTAACACGGGTCTGTTTAGACTTGTCTGTCCTTGGGGTGTTTTGTTTTATGCTGTTGTGTGCGTTTGGATAAGCTCTGTGTCTGGAACACTAGCTCCCCGACTCTCAGCTCCTCATGCATACCCTGTCATTGCCACGTTGACACCTTCGTTCTCTTTCTCTAGTTTCTGAATGGCGTCCCCTACATTGTCTTCTACAGAACCCGCGTGATGATTTGGGGTGACTCTGCTGCTTTCCGGGCCTCCCCTGTGGGCTTTAATTAAGCACCACGCTGGGTATCTGTGTGATGATTTTCTAAGTACCGCCAGACCCTTTTTGTGTGTCCCTACGGTCAGGGAGAATCACTTTCTTCTGTCACGTACAAATCATACGTTCCTGAACATCTTCAATTTTTTTTCTTTCACCTCTCGGCATGGAAGTATTTTCAGCACTCTTCTGTTTGTCTAAGACTTCAAAGTAAAGATGACTTTTCCTTGGTTATAAACATCTTTTCAGAAATCTCATGACGTTTTTCTGCCCCGTCTACTCAGTCTTGAATAATCCTTGCCATTTTCGAGCCAGGTAAATAGATGATGGATATTGTGTCCTTGGCCCCTTTCAGCGTTCATGTGTATCCTGGCATCTAGCCCTGAAACATACTTCGGTGTTCTGAAACCTCAGCTCTGCTTGTCAAGCATCATGTCTATTTATATACTGAGGTCTCCTAAGGACTCATTGTGATGTCGGTTGTTGGTAATCTTGCCTTGGTGAGTGTAGTAGACAGCCTCGGGTCACTGAGATGAACTTGCAGACCAGGCACAGTTCTGGAGGAAGGGATTAAAGATAGAGGGGAAGCTCCATAATGGCCGGAGAAGCTGGCCTGTTTCACACGTCCCTCCGAGCAGAGAGAGAAAAGCCCCAAGCCACCAGCAGCACCCTCGAGGAACTCCGGGCCGAACTCAAGCACTTTGCATATCTTTACACTGCAATTCCAAATCCGCCCCCCCACACCTTAGGGCTGGACCCTAAGATTGGCCCAGTGACACCTCCTCCAGCCAGGTGGCTGCAGATCTAAATTACAAAGCTTAATAAAACCCTGAATATGTTTGGGGCCATCCATTTTAACTACCACAGTGAGAGAACTGTGTTCCCTTATGGTTTGGCTTAATACATGCGACTATGGAAGACAAGCTACATAGGAATGTTACCACAGCATCTGTATCCGCTTCTATACTTCTCATTGAGTCAACTGTTTTACAGACGGCATGAACAACCACACAGACCCACTTAATACTGCTGAACATACAAAAGGGTTTTTTTGTTTTGTTTTGTTTTGTTTTTACTTTCTGTGTCATGTTGGGACTAAAAGGATGTGATAGGTTGCTTGTCAGGGAAACATGTCTCCGTTTAATGATTCACAAGCCTAATGCAGACGGGCCCAGTCTTCTTCGCTGGTTAGTGTAATCCTGGCATAAAGAAGTAGTCATGTTTGGCTGTAGTCAGTAAATATGTCGGTTGTGGGCTTTCTGTATTGTGATGAAGTTTATGGAATATACTGCAGGCCTGTGTTTCCTAACCATGTCCATTAAATATTATTATAACAGTGCAGTTCCAGTAAGAGCACGGTTTGATTTATAACGCCACTGAAAGTGTCTTGTCTTTTCAAATCTGTTTGTGGATTGCTTGTGTAATGTTTTACTTCTATTCTGACAACCTAGTATATTGGGAAAATTGTCAGTCTGTTTCTATACTCAGGCTGATGATATATGTAATTAAGAAATTGCTTTCTTTTTAAATATTTTATTTATTTATTTATTAGAGAGGGAGAAAGGAGCAAATAGAGAGAGAATGGGCACTCTGGGACTCCAGCCACTGCATACGAACTCCAGGTGCATGTGCCACTTTGTGTATTTGGCCTACGTGGGTGTTGGGCAATCAAACCTGAGCCCTTAGGCTTGGCAGGCAAGCGCCTCAACTTCTAAGCCATCTGTCCACCCCTAAGCAATTTCTTTCTTGAAGAACATGAGGGAATGCGTTTGGAAAAGAAATGAATACATGGAGTTAACAATTTATTATCTGTTAAATTCACCCACCTATCTAATTGTCTGTTTATCCATCGATCTACAATTCAGCGTCAGAACTTCCACTGGCCTAAGTTTGTGTGAAGAGCGAAAGGACAGGGGAACCTACCATCTTGCCACATCCTATCACATTATGAGAATTTTCAGATGTTGATGTTACTTTATTTTATTTATTTTTTTGAGGGGGGGGGTTCGAGGTAGGGTTTCCCTCTAGCCCAGGCTGACCTGAAATTCACTATGTAGTCTCAGGGTGGCCTCGAACTCGCGGCAATCCTGCTACCTCTGCCTCCCGAGTGCTGGGATTTAAGGCGTGCGCCACCACGCCCGGCTGATAATACTTTAGATATGATGGGGAATGGAGTGCTGGGATCTGAGTGTGCTATGGAAGGAGGAAACCAGGCTAAACCTTCAGTTTTAACTGTTGGCTGTGTGCAAGCTGTGAAGGTCATTAAGCACCATAGTGATTTTATTAAAATTTATTTGCTAGAGATTTGGTAATGGACAGCTTCCCAATGGAGGCCCATGGGCAGTGGCATCAGCTTGGGCGCCACGATCGTAACCATAGGCGAGGATTTGTGAGACAGTCGTAGCATAGGGCTCATAGAACAAACAGATGGGGATTTGATGGGTCACCTGTTCTTCAGGTGAAGACAATTGGGAGTTATATTGAGAGTCACTGAACACATGTAACTATCACTGCACGAAGACATATGGACATAGCAGCAGGTACTGCTGTTTGACCTTGTGTCGTCTTAAATTTGAGGTACCTGAGGGACAATCAGAGGGAAAGTGATCCACATTTGTTAACCATCCACTATATACCGAGCATCATGCTGGTCGAGACCTTATAAACACTGGTTCATTTTATCTTCCTTACAACACCATAAAATTGAATAATTCCATCTTGTATATAAAGGTCCTTCCTGCTTCCCAGATTAGTTAATGACATTTTTCTAATTTTCATGGCCGATAGGATAGAAATTTCTCATGATTGTTGTAGTGGGGGTGGGTGAGATTTGAAGCCAGGTCTGCCTGCCTCTATAATTCACAAACTTTTAGTGAGAGTGTACTGAAGGGCTGAGGCCTGGGATGCAAAGACACTAAAATCAGAGCATCAAGATTCATGTCTCCCTTCCGGAAGCTTTAGGTTTTGAGGGTGTGTATCAGTCATGGTTCTCTAGAGGAACAGAACCTACAGAATGAATTGGTAATACCAATTAATAAAAAGGGAATTTCTTGGGTTAGCTTCCGGCAGTACTATAATAGCTGTCTGCAGGCTTGAGAGTCAAGGATCCCTGGTATCTGCTCAGTCCACGTGGCTGGACGTCTCAGCAGTCTCTACCCAGCACTGAAGGCCCAGATGGTTTCTGGAGAGCTGCTGGTCTGCAGTCCACATGGGAAAACTGGTGAAACTTAGTTCCAGTGCTGATGAAGGGAAGCGGAACAGGAAAGATGCACCAAGAGTGAACAGATGTGTGTATGGGGGGGGGTAGGAAGTGGACAGGTAAAAGGCTCTTATCAGCGAGTAGCACAGGCAGCCAGGTGAATAAAACGCACCCACTATGGAGAAGTCAATCCTTCCTGGAAGTAACCCTCAGACACCCACCCAAGAGGAATGTCTGTGGATTCCTAGTCTCATCAAGTTGACAACAGAACTTAAGCCTCACAGACCGGAAGTAAGACCTCTCATCATTCTGTATTTCATTTCCCTCTTTGATAACTGAAGGAGGGAGACACTGGTTTCTATTTCACAAGGTTGGATTTTGGAGTTTAAACAATATGTATGCATGACTTGTATATATGCTTGAAGAACTGAGATATATATTTCTAAAACAATTTCTGGTATATATTAGCCTAGGTGAATACCAAACAATACCAAAAATATTACTATGATGACTGATAGAAGCATTTTGCGTGGAACTGTCCCTTGCAGAGTTGGAGGTACGGGAACAGAGGCCAGGAGGAAAAGTTAGAGACTGACCATTATGATGTAGGTCATAATTAGAGTCCTTGAATTTGAAGGATATTATATTCTACTTAGATTTCAGTTTCTAATATGTTCATAATTATTTTGAACATGGAAAAATCTGACTTTCCTGAGATAGATTTTCTTTTGGAAAATTAGTCTTATATTTATCATATAAAATATTATTTCCAAAGTACTTCAAAAATCTTCACCCATGCTTTTCTTTTAATATGCTAAAAGCCTCTTTAATTTGTCTTTGATAAATTAAGTTTATGTGGGTTTTCTAGAAAATGCTTATGGGGCTGCAGCAAGAAATAAGAAAGCAGTTTTCATATGTATGTATAAAGCACAAAGCAATCTTTCTCCAAGCAGTATAATAACAGAGCCACATAAATCCTGGTGGATTTAAGCTCCAATTCTTGTACAGTATTTCAGAAGGAAATTATGATAAAGGGCGTGGGCCCAAAATATTCATGAAGTTAGTGTTTGCTTCAAAAAATCTTATGTGGGATTTGGAATGGGTAATGTTATTTATCCCAGAAATTCTTCAGATGGGAGGGAAAAATGTTCTATCGAGGGCAGGGAAAAGTGTGAGGAACGTCATGCATATGATGTACAGCTTGTGTATTAGGCACTTCTCTTGTCACGGTGACCAGATACCTGGCATGAAACAGCTTAAGAGAGGAAGGATTTATTTTGACAAGCAGTTTAATGGCCTATAGGCAGAGGAGGCATGCTAGCAGGAGCATGTACAATTAGGAATCAGAGTGGACAAGCAGTGCGACATGGCTAAAACCCTTCAAGGCCCACCTCCAGACCCCCACTTCCTCCAGCAAGGCACCCCAACCTTCTGCAACCTTCTCAAACAGCATTGTTACGTAGGGGCTGAGCGTTCAAATACTAGCCTATGGAGTTCAAACACGAGTCTGTGGACATCTCATATTCAAAGGACAGCATCTGGGCAGCCACAGGGAACTCTTAATCTTCATGCTGCTGGAACGTGAAGGGAGAGGCCCTGCAGCTTTCCAGCAGAAGGTAAGGACCTGGAATAGGTCATTGGTGGGACAGAAGGAGTCAACAAACACAAAGAGACTTTTAGGACTGACTGTTCACTCATTCAATGACGAGAACTTTCTCACTTAGATACGGAATCTAGAAGACCTGAATAAACATACAGACTGATGGATGGACAGATGACAGATACCTGACCACATATTGTTTAAGAAGAAGAAACATATATGAACATAAAACTTCTTGTGTCAGATAAACATGCCAATTCCTCGTATGCATAGTGTTGTTTATAAACCAGGAAGGCTGCTCTGCATGGGTTAAAATCTCACCCTGTTTTAGTTATACAAGGTAATAACTTTCCCAGTGAGCTCCCAAATCCATCACGGAAAATGGCAAGTTTTTTTTTTTTTTTTAAGTGAGAGACTATTAAGAGTGATGTTTGTAGGATGCTGCACAGGGCAACAGTATGTTTAAATGATGACCACCACGGAGGTGTTAAGTAGTGCATATGTTCAGAAAGATGAAAGGAGTGATTACACATTTGATCTTAGGAACTGCTGTATTTTATCTCCATCTTATCAAGGCTCCTCAAGTAAAAATAATAACATTCTTCTCAAAGGACCAGAGTTTGTCTTCTTTTCAAAGTGTACCAACATTAAAATCAAAGAGTACCACTCTTAACAGGTGCAATTTCCATTAAAACTTATCATTGATTTCTTATGTTATTAAAAAAAATTGGATTAGGAGTTGTAGAGGGGCCTTTACTTAACACCAGGGAACAACTAGACAGGCTGACCTATTCGCACACGTGACTCAAAAGAGAGTAAGATGTAGAACTTATCCTTAAACCTTTGCCCTTGACCCCCTCAGGGAAAAGGGCTTCTTGCTCCTTCCCTCTGGTTCTCCGAAGCTACAGATGAACCTGTGATTCTGAGCTGTCTGGGGAGGCGGCTGCCAAGACAAGGACCTATTTTGCAATTATATGCAAGGATACTTGTTGGAATGTTATTTATATGTGTTGTCATGGCTTTCTGATTTTTTTTATTTTAAAACTTTTTTTAATATTTATTTATCAGAGAAAGAAGGAGAGATAGAGAGAATGGGTGTGCCAGGCCTTCCAGCCACTGTAAATGAACTCCAGACGCTTGTGCCCCCTTGTGTATCTGACTAATATGGGTCCTGGGGAATTGAACCTGGGTCCTTTGGCTTTGCAGGCAAATGCCTTAACCGCTAAGCCATCCCTCCAGGCCGGCTTTCTGATTTGAAGGTTATTAGATGCACTTTAATAAAGGAGGCAAATTAGAAAATGACATATAAAGAAAATAAAAGCCATGTCATATTGAAACTATTGTGCATATTTTCAATATCTCATTTCAAATGGGGAATTGAGTATCCATATTCTATTAAACAATATAGGTTGAGTTTTCAAATTGAAAGATCTCTGTAAACAAGTTTGGTCATAGTTTGTGGGTTGAACTGGGCTCTACATTTCCATTCTAGAATCAATTCCATTCTTATTATCAACAAGAAAAAGAAATATATTTATTTAAAGTCTTAATTTCTTTCAATATATTAGACAGATTTGATTGAAGTGGTCAAACTCCCCAATAAAAAATAGAACTTGTAATTGCAAAAGGAAAATATAAACAATGTTAGTCAAATAAAACTCCCAGAAATCCTAAGCAACTGTTTTTTTTTTTTTCCCCAGCCAAGAGCTGTCTGGAAATACACAGTCCTGTCTTGCGAACACTCTTGCATGCTGCTCAAAGAAAGGACTGCAGCTAATACAGCGGCGGCGGGAGAACAGTTATTCTTAAATGTCATCTATTTGCTAGACCTGAACTGGGTTAGGATTCAGACTTGAGTCATTCAATTACTGTACCCAGCAGTGTTCTCACCAGCATATTGCTTTCCTGGCTGTTCAAGAAAGCTGAAATAAGATTGTGTTGTATGCAAGATAGACCTCAAGAAATGAAAGAACAGGTTATTGGCTTTGAAAACCACAGACAGTCCATTTTGTTCTTCATGTCGTTGGAATGAATTGAAGTGTCACACTTTTTTTTTTTTAACCTCAGAAAGCAGTCACAAAATTGACGTGAAATCCAAAGCATGACTCTGAAAGTTATATTTAGTGAATCTCCCAAACAACACTCTAGTGCTACAATGGTAAAATGATACATTCTGGGCTGGGGAGATGGCTCAGTAGATAATGTTCTTGCTGTGCAAGTGTAACTGAGCTTGGACACCCAGAACCCGGGTAAAGCTGGATGCAGTAGCATTCATTTGTCTGTAGTCGCCATGCTCCTATGAGGGGATGGGAGGCAGAGGCAGGGCAGCGCTCAGAAGCTCTCGGGCCAGCTACGCTGTTGGACATGTAAGCTACAGCGAAGAAGAGTCCGTGTCTCAAACGTGGTGAGAGGCCAGGAATGACATGCCATGCTGTCCTCTGACCTCCACAAGTGCACCATGGCGTGTACATACCCACACATACATGTACGTATATGTGGAATGCACACACAATGATGAAGAAATCAGATATTCTTTCATTTTTTTCTGATTTATTTTTATTTATTTATTAGAGGGGCAGAAAGAGAGAGAGAGAGAGAATGAGCATGCCAGGGCCTCTAGCCGCTGCAAACAAACTCGAGACACATGCGCCATCATGTGCATCTGGCTTACCTGGGACCTGGAGAATTGAACCTGGGTCCTTAGGCTTTGCAGGCAAGCACCTTAACCACTAAGCCATCTCTCAAGCCTCAATAAATCATATATTCTATTTCATGTACTGTGAGCAAAAAAAGCATAAATTAGAAGCTAGTAGAATCAGATAGATGGGTTTCCTATCACATACTATGTGAGCATCTTCTCATTAAAATGCCCAGCTAAATAGTACATGTGGAAGATGCTTCACCCGTCAAGACTATCTAACCACATGCCAAATAACCTTCTGTGTTTGTTTCCTGAGAGGACCTGATTTATTAATTTTTAAATATTTATTTATCTATTTATTTGTTTAAGAGAGAGAGAGGGGGCATGCCAGGGCCTTCAGCTTCTGTAAACAAACTCCAGACACATGCACCACCTTATGCATCTGGCTTATGTGGGTCATGGGGAATCGGACCTGGGTCCTTTGGCTTTGCAGGCAAGTGCCTTAACTGCTAAGCCATTTTTCCAGTATCTTAAAAATTTTTTTTTCACAGACTTTTAGTTATTTTAGTTTATTTGAGAGACAGAGAAAGAGGTAGACAGAGAAAGAGGTAGAGAGAGAAGGAGAGAGAATGGGCATGCCAGGGCCTCTAGCCATTGCAAATAAACTCCAGACACATGCACCATATTGGGCTTATGTGGTACTAGGGAATCAAACCTGGGTCCTAAGGCTTTGTAGACAAGCACCTTAATTGCTAAGCCATCTCTCCAGCCCTGGTTTATAAATTTTTGTAGTAACCCTCAACTTTTATAGTTCTGATTTCATTTTAAATTAAAGTTTAGTCAAAAACTTAAATAGATAAGAATTACATGTTTGTAATGTACAACACAAGCTATATTGCTATATCCACACATAAATAGTGACATAAAGCTCATCAACACACCTATTACTTCCCATATTTTTTTTTTTTGTGGTGAGAACACTTAAAATCTACTCTTCTACCAAGTTCATGTATGTGGTGTGGTAATAAATATAGTCATCATATCAAACAATGGAGCTCTTGAAGTTTTTCCTCCTATGTAGCTGAAATTTTATACCTCTTGGACAATGTCTCTATTGACTGCTCGAGTTTTATGTATGTCATATGTTCTCAGTAAGTTTGCATTGAATAGCACATATTTGAAAGGTTTGTGATATAGATCTCTACACATATGTTAAATTTAAAACTACCATCAGGGGCCTGGCGAGATCGCTTAGTGGTTAAGGTGCTTCCTGAGAAGCCTAAAGACTCAGGTTCGATTCCCCAGTACCCACATAGGTCAGATGCACAAGGTAGTGCATACCTCTGGAGTTCCTTTGCAGTGGTTGGAGGCTTTGGTGAACCTGTTGTCTCTATCTGCCTCTCTCCCCATGCTCTCTCAAATAAATAAATAAAAACAAAACTATAACCAGGGTAAATATTTTCTTTAACATTATTTACAAATTAAAAAAATAACTATTAGGAAATTATTTATTATAGATTCATTAAAGTCATGCAGGGAAATGCTTATAATGTCCTAATGTCCTGAAAGGCTATTTAAAAAGATCTAGTTTACAGAAGCCTACAACTGTAATGCTTATCTCTAAGTGGTGTTGGCTTATGGTACAATATTGAAATACTGGATTTGATCATATTGAAATGGCTATACTGGCATCTTACTTTCAAGACTGTGCCAATGGAAAACATATTCTGAAGGACTCTGTGATGAGAAATATTTCCTATGAGCTATTGCCCATAGGTTTCTGCTGTAGGGAGTTTTAAATGTTCATAATTTTAATTAGGCAGTTTATTAGAAAGGTATTTTCTCAGTAGATCATTAGTAGTGCAGAAGGGTCCTCTCTCCTTTTACAATAAGTTTAACACATAAGTCTTAGTCAAAGACAGTATTTTTTAAAGCTACTTTTCCTACCTTGAGATGTTGCTGGGGTACGGGGACCATAACTGAGTCCCTTAGTTTCCAAAGTATATAGAATGGAAGCTTGTTATTTTTTGGCATGATATCCAGCTCATGATGAATTGCCAAACAGGAAAAAATTAACAGCCATTGAAACTTAAGATTGACATTAAAGCAAAACAAGATTCAGTAAAAGCCCGTGGAAACCATGGGTAGGAATAGACCATGGAGTGGCCTTGGCTCTATTGCTTATCTAGCCGTCGATCGAGGCCTCTCCCTGGGGAGGCAGTTAGGTAGGGAACTGTGCTCACTCTCAAGCTTTCATGAAAGGTGTCCGTTATCGTCCCTCATGAGTTCATGCTTCACTGATGAGTTCTTGGTTGGCTTTACAGTCCCCAAATCAACCCGGGCAGTTTGGATTAGTTTGACTTGCAATTTCCCAACGTTCCCCAAGAGAACTGCCATAACTCAATGTAGCCAAGCAGAAAGGGCTCCCTGAAAGGCTTGCTGAGGCTTCACAGCAAGCTAGTGCAGTATTCAAAGTAACCCAGCTGTCTGAGATGGGAGAGTTTCTTCAGCTCTCGATGAAAACTGCCCTAAAATTTGATGTAAAACATTCAATAACAGTTTACTGTCTCGATTACTTCTCCAGCTTTCCAGGCACGTCTAACACTCAGAATGGACAGAAATCTATAGCAATCACTACAGCAACTCTGAGTCTTTGAACTTTACATGGAAAACTTAATTGCCACATTGGAAGTTTATGATTCGTCTGTCTGTGTTGTATAGTATCAATGTTAAATAGGAGTCTTATGTCAAATGATTTTGCAGTTATTGGTTATTTGAATATCTCATCAGGAATCTTTTATTATGATGAAATACACCATGATTTTATAGGATTTATTTGGTTATACATCTTTTTGATTCTAATTTCAAATATTATGATCATCCTCTTACTTGTTAGACTTGGTAATACATTTTGCTTATCTCATTGAGGGCAATAGGAAACCTTCACAGACAGCAGGTTTTCTCAAGCATGGATTTGTGAGGCATTTCAAATAAGAATGTATTAATCCACATTTCAATGGATGCAAGTTTTAAGCCCATGTGTTGTTTAAGCATTGGAAATTCACAGTGTTAGCAAATAGATTTTTCCATATTAAAGTAATGAGTGCTGTGATACAAAATATTGCTGCAAAACTGTCTTTATAATTCTCTCTTAGAGATCTGGCTTCATTATTTCCCTTAGGCTAAACATTCAGCTTGGGTCTTGCAATATGTCCTTATTAATGCTGGGATGTAACTGTTCTTTCAGTGATACTGAGGGACAATAAACAGCCAAGGGCGAAGATTAGTATTTTATAGTATGATGCCAATCCGACAGAGGTCATCTGGAGTTGATCAAATGGCTCCTATAGGAACAGAGACCTTTGACTTCAGTAACGAATATAGCCATCATATCTTCAGAGAAATTCCCCACGCAGGGAAATTGTCATTCAAACAAAAACACATGCCTTTCTGGTTGGTATGACTCTTCCTACCAGATACTGCTTAGACCAAAATATTCTAAGACAAATGAATGTGTAGTGTTTGTGACTCACTGGCCTGCAGTTCACCTTCGCAGAAATGGCTGGAAAAGCACATTTTCTGCATCATTAGTAAGAATTTAGGGCTTACTCTCTGCCATGCTGCCAATGACACATCTTCTATCTCATCTCTGGTAGACCCTACCTCCTCTTGTCCTAACTTAGAGTATTTTCTTTTATAAAACTCAATAGGGTTGGAGAGATGGCTTAGCGGTTAAGCGCTTGCCTGTGAAGCCTAAGGACCCCGGTTTGAGGCTCCATTCCCCAGGACCCACATTAGCCAGATGCACAATGGGGCTCATGCATCTGGAGTTCATGTGCAGTGGCTGGAGGCCCTGGTGTGCCCATTCTCTCTCTCTCTCTCTCTCTTTCTCTCTCTGTCTGTTGCTCTCAAATAAATAAAAATTAAAAAAAACAAAAAATTTAAAACTCAATAATTCTTGGGCTGGAGAGATTGTCAGTGGTTAAGGTGCTTGCTTGCAAAGCCTAGGAACCCAAATTTGATCCCCAGCACCCACAAAAGCCAGATGGACAAGGGGCACACGCATCTGGAGTTCGTTTGCAGTGGTTAGAAGCCCTGGCATGCTCACATTTTCTCTCCTTGCACATAAATAAATAAAATATGAAAACATTCAAAAACAATAATTTTTAAGTGAGTGGCACAAAAATAGGACTCATGACGATATTTTCAAAAATTAACATCATCACGGGCTGGAGAGATGGCTTAGCGGTTAAGCGCTTGCCTGCGAAGCCTAAGGACCCCGGTTCGAGGCTCAATTCTCCAGGACCCATGTTAGCCAGATGCACAAGGGGGCACACGCGTCTGGAGTTCGTTTGCAGAAGCTGGAGGCCCTGGCACGCCCATTCTCTCTCTCTCTGTCTCTCCCTCTTTCTCTCTGCCTGTCGCTCTCAAATAAATAAATAAAAATAAAACAAAAAAAATTAACATCATCACGCTTTGCTATGTATCCACCTTCGTCACTGCCTCTTACCCCTCTTCCTCCATTTCAACAATACCTTCCTCCTCCCTACACAGTGTCCTTTCTGTATTCTTCTTTTTAAATTTTGTTATTGACAACTTCTATACTTACAGACAATAAACCATGATATTTCCCTCCCCTCCCCAATTTTTCCCTTCACAACTCCGCTGTCCATTATATATACCCCCTCTTTCCATTAGTTTCCCTTCTGTTTTGATGTCATCATCTTTTTCTCCTATTATGAGGATTTTGTGAAGGTATGCTAGGCACTGTGAGGTCATGGATATCAAGGCCAATTTCTGTCTGGGCAGTTGCATTGTTAAGGAGTGGTGCCCTTCCTTTGGCTCTCTCATTCTTTCCACCACCTCTTCCGCGATGGACCCTGAGCCTTGGAGGGTGTGATAGAGATGTCTCAGTGCTGAGCACTCCTCTGTCACTTCTTCTCAGCACTATGTTGCCTTTTGGGTCATCCCAGTGGTCACTGCCATCTGAAAAGAGAAGCTTCTCTAACCAAAAGTGAGAGTAGCATTAATATATGGGTATGAATATTAAGTGTAGTGTTTTCAGGGCAGTTTGGTGAGAATAAGATATGCATTTAGCGTGACAAGAGTGGGCTTTGTACCACTAAGGCACATGACATCCCCTGCCATATGTTTTTGATTAGGTTTTCATGAATTGCCTCTCTTAGAGTGGGCCTCCAGTCCAATTAGAGAGCAGTTGGCTTCCCCCAGAGCATACATGCCAGTATTGCACCTGTTTGGTCATTTGGCCTTTATAGCCAAACTTGAGGCTTCCAGTGTCCACTGTTTTCACTGCTGAAGACTTCTGTCTCCCATCAGACTGCACGCGGTGCAGCTTTTGCCAGCTTTCAGTTGGCTGATCTACAGGGAGAAGGTTATAGCTCAGCACCAGCTTGATTTTTCAGTGATCTTGCTGCCCATGCCTGTGAGGTCTTCAGCAATAGGGTCTTACCATCTGTTACTCATGGGAAACCACGGGCCTTGGCAAATGCCTGTAATGTTTTGGAGGCAGCAGGGACCTCCCCGGCCAACAACAGGAAGCAGGTGCTTCCTTTAGTTTCACTTCATTCAGTTTTTACTTTGGTAAAACTGAGGGCGTTAAAGTATCTTTTTACAAGATTAAACAAAAATCAATATATGGGGGCTGGAGAGATGGATCAGCAGTTAAGGCACTTGCCTGCAAAGCCTAACAACCTGGGCTGGATTTCCCAGTACCCACAAGTGACACATGCATCTGGAGTATTTTTTTCTTTTCTTTTCTTTCTTTTTCTTTTCTTTTCTTTTTTTTCTTTTTTGCTTTAACTTGATTCCTTGATGCACTTATCCTCTCCGTCTCTCTTCTTTCTATCTCTCTCTTCATGCAAATAAATAAATAAAAATTATAGAAAATACCCCTAAAAAATCAACACGTGGAAGAAGTGGGATAGGAAGAGAAAGCTAAAGAAATGTGAGTCCACTGATTTTCCACAGGTGTTTTTGTCCTTGCAGACTGAGAGACACTTGACAAAAGGCATATAAGCCCAAATTTCTACTGTGAAACTAACCTCTCCCAACCCTTAAAGTGGACTCTTGCATGTAAGAGGCTACTTAACAGTCCTTGACTACATATGAATATTCAACGCCTGAGAGGTGTCCTGTGAATATCTTTATAATGAGGGTTTCTACATAACATCAGATAACTTGGTCAGTGCAGTAGGAGAAAGCCAAGTATTCCTTAAATCCACACGCAGCTTCTGGGACCTGTGATTTTAGGCAGGTGGGGATCTGGTAACTTTCAGCTGAGGGGTCATGAATCACAGAGCAGGTCTGGGCGAGACAGGGCACATTTCAGGAGAAATGCGTCATTTGTGTTACTTCTTCTCCGAGATACAAATGAGACTCACTAACTAGAAATCTTTGCCACTTTCCAGAGACTTATAAGGATATTTATTCATATATTTATATGACTTCATTAAACTGTTATCTCTAATTATAGCTTCACCCATTTCTTTTTTAAAAAATTTATTTATTGCTGTGTTTTTTTTGAGACAGGCTTCCACTGTGTGACCCAGGGTGGCTTAGAACCAACAATGGACGCCAGACTGGCCTCAAACTTGTGGCAAACCTGTCTCAGCATCTGAGGGCTGGGATTCAAGTTGTGACCTGTCACACTTAGCTTGACTCATTTCTTGTGTCCTCGGCTCCTCATGTAAATTCTGGAGGTGCATATAAAAACGAAATAAAGCATTGTTGACAAGATGAGCAAGTGGGTTTAGGTTTTAGTTCCTTATCCTAACATGAAGGTGTCAGAGTAGATTTTCTTGTGGCATATGGTACTTTTTTGTCTCTAGTCAATAATATCCCCTTTCTACGCTCAGAGATGGATCATATACCCCAGTTCAGCGAAGGTCACCCTAGTCTTCCCTTAGGTGACACTAACTTCCCACTCATGGTCACCATACCCAGAGAAGGGTTTAGGTCTTCGGCAGATGGAACTGAACTGGAGCGGAGCTCGCCTTCAGCCTGTGTTTCCTGTGAAGGACAATGAGGCCGTTGTCATCCACCATCTCACTGACTCCCTCATCGTTTTTCCTCTCTGCTCCAGTTCTTCAGGAAACTCTGGTAAACCGTGCTTGCAATGAATTATTACACTGAAGTGTCTTAAGAGCATTATGCTGGACTGATGGAGCTGTCTGTGCACTTCATGTAAGTATTTTAAATACGTTTGCAGGAAATGAATTCTCAACCTCTGTGATGCAGATTCAGTCTACCAAGCGTGTCTTCCCAGCAGTTTGTCACTAACCTTTCAGGCTAACTTGAGCCACAAGTGCAGCAGTCAGTAACAACAAACACACTCTCTAGAGATGTTTCAGCATAGCCTTGACACGCCCATACTATGGTAGATGGCCTCTAAAGCCTCCTCCCCTGATAATCTTCACCTCCTGTTCCCATCCATGGCCTTGTATAATTTTTTTGTTTTCCAAGTCATGGTCTACCTCACTTAATACCCAGTGTGGAGCAGAAGCCGGGCTTCCGGCACCTCTGCCTTGTGTTTTGACAGCAGACTCTCCTTTGCTGTCTTTAATGAAGAGAACAATGTATGGAAAGGAGGTTGTCCCTTGGCCAGTATCCAAAAAGGATCTGGGGCTCTCAGGCTCCCCACAATGTGCCAGCAATGAAAGATTGCCAACAACCGCAGGATCATTCTTGGGCAGACTTTCAGGAGAGAGGATGGCTTTGGCTGTCATGCTTCATTGTAGCTGTGGAACAAGGAGACCGAGTGAAACTGTACATGGGCTTCTGACCCACGAAAGCTATGAAATAATATACACTTGGTACTGTAATCCTATGTGGTAATGCTGTACACAACAGTAGAAAACTCATATTACTTTGATTATTCATTTAACCTTGTGTCCCCCATGAACTGAGGTATGCTAAATGCTTGGTCCCAGCTGATGGCAATTTGGGAGGTGGAAACCGGCTGGAGGAGGTGTGTCGTTGGGAAGGGCTTAGGCGAGTTACCGCCAGCAACCCCTTGCCCGGGTTTGGTTCACTCTCCTGTTGCTGTTTTTTTTTTTTTTATGAATTTTTTTCTTTTCTTTTTTTCTTTATTAGTTAGTTTTGTATTCAGCAAATACAGTCAGTTTGGTACCATTATTAGGCTCATCCGTGACCTGCCCCCTCCCCTTGGCCCCTCCTTGTTGAGGTATACTGGTCATGCATTGTGGAGTTAGCCCACAGTTATGGGTAAGCTAAATGTCTCTGCATATCATGACCCAACATGTGGCTCTGACATTCTTTCCGCCCCCTCTTCCGCAAAATTTCCCTGAGCCATGTTGGGTTCATTTCTGGTCTGCTTCAGTGATGAGGTGTTGGGGGCCTCTGAGGCTCTGGCTCTCTGATTTGGTAGGAGTTGATTTTTCTCTGTGTTGATCTCCTTTCCCCCTTCTGCTGGTATCCAGTTCATCAGGAAAACAGCCCCCTTGCTTGTTTTGATCTGCTGTGGCAGAGGTGACGTCCAGCCTCTGCTCATGTCATGCATTCCGTTGTCATCACGGAGCTTCCCTTGGAAACTGTGAGCCAAAATAGAAACTTCATTCACACTGCTGCTTTCAGTGCAGTGGTTCACTCCAGCAGTGAGAAGTAACTGCAGTATACCCCCTGTTTCTTGGTTACTGTTCCTAATTTGTCCTCTTTTGATATCAATGACAACACCCAGTATTCACTGGCTCTTTGGAATAACATGCACATCTGGGATGCAGAAGCATACAAGTAGACATTTAAAAAAATTTTTTTGTTTATTTTTACTTATTTATTTGAGAACGACAGACACAGAGAGGAAGGGATTGGGAGAGAGAGAGAGATAATGGGTGTGCAGGGCCTCCAGCCACTGCAAACGAACTCCAGACGCGTGCGCCCCCTTGTGCATGTGGCTAACGTGGGTCCTGGGGAATCGAGCCCCGAACTGGGGTTCTTAGGCTTCACAGGCAAGCGCTTAACCACTAAGCCATCTCTCTAGCCCTCTTTTTTTTTTTTTTGTCTCCTTGAAGACTGTTGTTGCTGGCGGAAGATAGCCATCAAATTAGAAGATATGTGAAAGGAGGGAGCAAGTAAGGATCGTAGGATTCTGTGATTTCCTGAAAAATCTGACTAATGATGTTGGTGTTCATGGTGTTTTACTAACAAAGTTTGACCTTCCATTTGAACTTTAAAGAGTTAAAACTTAATCAGGTGGAAAATAGTGAGAGGGCTAGGGAGATGCACTTGCTGATCAACCAGCGCCTGAGTTTAATTCTAGGACCCCGAGGCTGGTATTTGTTACTTGAGCCCTCTGACGTCCGGGCAGGAAGCAGGCAAGAGAGTGGAAGCTCTTGGCAAGCACAGCAGGAAGAACAGCGGTGGAGAGGAAAACTGCCTCAACTCAGAAAAGCTGGGTTCTGACCTCCACACACACAGGGCGTCATGAGCATGCCCGCACTCAAACATGAACACATAGACACACGCATTGACACATACGTGCATATACACAAAAGCAGATAAGTGATTAAAAAAAAACATTAAAAAGTAGGGAAATGTTCCAGGAAGGGAGGTGTCTGGTGACCCAGAGCTATGAAGGAGTTTGAGGAGGGTTGGAGAGATGGCTTAGCGGTTAAGGCATTTGTCTGCAAAGCCAAAGGACCTGGAGTTCGATTCCCCAGGACCCATGTAAGCCAGATGCACAAAGGGGCACATGCGTCTGGAGTTTGTTTGCAGTGGCTGGCGGCCCTGGCGTTCCCATTCTCTCTCTTTCTCTCTCTCTCAAATGAATAAATAAAAATAAAGTTAAAAAAATTCTTAAAAAAAAAAGAGTTTGAGGAAAGACATACTTTTTGGACCCAAGCGATCAAAGCCTATATAGCTAGACTAGAGGGAGATCATGAAAGCTTGGTAGGCCGTCGGTCAGTACTAGCCGGGAGCAGGCTCAGCAGGGAAAGTGCTCGCCCACAAACATGAGGGTCTTGATCTGGATGCACAGAACCTATGTAAAAGACGAAGGGAGCACGGTGGTGTGTGTGCCTGCAATCCCACTGCTGGTGAGACAGACGCAGGGCATTCCTGGGACTCGCTGTCTAGCTCCTCCAGCCTAATGGGTGAGCCCTAGGAGCAGCGAGACCCTGTCTCAAAGAATAATGTAGAAGAGTGACTGAGGAGGACCTTTGACATCAACCTTTGGACTCCACAGGTGTACATGCCCATGTGCCAATACACATATGTTTACTTATTTATTCATGAGAGAGAGAGAGAGAGAGGCAGATATATAGAGAGAATGGGCACACTAGGGCCTCTAGCCACTGCAAATGAACTCCAGACACATGTGCCACCTTGTGCCTCAGGCTTATATGGATCCTGGGGAATCGAACCTGGGTCCTTAGGCTTTGCAGGCAAATGTTTTAACCACTAAGCAATCTCGCAGCCCCCATACGCATATAAACATGAATGCATGCATATCACACACACACACATACATGTTGAAAAAGGAGAAAATATGCAACCAATTGATTGACCACTTTTTTGGTTTTTTTTGGGAGGGTGTTGTTTTTTGAGGTAGGGTCTCACTCTAGCTCAGGCTGGCCTGGAATTCACTATGTAGTCTCAGAGTGACCTCAAACTCACAGCGATCATCCTACCTTTGCCTCCTGAGTGCTGGGATTAAAGGCGTGCGCCACCATGCCCAGCTCTGATTGACCACTTTTAACAGAATAAAGGATGCGTTACACTTCGTTGTTAGGCAATGGAACTGTGCAAGAATGGTTTGTATATTAGAATTTATATGAGGAAGAGAGCTATCAGGACCTAATAGGCATACGGATTTGCTATCAGAAGTGAACTGTATATGAATGCGAAACAATCAGAAATGTAAATGTCTGGAAATCTAAGGAACCACCACATCTAGCCACTGGCAGGAATGTGAAGAGTTGTTGAGAAAGTGAGTGGCTGCGTCTCCGTGTCCTTCGGGTCATAGGCTCTGGAAATGGTCTGTCAGTAGGTCAACAGTTGGTAAGATGAGATGGACATTCGTCCACTCTGGCTCACCTTTGGTCTACAGCCTCCATCACCTCCTAATCCATGCAGTTTCGTTCCTTGTTTTGTTTAGTGACTGTGTCCTAATTAGAAACCTAAACAACATGAGCATGGTACACTTGACTGTGTGCTCATAAATATTTCTTTAATAGCTTTGCTCTAGCTGAAAACAGTGCTGTGCTCCTCAGTTACATAGCAAATAGTAATTGCACTTAACCTACTACATGCAATTATTAAAAATGTATGTAAGAAAATTTGTTGATACTTTAAATCCATTAATCAACTCTATTTTGCTTATGTAAAATGATGAAAGTTTATCTCAAACATAACTAAAGCATTGCAATTGTTCATATACTATAATTTCGAGCACTTTAATTCTTTACTTCTTACTACAGAGTTGAATATCAGCTTACTCCATTTAAAATTCTTTTTGCAATTCACAAATTCAGATGATAATGATTGAATATATTTAAAAGAGAGGAATTTGGGCTGCAGAGATGGCTTAATGGTTAAGGTGCTTGCCTGCAAAGGCCAAAGGACCCAGGTTTGATTCCCCAGGACCCATGTAAGCCAGATGCACAAGGTGGCACATTCGTCTGGAGTTTGTTTGCAGTGGCTAGATGCCCTGGTGAGCCCATTCTCTCTCTGTCCCTCTCCTTCTCTCCATCTCTTTGCCTCTCTCTCTCTCTCAAATAAATTAATAAATAAAACAAAAATAAATAATAAAAAGTTTAAAAGAGAGGAATTTATGTTCCTAGGTGAATAGTCAAATAGGAAAACAGACCGTTTCTCTTTCTCTATGATATTTATCTTCAATTCATATCTGATCAAATTATTTTGTGTGATTTGTTTTCCAAAGTATTAGTCCTTCTGGTGGCTCTGAATTTCCATGTCGTTGAACTGCTGGGACACTGGTTTTTTCATAATTCTTTAAGTTTCCATACATCTTCCGCATATTGGGATTTAGATCAGGAGGCAGAAATTTTCTGTTTCTATAAGAGATGATGTCATGTTAAGACAGAATTGATTTCCATGATAGGTTCTCCTGAGATATAATTGCTTTGAGTTTCTTGAATAACTTGCTATCATATTTCTCATTATTGGTTCTCACCCATTCTTTTGGCCTCTGAAGTGTTCTTACATATTAATATGACAAGGATAAGACTGGTTTCGATTCATGGAATCGGGGGTGACAGTTCATTCCTTGCCCTCAGGAAATCATGCTGGAAGGTCTTTCTGAACATCAGCTTATTTTCATACATGCACAGTGACTTCCTGGGGTTATGTTTGAGAAATTATCCTGGAAATAAGTACAAGCATTGTCGGGTGCGGGTCACACTAAGAATATGGATTCTTCTTATATTTCACATGTTTGCTTGACTCTCTTTTTATTTCTCTTTTATCCTCTACCCGGATCCTATTTTCCTCTGGTCCTGTAGCACAGCCAGAGCAGTAGGTGGGTGTTACAGGAGAACACTAAACTGACACTGAGTTTGCATAAAATTTCAGCTCTGTCAGCGAGGCCATAGTCTTGGACATTTTACTTTTGTGCACCCCAAGTTATTTTCATTTGTAGTGAGAATAACTTCTTTTTAATTTAACAAATGTATGTGTGTCCCTGTAGTCTCTAGCACACTATGGGCACTCAAACTTATTATTTAGTAGGACTAAAATTATATTGAAAATAAAAAGATTTATTATTTATTATTTTATTGAAAATAAAAAGATTGCATACATTTAGCTTGTCTTTTTACTGGATGGGGAGAACAAATTCACAAAGTATGAAAGTTGAAGGTCTATGACCCAGAGTTTGCGTTGGAGCCCATGTGTTCCCAAAGAAGAAGAAAAGGAAGGGCAAAGAACAGGAGGATGAGAAAGGGAACGAGGCATTAAATGATTAGAAATCATTTTCCTAAATCGATTATGCTCTAGTCCTTCTTTAATTGTATTTTGCATTCTTTATTTTTCTCTTTGAGTTAGTGTCTTGCTCTACCCCAGGCTGACCTGGAATTCACCATATCATCTCAGGCTGGCCTTGAACTCATGGAAATGCTCCTACCTCAGCCTCCTGAATGCTGACATTAAAGGCATGATTTGCCATGCCTGGCAATTTTCCACTCTTTATAATTGACAAATAAAAGTTGTATATGTGAATTAAAAGTATGTGGAATGAATTGCTATACATTATGAATTAATTACCATAGTCATATTAATTAGTCGTATTAATTAACAGGTCACTATAAGTATCGACCATTTTGTATATACTTGTGGTGAGAACACTCGAGATTTACTCTTTTTATAAATTTCAAGCATCAACACAGCATTGGTAACCAGTCACCATATGTGAGGTCAAAATCTTCAGGCAAAACCTTTTAATGGCTCCATCAATTCTCACATTTCTACTTTTGCAACTAATGAGTTATTTATATATTTTATATATTTAACTCCTTAGGGGATCCCAGGACTTATTCATCTTATAATTAGAAACATACCCAAGTCCTCTTCATTCCCCCCCAGCCCTTGATCATTACCTTTCTGCTCTTTTTTTTTTCCTATGAGTTTCGTCTTGTTACATTTCTCATGTTAGTGAAGTTATACTACCTTTAAAATCTTTTTTGCCTGGCTTATGTCACTGAACATAATGCCTTACAGGCAGATCTGTGTTGTCATAAATAGCAAAATTTCTGTCTTTTAAAGATATTTTATGTATTTATTTGCAGGCATAGAAATAGGAGAGAGAGAGAGACAGAGAGAGAGAGAGAGAGAGAGAGAGAGAGAGAGAAAGAGGAGAGAGACAATGGGTGTACCAGGGCCTCCAGCCACTGTAAACCAACTCCAGATGCATGTGCCACTTTGTGCATCTTGCTTTACGTGGGTACTAAGGAATGGAACCCAAATCATTATGCTTTTCAGGCAAGCACCTTAACCACTGGGCAATCTCTCCAGCCCCTCCCCATATTTCCTTCTTTATAAGGCAAGCAGGCATCTACTACATGTATCATATTTTATTTATTTACCTGAGAACAGACATATGGATAGCATACATATCTTAGCTATAGCAAACAATGCTTCAATGCAAATGACCCTGTAGCTGTCCTGTGACATATTAACGTCACTTCTTTTATTATAGGGCCAGTGCTATGTCATCTAATTGGTAGTAAGGATAGTTCTGTGTTTAATTTTCATAGGACTCTCTCTCATCTTTTCTGTAATGGCTGTGCCATTCCACATTCCCAGCAACAGCATATCGTGATAGGGCTCAACTTTTCCACAGACGCCAACTTCCCTCCTCACAAACGCTTATTTTCTGTTTGGCAGCAGCTGCCATTCTAATAGGCACGGCATCATATGGGATAGCGCACGTCCCTGATGATTAGTGATGCTGAGCATCCTACCACGTGCCTGCTAGACTCCTGTGGTTTTTATTAGGAAAAATGTGTACTCCAGTCCTTTGCCCATTTCCAGTTTTTTTTTTTTTTTTTTTTTTTTGTGTGTGTGTGTGTGTGGTGATATGAAGTAATGGGGACTGGGTAATTTACAAAGAAAAGGACTTCATGTTGGCTTAGAACTGGGGAGGCTGAGTAGGTGGCTAGCATACCTTAGCTTTTGGCAAGGGCACTGCAGAGCTTCAGCTCATGGAAGAAGGCTAAAAGGCAAGCAGAAACCAGACGAGATAAGAAGGCTGATTATCTTTAAGGTATCCTCTCTCCTGAGAATCTCATTTTCCCCTTGAGGTCAGAGCCTTGAATGTTCCACTGTATCTTGATCTTGTTAGGTCAGCAATTAAATTTCAACATGAGTTTTGGTGCAAACTACATCGAACTTCAACATCCATTTTTAAACTCAGGTATTTATTTATTTATTTCCTGTTTACATGGTATGAATTACTTATATCATGTGAATACTACATTTTTGGTTGATACAAATTTTGCCATTTTTTTCTGGAAGTCATATCACCAATAAACTGACTGCTTCATTTTTTTTTGTTTGTTTGTTTGTTTTGGTTTTGGTTTTTCGAGATAGGGTCTCACTCTGGTCCAGGCTGACCTGGAATTAACTCTGTCATCTCAGGGCTTCATTTTTTTTATGCAGAAACTTTTTAAAAAGATTTATCTTTATTTATTTATTTATTAGAGACAGAGAGAGGGAGAAAGAGAGTGAGAGTATGGGTGTGCCAGGGCCTCTAGCCACTGCAAATGAACTCCAGATGCATGCATCCCCTTGTGCATCTGGCTTATGTGGGTACTGGGGAATCGAACCTGGGTCCTTAGGCTTTGCAGGCATGTATCTTAACAGCTAAACCATATCTCCAGCCCAGAAACTTTTTAGTTTGATGTAATTCCACTTGTTTATTTGTGTGTTTCTTGCCTGTATATTTTGTCTTTGTTGCTTTGTTTACATATTTTAAAAAAGAACACTCCAAGACCACTGCCAATAAGCATTTTCACGGTTTTCTTATAGACTTTGTTTATTTAGATCTCATGCTTCAGGTGTTAATCCACTTAAAGTGAAATTTTAGATATGGGATAAGAGAAGGAGATAATTTCATTCCTTTGCACGTAGATTTACAGTGTTTCTAAAATCAGTTATAAAAAAAATCTATCATTTACTCATTGTGTACACTTACAGTTCTTACTAAAGATAAGTTAAATGTGTATTGATCTGACTGTTGGTTAGTCATATGGTTGAATGTATATTTTAGAATTTTGTTTAGTTTTCATTTCTATATCTATGGAAATATTAATCAGAAGTATGTCCTGAAAGAGAATAAATAACATGACGAAGTGGGATTTATCTTTAAAATGGTATGTAAGCTGGTCTCCAAATTGTTCTTATTTATTTTAAACTTTTTACTAGCAACTTCCATGAACATAAACAATATCCCATGATCATAACCTCCCTTACCTCTCTTACCACGCTTCTTCCCCCTCGATTGGAATCTCTTCTATGCTTATTGATTGATTAAGAATTTCGTTGTATGAGGTGGTGCTAGTCCCATCAGGTAGTACTCTGACATTCTCTCTCCCCTATCCTCAATCCAGTGGGTGCTGTCCTCAGTAGGGTTATTGGTGTTTCCTGTGGGATCGTGGATACACGAATCTCTGTGGGTGGGGGCGGGGCCAATGCCCCAGGGTACCCTTCACATACTGTGGCTCTTACACATTGTCTGCCCTCTCTTCCTCAATTCTCCCTGAACCTTGGTGGGTGTGTTCCATGACTACTTCAGTGGTGAGCTGTCTAAGATCTCTGAATTTATGCTTTGAGCCATTTTAAGCGTCCTGGGTGTTTATCACCATCTCCCTGGAGCTGGTTGTCAGGCGAGCAGGGGGAGCAGCACTCGTGTCTAGGTCATCACCTCCTTTGTAATGTCTCCTGGGCCCTGACAGGTGGGATACAGGTGAATCGCCTCATGCTTGGCAATCAGCTATCTTTTTCTTCATTTTTATGGAGCTTGATTCTCCCCTGCTTTCTGTAAAACAAAACAGATTCTATTCTTTTTTTTTTTTTTTTTGAGGTAGGTTCTCATTCTGGCCCAGGCTGACCTGGAATTCACTACGTAGTCACAGGGTGGCCTTGAACTCATGGCGATCCTCCTACCTCTGCCTCTCTAGTGCTGAGATTAAAGGCGTGCACCACCACGCCTGGCACAAAACAGATACTTTAACCAAGGGTGAGACTGGCATGGATTGGGTATAGCCACTCTTCTTGGCCAAAGGCCCATGGGAGCTTCTCTCTGGAGTCTGTGGCCTTCCTATCCACGGGCTGCTGACTTGGTTCTCAGTACCAGCTATGAACAATTTCTCTCTAAGCGAGCCTCACAGCCAAGCAGGGAGTCACTGACTACCCACGTAGGCTGTGTGCCACTATAGCACAGGTGTGAACATCTTGTCTGGCTGGTTGATTTTGTATCTAGCATTGTCCCCAGCTTCTTCACACTATTGGTAGCCATTATCTCGCAGCAGCACTTTTGAGCACTGTGAGGGCTCACTGGCTTGCTTGGAGGTCATGCTGAATGTGACCTGGCAATGTCCTGTGTGCACATCCTGTGGTACCCTCAACAATGGGGTCTTACCATTTAGCTCTGGCATAGCCAAGTACTTCGGCAATGACTTTTATGTACATGTATGTATGCACTTAGTGTGTGTGTGTGTGAGAGAGAGAGAGAGAAGAGAGAGGCACATATGTGTGTGTGGAGGCCAGAAGACAACCTCAGGTGTCTTCAGAACAGGGTCTACCTCTTTTTAAAAAAAATATTTTATTTATTATTTATTTATTTATTTGAGAACAAGAGGAGGCACATGAAGAAGATGGGCATGCCAGGGCCTCAAGCCACTGCAAAGAAACTCCAGACACAGGTGGTCCCTTGTGCATCTGGCTTACATGGGTCCTAGGGAATTGAACCTGATCCTTAGGCTTTACAGGCAAGCACCTTGACTGCTAACCCATATCTCTAGCCCCACCTCTTTTTAAAAAATATATCTTTTCATTTATATGTTTCCAAGGAGATAAAGAGAGAGAGAGAGAGGGAGAGAGAAAGAATATGTGCATGCTAGGGCTTCCAGCCACTGCAAACAAACTCCAGAGATATTTAACACCCTGTGTATCTGGATTTATGGGGGTATTGGGGAATGAAACCCAGGCTCTCAGGCCTTGCAAGCAAGTTCCCTAACCACTGAGCAATTATCTCCAGCCCAGTTCACCTTTTCTGAGACTGGTCTCTCATTGGTCTGTGGCTCACCCAATTAGGCTAGATTTGCTGTCCAACAAGCCCCAGGGGTACTCCCATTCCTGCCTTCCCAGAGGTTGGATTACAATATTTTATTATTTTTTTAAAAAATGATTATAATCAGGGATTTAGAGCAGAACTCTCAGTTCTGAAAACCTCAAAAGCTAATCTCAGTCACTCATCCCAGTAGACCAATTAAAAAGACGAATAATGGGAAAAAGCAGAGAAAAGACTTTTAATTAATGTACTGGTGACTTCGAGTTCATCTTTAGGTTTCAATAGAGGGAGGATTGGGTCTTGGGACAAGACACATGCACAACTAGTCAGTCTTAGTCAAGGTGTGGTTCTGGGTTCTGGCAGCATTGACTCGGATCTGGTCACAGAAAGTGGTCCGATGAGTTATTCATTTGACTGCTATCATTGGAGAGGGTCCAATCTGCAATGTAATTTCTGCTCCAGGGTGGAACCTGTGGGTGGTCGATCCTCCCAGGCTTTGTTCTTGCAGAAATCTCAGGTGATGGCAGGTTTAGTACAATGACTTATTTCTGTGTCTTTAGCCTTTAAGGGAATGAGTAGGGTTAGGTAGACAGAGAGTCCTTGAGTGACTCACAGGCAAATGCAGTCATGCAGGAGTCTGAGGATGTGAAGGAAACAGACTCAAAATGAAGGCAGAGATGCCAGACTTTCCTCCTCATTTTAGTTACCTGTGGGGCCTAAGTGAGGATCAATGCTTTTTTAGCAAAATCAACTCTTAAATGTCGGCTACACTACCACGGGACCTTCTTGCCTTAGCAATTTGGCCACTGAAACCACAAACCAGCCACTTCCTCTTACTCGGCAAGCGTTTGTTACTAAGTATTTAGTAATCACCTTTAATGTGTTCACGATTGACTGTAGAGAAAGTTTCCATTGTAATCATGTCAGAACTGCTATGTGATGTCAACACTGACCTAAGGGCATAAACACTAGGAGGGCAGGTGAACCCCGGCATTAAGTTTATAAAGTGATGAGGGACTGCACAGATCCTCGGGACAGCATTAAAACATAGCTCGCACGGTTCTAGTGGTATGGCTACTTTCTTTCTCTTACACTTAAAATAAAGAAACAGGGAAATGGCTTAGCGGTTATGGCATTTGCCTGTGAAGCCTAAGGACCAGGGTTCGATTCCCCAGGACCCATGTCAGCCAGATGCACAAGGGGGCACAGGTGTCTGCAGTCTGTATGCAGTGGCTAGAGGCCCTGGTGTGCCCATTCTCTCCCTCTATCTGTCTCTTTCTCTTTCATAAATAGGTAAATAATGTTATAAAAGCGACTGGGAACTTTGATATATGAACAAACAATAACCTGGCTGTGATGCTGTCAGAACATCCCCTTTGCTCCCCTCCCCGCCCCCACGCCACCGAGGTCGTTCCTCTTTCACGGCAGTCCTCTCTCTGTTTTGTCGTCTCATTCCTTTTATCCTTGTCCGTCCTTCCATGTCAAAATGTTTATGGCTTCACACTTTTTCAGAGCCCGTATAGCTATAGTTTTTTTTTTCCTTTTTGCCTGTGCAATTATGTGGGTGTTTAAGTAAATTCAAAATTTGCCCGGTTTACATAGTGTGGTCTGACACATTATTAACATACCAGTGTGCTCACAACTGAAATAATTCAACCCACAATAAATGAAATGCTCATCACGAATCTTACTTTTAAAAAATTTTTCTTAGAGATACAGAGACAGAGAGAGAGACACACACACAGACAGAGAACTGGTGTACCTGGACCTCAGCCAATGCAATAGAATGCCAGACACTTGCACTACCTGGTAGGCACGTGTGACCTTAATGGGATGATGGCTCAGTTGTTAAAGGTGCGTTATTGCAAGCCTTTTGGCCCCAAGTTCCATTTCCTAGCACTCATGGAAAGCTGGATGCAAAGTGATAAATCTGACTGTGCCCCGGACTTGTGTATGGCAACTAGCAGAAGCATCAGGAGGATCTAGAGGAATGCAGGCCAGCCTGGCACACACACAGCAGCACAGACAAGGTAGATCTGCTCTTACAAAAGGTGGAAAGACAGAAAAATGACGGAAAGACAAGAAGAACAACTTGAGGTTGTCCTCTCCATGTGTGCCATATATGCCCGTGCACATAACACACACACAAACGCACACACATGCACGCACGCAAGAATCATTTCCATCTACCATTGTAGGTGGAGAGAAGCATAAACCCCTCCCAGACCCTGATGTTTGAAAATATTTTATTTATTTATTAGAGATATATATCTCTATATAATATGTATTAAACATATCTGTATATATGTGTCTAATGTCTAATATTCATTTTTATTTATTTATTAGAGAAAGAGAGGAGAGGAGATAATGGGTATGCCAGGGCCTCTGGCCACTGCAAATGAACTTCAGACACATGCACCACCATGTGAATCTGGCTTACATGGGTTCTGGGGAATTGAACCTGAATCTTAGACGTTGCAGGCAAGCGCCTTAAGTGCTGCGCCATCTCTCCAGCCACCTGAGCCTGATCTTACAGCAACACAACGTTTGCCCTGTATGTAAATATCCACCTTTGATTCTTTTTTTTTTTTTTTTTTTTTTGGCCAGAATCTACCTTAAACTGTGGGACTTTTTCAAGAGTTTTCCCTCTCTTGTGATCATCGGTGCTTTCCTCACTGTCTCCACATCTTCAGTGTCTCTCAGCTTACTCTGTCCATATTATACCAGAGAAGCAGCTGTTGATACAGATGCCATTAAAACTCGAGGAGCTTTTGTATCGCTAAATGGCCTCTTCATCTCCAAACACTGTTGCCTGGGCATGGTGTGCTTCCCACCTATGCACCAATGTTTATTTAATATTTTTTACACTAAAAATTTTATTTATTTATTTGCGAGGATAGAGAGAGAGAAAGAGAGAGAAGACAGACAGAGAGTGGATGGGCGTGCTAGGGCCTCTAGCCACTGCAAACAAACTCCAGACTCATGCGCCTCCTTGTGCATCTGGCTTATATGGATCCTGGGGAATTGAACCTGGGTCCTTTGGTTTCACAGGCAAGCACCTTCACTGCTAAGCTATCTCTCCAGCCCTCCCCCTTTTTTTTAAACAATTTTATTTATTTATTTGAGAGAGATAGAGAAAGGGACAGATATAGAGAGAATGGCCAGGGCCTCCAGCCTCTGCAAATGGACTCCAGACACATGCACTACCTTGTGTATCTGGCTTACGTGGATCCTGAGGGCTCAAACCTGGGCCCTTTGACTTTTGAGGTAAGTGCTTTAACCATTAAGCAATCTCTCTGTCTTCCTATGGTTTTTAAAGCAAATTCTATTGTGTATATTTATTGTATGAGTTTTCCTGGAGAAACACAAACAAACATCTATACACTTTGGATAGGGTGCAAGAAAAGAAAAGCCAAAGAAACTATTCCATCCAAGTCTAGCTTGTTGGCCCAGTGGGTTCACTGAGGTTCTTTGCAGAAGGATGGGTGAGGGGTTTCTTACTTAAAACATGATAACTCATGGGGAACAAGTGACTCAAAGGCAGCTGAATTTGCCAAAGCCCAGCCCAGCATAGCATAGGTGATGACTGCTAAAAACTGTATTTCTTTCTTTTTTAAAAAAATTTATTTATTTATTTGAGAGTGACAGACAGAGAAAGAGGCAGATAGAGAGAGAATGGGCGTGCCAGGGCTTCCAGCCACTGCAAACGAACTCCAGATGCATGCACCCCCTTGTGCATCTGGCTAACGTGGGTCCTGGGGAATTGAGCCTCGAACTGGGGTCCTTAGGCTTCACAGGCAAGCACTTAACCGCTAAGCCATCTCTCCAGCCCAAAACTGTATTTCTTTAAAAGCTTTCTTCTGTTTCCCCTTCCTTCCTTCCTTCCTTCCTTCCTTCCTTCCTTCCTTCCTTCCTTCCTTCCTTCCTTCCTTTCTTCCTCTCCTCCTCCCTCCCTCCCTCTGCCCCTCCCTCCCTCCCTTCCTTCCTTCCTTTTTTCTTTCACCCACCTTCCCTTTTTCCCTCTTGAAATGCAGTCTCTCTTCCTCCTCCCCGTACGTCTCTTTGTCTCTGTTCTTCCCCAGGGCAGCTTGCAGGCAGCTCCACAGGGCTCTTTTCCTCCAGTACTTGAGGCTTGCCTATAGAACATCAGGGGAGGGCTTCCTGAATCTTATAACTTTCTGAGCTTCCCAGTAAGTTTCCTAGTTTTTCCTAGTAAGTTTCATTAGTTTTGACAGTCTTACTCCTTCTTTCAGGAACGATTGTTCAATTTAGAGGAAATAGCTGTATACCAGTATTCAAGATGTGCAAGATACTATTGTGGGATTCACAGACATAGTAAAAATCCTACTACAGTGAGGCAAGTTAACATAGCCATCATCTCACAGAGTTGCTTTGTTATTGTTATTGTTCCTGTTGTTATTATTTTGGTGATAGTCGTGGTAGTAATTGTAGCAAGAGCAATGAAGATGCATTCAATTTAGTATGAGTCACAAGCACAACGTAAGTTTACTAAGCACAACCTTCATATTGTACATTAGCTCTTTTAGAGCTCTAATATTTTCTGTCTCCTCGGCATGGTCAATCTTCAGGGCAACTGTCAAATTTCACAGTTCTTCTGTGCTCCGCCTTAGACCCTCTTCTGCTTTCACACCGACGCTTGTGCTGAGCAACCTCATTCATGTGGATACCGGCAGTCACAGGTAGAAAAGTTACACATGTAATTCTCTCATTTCTCGGTGGACATGACAGTGTCATTGTCACTCATGGCTTGTCTACTCTCCAGCTGCAGTGCCAGAATACTGACCTAAAGTCATCATGAACTCTCACGAGACATCCAGTCATTCTCCAGTTTTCCTGCATGTACATGGAGGCTTTTCTAATTTTAAACATGGTCAGAAATTCCTGTTTTTGAAATATAAGTCTAATATTTCACTAATTATGCCCATAAATCAACACTATTGATTTCCACACTATTTTGAGGAAGAACAAAAATCCTTGACATGTTATGTACACGAATATATGTCATAAACTCTAATTACTTTTTCAGGCCGCTTTCACACTGTTTTCTTCCCATTCCATTTTGAACAGCTAGAGTAGCTTTTAAAAATCTTTCTTCTGTTTTTTTTCTCCTCCTTCCTTCCTTTCACCCACCCACCCACCTTCCCTACCTCCCATTCTGAATGCAGTTTCACTTCTTCCCCAAGTGCTCCCTTTGTCTCTATGATTATTCTCCCCCACCTCTACTTAGTCTGCCTATCTTCTTTTCTTCAGTTCCCAGCACAATATTCACTTCTTCAGAGTGGTCCCTGGTATTTTGGTCAGATTTATTCTTATATTCTAGTTCTTGTAGTCCTGTGTATAACTAACACTGCCGCAGTATTTGGGAGGCATTGGGAATAGACATTTATGCGGTATGAACCCTTGAGAAACATTTTCTTCCTGTGAGTTGGTAAGGGGCTGAAACATGGGAAGTATAGTTCAGTGGTAGAGTGCTCGCCTATTGTGTACAAGGCCCTAGGTTCAATCCCTAGGACCACAGTAAATAAATAAGTAAGTAAGTAAGTAAATAAATAAATAAGTAAAGGTTTGATAGTCTAAACTTCTAAGATGTCATTATTCCAGTTGTTGACATCATATAATTCACTTGTCAACATCCAATTCTTCAATAAACAATGTGGTGTGATGGATGGATAATTCAGTTAGTGATCTAACCAAGCAGGTCACTGACTCTATGTCTGAGTTAGTTTTGTTCAGACTCTGTTCTGCATCTATAGAATGATTGATTTTATTTCAATATATATACTGAATTCATTCTGTACATTTAAGGTTAAAATAAAAACATAAGAAATGCAAAAAAAATAGGAAACCTGGTTAGCAGTTGTTGTGGTTGACTCATTATTTACTTATCCACTCATTATTTAAGGTTTAGTATCTAAGGAAGTATCTATCTGGCACAAAGCAGACAGAAAATAATATGTAGCATACTTTATTTGTATGAGTACCTGAATGGATTATGTGATCATATTTTAATTTTACTTTTTATTTTCTAAAATAATAGATTAAACTCCATGTCTCCTTTTATGAAAAAAGTATTGGCACTGACAGAGTCTGTCAAATAGGAAATAACTGCTAGATGTCAGGTGATAGAAGTTTGGATGTTGAATATTCAACTTAATAATTGTCCCACTTGAAGCAAGACTGTCTCAATGTCACCTTAATATGGAGATAATGAGAATAATTATAATGAAAATAGGGAGATGTAATTTCATGAAGAATTTATGTGACAGGCACCTGACTAAATGATGTAAACATTATCTATATTTATCTCTAGAATTCCTACATCATTTATACTAATATAAAAATAACACTATCTTTTGGGCATTTATATACATTATTTTATTTAATCTTACTTAACAAATGTTAAAGTTTCATAAATATGAAATATTTATGAGACAGGCTATCTAATGCATGCCAGAATGCAGGCATCTTGTAATATGTCTGTGTTATCTAATTAAAAAGTACACAACCATGCTATATGGAGGTGAGTTATGTTACTATATGACTAGCATTGTATTATTTATTTTTTGGTAGTGGAGCATCCAGAATGTTTCCTAATTTGTAAGTTTCTTAACCAGGTCGACTTTCTCTTATGCACCTTTTTTGCAATAATCATTTTGCTCAATTTTTACCTGTGAGAATTTTGGCAGATTTAACATTGTATGTTTAGTATTCACAACTCTGTAACATTGCATGGCCAGAAGAAAATGCTGTTTTACATTCAAATAGTGTGAGCAAACTGCAGAGTCAATAAATTATTGTTATACCCTTCAGGCCTATGAAATTATGTTTTAAATATGCTTTCAAATTTAGAATACAAAAGTATGGCGTATCATAAACAAGTTTGTCTTACATATATTTTTGAGATACTTTAGTAAATGAAAAGTAATTATTTATTTCACAAAACTGTTGGAGATAGAGGAGACAATTGTCCTAAGGATATTTCCAACTATTGTGGGAAATGACTAAAGTAGAAGCATCATTTTCAGCTTCATATAGACTGCTAAATGTAAGCCGGATATATTGATTCTATTGTGAAGTATCATTCTATATGACATATGGTGTATAAGGAGCATGAAAGAAAGTATTAAAATGCTAAATTATTTATTTATTTGCACACAGAGAGACACAGAGAGAAGACAGAGAAAGAGAGAGTGAGAATGGGAACACCAGGGCCTCTTGCCACTGCTAATGAACTCCAGATGCAGGCACCACTTTGTCCACCTGACTTTCCCTGCGTACTGAGGAGCTGCGGAGTCAAACCAAGGTAATTAAGCTTTGCAGGCAAGTGCCCTAACCACTAAGCAATCTCTCCAGCCCTCCTATGTTTTTATTTTGCATGTTTGGTAGGCACACAGATATTTATGTGTGTTCTTCTACCTGTGGACATATGTATGTGTGTAGTTGCACATACAAATGTTTGCATACAGAGGCTAAAGGTCATTGTCAGTTGTCTTTCTCAATGACTTTCCACCTTACTCTTTTTTAAAGATTATTTATTTATTTATTTATTTAAGACAGAGAGAAGGAGAGAAAGAGAGACAGAAAGAGAGAATGGGCGCACCAGGGACTCCAGCCACTGCAAACAAACCCCAGATGCATGTGTCACCTTGTGCATCTGGCTTACATGGGACCTGGAGAATGAAACTTGGGTCCTTAAGCTTCACAGGCAAGTGCCTTAACTGTTAAGCCATTTCTCCAGCCCATACCTTACTCCTTTTAAAAAATATTTTTATTTATTTATTTGCAAGCAGAGAGAGATAGACAGAATAAAGGCAGAAAGAATAGGTGTACCAGGACCTCCAGCCACTGCAAGTGAATTCCATATGCATGTGCCATTTTACACATCTGGCTTCGCATGAGAACTGGGGAGCCAAGCTCAGGTCTTTAGGCTTTGCAGACAAGTGCCTTAAGTGCTAAGCCACCTCTCCCGCATTCCACCTTACTTTTTGAGACAGGGTCTTTGGCTGAGCCTGGAGCTCAACAATAAACCATGAAAGCACTTTGCTGACTATGCCACCCTCCAGGTTCCCTTTTCTATCTTCCATTGTTACATTTGTACAGAGACATCTTTATGTTATAGGTTCTTTATTTGTCAGATTATGTTAACTAAACATATTCCTTTTATAATTAATTTCAGGCATGTCCCCATCTTATGTTAACATTTATTTTTCTACCACATGTTTCTGCAATAAAATATCTTTCAACAAGAAAGATATCCTGAAAATTACATATGTCCTAAGTAAGGATAACTTGGGACGAGATAGCCTTAGAGCTTATTTCAACTTGTGATGGAGATTTCTGTTTACTTACTTGAAAAGGTCATAAATGATTATTTTTGACTAGAAGTTTACTTTTTCATCTTTTAAACAACCACCTACTTAATGAGTTTAGTGTGCTGATCACTATTCTAGATGGTTCAGACAAAGTTATTCCTGAAACTCATATTCTAAAATGAAAAGATAATAGTAAAAATTGACACTGGGTATGGTAGTGCATGCTTTTAATCCTAGCACTTGGGAGGCAGAGGTACGAGCATTGTCATAAATTCTGGGTCAGCCTGAGACTATATAGTGAATCCCAGGTCAACATGAGCCAGAGTGAAACCTTACCTCAAAAAAATATAGTAAAAATTGAGTCCATGATAGAATTTTCCTACTCCCCATTTTATAGTCAAATTTTAAACTAATCTCATTAATATTTGTGTTTACACTTATTTCTCTTCATAAATTGGGTCATAGTCACTTGCTTATTATAGCATTCCTAAAGGTGGGTGTGGTAGTGTGTGTTTGTAATCCTAGTTCTGTTAGGTGGATGCAGCATGATCAGGAGGTCAAAGTCACCCTTATGTACATAGTGAGTTTTAAACCAGCCTGAGCTGTACGAAACTCTGCCTCAAAAAAACAAAACAAAACAAAACAAAACAAAACAAAACAAAACAAAACAAAATCAAAGCAAACCAAAGACAAAATAAAAAACCCAGACTTTCCACCCATGACTTTACCCTCAAACTGGAGACAAGTTTCTGCTTCTGTTGCAGATTACAACACCTAGCAGGGTTTGGGACCTTCTCTGAGTGCTTAGTGCTGTTTGCTTAGTGGGTGAGATAAAGGCATAGTACGTTCATCAATGGGAGATAGATTAAATGAGAGAGATTATTTGGAAGCTAGATTGAAAGCGAGTAACTCTTTAATAATCTTTGTTTGGGCTATAATTTCTGTGATAGCACTCAGGAATTTATAAGTCAATGATATTCCCACACACTCACCCATCCTACTCCCTTAGAAAAGTCAAATGGTGCACTCCAAGTATCTCCTTTCCCCAGTATATTTAACTAACCTTCTCAGAGAGGTTAAAGCATCTTGAGGAGCAATGATAATCCACACATATAAATCTTAATCTTGATCACTTCCAAATTTAATTAACCTGAATGAATAAGTACATTAAATAGTTAAATGAATAACCGTGACTACAGTAAATACGATTATGAGACATTTAAAGCCATGTGAGTTAGAAGTGGTCTTGAAGCACTTGCTTTGTGAGAAACTGTAGGAAATATGAACAATCCTTCCCTTCTCTTTCTTTGGCATGAAAGGGATCTAAAGCTTTTGCCTAGGGCAGTGGAGTATGATCCTGGTGATGCGCCCATAATGGGAAAGAACTGTAATGAGGAAGTGACTTATGAGATGGCCAGTGTCCTGGGGACTCTGGGAACTGAATAATGAGTTATACTTTTTCAGATAAAGTTCATTTATCATTTTCTTGTCTTTCACCTGGACACTTCATCTTTCTCCCTCATGCAATAGTCAAGGTTGCCTAAGAACTGACAGGTTAATGCCTAAATAGTATTAAATGCTCTTAGATAAAATATATAAGTAGTTACTGCCATTAATTATATAGGTATTATGAATACATGTTTTACTTTTTTCAATGTGCCTATTTCTCAGCCACAAAAGTCATTTAAACTAATAATTTCATGGCTTCCCTTCATTGTGTACAGCATATTACCTGGAAAGAGACATACTAGATGAAACATTCCTAAGTATTCTGAATTAGATGTTTCCTCAAGCAGAGTGATTTAACTTGAAGTGACGTTTCTGTCAGCCTCTTCAGACTCCTGACATAAATGCTTTATTCAAAATATCCCCTAAACTGGTGGCTACTCATTGAAAAACGTAGCTATATACCTTCACGTGTTTTCTCTTAGTAAAGTTTTTTAAAGTTCTGTACTTACAAATCATCTTTAAAGTGAAAGGGAATTAAAATTTATTTCTATTCTATACATCAGGGATTTCTGGACCTCTAGACCTTCTAGACCTCTAGGCTCTATCTCAATGTGAAATGAGTAAATGGCTTGGACCTTGAATACATCCTTGTCCCAGAACCAAGTTCAAGTATCATGTTTAAATGGAGTTACCTTTGAAGCATGATGGCAGTCTTTCTGGTCCCTTTTTGGTAGAGTTTTATCCAGGGGACACATTCACTTAACAATTGCAAATATCCAGTAGCAGAATTCAGAGTGACATGGTGACACTGGGTTTGATGCAAAGCATGATGAACAAGTGAGGGATTTATCTACTTGAAGGATATAGTAGCAAAAGATTCCTGGAAATGATTTCATCACATGGTATTTTGGAAGGGCATTCTTGGTAATGATTCATTAGCTGAAAAATGAGTGTTGTCAGCAAATAGTATCAAAGGCTTTAATGTGGTGAACTCTATATATTTAAAAACAGATATTGGTTTATATTGTTGCTGTTAATTTGACAACTTTAACATCTATACTCATTCTGATGTCTCTTGGTTTTCGTCTTGAATTTAATGGTGATGAACTGCTCTTCAATATTATCAACACAGAATTACTAGTAGTGTTGCTTGAATTCTTCTTGTCAGTTTGTGTTTTAAAATTTCCTTATTTCATCTTTTTTAAAATGATATTTTAGTTATAATAGAAGTTGCCTTCTGGGCATGAGGATACACTCCTCTGCAATTCCAAGACTGTGGAGCCAGAGGCAGGGGGATCTGGAGTTGCATCCATAGTGATACTTTGTTTAAAAAAAAAAAAAAGACAAAACAAAACAAAACAAAACAACAACAACAACAACAACAAAAAAAAAGGGCTAGGGACATAGCTTAGTAGTAGAAGCAAATGTCTGGTATGTGGAAGGCCCTAATTGGATCCCCAGAAGCAAACTAATGAAGGTAAACTGGCAGTGTTTTTTTTTTTTTCTTTCTCTCTTTCTTCCTTCCTTCCTTCCTACCTTTCTTTCTTTCTTTTTTTTTTTCTTGAGGAAGTCTTACTCTAGCCTGACCTAGAATTCACTTTTCTCATGCTGGCCTCAAAATCACAGTGATCCTCCCGTCTCTGCCTCCTGAGTGCTGGGATTAAAGGTTTGTAATTTCTTCCACTACTTTAAAGATTTTGTTCCATTGTCCATTGACTTCCATCATTATGCTTGAGAAATCATCAATCATACCTTATTTTGTTCCATTGAATAATAAATCTTTTCAAGATTTAGATGTCATTTTGTTTGTTTCAGGAAGTTTTCTATGATGAGACTGCTTGTAATTTTTCTTTGTTTTTATCTTATTTAAAAATTTCAGTGCTCTTTAAATGTACAGGTTTCTGCCTTTCCCTTGTGCTTGAAAATCCTTACCCATTATCTCTTTTAAATTTGCTTTTGTTTCATTTCACTTTTTATTTCCCTGTGGGACTCTAACTACATTCATCTCAGAAATTCAATATTTTCTTCATGCATGTTTTTCTTAAATTGTGAAATTACAGTTTTTGTTCATATACTATCTGCTATTAAAGGGCTTAAGGATTTGATGTTAACGTTTCAAATCACGTAATTCTTTTCAGACTATTTTTTTTCTCCTGAAATTTAAAATTATCATGTTTCTTGAAAGATCTAAACATGCAATTAATGAAGGGTCTTTGATTAAAATAGCATAGCCTATGTTTTTAATTTTAAAAACCATGTCTATTCATTTATTTGGTTTTTGTTTTGTTTAGAGGCATGGTCTCACTCTCACCCACGCTGATCTTGAATTCACTCTGTAGTCCACGCTGGCTTTGAGCTCAAAGGAATCTTTCTACCTCAGCTACTTGAGTGACTTGAGTGTTGGGATTAAAGATGTGAGCCACCACACCTGACTCTTAAATGATGATTGTGATGGTATATAATTATAAATGAATAATAGTCTTCTTTCAGCATTTTGAAAACATTTTCATTGATCTCTAACTTCTGTTTTTATTTTTATGAATATCTTCTTAATAAAATTGATATTACCTTTAGTATACTTTTTGATTCTATTTTTTTTTTAAGTTGTGTGTGAAGATTTTCTTTTTCTTTCATCTCAAGATAATTACTCTAGATATCCCCCACTATTCTTTGGTCAAAAGAGGCGACACCAATCAAAACCTCTCTTAATTAGCTATGCTTATCCCCTTTAACCTATGCTGATCTCACTCTGGTGAATCTGGTTTTTTCCTTTTACAGAAGGCAACAAAAACTGAGGACAACCAAAATCTATGAACAAGACAAGATATGACAGCTGAGTCCCCATCATGGGACGAGCCATCCCTTGCACATCAGCTAGGACCAAGGTGAAACCACAAAGGAGTTGGCGAGATGACCAAGAGTGCTGCTTCCAAACTGAGCTTATCTGCCCTAGGGTGATATAGTCAGACACTGAAGGTAATCAAAACCTACCAAAGTAGAAATCTAGAATCTGCTCAGAGCACAACACTAAGTAGCCTTAAAACACGTCCACAAAGGCTCAGGGAATTTTGTGGAAGAGTGGGCAGAAAGATTGTAAGAGCCACAAGGTTGGAAGCAATATCCAGAGGCATTACCCTCCCTCCACTGACTGTGGCTCTCACAACTCATAGCCCACAACTAGCAATTCCCCTGAGGAGGAGCCTCAGTGGAAGGGGGCAGGAGGAGGGTAATGGTACCTATACACGATGTGTCTATACCAAGTTTGTACTTAATAAAAAATATTGTATTTATTCTGTTAAATATATTTTTAAACATCCTTGATCTAATGATTTGGGTATTTATTCCTGAAAAATTTTAAGCTTATCACAAATATTTTATCGAATTATATAATATATTTAGAAAAGTGTTCTTAAGTGTACAGTTTATAAGTCATATAACACTTTAATCTAATCAACCCATGAATCAAAAAGTTATATAGACAGGCAAACAAACAGACAGATAGACAAGCAGGAGTTTGCTTCACATTCCTCAAATACAGTAATGGTTGGGTTTGTACAAAGGATTGCCGGTTGTTAGTTAGGATAAATATTGGGTGGAAGTCATACACAAAAACATATTTGTCTCTCTGTGTGTATGGTCTATGAATGGATATTTTACTTTTCATCTGTAGCATACATAATTTTTCCTTTGGACATCCTAGCTGCCCTTGGTGTTTTGCTTCTTTGACTTGTGTGTGTGTGTGTGTGTGTGTGTATGTGTGAACGCACACACATGTCTTCGTATGTGTGCATGTGTATGCACTTGCCATTCTGCCATACTTCTACAAATATTTGCCTTTAACATGCCAGCAGGCTACAAGTTTAAGGTTTTTTTTTTTTCTCTTGGATCTTGTAGATAATATGAATCTAAATTGTCATTTGTAGATGTGACTTGAAGAAATTTCTAGGAGAGATATTCTTTTGTACCCAGGTTTCACAGAAATGCAATTATTTTCTAGTTTTTCCCCTTTGCTGACATTATTGTTTTTCTCACCTACAGTTTAATTGAAGTTATAGACCTTGGAGATGTCTACCTATATGTAGGGACCTCATTTCTAATACACCACCTTATGTAAGGGCCAGCATCTTGCTACCTGTCCCAATAGGAGCATGAAAAACAAAGACTATTTCACTAAGATCCATAAATCAACTTAGATTAGCAATAGCTTTAGATTAATCTCTCTCTTCATGTTTCCAGTTCTATCTTTATTTTTCCTCTAGGATTTCTCTTAGCTTCATGAAGTTAGCTATATCTTTAAAACAATGTTTGTTATATTTTATAGGTCACTTTAAAATCCTTTGACTTGGAAGTTTTTAAAGCCTTTCATTTTGCCATATATTTGAAATAAGGGATTTCCTTTATTCTATAAAGAATGCTTTGCTTTACTAGGTAACTTCCTCAGTAATTAACTGCATAATCTAGGGGGAAGTTACTTAAGCATTTTGTGCATTGCTTTTGCAATTTGTAAAATAAAGATGATGGAGTTGTCTATTTATCATGATGTTTTATGGATCAAATAGCGTAGACTATCGAAAATGTTTTGAATGGTTAAGGTGCTTGCCTGCAAAGCCTAAGGACCCAGGTTCTGTTCCCCAGTGCCATGTAAGCAAGAGGCACAAGGTTCTGCATCTTGGGTTCATTTGCAGTGGCTTGAGGTCCTGGCATGCCCATTAACTCTATCTATCTATCTATCTATCTATCTATCTATCTATCTATCTATCTATCTATCTATCTATCACCTATCTCTTTCTCTCTCTCTCACATAAATAAAAAAAATAAAAAGAGAATGCTTTGAATAGTTCCAAATACAAGCTAACTTGTCAGTAATTGTGTCTTTACTACTAGTAGTTCTCTACTTACTGCTGTGACCTATGGAAACACTGATTTCTAGGTATTTAGTTATATTGACTAATAACACATTACTAGTACCAGTCTATAGATTTTCAAGTTGGGGAGATAGTTCACTCAGTAACATGCTTGTTGTGTAAGAATGAGGGCCTGAGTTTGATTCCAGAAACCATGTGTGAAATGCCAGTGGGATACCCCATGCTTCTCACACCAGTGCTGGGGAAACAGAGACAGGAGACCTGGAGATCACTGCCCAACCAGTCTTGCCTATTTAATGAGCTGCAGACCAATGAGACACCAATGTACGGAAATACCGAGGAATGGCACCTTAGGTGGTCTTCTACATCCACATACCCATACGAGAACACACACACACACACACACACACCAAACTTCTGTCGCTTTTCCTATGCCAAATACTGCTAACTTTTCCTTGAATAGTAGCTTCTCTTGAGTTTGAAGGAATCTGAAATTTCATCTGTTTAAACTAACCCGTTACAATAATGTCAGACAGATTGCTAGCAACTATTTCTTGACACATCCATAGCTGTGGAACTCAAGCACGTGTCTCATTCTGTTTGTTTTTTGTTGCTTTAATACCTAATACCGGGGCATTATAAAAAGAAAAAGGTGTACCCAGGTGTGGTGGCACATGCCTTTAATCCCAGAACTCGGGAGGCAGAGGTAGGAAGATAGCTGTGAGTTCGAGGCTACCCTGAGACAACGACTACATAGTGAATTCCAGGTCAGACTGAGCTAGAGTGAGACCCTACCTCAACCCCCCCCCCAAAAAAAAAGTGTGTGTGTGTGTGTGTGTGTGTATGTGTGTGTGTTTATTCACAGTTCTAGAGAATGGAACTTCAAGATCAGGCATCTGATGAACATGTGCAGTGAAGGTGAAGCAGAATTCTGACCTTACATTATGACAATGTGCCCTCAGGCTAACTACTACAGTTTTCTGTGAGAGAGAGCCATGTTCTCTGAGAATAAAGCACTGCTCAAAAGAACAGCACTAATCACTCCAAAAAGAGCTAATTACCTCCTAATGGGCCCATTGCCTCTCAATAATATTACACCTTGGATCACATATCAACATGCATTTTGGAGGCAATGACCTGTGACAGGATATGTTTGGTTTGCAGTTATCTCCTTAAAATCCCTCACCATACTTCCTTCTTTTTATGGCTTATGGAATTGAAACACTATCTAATGTAAAGTCATATGTAGAGCTGGAGAGATGGCTCAGCACTTAAAGGAACTTGCTTGTAAGGCCTAACAGCCTGTGTTCAATTCCCCAGTACCCATGAAAGCCAGATGCACTGACTGGCACATGCATCTGGGGTTTGTGTGCAGTGGCAGGAAGTCCTGGCGCACCCGTACTCGTTCTCTCTGGTTTTGTCTCTCTCTCGAATAATAAATAGAATATTTAAAAATTATGAAAAGTCATATGTAAAGAAAAGTGGCATAATTTCTTGTCATTCCCTAAGGGAAGCAAGACGAGGCCACAGTGAATTAACAATGGTGAGCTGTTTCAAGATGATATGTGGTTGCATTTATTTTTGAGCTTTTCCAGGCAATTCTGGATGGTTTCCGGAGCCAGTGAGATGATAGAATATAGCTCATGTATGTATGAAAGATCAAATAAAAAAATGCATGTGTGGATTGATTTAAGATTTTGTTTTGACTTAATGTTGCAGAGATCAGACATGTGTGTTGGGACTAAACGATAAGGCTGATTTTGTAGAATTATATGACCTAGGTTAACTTAGAAAACCAGGTGGAGTTTGAAGCTGAATAAATTGAGACTATTTATATAATCTAATATATATATTTTTTACTTTTTGTTGTGTTATTCTTACAATGGCATTTTTACAGCATTGCTTTAAAATATGAGAATGAGTATCATAGATTCCATTTTATTTCTATCCTTCTGGCATGGTTTTAAAATCATCATAAAATAATCAGAGAAAGTATCTCAATGAACAGTTATGAAAAATGCTATTCAAGCTGTAGGCCTTTAAGAAAAGCTTCCAGAGCGACGTTAATGTTTTGCAAGATACATTTCTGATGAGAATTATTATAAAGGAAAAGAGGAAAACCACATATCATAATTCTAGGAGCCTCGAGGACTAGAAGCACTAACATGTGAGAACTTCCTCTTCCCTTCTCTTGTTCCCTTCATATTCTGAGTGAAGAATATACAAGGAGCCTCGTTTTCACTTGTGCTTGCATTCTCAGACGAAATGCCTGGCTATTTTAATTCAAATTCTCCCTTTGAGCCATGACAGTAAGGAAGAAACATGTCACTTTCCTCTAACTCTAGCCCATGAAAAGAATCCAGTTTTTCATTTGAACACCTCATAGTATCTATTTTCTGCAATAATATATTTTTTCCCAAGTACTAGAGACATTAGTCATGGTGTGAAGAAATTCCTTTTTTTCCCCTCTTTAACAAGGAGGATATCTCTAGTCATAAGAACTTTCCTCTTGGGCAATCATATTGTCTACCATTTATTCAAGAATGATTTAAAAATATTTAATTAGGGGGACTTTGTATCCAATTACATTATCATCTGGAAGTTCCACACACATTTCTAAGTTTGAACTCCTCCTTGTCAAACTGTGGTAGTTTGAATGTGAAATGTTCCCCAAGAGCCTCATATCTTCATGATTAAGCCTCATATTCAATCACCAACTGATGGCAATTTTGGAGGTGGAGGCTTGCTGGAGAGGAGGCATGTGGCTAGGGATGGGGTTTGGGGTGTTATGGCTCTTGCCGCTTCCTGCCAGCTACCATGGCAAGATGTGAGGCCCATCCTTGGCTCTGCCATGACACAGTGTAACTTCCTTTTGAGACTGGAAGCCAGAGTAAACCCTTTCCTTCCAGATGCTGCTTCAGTTCAGGTGTTTTGTCCCAGCAAGAAGGTAAGTGCTAGCGCTCACGTTCTACTTTCTCACACTGAATGAATGTTCAAAGCTGGACACTTCTACACACCTGATAGTTCTGCTTCCTACCTTCAACCTGTGCTTTGTCTCCTTACTGCTTCCATTTCTTTCTGCTGGACCCAGGACTTCACACTTCACAGCCTCTCATACGCTCCTGCCTTCACCTGCGATCATGCTTCTGGAATCCTTCCTTCCTCACACTGTAACTCTTTTTATTTTTTTTTTTAATTTTGTTTTGTTATTTTCATTTATTTATTTGAGAGCGACAGACAGAGAGAGAAAGAGGCAGATAGAGAGAGGGAGAGAGAATGGGCACGCCAGGGCCTCCAACCACTGCAAACGAACTCCAGACGTGTGTGCCCCCTTGTGCATCTGGCTAACGTGGGTCCTGGGGAGTTGAGCCTCGAACCGGGGTCCTTAGGCTTCACAGGCAAGCGCTTAACCGCTAAGCCATCTCTCCAGCCCCACACTGTAACTCTTAACTCACCTAGGAAGTGGTGATTAACATAAGTTCTCTGTACAGGAGGAGAGACTGATTTTAACATAGAAAAATGTGATGTTACGTCACAGACTTTGTTACAAAATTTTGCCCATATGTCTCTTTTCCCTTTTGAATTGTGAGCTTTTTGAGGTAGTAGTCTGTGTCTTTGGATCTTTCATCTTAACCTGACTATCAATAAGTACTATTGTATACATTTTTGAGGGTAGATTCTCTGTAAATATTTACATAGCATTTATATATAAATAAGTTATTTATATATAAATTGTATATTATATATAAATAACTTATTTGTATATAAGTTATATAGTATACATTATGTATAAATAAATTATTCATATAAATAAATATTTATAAATGAATGTAGTTCTCACCACTTATAACACAGTCCAGGTAGCATCTCTTTCCTCAGATAAGCTCTTATCCCCAGCTCCCTAAGAAGATTCAGCTTTCCATGATCTCATAAATCCTGAAACAGGATCCCAGGTGGTTTTTAAAATTAGCATAATATAGTTCACAAATTTCACTGCAGTGGGTGTTTTTAAAATGCAAAAGCACATCATTCATCTATGAGAAGGAGGAAGGTCATTTGTATGAGCGAATTATTTCCTCCACAAGCAAGGAAATTTCTCCCCTCAGATTCCACATACAATTCCATTTCACTGTTGGCTTAAGGGTCAGAAGACCTTGTTTACAGTTCTGGCTGCTCTATACTTTAGTGATGTAACTAATGAAATCTTTGAGGCTCAGTTTGCTAACCCACAAATACCTGCCATGATCACCTCAGGTAGATATGGTAATACTAAGAGGAATAACATGCAAGAAATACTTTGAAATACCTAAACTGCCATGAAAGTATAAATTGTTATTAGGTAAGATGCATTAGTTCATTATGAAGCTCAAAGGGGAAGAATGTTACCATTTTGGAGTAAAAATAATTGACATTTCTGAATTTATTTAGTAAAACGTTTTATTGCCAATAAATACATTACCCAATACTGGGTAATTCATTGACCTTTATAACATGCTGGTAGTTACACAGATCATCCCATTTAACTCTATGATTCCACAAACTAAGGGTTCTTATGACCCTCCCCTTATGAGTAAGAAGATCAGCATAACAGATACCAAGGGTAAATATATGCTCTAGTTCTTCCAAATTTTAGCATATAAACTAACTTTAATTCTCAAATTGTGTGTGTGTGTGTGTGTGTGTGTGTGTGTGTGTGTGTAGGTTGTAGTAGTCAGCCTCATGTTGCTGGGATGAACTTCCTGACCAGGCACAGTTCTGGAGGATGGGATTTATTGAAGACAAAGGGGAAATTACATAATGGCAGAAGAAGCTGGCCCACTTTCAAAGGCTCAAGCAGAGAGAGAAAATCCACCCCCAACACCACATGCAAGCACAGTCCAGGAACTCCAGGCTTTGCCTATCTTTAGACTGGAATTCCAAATTCACCTCTTTATCTTAAGGCTGGACCCTAGGATCCACCCACAGTGATATCTCATCCAGCCAGGTGGATGCAGTTGTACAAAGAAGCCTTAAGAAAATCCTGAATATATTGGGGACCATCCATTCAAACGAACACAGTGGTCATTGCAAAAACTAGAATAAAGATATAAATCACTACCATGAAAGAACATGTCCTTGTAGTGATTTACTTACTTCTCCTCTACTTTTAAAAATTACCCTAAGGTAAGTAGTGCATAAGATTGATAATAGGATATTTACATAGACTTGTCTTAAATTTTATCTCACTATATAAGAATAGCACATGTTAGCACATTAAAAGGGGGAGAAAATAACTTCAAGCAGAATTGTTTATGAGGTTCTGCCTTCTTCCTGTGAACCCTGTATATCCCAGGCATTGTTTTCTTGATGTTCCTGCGATCAGGGTGTGTCATCCGATCATCTACCTAGAATGAGTGGGAAGTTTCTTCCTACCTTCTCTCCCTCACCCCTACTTCATCATCCTCATTCTATTCAACCAATCCCCAATTACCACTTCTTCCAGTGTGCATATATTTCTGGAATGAGTTTTCTCTTGCCATTCCATTTCTGTCACATTATTCTGAGGCATGATGGAATACAGCCAATTCTCTCAACTGGCCCTATTGAATCTAACATGAATCTAGCATTCTCTAACAGCTAGATTGATCTTCTAAAAAATATTTTATTTATTTATTAATAGGGAGGGAGGGAGGGAGAGAGACAGAGAAAGAGAGAGAAAATGGGTGCCCCAGGGCCTGTAGCTACTGCAAATGAACTCCAGATGCATATACCACCTTGTGCATCTGGCTTATGAGGATACTGGGGGATTGAACTGGGATCCATAGGCTTCTCAGGTAAGCGCCTTAACCACTATCTATCTCTCCAGCACCAAGATTGATATTATTTGATCTTATAAACTCAGCCAAACTATTTGTGGATTCCAGTTAATTCTCAAGTATAATTCTGAAAACTCTGAGATGGATTTTGAGTCTATGACATGTTTTACTCCATGTCATACCTTCTAATTCTAATTTTAATTTTAATTAATTTCTTTTAATTCTAATTCTTCTTCTAATTTTATATCTTTGACTAAAATTGGCCTGATTTTAGCATGCCCATGCTTCTTCCAGCCTTGGAAAGTTTCCATTGTAAATTCCTCTCCTTGGAATGTCTACCACTCTTAGCTCAGCATCAGGATTCCATGGAATGGTACCCAGGGTGCGCCACTTGCTACTCCCTTGACCACCCATAGGGTACAACAAATTTCCCCAGTTCATTGCTCTCATATTATGTTACCTTTTTCTTATGCAATAGTTTGTCCCACAAAGTTTCCCAATCATTGAGAAATTAGCCATGAATTCAAAGTGAAAAGCATCACTTAATCTCAGAGATGAGCAATATGAAATGATTTCTACCAGAATGTCATGTGGCAAAAGATCCTAAGTGGCTGCACTAAAATGGCTCGTGCCATGGCTACTTCTATTCTGTTTGGAGTAAAATTTCTGTTTTATTTATTGTTCTGTTCTGTTACTTTGTGTTGTATGACTGTAGCATAGTACGTGATAACAGTAGCTGTACAATGACTTGGGAGATATTAAGCAAATATATAGTTTCTCAATAGGTCATCTAGAACTCTAGAATTCTACCTACCTGTGGTAAAGCTAACATATAATGCAACTTTTACTGCTTACATGACTGGTTGACCATCAATCTTGTTTTAGAATCACGACTTTTCTGAAGATGATGCCGACATTTTTTAAAACATTTTTTTGGTTTCCTCTTTTTTTTTTTTTTTACTACCTATTTGATTTTCATTATTTATTTCTAGAGATACAGTCTGGGCTGGAACTTGCTGATTTTTATCAATTGTTTCTAACACCAGTAGTCTAGGTTAAGCTCTTACTATACCAGAGATTTCCAGCTACTCTATAACTCCTTCCTCTCCTTCACCACAACAGGATTCAAGGTGACAAAGAGCCAGACTGGATTTCGGTGATTCTCTTGAGTTTAGATTTGGTCTCATGGCTATTTCCCTCCAGTTTCATATAACCTACAATACCTCGGTAGCCTGGAGCTCTTGGAGGAATGGTCTGGCTCCTACCTCTGCTTTGTTTGTCCTCTAAATGACCTGGATAGGGCAAGTCAGCCCCTACCTTCCAGTTAACACTAAAAATGACAGGGATTCAGAAGATTCGTCTTAAATTCATGCCCAGAGGAAAGCTTCCCTTGGTCTTGGAATATAGATGGAAGCAGGAAATTAACCATTAAATGGATGTGCAACTGTGAGACCAGTTTTTTTTTTTTTTTTTTTCCAGTTTTCTTACAAGGTGGGTAAATTCTCCCTATGACCACTAGGTGGGACCAGATCTCAGGACTTCTTGGCTCAAGGACAATCCATCTCTCTCTCAGGGCCTCCTGGGGAACAATTTAGAAAGGACTCTCTAATTTTGTACCTATTTAACACTAGTCCATCTATCCTGGCTCTTAAGTGATTTTTATTTCTTCAATGTTACTTTTTTTTTTTTTTTTTAGGTGTGAGCATGCTTCAATTATTCACCCATTCACTCTTTCAATTAACTTTTAATGAATGCTTGCACTTTTGCAGTACACACATAAAGACTAGTTAAATAAACTCTCTGCTCTCATGCAGCCAGTTGGTGGTCAGGAGGTGATGTACAGAATGCTAAGTAAACAGTAAGAGCACAATTTCAGAAGGTGAGGCATAGAATAAACCGAATACATGATTTGTATGCTACTAGGAGGAAGTGCCTGTCATTTTTGTATTAATATTGGCTGATTATTAATTAGTTGATATCCAGTTTGATTTATCTGCTACCTTACAACCCAGCAAGGTCCGAGCACTTTTGACATCATCATTTGGGCTGGAACAGACAGACCCGAAAGAGGTGAGGCCTCTGATGGGATTCGTCTCCTTGTAACAGCCTTAGACACAGTGCTGTGCAGTCTACTAATGAGGTCTAAATTGTGTCATGAGGCAGGTGCTTTGGCTTCATTATCACCAATTCTTTCAGTGTGGCTCTGCTAATCTTTCCAATTAACTAGGAAAAAAAAATCACCAAACTGTCAATCAATCTGATAACTGAACTGTGAAGCACTGGTTACTTGGCAATGGTTGGTTTAACATCAAATAGTTTGTTCAAAAAAAATATTTTAGAGGAAATAGAAATTCCAAGTAACATACCTGGACATGGAGAGTTTTAAAAATAGGTCTAAGTATTGTGTTAGTTTGTCTTGAAATATTAACGAAATAATATATATGTATATATATGTTATATATATACATATACATTTATATACATATGTATAAAATATATATTTTTTAAAATAATATATTTTCAGAGGTTTAATAAATTATTTTACTCCACTTGCTTGTGGTACAAACCATAATTTCCCATTTATTTTTCACCAGATAGCATACCAACATTGAATCACTAGAAATCATTACCATTATTTCTAGATAAAAATACAGTCATGGCCCTTAGTGTGCTTGATTACAATCAGGTTGTTGAGCCTTCTAAGGATAATGACCAGGGAATAACTTTTATTTCATGCCTTTAACCTCAGTAAGAGCTGTGGTTAATCACTGCAAACAGCCAAAGTGGAGTTCTTATAAGACACTATGTTAGACAATAACTCTTGCCATGAAAAAAAAAAAAAAACCCTAAAAAGCTAACTTGAATCACTCCAGCATTTATTTAAGTTGGAGGTCATTGATTAGTGAAACTATTCTGTGACTTTGAAATTAGATTTAATTTTGACTTTACGGTGCATAAATATGAACCCGGATCGTAGAGCTGGATTCTGTTGGGCATGGAATTTGAAACAAGCTCGTGATCCTCTGCACTGTCTGTGTGAAAGGAGAAAGTGGTGAGAACTGCTTTCACCCACTCCCTTAGCATAACTTTGCCACTTTATTTGGCTTATTTTCCTAAGCCCTATTTTTCCATTACTATTCTTAAACAAATGTTTCTTACATGATCCTCAGCTTTCTCCTTCTCTGCTATTGTAAGGCAGGTGATGACGGGCTGTTCCAATTATGGCAGCAAATCAAATCTCATAAACCTATTGATGTGAAAACTGTTTTATGTAGGAAGAAAAAAGTTTTTAAGTAAGGCTTTCAATCTCACTTTATAGGTTTTTTGGATTAAATTCTTCAGAGTAAGCAAGTTATTTATTTAGTATTAAGTAGCTCCAACTAGTTAGCCTAGATTAATTACCTGTATTCCTACTCATTATCTCTATCTCTCTATCTATTTACTTATGTCTCTATCATCTATCTATGTATCATTTATCTAATCATTTATCTAACATTTATCTATCATCTATCAATCTATCATCTATATATCTATGTATCTCTCTCTCTCTATCATCTATCTATCTATCACCTATCATCTATATATCTATGTATCTCTCTCTCTCTATCATCTATCTATCTATCACCTATCATCTATATATCTATGTATCTCTCTCCATCATCATCATCATCTATCTATCTATGTGTCACCTATTATCTATTTATCTAATCTATCATTTATCTGTCATCTATCTCTCATCTATCCTCTATGTATCTGTTTGCTTGTCTGTCTGTCATCTATCTATCTATCTATCTATCTATCTATCTATCTATCTATCATCTATGTATCATCTATTATCTATCTATTTATCTATCATCTATCTATCTATCTACCTACCTATCTATCTAATCTAATGTCCTGTTGATGCAGAGATTTAGAGCTCACTGAGAGATAATACTATGAGATGGGATTAAGTAACAATTTCAATGAGAAGCTTGAAGCCGGACCAAGAGTTTTGATGGGAATTCTTTCTTAAAAAGTTATTTAATTGAAGCTTGATCATGTTTTAAAAGCTGAGGTGAATAATTATGTTAGGAAAATGCACCTAACAAATAAAACTCCTAATTGAACTGTAATGCTGACCTTTAAAATAACAGACATGATTAAATGCACATCCTTAGAGTGGCCTTCCTGTCTAGATGTAATGCTTTTAAGTGTTTCATTCCTCTCTGCTTATTGACTTTGGTTAATATATTCTGTGGATTTACACTTGATGTATTCAGGAAAGTAGAAAATAATTAACCACCACTTAGGTTACTGTCAAGAATGATGAAGTAATGGAGATCCTCTCGGTTTTCATGGACTGCTGCACTCACAACTTTCAGTCTTTAGGATCTCATTAGTAAGACTTTGGATACAGTGTCTTTCAGGATGAGTCGTATTTCCACTTTATGAAGAGGATACATGACTTTGTTATAAATACAACTTAAAGAGAAATTTCAACAGACGCAGGATTCAATGGGCAAGGTGCTGGCCAAGCATTTGAGGGATCCAAGTAATTCAATGACACACCATGAAGGATTGGTGTGATCTGAAAATGTTGGAAAATCAATGGACATTGGCGGGGGGTGAGGGGAAGGAGAAAATCTTGTTTCTCTTTTTTAGAAAAGAAGTTGACCAATGATGTTTGTATAACCCTACTGTATACTAGAGATATGCAGTTAGCAAATAGACTTTTCTCAGCAACACCACGTCTTGCAGTTGTCGCTATTATATGCAGATAAGACAGGTGTAGAAACCTCAGACAAGTGTAGATGCTATGGGTTAAATGTGTCCCACAAAGTGCTCTCTCTCTCGCTCTCTCTCTTTGGCAGGTTCTCCCTCTCCCCAAGACTTGCCAGGAACTCACTCTGTAGCCCAGGCTTGTCTCAAACTCATAGACTTACTCCTTCTTCAATGTCTCATGTTCAAAGTGGAACTTTTAAGGGGAAAAAAGGGTAGTTATGTCATAAGAGCCCTGTCCTCATAAGAGAATTAATGCCATGATTGCAGGAGGTGCTTCCAAGTAAAAGGATGACTCTGGCCTTCTTCCCTTCCCTTCCCCTCCCCTGCCCGCTCCTCTGCTCCTTTCCCTTCCCTTTCCTACCCTTGTCATTCCTTCTTCCCTCCTTTGTTTCTCTCTCTCTCCCATCCTCTCTTCTTATCTTTCTCTTCCTCTGTATCCTTTCCAAGTTTTGGATACTCTAGACTAGATGGTAAGATATGGACTTTCAGAGATTATTCTGGAAACTTAAGACAATGCTGTTGATTCTGTTTGGTTAAGATTATTCTCCTTCACTTTCTCCTGTCTATTTCTCCCCCACTGAGTGGGAGTGTCTATCAAGTTAGGAACACATAACTTGAAATTTTCAGGGCTTACAGTTGAAGAGGAATTTTCATTGGGGTGAACCCTGCCTTGAATTTCACCCTTATCTTCTGATTTAGATGAGTTTGAGGACTTCTAGCCTTTGATTCTGTGCTTGAGCCAGTTAAGATTTGGAGCTATTGGGAGATAAAGAATGCATTTTTATTTATTTATTTTTTTTTGGTTTTCGAGTAGGTCTCTGTTCCTCGAACTCATGTGCGATCCTCCTACCTCTGCCTCCCGAGTGCTAGGATTAAAGGTGTGCACCACCACGCCCGGCTCTAAAGAATGCATTTTATATAAGTGAAAGACAAAAGTCAGATGGCTAGGATATAACACTTTGGTTTGATTGTATCCCTCAAACTTATGTGTTGGAACCTCGTGTGTGTGTGTGTGTGTGTGTGTGAGAGTGAGAGAGAGAGAGAGAGAGAGAGAGAGAGAGAGAGAGAGAGAGAGATATTTAAGTAACTGAACAACTAGGGTCTTGTGGATTCTAGGTTATGCCTCTACAAGCGAGCAATATTACCAGTCTCTATTTATTGGATGTAATTGCTACTACAAATTTTAGTGATGAGAGACAGGATCTTTATGAAGTAAATGGTTTAGTGCTGCTATTGTGAGAAGTTCCTTCTTCCTTCCTTCCTTCTTCCTTCCTTCCTTCCTTCCTTCCTTCCTTCCTTCCTTCCTTCCTTCCTTCCTTCCTTCCTTCTTCCTTCCTTCCTTCCTTCCTTCTTCCTTCCTTCCTTCCTTCCTTCCTTCTTCCTTCCTTCCTTCCTTCCTTCCTTCCTTCCTTCCTTCCTTCCTTCTTCCTTCCTTCCTTCCTTCCTTCCTTCCTTCCTTCCTTCCTTCCTTCCTTCCTTCCTTCCTTCCTTCCTTCCTTCCTTCTTCCTTCCTTCCTTCCTTCCTTCCTTCCTTCTTCCTTCCTTCCTTCCTTCCTTCCTTCCTTCCTTCCTTCTTCCTTCCTTCCTTCCTTCTTCCTTCCTTCCTTCCTTCCTTCCTTCCTTCTTCCTTCCTTCCTTCCTTCTTCCTTCCTTCCTTCCTTCCTTCCTTCCTTCCTTCCTTCCTTCCTTCCTTCCTTCCTTCCTTCCTTCCTTCCTTCCTTCCTTCCTTCCTTCCTTCCTTCCTTCCTTCCTTCCTTCTTCCTTCCTTCCTTCCTTCCTTCCTTCCTTCCTTCTTCCTTCCTTCCTTCTTCCTTCCTTCCTTCCTTCCTTCCTTCCTTCCTTCCTTCCTTCCTTCCTTCTTCCTTCCTTCCTTCCTTCCTTCTTCCTTCCTTCCTTCTTCCTTCCTTCCTTCCTTCCTTCCTTCCTTCTTCCTTCCTTCCTTCCTTCTTCCTTCCTTCCTTCCTTCCTTCCTTCCTTCTTCCTTCCTTCCTTCCTTCCTTCCTTCCTTCCTTCCTTCCTTCCTTCCTTCCTTCCTTCTTCCTTCCTTCCTTCTTCCTTCCTTCCTTCCTTCCTTCCTTCCTTCCTTCCTTCCTTCTTCCTTCCTTCCTTCCTTCCTTCCTTCCTTCCTTCCTTCCTTCCTTCCTTCTTCCTTCCTTCCTTCCTTCCTTCCTTCCTTCCTTCCTTCCTTCCTTCCTTCCTTCCTTCCTTCCTTCTTCCTTCCTTCCTTCTTCCTTCCTTCCTTCCTTCCTTCCTTCCTTCCTTCCTTCCTTCCTTCCTTCCTTCCTTTCTTTTTAAATTTATTTTTATTCATTTATCAGAGACAGAGAGAGAGGGAGGGAGAGAGAGAGAGAATGTTTGCACCAGAGCCTCTAGCCACTGCAAACGAACTCCAGACGCATGCATCACCATGTGCACCTGGCTTATGTGGGTCCTGGGGAATTCAGCCTGGGTCATTTGGCTTTGCAGTATAATGCCTTAACCGCTGGGCCATCCCTCCAGCCCTCTTCCTTTCTTTCTTGCCCCCTGTAGCTCTTACTCTTTCTGTCTTGCCTCCTACTGAGGAATGACTCAGCAAGAAGGACCTTACAGATATAGTTCCCCGGGCGTTGTCCTTTCCAATGTCTAGAATGGTAAAACAGAAATTTCTGTGATTTATACCCCCCTCCCCAGTGCCAGGTTTTCTCTTTTAGCAGCACAAAATGGACTAAGACCAACAACTTCACTGGCAAAGTTGAATAACTTTCTCAAAGTTATAATGCTAGAAATCAAATAAAGGTCTTTGTGGCTCCACATTACTTTAAAGTTCAACATAGCTTGGGCGGTGGGCGGGGGAAGATAGTAAAACAGAACAGAGGTTTCCACTTGAATGAAAGCAAGGATTACAGTGAAAAGGAAGGAAAGGGTAAAAAGAGAAGTTCAAAGCAGAAAATGTTTATTTTTTGGCTGCTTTGTGATATGAACACTAAATATTTTCTACAAAACTCATGATATACAATTCATTATTTTTAGCCATGTTCCACTTAAAAAAAAATCTTAAAATCTGTTTCAATTTTCTACTTAATGTTCAAAGAGGCAAATTTAAAGTCAAGTGTTGATGTGGACATGAATCCATCTACAACTATTTTGTCTGTGTGGCCTCACTAATGTTCTTTAATCCCTCTCCTATTCATTGTATGATTTAACATCAGTCCTTTTCATATCATTAGAATAGGATCCACTATAGAACTCATGCACCTACTACCTTCAGCTATTAATTAAGAAGTTATTCAAGTGTGAATGGTGAGACTTTGAGGCTAAAGCCTATTACAATGACCCATAAAGCAAATTGCAACCTATTTCAAATGGATTGTGCAAGACAATTATTTAGTATATAATGGCAGATGAGCTTTCAAAAGAGATTATTTCCACATATGCCCTGAAAGCTAGTTTGAGGGTGACAAGAGCATTTCACATGGCCTTTTCTGATGCTTTGACTCTCGGAGAAAATTGCTATAGACTCGTCCTTTGTTTGCTTGAATAAGTATTATTTAAAAGCAAAATGAAGCTTTGTGCACACTACTTCAGGCATGACTTTATTTATGGTCTCTCAATTTACTCCTACATAGAAAACACACAATTGTTACCATAACAAATAGATGAGAAAACAAATATTTCTGCTGTCTTTCATTTAAATCAGGAAATCCCAAAATGTTTCTTGTTAAGAGCCAAACAAGTGCTAGAGAGATGGCTTACAGGTTAAAGAACTCGCCTGTGAATTCTTTTTCTTTAACACACCATTTTTTTCTTTATTACTTATGTACATGCTCAGTGTGTTTGGTACCATCCTTACCCTCATTGCTGTCTTCCCCCTTCCACAGGGATCCTCCTCGTTGGGGAGGCCAGTTATCCCCATGGGGATTGTGGGTCATGCATTGTGGGGATAGCCATCAGTTATGGGGAAGAGGCAAGGTCTCTGTGCATAATGTTCCAACTTGTGGCTCCAACAGTCTTTCCACCCCCTCTCCCGTGAATTTCCCTGAGCCATGTTGGGTTCATTTTAGGTCTACTTCAGTGATGAGGTCTTGGGCGCCTCTGTGTTTCTGGATATATGGTTTGGTAGGAGTTGAATGTTCTGTCTATCTCCTTTACCCTTGTGCTGGTACCAGGTTCACCAAGAAAGCAGCACTCTTGCTCATTTTCCCAATTCCTCTATGGTTTCAGCTGGGGCTGATGAGGTGAGATGGGCTGATTCTCTCCTCAGGTTCTGCATCCATCTGAAAAAGAGAAGCAGATTCTCCATTGGAGAGTGAAATCAGCACTGGATAAATGGGATAGCATTATTAGTTTAGAGAGAATTTAATAGGTGTAGGCCCTCTTGTAGCCCAAATTTGGTGGGAGCTTGATATTGGAGAGTGAACTCGTTTTCTGGATATGGTTCTGACTTGTTTTCCAGTTCCAGCTATGGGTTCTGATCCACTGAGCAGATCTGTTAGCCAATCCAAGAGCAGGTGGTTACCCACCATGGTTGTGTGCCACTATTGCACATGTGTGAACATCACATCAGGTTGTTTGCTGCTGAGTAACTTATACCACAAGTTGCTTGTACAGATGTTGGCCATTTTACCCCAGTAGCTTATGTAGCACACCCTGGCACTAGAAGAGCCAACTGTCTGGGAACTGGCTCTCTTCCAGATTTCCGTCAGGTTTCTCCATGTTCTGTACCAACAGCATATGCTGTTTTTGGCAGTAGGGTCTTACCATTAATCTTTGGTGGGTAATCAAGTGCTCTGACAGAAGTCTGTCTTCTTTTGGGAAACCTTGGTCTCTCTGATCAACAGCTCATTGTGGATGTTAACTGCATCCTGGTACTGGGAGTTACAGGCTAGTGCCAAGGGAAAAGGAGGAAGAAAAAGATAGGTAATATACAAGAGGAAGAGAGAAGAGAGAAGAGAGAAAGAGAGTGGGAGAGAGAGAGAGAGAGAGAGAGAAAATGAGAGAGAGAGGCACAGGAGATGAGTAACTTTAATCTTTATCATACCCTCTCCAGGGCCCTGTGATTCAGGTGTTCCCTCTAAGGACCTGATAAAGGTTCAACCTTTTATTCTGTCTTTCAGCATATAGGATTTTAGGGTACCAGTTCCATTTAGGTCCAGCTTTGTGTCACCACCACCACCACCCTTACCCTCCCCTCCACCCCCACCCTCCCTTCTGTCCAGTCCTTGAGATACCTATTCTGTATGCCAGCATCTCAGGCAGATCCAGGTTAGGAGCCAAAGATGAGTGTGACCATGCTATCATTGTCTTTCTGTGATTGGATGAGTTTGCTGAGAATGATCTGTTCCAAGTTCAACCATTTTTCTACAAAGTTCATTGTGTCATTTTTTTCTTACTGCTGAGTAGAATTATATTGTATAGATATACCACATCTTGGTTATCCATTCACTTGATGATGGACATCTGGGTTGATTCCAGTTCTTAGCTATCATGAATTGAGCAGCTATAAACATGGTTGAGCAAACCTCTCTGAACTGAGGCATGGAGCTTTTAGAGTAAATTCCCAGTAAGGGAATAACTGGGTCTGTTGGTAACTCTATAGGCGACCTTTTTAGGAGCATCCACAGTGGTTGTACCATCTTACAGTCCCACCAACAGTGAATGAGGGTTCCTATTTCTCCACATCCTCACCAATATTTGTTTTCATTTGAATTTTAGTGTTTTCTATCCTTACTGGGGTAAGGTGGAATCTCATAGTTGTTTTAATTTGCATTTCCCCGATGTTTAGGGATGTTGAACATTTTCTTAAGTGTGTGTTTGTCATTTGTATTTCTTCCTCTGAGAACTCCCTGTTCAGTTCTCTGCCTCACTTTGTGAGTGGGTTGTTGGAATTTTTTTTTATTGTTTAAGTTTTTGAGTTCTTTGTAGATTCTAGAAATTGGGCCTCTGTCAGTTATATAGCCAGTAAAAATTTTCTCCCATTCTGTGGGTAATCTATTGGTTCTGTTTATTGTATGTTTGTCTGTGAAAAAACTTTTCAGCTTCATGAGATCCCAATGGTTGAGTGTTTTTTTTTTTTTATTTAAATTCCTGAGCTGCTGGGGTTTTGTTCAGGAAGTCTTTTCCTACTCCTATATTGTGGAAAGTTCCTCCTACTTTTTTCTTCCAGTAGTAGCAGATTTTCCAGTCTTATATTGAGGTTATTTGATCCATTTGGACTTAATTTTTGTGCATGGCAAGATATATGGATCTAGTTTCATTTTCCAGCATATAGTTATCCAGTTTGTCAAGCACCCTTTGTTGAAAATGCTGTCTTTTTCCCAGTCTACATTGTTAGGGCCTTAGTTGAATATCAAGTAGCTGTAGTTATTTGACCCAAAGTCCTGATCCTCTACTCTGTTCCATTTGTCTATAATCCTGTTTTTATGCCAGTACCATTATTACGATGGCTTTGTAGTACAGCTTTAGATCAGGTATGGTGATGTCTCCAGAGGTGTTTCTTTTGCTGAGGATATGCTTGGATGCTGGAGGCCTTCTGCCATTCCATATGAATTTTGACATTATTTTTTTATTCTACCTCTGTGAAGAAAAATGCTGGGTAAAACAGAAATTTCTGTGATTTATACCCCCCTCCCCAGTGCCAGGTTTTCTCTTTTAGCAGCACAAAATGGACTAAGACCAGCAACTTCACTGGCAAAGTTGAATAACTTTCTCAAAGTTATAATGCTGGAAATCAAATAAAGGTCTTTGTGGCTCCACATTACTTTAAAGTTCAACATAGCTTGGGCGGTGGGGGGGGGGGAGATAGTAAAACAGAACAGAGGTTTCCACTTGACTGAAAGCAAGGATTACAGTGAAAAGGAAGGAAAGGGTAAAAAGAGAAGTTCAAAGCAGAAAATGTTTATTTTTTGGCTGCTTTGTGATATGAACACTAAATATTTTCTACAAAACTCATGATATACCATTCATTATTTTTAGCCATGTTCCACTTAAAAAAAATCTTAAAATCTGTTTCAATTTTCTACTTAATGTTCAAAGAGGCAAATTTAAAGTCAAGTGTTGATGTGGACATGAATCCATCTACAACTATTTTGTCTGTGTGGCCTCACTAATGTTCTTTAATCCCTCTCCTATTCATTGTATGGTTTAACATCTGGGCTAATCTGTAATCTAACTTCCTTCAGCAGCCTGCCTCCTGGAAAGAGTCAGTAAATAGAAATAGGATTTTTCAAAACATTGAGAATGTTTGATTTTTTTTTTTTTGGCATGTCTCTTCATTTTATTTTTATTTATTTGCAAGTAGAGAGACACAGAGAGAGAGAGAGAGAGATTGAGAGAAAGAAAGACAGAGAGAGAATGGCACACCAGGGCCTCTAGCCACTGCAAATGAACTCCAGATGCATGCATGAATTTCTGCATCTGGCTTTACATGGGTACTGGGGAACTGAACTTGGGTTGTTAGGCTTTGCAGGCAAGCACATTAACCACTGAGCCATCTCTCCGGCCCATGTCTCTTCATTTTAAAGAGGAAAACTAAAGCCTGGAGTCAAGGAAGGGATTGCTTAGAGAGGAACGTGTTGCCGAGTCATAGGAAAAGAGCATCCTGATCTCCCTGGTCCCTGGTTGCACAATCCTTCACAGAAAGTAAAACAAAGCATAGAAAAACCCAACCCACCTACCTAACATTGTGCAAGGCCACCTTTTTGGCAATCTGGAGGCACATATCCTTGTATGTTGAGATATGCAAATAGATGCTAATTTAAATGGGGGTACTTGGCAGGCTTTAGGATTCCCCATTCAGCTGCTACTAAGGAAATTAGCCCCAAAGAATACAAAATAGAACAATATCCAAAGCTCGGTTCATTTCAGTGGTATTCATACAGCTGCCTGCTCACTCATCCAGTTCCCCGAGCAGGGACATCTCTGTGGTTGTCCCTTCATTTTGCAAAGATCACGCCGGAAGCATGCTCAGGCGCATCCTCTCATTTGCGCTCACACCTACTGAAGCTCGCCCGGGCTCTGTTGCTCTCCATGCAAGCAGAGGCTGGAGGTCCTTTCAAGTGGAACCTTTTTATGTGTGGTGGAAGAGTAGAGTTGAGTGACTTTTAACTTGGAGTGAACTTTAGAGATCAAAGCAGGTGGGTGGCTTTGGAACTAGACTCTGAGAGTAGGAGACTAAACTTGGGAGCAACTTTCCTACAGTCTGTGTTTGCAGAGGAAATGCTGAATATACCAAGGGTAAGCTCAAGGTTTGGGATATTTGAATATGAATAGAAATAGAAATGAATCTGCACAACATTATGTAGAAATTCTTATAAAACGTAGAATAAACTGGCTCCAGTAAAGAGGATGTTAATAGTAACAAAAACAAGGAATTACAGAAGGCTTCCTGTATGCTCCATGGTTCTAAGTGCTGTCAGATGTATTAAATAACTTACTTTGTCTTTGTACAATCCCCTCAAGTAATCTCCATTAATACAGAATCTATCCCAAGTCCTTCTCAGGAAGATCATGTGTCTCACACACATATTTAGTACTTCCATGATTCTCCTGTATATTCTTCATGCCCTACTCATTTGGTTTTACTTGCTATCTTTTTTTTTTTTTTACTGGAAAAAATATTTTAAGACTGGAGAGATTGCTTAGCAGTAAAGGCACTTGCCAGAAAAACCTAAGGACCCAGGTTTGATTACCCAAGATCCACATAAGCCAGATGCACATGGTGGCACATGTGTCTGGAGGTCATTTGCAGTGGCTAGAGGCCCTGGTGCCCCCATTTTCTCTCTTCTTCTTTCTTCTCTCTCTCTCTTTCTCTGTCAAATAAATGAATGAATAAATAAATAATAAGATATTTTAAAATGTTTTATATTGTTTTCTCTGTACCACTGCTTAGAAACTGAGAACATTAATAAGAATTCTCTCACTACTGGTAAGCTACTGACTGTGCAGCTGAGGGAATGACATTCAGTTAGTTCTTGGTCCTATAAGCCTAACTGGAAGCAATGGAAATTAATAAAAACTATATTGACCCCTGTGGTGGTTTGATTCAGCTGTCCTCTATAAACTTAGGTGTCCTGAATGCTAGTTTCCCAGCTGATGGGGATTTGGGAAGTAACACCTCCTGGAGGCAGTGTCTTTTTGAGGGTGGACTTATGGGAATTATAGCCAGTTTCCCCTTGCCAATGTTTGGTACACTCTCCTGTTGCTGTTGTCCACCTGATGTTGGCCAGGAGATGATGTCCACCCTCTGCTCATGCTATTGTTTTCCCCTGCCATCATGGATTCTCCCCTCGAGTCTGTGAGCCAAAATAAACCTTTCTTTCTTTATCTTCCCCACAGGCTGCTCTTGGTCAGGTGATTTCTGCCAACAATGTGAACCTGACTGCAACAACCCCCAACAGCTAATCAGGACAACTGGACTCATTGGCCATTTTGATCCTCTTATTCAAGTATTCAATTAGGTTTTTTTACTTCAGCACATTTCAAAGTACTGTTGAATAGGGGGACATATGATCAATAAGTGGTGGCTTCTTTCAGCTTAACCACACTTAGGGACAAAGAGAAATGGACACATGTGGTAAAGATATTTTAAATGGAGGAGAAAAACAGGACTGATTCTCTTCACATAAATAAAAAACAAATTAGAACAAACAGAGTAAAAAGGCAGCAATGCCAAGAAAATATTGAAGTATTGAAGTATAGCTAAGATAGCCTTGTCAGTAGAGTGGTGGGAATAGGAGCCAAGCGTATAATGACTACAGTGAGTGAGCGTGACGTGGGCCGTCATCATTCATGGTTTGCATGGCTTCAGCAGATCTGGTGCCACACACAGTGTATTAGTGTGTGAGTGACAGTTCTGTCTAGCTTTTCAGCATCTTGAAGAGTCACCTACATTGACCATAGGAAGAGGTGAATGCACTTTTTATATTAGTGTCTCTTCCATGAGACATATATAATCACAGACTCTTATTTTGACATTGTGAACAGACCATAGTCAACAGAAATCAAACACACACCCACACCCACATACACACAAGCACATCCAGAGAATGATGTTGATTCCATTTCATAGGGTTACTATGACAATATTTGGATCAATATTCAAATATAAAGATATGTTAAAATGTTTTTTCTTGAAGCACATGATAACATCCAGTGTTTACTTACCAAGCAGACGCAGTGAGCAGGTTGGGAAAGTAGTAGAGATCTCCTAACTATCTCCTGGCCGATGAAAGCACTGGCTGACTTAGGACGCAAGGCTGGGTGCTGGCTGGTGGGGCACGGCTCTCCTTTAGACTCCCATTGGGTTGAAGGTAAACTGAAATGCTTCCCCCTCTCTCTTTTCTGTTGAAAATGAATAAAAATGTTAACAAAAGTAGAACTTTTGAGGTATGATGGGGTGGCTCGCTCCTTAGGATCTACATCTATCTGAAAAAGAGAAGCAGATACTCCAATGGAGAGTAAGTTAGCACCAGGACAAATGAGATAACCCTAACTTTTTTTTTTTTATAGAGAATTTAATAGGTGTAGGCCCTCTTGTAGCCCACAATTGATGGTAGCTTGATATTGGAGAGTGGGCTTATGTTTGGATATGGTTCTGACTTGTTTCCCAGCTCCAGCTATGGGACTAAGAAAAATTGGAGAAACAAGCAAGGGGGCTGTTTTCCTGATGAACCAGATACCAGCACAAGGGGGAAGGAGATCAGCACAGAGAAAAATCAACTGCTACCAAATCAGAGAGCCAGAGCCTCAGAGGCCCCCAACACCTCATCACTGAAGCCGACCAAAAATGAACCCAACATGGCTCAGGGAAATTTTGCGGAAGAGGGGGCGGAAAGAATGTCAGAGCCACATGTTGGGTCATGATATGCAGAGACATTTAGCTTACCCATAACTGTGGGCTAACTCCACAATGCATGAGCCGTATACCTCAACAAGGAGGGGCCAAGGAGAGGGGTTAGGTCACGGATGAGCCTAATAATGGTACCAAACTGACTGTATTTGCTGAATACAAAACTAACTAATAAAGAAAAAACAAAACAAAACAAAACAAACAAAAAAAAAGTAGATCTTGCCTTTGAGCAGAGGAAAAAAAAAGCAGCAATTTAGGTTTGTTATAGTATTAGCTGCTTAGTACCCTGTGATTCTTCTGTGGCTACTTAGTAAGCCTTCTAAGATTTACTATGGCTTAGACTACATCATCTAAATATGGTGATCTCTCTCTCTCTCTCTCTCTCTCTCTTTTTTTTTTTTTTTGGACTTGAAAGAGTTGCAACAATTGACAATGTTGAAAAACCTACACTGTAGTCAGTATCTTATCCTAACACGATCAGTGAACAGATTTTGTTTCATTCAAAATTACTCACATTTGCTCTACTAACAGACCCTTGTTTTCTTTTTTTTGCTCATAAGGAGTTTAGCTTCGTTTCCATACTTAGGGATGGGTGATAAGTTCATTGCAGTATCTAGGAAGGATGATTAATTGGGGTTGGTTATTTGATGCAACCACAGCCATTCAGAATTTGTGGAACTATAAGGTATAGAAAAAGCTGTCTTTCCACTAGTAAGATTAGAGAGATGAGAAAAGCCTAAATCTTCTGATGCCATCATATCATCTGTGGATAAAAGTCTTAAAACACAAAGCAGAACCAAGAGATGGAGAGAGTTCAAGTCTTGAAAACATAAGTTGAGCCAGTGATTAACAACATCTGCAGGGGCGGCGATGGCTGTGTTTCCATTAAAACTCCAGTACCTTCTTGAGAAGATGACACCAGTTTGAGTTAGGGTTTGAGATACTTGTAATTAAGAAGTTCAGATGAAACATCATGAAGAACTACAAACACAAACTGTTACTCTTTCATCACCGTATTTTTTTTTTTTTCAGAGGTCACAAAACCACAGGGAGACCTCTCAGATGTCAAAAGCTCTTTCCCTTGGGAAGATTTACAATGAGACTGGAATCTCCCATAAAATATACACCTGGAACATCTAGTCAAAAATAATATTTTTATTTAACAGGTGAGGTAGTAGAAAAGAAAGCCATTCGACATGGACATAGTTTAACTTTACAATGTCCTTGTCTGTACTGTTTCTTATTCTTGTAGGCAAGCATGAACATCAACGTAGGGAACTGAGAAACGTGTGGTATTATGTGACAGTAACCAGCTGACACTCGGGAGACTGGACTTCTAGTCTCATATTCACCAGCACTGTAAGCATTGTATACTATGATAGATCAACTCACATTCCCTGCATCTGTGGCCTTCAGCTCTCAGATGAAACAAATGATTCTTGCATTCCATAGGCTGGCTGTGGGGAATACAAAAATAGAGGCTGGCTTATATTAACATATTCAAAAGTTATAAGCCCTCATATTTGGCATGCAATAATTTCTTACCTCTGATTATGACTTAAGGACCAGGTAAATTCTGATGTATTGGAGTGGCTTTGGCAAATGTGGCTGTGTGTCTTTGTATTCATGGACAATCTTTTAAAGTTCAGGACACTTGTAGAGGTCACTACAATAAATCCTTTTGAAGATTTTTTTTTTTTGCTAATATTTTGGACCAAGTTTTATTTTCATATTATAAAAACACATCTATGGAGTACGTTAGAGTTAAATGAAATAAACGACTGTTTTTCAAAACAATATTCTGTGGGCGAAGAAATGGACATCTGTTTTATGGGCTAATTATGTGATGTGTAGCATGTTTTTTTTTTTTTGGGGGGGGGGTTGTTGTTCCTAGCTATGCTTTGACGGATTGGTCAATGAGCCTTATCATAAACACTGTTTAAATGGAATTCTTATGCATGAATAAATCTGAGCTCTTTTCTGTTCTCTCAGCAGTTTTTTCTTTCTAAAAGGTGGACTTGATTTCAAATGTGTTTTGTAGCCAGAATGAAACAAGTGACTTTAAATCAAGTTAAGAGGGAAAAAAGAGTTTGATTTAGTGAAGTTTGAAGCTTACATAGCAGGAAACTATTCTCAGGGTTTTGTTAGTATTTGACAGAAACCTGAGCTTCTGTGAATTGGGGGCCAAAGGAGAAAAGTGTAGATGAGTTTTTCTGGAAAAAAAAAAAAGAAAATCTTTGACTGGGGCTGGGGAGGTGGCTCAGCAAGCAAAAACACTTATCTCACAAGTATGAGGGCCTGGGAGGCCCCGACTTCAATCATTAGCACCCAGGTTAATAAGAAAAAAAAAAGCATGATGTGACCACACATGCCTGTAACCCCAATTCTGCAAGAGGCAGAAACAGGAGCATTACTGGTGCTCTCTGGTCAGCTAGCTGGACCAAACATGGTGGCTCTGGGTTCAGAGAGTCTGCGGTGTGAAGGAAGGAATGTGGAAGAGCAACGTAGAAGGACACCCATGTTCTCTCACAGGGTGCATGTGAGCACGCACGCGTAAGCGCTCACACTGTGCATATGCCCACCACACTCCGTGATATTACACACACACACACACACAAGTGAAAATGTAAGAGAAAAGAAAATGGTAAGCCAGTGGCTATACCATGGATGAACCTGACTCCCCCTCTTCCAGTGTTGAAACCACCTTTGCGTTGCTGGGACACAACGCCTGACCCAAAGCAGCTAATATGAGGAAAGAGTTTATTTCGGCTTACGGTCTTGAAGGAAAGCTTCATGATGATAGGCACGGGATGGTAGAGAGGAGGCTGGGCATCATGCTTGCCACAGAGTAAGAGAAAAGTAAGACTGGACTGAGTTCTGGCAAAGGGGCACTGAGGAGCTGGGCTCTAATGCCCCATCCTTCACCTAGCAACGGAGCTCCTCTAACAAGACTCCCCCTCCCAAATTGCCACTGGCATTTCAGACACATGAGTGTATGGGAGACATCTGATTCAAACCACTGCACTTGGCATCGTTAGCTCCTCTGTTTAAAGTGTTAGTTAGTCTTTTTCATTACTGACAGTGCCATACATGTATATAGTGTATTTTGGTCTTATTCCCCCTCCCCAACCCAACTACCCTCTCCTCTCCTCCTCATTTCTTTCCCAGGCTTCTCCTTCTAATTAATTTTCAGCTTCCATTGCTA